>CM034708.1:100932545-100943622 GCA_020142125.1 Phrynosoma platyrhinos
TCTAATTTGTTGCCTTCTTTGTATTAATATGCATTTTATTATTTTGTAAAATGTACACCATAGGCAGGCTATTTTATCTATTTTATTGACCATATGTACAGCGCTGTGTAAATCTACAGAGCTATATAAATAAACTGTAATAATAATAATAATAATAACAACAATAATAATAATGTTGTGGCTATTTTTTGTCACATGCTAGAGGCCCATTCCAGTTCTTTCTTTCTTTCTTTCTTTCTTTCTTTCTTTCTTTCTTTCTTTGTCCATCTCATCTTTCTTTACTCTATTCATTCTCATTTGCCCACACCTCCATCTTAGAACCTAAAAGGAGGAAGAGCTGGGGGTGGGACTCACATACCTCAGAAGTAGAGGCTTAATAAATAAGATGTATTTTTATAAATGTTATTCAAAACAATTTCAATAAAAATTATTCAAAGAAGGAGGAGGAGGAAGAGCTGGGGATGGGACTCACACACGTCATCAGTAGTACACAAGAATTTTTGGCCGATGCAGATGGCATTTGGCTGTTCCCTAAAGAGTGGGCAAATGTTGCTCCTTTTTGGGGCAGCAAAAAGCCGCCCTTAGAGCTGTCGCTCTTTTGCACTCCTTTGGTGCAGTGTGTCTGCACACTGCACCAACAGGGTGCCCTGACACCACACACCCCAACTCTACCCCCAGGCCAGCTCTTTAGGCCAGTCTGCATCAGCCCTTTGTCAAATGAGCATCTCCTGCAACATGCTGTTTGACTTTGCTGATTGCACTATTTCCAAAGAGTGTATCAAAACTGGAGAACATCTGGTGCAGTATTAAACAAAGGTAATACAATGACATATGTATTTGGTTCATAGAAGAGCAGCAAGCAATTTTGTCCCTCCTTGTGTGGCAAAAAGGGGAAATGCATCCCTCACTCTCATCCTCCCTGTGTTTCTTTCATGCATGTTCTGCTTGCTAGGCCAGAGACACGTGGTTTGATAGGTTTGGCCACCATATGAGGAAGGATAATTACAAGCAGGGAAACTTTGCAGTAAACTGAAGCTAGTTTATACGAATAACAAATGATATGTTAAACCTGTTCTTAGATCTTAAAGATATACCCATGTTAGGGGGGATGCAGATGGGCGGCTGTGGGCTACCCTGGGAAGTGGAGGATTGGGGCCGAGGCTGCCCCATGCCTTGGCCCCAATCCTCCCTTTTGGTGCCTGGGAAAGGAGTGCCAAAATAGTGCTCCTTTCCCAGGCAGTGAAAAGGGCACTCAAAGAGCCGCCATGTGGCTCTTTTGCTCTTCTCCCGGTGCAGCGTGTAAAAACGCTGTGCTGGGAGGACATCCTGACAGCTTGTGCCATGCGTAGCGGCATGCGTTGTGATGACGTCCTCGGGAAGGGGTTGGGGCGCCCGGAGCGTGGCTTCCCTTCCCCTCCCCTGCCTCCAAGACAGTGCTATGTACCATCTCCAGAGGCCCTTAGTTTGTAGAATTAATATATAGAGAGATTTTGTAGTACCTTTGAGACTAACTGGAAAAAAAAGATGTTTGTAACAGCTTTCATAGACTTTAGTCTACTTATTCAGATGCTTATGGTGGAGTGGAAACCAGGGACAGACAGGAGTGTAGGAGTTTAACTAAAGAAAAGTGAAAAGGAATGTTGACTACTGCAAAACCAGTCAGCATGAGTAGAACCCATAAACTCTACATGATATGATATGTAGTTTTGCAAAGGGCTCTCCACACATAGTTTTGCAAAGGGCTCCCCAAGAACGACATCCCATTGCTTGTGCTTGTTGAAAAAATAAGATATCTATCTGTATCTGTCTGTATAATGATTCATATCTTCTCATGGTATGGCCAAAATAAAACAGCCTTTTAGTCGTCCTGGTCTACAGGGAGGGTTTGGTTTTCATCTATTCTAGAACCCATTTGTTTGTCTTCTTCGTCATCCACAGTATCCTCAGCACTCTTCTCCAGCACCACCTCTCAAAAGAGTTTATTTTCTTTCTTTCATCTTTTTCACTCTCCAGCTCTCACATCCATACATGTTGATGGAAAATATGATGGCTTGGATGATCCTCACTTTGGTATTCAAAGTTATATCTTAGCACTTTAGGATCTTGTCCATTTATTTCATAGCTGTCCTTCCCAATCCTAGCCTTCTTCTAATTTCTTGACTGCAGTTTGTGTTTGTATTAAGGTTTGATCCAAGGAACTCTTTGACTACTTCAATTTTCTCATTATCTAGGATGAATTATTGTAGATCTTCTGTGTTCATTATTTTTGTTTTCTTGATGTTCAGCATCAAGCCTACCTTGGCATTTTCCCCCTTTGCACTCTTCAATAATGGCTCCATAATTGTTTGTTTTGCTAGTAGGAGGTAAGGAAATTTATCTATGGTCATAGACCAATAAAGATTTTTGCTAGTAGTATTGCATTGTCTGCATATCTTAGGTTGTTAATGTTCCTATCATTGATCTTTGTTCCTCCTGTCTCTAAGCCTGCTCTGTGTATGATTTTCTTTTGCATACAATTTGAATAAATAGGATTATAGTATGCAGCCTTGCCTAATACCTTTTCTGATAGGGAACCATTCTGTTTCTCCATACTCAGTTCTGATGGCAGGAGGACAGGTTCTGTATCAGGACAATCAAATGTAGTGGTACTCCCATTTATTTGAGAACATTCCATAGTTTTTCATGGTCTGCTGTAGTCAATAAAGCACATGCAAATTTTCTTCTGGGATTCGTTGATGTGCTCCATTACTCACCATATGTTTGCAATATGACCCCTAGTGCCTCTTCCTTTCCTGAAACTAGCTTTTACCTCTGGGATTTCTTGTTCTAGATATGGTAGGAATCTTTGCTGCAGAATTTTGAGCATGATTTTGCTTGCATAGGTTATTAGTGCAATGGTCCTGTAGTTACTGCAATATTTTGTTCCTCTTTTTTATGTAAGAAATGTATAGTGATAATTTTCAGTCTGTGGGCCCCTACTTTGTTTTCCATACTTGTTAGAACTGAACTTTTAGTTAGAACTGAACTTGATTCTGTGGATTGTAGCAGTTCTACTGGTATGCCAGCTGCTCCTGGTGATCCCAGGGCTCCTAGGTCAGTCAAATGAGTACCCAGCCTTTTGGGAACACATAGCTTACAGATTGTAAAACACTTAAAGAGTGCTGAGTTCACTGATAAGCGGTATAGAAATGTTACATGCTATTGCTATATTCTTCTGATTCTCAGTCAACTAAATTTAATAGTGCAAATCTGTTTTTCACACTCTTTAAATTCTTTTGGAATGTTTTCCAAATCATATTTTGGCATGGTTATTGATTTGGTATTCTTACTCACTTTTACTCTTATTTTGGATATTAGTAGTGCATGGTCTGTGCTGCTGTCTGCGGCTGGTTTGCAGAACTGAGGCTTCTCTATCTTGTGTTCCTTATTATGTAATCCATGTGGTTTTGTATTGACTGTTTAGTGATGTTCATTTGTACAGTCTCAGGAAGCTGTCTGAGAATTTCCATATACCCCTTCCCTAAACGGCAAATCTCTAGATGCCAAAAGATGTTGCCAGGACAGTTAAAGTGGAACTATAGCACTATAATTCTGTGATGTGAAACGGCTCATAGTATTTTCTGACATATCAGAGCACTTTAAACAACATTATCTCAGCCCTCCCCGAAATACCCATGCAAAGTAAGTCACAGCCAACCTTGCTGATACTGAGAGAGCTGCTTTCAGAAGGCTATTTTTTGAATTACAAAAGTAACAAGATCTGAAAAATGGCTCATTCCTGGATCTGGGGTCAGTTTCTTAGCTCTTATTAAACCATATATGTTCTCACAAGGCATCCTTTTGGCAATGTGTTTTATTTCACAATGCTGCCTGTAAGCAGCCATAAAGTGTGGACAAATGTGCCTCAACAGGTATGTGTAGCTATATGTCTATTACCGTTTCTGATTTTAAAAAACACTTGACAACTTCTGGCTAACATTGCAGGGAAAACCTCGAATTGGGATTTATTGTGAACTGGGATTTATAAGACTTTCCACTTCAGTAGTTCCAATAAAAATGATAGGAAACTATTTGTGACAGAATCTAAGAATGATGCAGTTCATTCAGTTATAAATACAGTCACTGGCAGAATTATCTGTCTTGTTTATATTACATATCCATAGCCATGATGTGCTAATAGTATCTGTGTAGGTGATGCAGCAAGCCCCTTCTCCCTTTTACAAATGAATTTTTATCCCATTTTTCCACAAAGGATCACAAAGTGGTATATTTGTTCTTCCCCACTCTTATTTCATTTCACATTAGGGATCAATAGTTTGGGTGGAAATTGTGCTGGGAAAGACTGAGTGCCAATCCTGAAGGTTGTGCCAGAAGCATTTACATTGCAGATGCCAATTTTTTTTTTAAATCCATTATGAGTACTATGTTTAAAGTGGACCTTTGTAAGCAGTTGGGTAGCATCGTACATGCATTCTTTTTTCTTATATTTTTTCTGTGTAAAAGAGAAAGAGACATAACTGAAAGAGAAAAGAACATTCAGGGAAGGAATCTGTAATCTTTCTGCAAAAAAATCTTGCTCCTCCACCTTTTGCCATAGCTATTGTCATGGGGCCCCTGGTTACTACATTTAAAATGCTGGTTTAACTTTATAATAGCTATGCATAATTCTGTGTTGCACAGCCAGAGATTCCCCCCCCCCCCAAACACACACATCATATGCTCCAAAGGTTGCTCTTTCATATTCTACCAAGAGACAAATAGTCATCTGTGGTCATTAAATAAGCACTACCACTTTGACTATGTAGCTACTCAGATGGGAAAGGAAAGCACCCTGCACATGCTCTGAAGTACCTTTGATTTTTTTATACATTACTCCATTGTACTTGAAAGGTTACTTTTAAGAAGAAAGGATATAATGACATACTGTAACCTTCCATTACTGAGCAGTGCAGTGATGTTCTCGGTCCCAAAGCATCATCCATTAGTTAGAGATGGTATTGGCATGCATTTGCTGAGATCCTGCATCCTCTCATTGTAGTGTATCAGTCCATGGAATTATGCTATGCTAGCACTATAAGGAATATCATTTGGGAAACAGCAAATGCACATAGCTATCATCTCATAATACAATGTGGGAGGCACAGAGACAGTATACACTGAGAACTTGTGCATTACTCTATTTCAGTGGTTTCCAACCTCTCCTATGCCCCACACCCCTAGGAAATGTTTGATTAATGGTTGCACCCCTTACAAAAGTATCACACTTGAAAATTAAGAAGTCTAATTTCTAATTTTTGAACCACATACAATACTGTGAGTGAATTAATTGAACTTAAAAAAACAAACTTTTAACTCAGTGCATAAAATGCAAATCTAAATTGAGCAATTGCATTCTAATTTATTCAGAAAAAAATTGAGTGATGACTTGTCACTCAAGAACACAACCACTCTTTGTCACACCTCCTGAAATTCATCTCACATCCCCTGGGGGTTTGAGCATCCCAATTTGGGAACTGCTGCTCTAGATGGATTGTTGTGTAATAATTCCACATATGGAACTCTGTTCCTGCTACCATCAGCCAGATAACTCCATTCAACGTGCCTCTTTTCAAAGCCGGGATTTCTTCAGCTAAAGGAAATGGCCGCCGGAGAGGCCCTGGGAATGAAGATGGACCTGGGATGGACCCGAGTGGCGATTTCGGCAGCTAAATCCTTCTGATAACATCAGGATGTCATCTGTTTTAAATTTTAAGTTGGCTCAGGTAAGATGGTTTTATTAGCAGTGCAATAATCTCTGCAGTTTGTGCAGGAGAATTTTGCATCAACTTTACCCTCACTTGTTTTAGGGGTAGTCTACATGAAGTATATTATATGAATTGATACCGATTTTAGCATTCACATTGACGCTTAATTGTCTTCACTTCCCTAAACAAAATTGCTTCTATTCATCCTCTCTCTGTCAAAAATGTGCAGCCATGCAAATCCCCGTGAAGTGGGCTCATGTTCAATAATGTGCATCCTTGTGGATACTTGTGAATACACCAGTAGGAAATGTGATTTCTTTTTCTGCTGAGTTTGCTCCCCCATCCCACAAAGAGCCCAAATTCCTCCAAATTGCATGTGGAGGGATCACATTTTATTTAAAGAGAATGTGTAGTATTTAAATCATGCAGATTTGCTTTTGGTTGCTTCTGTTTAATCCTACATTAGATCTTAATGTACACAATTTGAGGATATATAGCTGGATTGTGCATGGTGTTTGTATAGATTCAAGAATCTGTGGGTATTGATTTCACCAGTGGAAATATATTTGAGCATAGTTAGTCTTAGTTTCAGTAGAGTTCCAACTGCCACAGAATATTTTCAGAGCTATGTATCAGGCAGACCCTTCCTTTTAAGGACATCTTGGCAGCTTTCTCCAAACAATGTTTTTCTTTCTTTCTCTCCTATGGGATTATCTAGCTTTAATTTCTAAAAATGCAAAGCATGTTCCAGAAAAAATCCCCCAGAGGTCAAGGTGATCATGGAAAAAGAACATTTGTATTTCCAAAGGACAGACCGCTTATACTTCCAGCTAACAGTATCTAGATGCCTCCCCCCACCTCAGCAAAATAATTTGCTGGTCTTGGAAATGGATGCAACATTCTCTTCATGTTTTGAGGAGATAGCCACAATTTGGTCATAGCCATGATTGGCTGCAAACACAAACTACAAACATGATAGTGAAACTAGATGCCAAACTTGCTTTGCACTCATCTCTGTCTTATCCTCAAGGTATAGAAAGCCTCCTGCTGGTCTGTAGGGCATGGTTAGATTGTTGCTTAATGGAAAACACAGCTGTGTCAACCCAGACAAAATAAATAATTTTTTATCTTGTCTCAACAGATTGAAGTCAAATATGCTTTTGGCCTGCAATGATTATTTCATCCAACATGCTGTTCGAGAGTGATTTAATTTCTTTAATGTGCATAATCCAGGAATCCTCTTGTTATGTCTCCCTAACCACAAGAAGAAATTATTTTATGAGGAAGATGCTAAATTGTTATTTAGAATAACAGATAAGTCATGTAACATAAGGATACCACTTAGTAACATGTGGAGAATCTAAAGTTTTCTAATGGGCTCCTAAAGGCATTACCAAATTTCAGTTGAGCTGTGATCAAAGTTGGGTCATACAATTTCACTTATATGAAAAAGATGAACATGTGCCAAAGACAGAGAGACAACCTACATATTAATATTAGACCTTTTGGATTTTACATTGTTCATCTGACAACTGCTTTCCTAGGTGATCAAAAGTCTGACTACAATGATACAAGGTTTAGTTTCCTTTGGATAAAAGACTGGAGATTATTACATGGGACTTGGACACAACTATCCCCAATGGTATAGATGTGTGTTTAACCCTCAATGACAGATCTTTCTGCACCCCCCTGTGGTCAGGCCACAGGCGGCCTGTGTGCAGCCTGTATGCAACCTGGGTTTATCCTTTAGCTTTTCATGGGAATGGGAAAATCCTGTTCTTGAAAAGCTATGGGACAGGCCTGGGTTGCATACAGGCTGCACATGGGCCGACCATGGGGGAATGTGATAAGATCTACCATTGAAGGTTAAATGCATGTCTATCCCATTGGGGATAGTCGTGTGTCATAATCTCCTTAGAACATCTTTATTCCTTTATTCCTTAATATACATGGAGAACATTTAGAGGGGGCAAATAGATGCTTTCAGCAGACAGCATAGTTACTAATCCTGTAATGATGAACAGCTGTATTCCAAGGATATTTCATTGCTAGTCAACAGACAATTAGATGCTTTATCTATATTTCACCATTTAATTTGCAAATGAGTGTCAAACACTTTCTCTATTTCATATAGCTGGAGTGGGTTATCACTTAATTCGCTAGTGAATATTGCATTCCAGAAACTTTGGAGAGATTTCCAGCAATCAGGAAGACATTTCCAGTTATTGCCTGGGGAATCATAACTAGCCTTTGTCTTAAGAAAGGATGTTCTCGATTACTTTCCTGCTCTACCATACAAACTTTGTTATGGAACCTGACAAACTCTGCATGAGCCTATTTATAGGGCACAAAGAATTTATACTCTTCTGAACTCCAAAGGAGGGCTTCTGTGGTCAAGAAGGTAGGTTCCAACAAATAAATTTTAATGCAAGTCCTAAGAAAACCCTATGGAATTAATGGGGTTGCCATAGGTCAACAGCTGGCTTGAAGACACATACACATGCACCAGGAACATCAAAACATAACTGAGAATTCACCAGATACCACTTTAACTGCCATGGCTTAATGCTATGGAATTCTGGAAACTGTAGTTTTTTATAGCACCAGAGTTTTCTGATGGAGAAGGCTAAATATCTCACAAAACTACAATTCCCAGAATTCCATAGCACTGAGCCATAGCAGTTAAAGGTGTGCCAAACTGGATTATTTCTGCTGTGTGGATGCAGATCAAGAGAAAGCAGTTGGTAGCATAAGCTTTTGTAGACCTACAAAAGTTTATGCTAACAACTTCTTTCTTTCAATTAGTCTCAAAGATGCTACAAGATTGCTGATCTAAACTAGCAAGGTTATGGAGCTTACCGCACCGCTAAAATAAAATGTCTTCCTCTCCCAAATTCAATTTTAATTTGAGTGGCATCCAGATACTATTGCAGGGATTTTGCAGCTGAATCTGCTACCTGGGTCGAGCCTGGGTCCCAGGGGCGCTCAGCACACCTCTTTTTGAAACTGGGAGTTTTCTGACTTAAAAAATTGACTGCTGGAGCGCTCAGGGCTGGACCTGGGTGGTAGATTCGGCAGCAAAATCCTTGCAATAGTATTCAGATGCTACCCAAATTAAAACTGAATTCAGGAGAGGCAAGCCATTCCTTTTCAAAAACTGCATCCTCTTCAAAAACTAAAAACCTCTGCCAAAAGCTAAAAGAGTGAAGATTCTAGTGAAAGGCATACATAACCATGCAGCTAAAATATTTCTTAACCTGACATCTGTCCCATCTTTTTCCTAAGGATCTGAAGGTGGCAGGTGGCAAACTGATTTTGCCCTCACCACAACCCTGTGAGGGAGATTGGATACGTCAGGCAGTCCTAAGCTTAACTGTGGAAAAAACATGGGGAAACGTGCTCTGTCTCCTTCATGTATGACCTGCATTGAACTGGAAGATCTGAAAGGATGCTGTAATTGTGTCCCATTGAATGTTTCAGTCCAATGCACAATTTGGAACCATGAAGGAGGCTTAGAGAACTAAGTTCAGAGCCAAGTAGATTTGAAACTCAGGGTATTCAGTCAAAGCTCAACACTGTGGCCATGATGGTTAGATAGTTAGCCTGAAACTTGGAAGATCCCATTTCCAATCCCACAAAGACATGAAGGTCACTCAGCCAGTCACTCTTGCTTCCTGATTTGTCTCACAGTGTAGTAGTAAACATAAAGTGGGAATATACACTGCATTCAGTTCACTGGAGGAAGGGTAGGCCATAAACAAAAGTAATAAAAATAATAATAAATAAAGAAACAGTGTTGTCACAATACACAAGTTATATATCTGAGTACACATCTGGAGCAACTCTCTATTTTTTAAATCCCACATGTTCCCCAGATGTTCTGGCTTTTGGCACCGATGTTGCTTCCCATGTTTTGAAATCACTCCAGGGAGGCAGTGCACTTAGCATGGCCAGAGGTGGTCCTCATTTAGTTTAAGCAGCCGTAATTCATCATTACATGACGATAAGGAGCTGGAATCAATGCTAGATCAGCAGAATGAGTTATTTGCAGCAGGCGAAGGCCAAACGATAGAGTGACTAAAGAAAAGCTAAAGATGCATCTAGCAAGACACCCTTCACTGTGAATCATAGTGTTTGCATGCTATGTTGTCCTGCAGATTTCCTTTAGGGGGTTTAAGTGTAAAATGAAGCAGCATCATATGCTTCCTCAACTGCACAGAAATCTACACAATAAGAATTAATCTGAAATGCTAACATATATAATGGAAAGTAAATAGGTACCATTAAAGATAACACTGGTGTGAGAAAGAGGGAGCTAAACTTGCTTTGTGCTACATCTCACCGCAGCCATGAGATCAGGTATGTGCCTACCCTTATGTTATTTTTTTTCTTGGTTTTATGGACACACCTTGATGGGCTTTAAAATGCTTTGTCGCCCAGTACCACATGGCCAAAAGGAGGGGTGGTCTTGCTTCATCAATATCCCTTCATATGCAGAACACCACCACCACCATTTTGACAAAATTCAGGCCTATGACTAACATCATCAGTTTTTTTCTTCTGCATTATTTAGCAATAGCAGCTTCATTTATATACCACTTCATACCACTCTAAGCAGTCTTTAAGTGGTTTACAGCTGTAAGTTAATTATTTTTAACACCTTTGCTTGATGAAGAAGCCTGTGAAGCTTTGAAAGTTTGTGACATATATTTTATGCATTTTGGTTGATTTTATTGGCCCCGTAAAGGTATCACTGTTTTGTGGGTTTATTGTACTTTGCTATATGGCCAACACAGTTACCTCTGGATATGATGGAATCTGGGGAGCTGGTGAATATATACAAACATGCACACATATACAAACACATACCCAAATTGAATGTCTAATTCACTTGTGCAGGATGGTCAATTGTACCGCTTGATCTTCTCTTTTGTTTAAACAGATTCCAAAAACTGAACTCCAAGAAATAGCATGCATTATTGTTAGTATGATTATATCTTGTTCATAGCAGCTGGAGGCACGGGTAGCTACACTTCAACATATTAGGGAGCAAGAGGCTTTCCTTGACAGAACAGAACAAACGGTCTTGGACGGGGAACACACAGAGGAAGTCGCTGGAGAAGAGAAGGTCACATCACACACACAGGAGGTAGAAAGCTGGAGGAAGGTCACACGCAGAAGTAAGGAGACCAGGGATCGTTCTGGGAGCTTGCGGCTACAGAATCTATTTCAAGCTCTCACTCTTAGCAAGGAGGATGCAGAAGAGTAGCATGGACAGATTTCAAAGACAGAACAGGGGACCCTGGCAGTTCCACCACAGGGAACAGTCGCTG
>CM034708.1:100943722-100955847 GCA_020142125.1 Phrynosoma platyrhinos
CTTGTGGTCTCTTCCAACTCTATGATTCTATGATTCTATGATAACACATCCTCATTCTTATTACCCATCCTGTCCCAAACTATCATCCCCTAGCTTTGGTGGACTTTGGCTGGGAATGATGGGAATTTTAGTCCGTCACTTCTAGAGGGTAAAGAAGGCTGAATCTGAATTTTAACAAAAGCCACTGATAAGGACTGAAAGAGACACTTGCCCTTTTTAACATGTTAAGGGCACATAAGCATAAATATTCATGAATAATGAGAAGAGGATGCTTGGCTCTAAATCTCAAACTACTGACAATGTTTCTGTATAATTAAAAGCATGTTCATTGTAGGGCCATTATATTCATCCTCTTTCATTATCCTTCAGGAAAAAACAACAACGCTTCTGACATCACCAATTGAAACAGATGCTGGGTTATAACATAATGAAGCCAGGTGGCTTTTAGAAATTAGGGGAGCTAAAATTAACTTTCAAAGAAGACTTTTGATTACATGCAATGCAGATGTTAGGAGCTCTGGTTATGTCCTTCTGCCAAACTGTTCCTCATGCTTTAGAACACAATTTCAACATCTACTGTTTGCTACAGCATCAGGCCAAGGTCAGGTGGCTTTACCATATCATGCATATATGAAATACAGGTTGAGTCTTCCTTATCTGAAATGCTTGACACCAGAAGTGTTTTGGATTTTGGATTCCCCCCACTCTAGATTTTGGAATATTTGAAATACATAATGAGATATCTTAGAGATATTCATTCATTCATTTCACTTCTATGCCACCTTTCTCCAAAAAAGGACCCAAGTTGGCTCACAAAATAAATCCAAGATAGAACCAAGTCTGAATACAAAATTAACTTGTGTTGGATACACTGCTTGCACATAACTTGAAGGTAATTTTATGCATAATATTTTAATAATTTTGTTCATGAAACAAAGTTTGTGTACATTGAATCATAAGAAAGCAATGGTGTCACAGTCTCAGCCAATCATGTGGACAATTTTGGATTTTGGATTATTTCAGAATTCCAGATAAGAGATACTCAGTGTGTATTATACCAAACCAAAAAACTTCTTACTTCAGTTTTGTAAAAAAATTGTTGGTAAAGCAGCAACCAATTCATAACCAGATCTAAAGAAAAGAACAGTGATATCACTATTTAAGGCCTTCAGCTTGGCAAACGTAGAGGGGAGCAAAGGGCATGTCATGGAGTACCTCACACCCCTGCAGGGTGCTATCCCCTACCTCAGTTGGCCCTTCATCCTTCAGTTAGGGTTGAAATGGCCCTCAGTGTCTGACTTCTCATGTCTCCTACTCCTTGACTCACTAAAGGCTTCAGTGTCTTTAAAGAGGGAAACATTATCTGGGCTGTGATCTGGCAACCCTAGAACCATGGTCCAATAGCAATGTACTAAAAGAGGGGAACTGTAGACAGGTGAGATGCTCTCAAGAGGGAAATAAAAGGCCTCCTGACCACAAGCCACCCTTGCAGCTAACACAATCCTGGGATAGCAATATTTCCTCCACAGTAGAGCCAAATAGTGCCAAGAGTGAGGAAACAGAGAAGCATCCTTTAGTTGTCTTATGGTCCCCATTTATGCATTTGTGTGGACTGGGCCTAGGAGGAGAGGCTGTGTGTTAGCCAGTGGTAACAGGTGAGGAGGTCCTTCTTTCCCAGTCAACTCCCTGAAATCTGGAACCTGCACTAACATAGAATCATAGAGTTGGAAGAGACCCCAAGGGCCATCCAGTCCAACCCCCTGCCATGCAGGAACTCACAATCAAAGCATTTTTGACAGATCACCACCCAGCCTCTGTTTAAAGACCCCCAAAGAAAGAGACTCCACCACTCTCCGAGGGAGTGTGCTCCACTTTCGAACAGTTCTCACTGTCAGGAATTGAAGTGGAATCTCTTTTCCTGCAGCTTGCATCCATTGTTCTGGGTCCTGTTCTCTGGAGCAGCAGAAAACAAGCTTGCTCCATTCTCAATATGACACCCCTTCAAATACTTAAACAGGGCTATCATAGCACCTCTTAACATAATTTTTAAAAAGTCGTTCTAGATGGATGAGCAACCTGTAGCCTTCAGTCTACTATCAAGAAGGGATCATTCAGCTGTGGAAAGAATGAAACATCCTTTCTCTTGTAGACTGTTGGAATGGGAGGAAGAAGGGGAGAGACAAGGGGGCTGCAGAAACAGAAGAGGATGGGAGGCATGACAGCAAGAAGGTATACTAAATTGATTCCCCTGGTTTAAGGATTAAATTACACTATCAACACACGCCTATGATGAATCAATACTATTTCATATAGCAACAGTGAGATCTGATTGTTTGAAATGCTTACCCCATAAGAGAGAGAGAGAGAGAGAGAGAGAGAAGAGAATGATTTGTGCCTGCTAGAAAAAAGGCTAACCTACAACTCCATAGTTCTGCATGTGTAGCAGGAGTTTTTTAAAAAAATATAATAATAACAAGGATTATTTAAACATGAGATCCTCCCGTCATTTGAAGTGGCACAGTTCAGCAACAGACATATCATATGAATCATCTCATTATTTATTCTAAATATTTTTATTCCCACCTTTCTATTATATTTGCTCAAGTTTACAATATAAATTTTCTAACCAAATCATCTTGCTTCAGTCAAGCTGTGTGAATAAAACAAACACAAAAACAACCCATGTCAAAATATACATCAAAATGATTAGCAAAAAAATTATCAGGAGGTCACAATGTCATTTGAGGGAATCTTCTCTGAGGGCAGGGGACAGAATAGTCTTCCATAAATGACAGTTATCTATTGGGATGTTGTTCCAGAGATGTGGTGATGTCCCAGAGACAGTTCTGTTGTGATGTGTTGCCTTAAGCAATGCATTTAATAAGTGAATTCACAAACTGAAGGTCGAGGGAAGCAAATGGTGCTTGGAAGACAGAAAAATGCCAAAAAAGAAACAGCCTTTTAATAGACAAGAAGCCCAGGTTGCTTCTTCTGGCCTCTCTTTGGCACCCAAGACTATCTGCAGCCATAGAACTCAATTAGATCAACCCAAGGTGCAATTGCATCTGAGTTTTTCATTGGATGTGGTGCCTTCCCATTCATTGCTATTCCATCCCTTAATCTCTGAAAAGAGAACCAAGGAGACATAACAGTGACAGACACCCTGGTTTAAGCTCTTGTCCTTTTCAGTCATGTATACATGGGGTAAATAATGTGGAATGAAAGGATTTGTAAACCTCCTAACTGCACATCATGTCTTCTAAAAATGGAAACAACCTGTCTCTTGCCAGCTTTACATATGATTGGGAGAGACCCAGATTTAAACAAATGTGTTTGCATTAGCTGTTGCATCGTTTTTGGCTTTGAGGCAGCTATTCAAGCCAGCATGCACACATTTCTTCAACCTGAAGAGCAACAGATGTATTTTCTTTACATTTTCAAAAACTCTCAGCTTCAATAAAGAACATACCCCTGTCAAAATAACCACAGAAATGTTATATGTCAGTGAAGAAAACTGCTTTACTACATTTCAAAACTAATGTTTTCCTACATCTGAAAAATGGTAAATTTAGGACAAATTATGGAGTCATCAGAATCAATCCATACATGTATTCCTTTATTGAACACTTCAGGCAGCTGGAAAAGGAACTGGGACTGTATATCTTAAGATGCTTCTTTATCAAATAAAGCTTCTTCTTCACACAGATGTCTCTTTCACACTACTCAGTTATAGCATTTTGATACCACTTTAACTGCCATGGATGCATCCTATGGGATCCTGGGATATGTAGTTTGGTGTTACACTAGAGCTCTCTTGTAAAGAATTCTAAATACCTCATGAAACTGAAAATCTGAGGATTCCACAGGATGGAGCGACAGTAGTTAAAGTGCTACGAAAGTGCTATAATTGCATAGTGTGGAAGAGAGCATACAGGGTATCAGAAAGATGAGGAGAACTTTGTTTTCCCCCCACACACAAATATACACACTGGGCCAATGCAGATGGCCCGTTTGGGTTGGCAGAGAGCTGCCTTGGGGAGCGGTGGATTGGGGCTGGGGCAACCCCACGCTGCGGCCCCAATCCTTCCTTTTGCTACCCATAAAAGAGAGGCAAAATGCATCTGGCCCACCCCAACTCTACCCCCAGGCAGGCCCTTTGGGCCGGCCTGCAACGGCCCCTAGTTATATGCTGCCATTCTCCTGGATTAGGACCCAAGGTGGTTCACAAAAGAATAAGTTAAAAAAAAATAAGAATACAATCTTAACGCACAATTAAAATTATCACATTAAAATGGCATGTTAAAAAAACAATATAAAATTATTAAAAAGCTTACAAAGTTTAAAAAAAACAACGTACCTCTGTCATCCGTAAGAAGCCTTTCTGCAAGTAATTACTCATTAAAAGCCTGCTAAACCAGAAAAGTTTAAGATGCTGACTCTGTTGATTGCAAGATCGGCAGGTTGGCATATGGAGGCCTAGGTGCAGCATGATGGGGTGAACTCCTGTCACTAGTCCTAGCTTCTGCCAACCTAGCAGTTTGAAAGCATGCAAATGCAAGTAGATAAATAGGTACCACTTTGGTGGGAAGGTAAACAGCATTCTGTGCAATCATGCTGGCCACATGATTACAGAGTAGTTTTCAGCTTAGTAACAGAGATGAACACTGCCTCCTATGATTGAACATGACTTGACAACCTTGTTAACGGGGAATACTTTTACCTTTACCTTAAACCAGAAAAGTATTTGCCTGCTGACAGAAGGGAGGTTATCACATGGGAAAAAGGAGAGGAGTGAGGCGGCTCATTCCCATCCTTATTGCATCCCACTTATCCCATCCTTCTCCCATCAGTAAAGTGGAATGGCCCCATTAATTTTGTATTAAAGGGAATTTCCACTCCACTGACAGGAGCAGGACAGGATAAATGCAATGTCATCCAATTATCTTTGCATGATTGTGCAATAAGGATAAGGATGCAATAATGACAGAATAAGCACAACATCATCTGATAATCTTTGTGTGATCACGCAATAAGGACGGGAGCAATAATCTCCAAAGAGAGCAGGGTGTGGTGCCAGCCTTCCATAGAAGGGTTTTCCAAAGGGTGGGAGCAGCTACAGAGAAGTGTTTCAGATAGTCTGGACCTAAGCTGTATAGGACCTTACAAGACATGACCAGCATTTCAAATTATGAAGTTGAAGGCTTTTATGGCTGGCATCCATAGTTTTTTGTGGGTTTTTGTGGCTGTGTGGCCATGTTCTAGAAGAGTTTCTTTCTGAGGTTTTGCCAGAATCTGTGGCTTGCATCTTCAGAGATGCCAGCCACAGATGCTGGTGAAACGTCAGAAAGAAACTCTTCTAGAACATGGCCACACAGCCCCAAAAACCCACAAAAACTATTTCAAATTATGCCCAGAAACAAACCAGTAGTCAGTGAAGCTAGCTTCACAAGCTGTTTTAATATTGTAAGGGACTTAGTGGTTAAGATGCCAACTTTGACAAGTGCAAGATTGGAAGGGTGGCAGTTTGATTTCCAGGCTCTTCACGATTTATTGCTCTTCTCTGGACATGCTCCAGTTTGTCAACATCCTTTTTTAATTGTGATGCCCAGAATTGGACATAATATTCCAGTTGAGGTCTGACCAAAGGAGAATAAGGATTCCCTCAATCTAGACACTATAGTCCTTTTGATGCAGCCTAGAACCACATTGAGTTTTTTAGCTACTATATCACACTTTTGACACATATTCAATTTGCTGTCTACTAAGACTCCTGGATTCTTTTCACATGGAATCATAATGTTGAAAGAAACCACAAGGACCATTCAGTTCAACCCCCTGCCATGCAGGAAAACACAATCAAAGCCTCTGTTTAAAGACCTCCAAAAAAGGATACTCTGCCACTCCCTGAGGCAGTGTGTTCCACTCTCAAGCAGTTCTTACTGTCAGGAAGTTCCTCCTAATGTTGAGGTGGAATCTCTCTCCCTCTAATTTGAATCCATTTCAAGCCAGGTGTCCCCCATCCTATACCTGTGCATTTTATTCTAAGTACCTATTGAAATTTATTTTGTTAGTTTTGGTCCAGCTTTCTAACCTATTAAGGTCATTTTGAATTTTGATCCTATCCTCTAGGGTATGAGCTACCTCTCCAAATTTGGTGCCCTCTGCAAATTTCATAAGCATGCCCTATATTCCATCATTGAAGGGGTGGAACAGACAGTCTGGAGCACCCTGGGATCACAGCAACCACACACTGCAGTCCCAATGCCGGCCCCTGCCATGGTCCCAAATGGACCACAGCAAGGAACGGAAAAGATCCGCTCCTTCTGGGGCTGAGTTTGGGCCACCTTAGGCGGTCCAGGAACAATCCTGGTGCAGCTTCCACACCTGTTGGGGCTGTGTGTCATTTAAATGCCACTCCCCATGCTGCATGGAATCTGGCTTTTTAGGCTCATCTGTTTCAGGCCCTAGTCCCTGATAAAGATGTTGAATTGCACAGAACCCAGGACAGATCTCTGTGGTGCCCACTAGTCACTTCTCTCCAAGATGAGGAGGCATCTTTGGTGAGCATCCTTTGGGTTTGGTTGGTCAACCAATTACAAATCCATTGGTTATAGATAGATAGATAGATAGATAGATAGAGATAGAGCTAAAGGTATTCTCTGTTGACAAGATTGTCAAGTCGTGTCTGACCATAGGGGGCAGTGCTCATCTCCATTACTAAGCCAAAGAGCCAGCTATGTCAGAGACTACTCTGTGATCACGTGACCAGTATGATTGCACAGAATGCTGTTTACCTTCCCACTGAGAAGTGGGACCTATTTATCTACTTGCATTTGCATGTAGCACCCGGGCCTCAAACTGCCAATCTGCCGATCTTGCAATCAACAGAGTCAGTGTCTTAACCACCTGAGCCACTGCATCCCTCATATATGATTAATCTGGCATGACTTGTTTTTGAGAAACTCCTGTTGACTTGATTTAGTGATTATTAGTAATTAAAAAGCATTCCTTTGAAATGCTTACAGACTGCCTGTTTAATGACCTGCTATTGAATCTTTCTTAGTATTGATGTCAGACTGAGTGGGCAGTAATTATCTGGGTTTTTACTATTTGATTCTTACCTGTTTGAGAATCAAGCCCTTGGACTGAAATGGCTATTTTATTTTTCAATTATATAGAAATACAGTTGCCCTTTCCAATATTTGAGACCCATTGAAACTAATGGTGCATGCACCCCTGGCACACAGCCATTTTATATATAGCCGCTTCTCCCTCCCCACAAAGAGTGAGGCTGTGGACTCAAAGTCCATGAATGGGGAGGGACAACTGTAGTATTTTAGTGTCTCTTTCACTCCTGCCATAAAGATCCTGGGTGGATGCAAAGGCATGGTAAAACAATATTAATAAATAAAATTAATTTTACTGAATATTCATTTGAGGGTGTGGCTGTAGAATGGAATACTTCACCCCAATCTGAATGTTTGTGTGCATGCGTGCATGTGTCTATGTGTGCTTGCTCTCTTGGTATCTTGTACAGAATGTTAACCAGCCTTAATTTGTGTTGCATTTGTTCTGAGAGATATTGCAAGCCAATCCCTGCCCAACCTTTTTTGTGAGTGTGGGAAATATCCATGTTGAAATTGGTCTGATTTTGCTGAAGCAATGTTCCTAAAGCCTTATGATTTATTTTGTATTTACAGGACAGTGGTTTTTTTTTTAAAAAAAAAAAGTGTAAGAGAAACCATAGCAACTGGGCTAAAATGAATGTTTGGAATGATGTTCACATCTTATGGGAAAGCTGAACTGAAAACACTCAAAACAAGAGGATAAAAGGAAATAGAAAAGCAGTCCAAATATGAGCACATTCCATCCAAAAATCAAGCAATTATAAACCTTGTTGGTTTCAATTCTTACATTAAAAATGTATGGCATACCCTCCAGCATTTCACAGATGAATCTGGGACATGTGTGGCCAAGCAGCTTCAGAGTGTGGTAAAAGGGCAAAAAGAGGGCAGAAGTTATTAATAAGGAAGAGCACTAAAAACTGCTATTTTAAGTAGATCAGCTCTGGAATTTATTTATTGAGTTTAGAAAAGCCTGAAAAAAATCTACCACAAATCAATGATTACAATACTCTGTCTGTGTGCATGTGCATGCATGCACACAGCATGAGTAACAATAAATATAATATTATATCATAGATTATTCTAAAATAAAAATGCCTTTATCAGTTGTTGTTGTTGTGTGCCTTCAAGCCGTTTCTGATTAATGGTGACCCTAAGGCAAACCTATCATGGAGTTTTCTTGGCAAGTTTCTTCAGAAGGGAGTTGTCATTGCCATCCTCTGAGGCTGACAGAGTGTAACTTGCTCAAAGTCACCCATATCTGCTTCATATTTCATCCTTCTCTCAGATCCACTGTTTCAATTCAGTTTTCAGACTAATACCCTCTGCCCAATGCACAGTATAGATCAGGTCAAACTTCAGCTTTCATAACATAGCATTCATATGGTCACCTTGAGCCAGTTTTTCAAACTGACCTACTTTTACAGGGTTGTTCTTACAATAAAATCAGGTAAGTGAGGATGAGGGAAAGATAATGTGTAATCCTTTCAATCCAAATAAGCAACTAGCCACTAGTTTATAATTTATAATTTCAATGGCCCAGCAGCAAATTTAGTGATGGTTTCATGTGCAGGCAGAGAGAACCAGAGAAAAGAGTGGTGGTGCTTCCAGCTGAGACAGTTGGAAGATGTGGTATGTACACAAACACATTTATATCTGATTAATTAAATCCACTATAAATCTTTCTTTGCAGATTACAAAAACGTCCAACATTATAGACATATGATAAAAATTCCAATCAACAGAAATGTCAATTTGCCTATAAATTTGCAGGAAAAATTTCTTCAGGAAGTCAGCCTGTTTTAGCAGTTTTCACAATTTTAACTAGCTCTATAATTATTGGACTAGAACTTAAATTTATTTTAGTGGAAGCTAAAATGTTTTGCAGGACCAAAATCCATAGCCTCTCCCATCCTCAGCTTTAGCACATTCAGAAATTGCTCATGTTAATCTCCAAAACCCACTAAGACTGAACTCCTTAAGTCCTTACCTGGACATACTGTATATCATGTATAAGTTTAGAAGAGGGGCAAGCCCCTCTTGCAGTGTGCAGGGACCCCCCACATCCTATTTTCTCCCCATCTAGCCTTTAGTATAAGCACAGACAGTTATGTCTGCTGAAACTTTCACCAGGAGATGGTTCCTCTTTTTATAAGAGTTAAAGTACAGTACTTACATTGACCCATGGATAAGTCGACTCAGGTTTTTTGGGGGTCACTCTTTTGACTAAAATTTCTGAAACTTTGTAAATTATTTGGCATCGTTTTCCTTTGCTTCATCTTTTAGTTCCTTTGTTACATGCCCTTAAGTTTTACCCTTGATTTATCCATGGGTCATATCAAAATCCATGATTTTGGCCCCCAGACCTGCCCTTGCCTTATACATGAGGTCAACTTATAGTCGAGTATATACGGTAAGTCCCATTCAACACAGTTGGATTTATTTGAAGGTAAATACTTATTTTACTATAATTGGAAAGACTTACTATACCTCCCAGTTACCTGTGTTTTATCTGGATTGTAGCTATGCTGCCCAGTACTTGGTTCTACCATTAACTGACCCAGGCCTGAAACCTCTCCCAAGTAGAATCCCAAGTAGAGTTGACCCACTGATTCAGGGGATCTACTCTAATTTGGACTCACCAATAGGGCTCAGACCAAAGATTCTCAGTATTCATTAAACAAAAACACAACCTCCAGTTCTTATAGAACAAGATATACACAACCAAATGTGAAGGCACAATTCTCTCTGTTCATTCTGAAAATGACTTTAGCCAGTGAGTGAAGTTATAAATATGATTGACATTTATGGGACCAGAAGGATCAAAAATCATACTGACACAGCGATTAAGGGCAGAAGGTACTTTGCCATTAATTTAGAATTACTTCCTTTCTTTTCTTAGGTTTGGAGAAGTAATTGCTGTCCACAGAAAATAATATGTCCAGAACTGTAGCTGGGATTGGGAAACAGCATAGGTAAATGTTCAAGATGTGTCACCCAAAAAATTAAGACTGACAAAAAAATAAGCACCAAGCTGGATAAAGAGAAGAAGAAATTTCCATGCATCTGAAAAAGGACAAATTATATTCAATGAGACTAACAGTTCATCCACTCTATGTTTCTTCTGAAGTAATGGGGCTCACTTTAGGAAAGCCTTTGACTTCTTACAATTCATGAGCATTTTACCTGGAAAGGTGGCACATAGAGCTGCTAAATAAATAAAACGAGACATTTGTCTTAAATTTGATTTAGCCTCTGAGTGTTTCAGTAAAAGTTACAGGGAAAAGAATATTTTTTTTACAAATGCAAACTTATGTTTCCTCTCTATAAATCAATGTTTAAAGGGGTGATTTGCAGTGGGGAATTAATGTGTGTCTGGGTGTGGGAGTAGCGGTCACTTTTTTCTCAGCCTATCACATGATTTGCATAATATGCCAGTGAATTTGATTTACTCAGATTTGGAACTGGAATGTGACAATGCTAGGCATATGTCAGAAATCTGGAAGAAATAGGCTACTAAAATAATTGTGTTTGTACAGCTGAGAGTTTTTATAAGCCCCAATTGCACTGAAAGGAAAGAGTTTAGGATATAAACTAACTCCATATTGTGCGGGAGTATACATATAATGTCAGCTGCAAGTTTACAACACTGGCTGCTCTTTTGTACAAAATTTTATTTTAATCAAATCCCCCCCCTTTCCCCTTTTTTCTCCCCTCATTAACTCCTTTTCAAAGAGCTTCACAACAAAATCAATTCTTACCTTGCTTTGGAGTTGTAGAACCTAGATTTTCCAAGTCAGCCACAAATGTCTTCAGGAGTTGCAAAATATTTTTTTCAGTTTCACAGAAATACAGATATGTCAAGTGACTGAAAATTCTTTCCCAAACAAGAACTGTCAAATAGTGGGTTTCTCCAGGCTCATTTGGAGCTGTATTCCCAAGTTTTGCAACTGTCTTTTTCAGCTAAATAAACTCCCACTCATTGCCTTGAACTGCAGCCAGCCACTCTAATTTAAAGCAACTGTCAACTTTGCTATAAAACTTGGAGAAGAGGTCCCTGCACACTGCAGAGGGGCAAGATGTTAGGTTTGCTTCCAGACTGAAGTAATTTGCCATTTGGGCTGCAATCTGATTCCCACTTACCTCAGAGTAATCCCCATTCAGTTCAGTATAACTTATCTCCAAGTAGACATTCATAAGATTGCACTATAATTCTAGGAGGCACAGTATCCTCTAGGCAATAATGTGACAGACTATTTGGGAAATGTAGGAATCCAGATTGCCTCCTTCTGTGAAAAGAAAAGGTTCTGGAATCAAAACAGAGTATCAGTCCCAAGGGCTGGTTCAAAGACAAATTAGATCTGTTGCAAGGGATCTGAAAGCATCCATGGCTTTACATTTTTAAACAAGTATCTTTAGGGGTGAAAATTGTATTTAGGAAATGGTTCTGAGTCCCTCCTTTAGAGTTCTAGTCCCAGTCTGAATGGTACAGCTGCTTCTTTTTGCTGCTTTAGGAGTGAATCTATGTGCTTTGGCTGGATTTGTAGATTGTAAAGGGCATCTAGGTGATTTGTAAAAATCCCAAACAGAAATGCTATTCTGGAACATTGAATCTGAAATGAAGGAAAGGCTTAAATATCCCTTCCTGCACTAAGGTCCAAAACACACTGCAGAAATAGTCCAGTCTGAGATTGCTTTAAGTGCCCTGGTCCCAATGCTAGGGAATTCTGTGAACTGTAGCTTTGTGAGACATTTAACCTTCTCTGTCAGAGAGCCCTGGTGCCACAATAAACTACAATTCCCAGAATTCCCTAATGCTTAGCCAGGGCAGTTAAAGTGGTCTCAAACTGGTTTATTTCTGCAATGTGTTTTGGACCTAAGTCATCCTTTCCACAGCAGCTGGTTTTAAGTTTGAAAATGGTTTTGAGAGATCTTTTTATAGGTAACACAAAGTAGGATGTTGTACCAGTGCTTTCTTATAAATTCAGAGCTGCTCTGTTC
>CM034708.1:100963110-100973296 GCA_020142125.1 Phrynosoma platyrhinos
GAAGTAATAGTGCCACTCTATTTTTTGTTAATATTTGTTAGTTCCAAGTAGAGTAATTCCCTCCATATAATAAGAGTTGAATGATGCGTCAATATGTAGGTATGTCCCATTGATTCAGTAGATCTATGCTGGAACTCTCTCCCAAGAGAGGCCAGGATGGCCCCTTCCTATTCTCCTTTGGACAACAGGTAAAAACATTTTTGTGTCATCAGGCTTTTTCAAGCTGACAATGGTTGGGCTTTTAAATGCTGTGCAATTCAGATGTCAAAAGCTTGAAGATTGTTTTAAAATATATTTTTCACCTTTGCCCAGCTCAACGTCTTTAGAAACATGGCAAACAGATGGAACAAGATTGCCTTTCCTGCTTGGAGAAGTGAGCAGGATAGAGTGGGAAGGACAGACAGAAGGGGATTTTTAAAAAATACCCAGCCACTTCCAGGTTTACCATTAATCAATTGTTTCAGATTTGTAGCAATTTTAACACAAAAAAGTATGCTGGACTGTGATGAATTGACGAATTATCTATCTGTATGGCTATTTAAAATACCTTGAATTTCTAGCATGGAAATGGCCTATGATAAAGCATACTTATAGTGTGTATGTGATCTGGTATGTGGTTGTTTTATGCGTAAGCAATGGGCAAAATTATATAAGGAGGCACAGCATAGATAATCTCATTTTCTAATTTTAAACTACTTTTTCTTTGTATGATTGCCCTCTGGTGGTACTTTAAAAAGACACACTGTACCAGTGAAGCAGGCAGAGAACAGGACATGAACAACCTATTTTAAAATATTGTCGCTTGTGCCTTTCATTTGGGGCCACAACCATTAATCATAACCTATTTGATCTGTAATGTTTTACATAAAATTTGACACTTGCTTCTTTAGCAATGGCCACTCATCTGTATCTGAAGCCTGGCTACCGAGGAGAGAGAGAGACTTATTTGATTTTGAACATTATTTGTCTTGTGTTGTTATAAACTGCAAGTAAGTTATAAACTGTTACAGAACATGGCAATGATAACTGCAACTTGATTTTTAAAAGAATGACAGATGATAAAACAACAGTAGATAATTTACAACAATTTAAAATCATATACACTAAAACAAAGTGAGAAATAGATTTGCACTATTAAGTATAATGGACCAGGAACCAGAACAACTATGGTCAGAAGCTATGGACATAATCCGGGAGGAATGTAGACAGATACAATCTCTGGCCAAAAAGAAAGAGAAGAAACAATGGATAACAGACAAAATGCTTTGAACAGTAAAGGAAAGACAAGAAGAAAAAGGAGACAGGAACTGAACCAGATCATGAATGCAAGTGTTCAACAATTAGTGTGCAAGGATAAAGAGAACTATTATTGCAAAGTTAATGCAAAGAAATAGAGGCTTACAACAAAAAAGGGAGAACAAGAGACCTTTTCCACAAGATCTCTGAATTCAAAGGAAAATGTAAATTAAGAATGAGGATGCTCTACAATCAAAAGAGGAACATATTACAAAAAGTTAATGGAAGCAATACACAGAAGAGCTACATAAAACAGATGAAAGAATGAATGACACAGCAGAAGACGAATCATATGAAGATGAATCTCAGATTTTGGAAAGTGAAGTGAATGCTGTATTTACTCTATATATTAATGTATAAGTCTAGAATTTTTTGTCAAAACATTGATCCAAAAACCCTGGGTCATCTTATCTACAAGTCAGTGTAAGTACTGTACTTCAACTCTTATGAAAAAAGGAACCAACCTCTTTCCTGAGTAGGGTGGCAAAAGGTCACAGATCACCCCATCCTGGGAACACCTAAAAGAAGCACTGAGCTTCTCTACTCTCTCTTCCACAACACCACATCTGGACTATTTGAATGCCTGAGCAGGAAAATTGTGATAGTGGCAGCTCTTTGACATGTCTCTTCAAAGGAGCACCAAGAGAAATCTGGCTTCGAGGGCTTTGAATAAGACATTGCTATATGTTTGTCAGCTTTTGTGGATTAAAACCAGACAACGGTATCACATTAGACTTAATGTAATTGACATTTTCTTTGTTTTGTCTTTTCATCCTTTTTGATATGTGTGCATTTTCTTAGCCCTGCCTGTGCCTGATCACCCCTGCCCATACATCACATAGCCATGATTTACTGTAGTTTCCACATCTATTCAGCCTTGGGGGTGAATACAAACAGTTATGTCTGTTTGAATTTTTAAACTTCTTTGTCATTGTTTTCATTTGCTTCATCCTTTGCATTCTTTGTTACATGCCCCTAAATTTTTCCCTTGACTTATCTATGGGTCATATAAAAATCCATAATTTTGGCACCAAAATCTGCCCTCAACTAATAAATGAGGTTGACTTATAGTCGAGTATATACAGCCATGCTATTTGAAAGAATATCTAACCAGGAACAGATGACATTCCAATAGAACTGCTGCAAGCCACACAGACAGGATCAACTGTAGTTCTAAATAAAACATGCCAAAAATTATGGAAAACAAAGCAGTGGCCCACAGACTAGAAAAAAAAATCAATATACATTCCCATTCACAAAAAAGGAGACATAGAAGACTGCAATAATTACAGGGCCATTGCACTGATTTCCCACACAAGCAAAGTCATGCTCAAAAGTTCTGCAGCAAAGGGTCCTACCGTATATGGAACAAGAAATTCCAGAAGTGCAAGCTAGATTCAGGAAAGGAAGAGATATTAGGAATCACATTGCAAACATGTGGTAGTTAATGGAGCACACCAGGGAATTCAAGAAGAAAATAAGTATGTGCTTTCTAGGTTACAATAAAGCCTTTGACTGCATAAATCACAAAACACTATGGCTAGCTCTTGAAGAAATGGGAGTGCTACTGCATTTGATTGTCCTGATGATAAATCTGTACTCAGGACAAGAGGCTACCACTAGAACAGAGCATGAAGAAACAGAATGGTTCCCAACAGGCAAAGAGGTCAGACAAGGCTGTATTCTATCACCCAACTTGTTCAACCTCTATGCTGAAAAAATCATACGCAGAGCAGGTTCAGACTCAGAGGAAGGAGGAGTAAAGATCAGAGGAAGAGATAGCAACAATCTAAGATATGTTGACACCATACACTGAAAATAACAAAGACTTGGAACAATTACTAAAGAAAGTCAAAGAGGAAAATGCTAAGGCAGGCTTAATAGTGAACATTAAGAAAACAAAAATAATGACCACAGAAAAATTACATAAATTCAATCTAGATGACTAAGAACTCAAAATAGTCACAAAATTTCCATACTTTGGATCAGTCATTGATCAGAATGGAGATTGCAGTCAAGAATTCAGAAGAGTATAAATAGGAAGGGCAACTATGAAAGAACTTAACAAGATCCTAATGTGAAAAAAACACAAAACTAAACACTAAAGTTAGGATAGTCCAAGAAATTATATTTCCCATCACCATGTATGAATGTGAGAGCTGGGCAGTGAAGACAGCTGACAGAAGGAGAGTCAACTCATTTGAGATGTGATGTTGGAGAAGAGTCTAAGGCAGGGCTAGGCAACCTTTCCCCTTTAAGGGCCGAGGGACTTCAGCTCCCAGAATCCCAAGAGCTATTGGCCAACATGGGACTATTGGCCAACATGGCTGAGGCTTCTGGGAGCTGAAGTCCCTCGGCCCTTAAAGGGGAAAGGTTGCCTACCCCTGGTCTAAGGTTATCATAGATGGCCAAAAAGACAAAAAGACAAAAAAAAAAAAAAAAAAAAAAAAAAAAAAAAAAGGGGGGGGGTCTAGAACAGATCAAGTGTAAACTCTCTCTGGGAGCTGTGATAACCAAATTAAGGCTGTCATACATTAGACACATCATGAGAAGACAAGACTCACTAAAAAAAGACAATAATGCTAGGAAAGGTGGAGGGTAGTAGAAAGAGAGGAAGGCTGTATACTAGATGAATAGACTCCATCAAGGAAGCCATAGTCCTGAGCCTGCAGAACCAAAGCAGAGCAGTTGAGAACAAGAGAGCAGTTGAGAAGACAGGGTACCATGAGTCAAAATCAGCTCAAAAGCAGTTAACAACAACAACAAACCCTAAAACAGGAACCCACAGTTCAATCAAGCTATGATCACTGGGTTCCAAAAGCTTTACTGAAGAGTCAAATTTTAACTTGACACTGAAATGAGGCCAACACAGACAGCCATCAGGACTCCAAGAGGTGAGCTTTCCTCGATGAGGTTTCGAGAGAAAAGAAGGTGTCTTCTATGTTTCCGCATTGCTCCCACTGGTGAGACATAGAGGAAGATTGGACCCCTTTGTCCAATCACAGCAAAGGGCAGATATATAGGGAGGGAGATGCTCCTTCAAATATCAGTGCCAAGCCATTTACGGTCCTAAATAATAATAATAAAATTTATTTCTATCCCGCCCTCTCTGCAGCACAATCAGACTGGCAGTACAGTACAGTTCCTTCAGAACCAGTGTCATATTACTTCTATACAATGTTCCTATTAGTAGTCTAGCTACCATACGTAACACTAAGTGCAGCCTCAATTTAGTCTTTAAGGCCAGTTCCATTTGAGGAATATGGTAGTGCCTAAATGGAAATGTGCAAGAACTATTACAATTGTCAGGTTTGCCATCCATCTGCTCCCACTACAGAATATCTGTTTACTCCTCTGTAGGGAACCTGCTTCTGATTAGAGAATCAAGGGCCTCTCAGATAAAGGGTCTCAAAGGTGCCCAAGCTTCATGGTTCCATACATTGCATAGATGAGGCAGATAAATAATTCACCTGAGTTCAGCTCCAGGGGCAAAGCACACATGATAAGTTCAGTACATGTGGTTGATGGGAGTTGTTTCCCCTGCATCACAATTGCCCAAGCCAAGCAAGGTGTTGGTGTGATCTCTCCTAGTCATTGTTCTGTATAATTTTCAGAGTTTTAGATTGGATTTCAATCTCTTTAGAAATCTTGATTCTACTCTGCTTGACAGAAACCTTGCTCTTGTCAAG
The DNA here is from genome assembly GCA_020142125.1 of Phrynosoma platyrhinos. NCBI lineage: Eukaryota > Metazoa > Chordata > Lepidosauria > Squamata > Phrynosomatidae > Phrynosoma > Phrynosoma platyrhinos. Next base: position 100,968,096 of record CM034708.1, read on the forward strand.
GTTTCTGCGATGTAGGGATGTAGTGGACATAAAATCAAAATAAATAAACTTTATGATTGCTTTCCTTCTTAGGGAAGGGATACTTGTGCTGTGTTGCTGCAAGCAGAATGGTGGACTTTGATTTGATTCAGCAAGGCAATTTATCTTCTGTTATTTTGATGATCTGCAAATCCTGGCAGTTCTGTGACTTTTGGAAGTCAGGTGCTTCTTTCCATCTTATAGAAATTTTGTTCCCACTTTCTTTCAATTTTGACTACTGTCCTGACCAATTTCTTTCACATTTTCTTTGCACTTCCTATTTACTCTTTCACCTCATCCCTACATCACAGAAGCCTTCACTCCAAGGTGAAGGACACATAAACTGGTGGAAGCTTATGTGGCTGTTCAATGTTCAGAGAGTTAAGTAATTATTTTTTTGAGATTGAGCTTTGTGTGAAAGATGCCCCCAAATTTCTATGTTGTTTGAATAGTAGTGAAGCCAGGAGAAGGTGACCAAATGCTGCTTCCTTTTTTCACTTTTACACTGATTATTTTCATAGTAGGAGAAGCAAATGATCAAGAATGGCAAAATATGAAAAATTAAGCCCTGTTCTTATTATTAACATACATCTATTTAATGGAGATGCCATTTAACAAGTCAGCTTCTTCTAGTTTCCACCAGAGGGTGCCAGACCTATTTTTCTTTATTCAGCAGAATTACAGCAGGGTTGTGTGATTCTCCCCTAGGACCAGGTTCTTTAAGGACAACAAAGACCCAGTGTTCTCATTCTTATGTAAACTTCCTTGTTGTACATGGTGCTTAATGCCTCTCCATCCCACTGTATGTTGTTTGGTTGTGCTTAATACCTCTCTTTGTAACATATAAAATGTAGATGTTGTCCACAATACTGCCACTGTCTTTCCTCAATGCTATTTTAACATCTGACGAAGAAGACTGTGAAGGTTTGAGAGCTAATGTGATGTATTTTGCGCTTTTGGTTGGTGCAATAAATATATTGCCACAGGATAATTTTCAGATTTTGTTATGTTTCATTTTATGGCCAGTATTGCTACAGCTGAAGATATCAAATTCAGACACAAACAAAGGGATCCTGTACTTGAGGGAGTGCAATCTTTGTCATCATTTTTATGAGGGTTTAACTCCGGCTAGCACCAGAGAAAGAAACCTGATTTGATCTCAGTTGATGGATTTTGCCTGCTCCATTATCTAAAGCAGTGGTCCCCAATCTTTTTTGACTACTGCTCCCTTTCCTCTTGGGTGACAACCTTAGTCCCCCCCCCCAAAAAAATAATTATGTGTATTTCTTGGTATTAGGGCTACTGTTCTACTGTAAATTGAAAACAACCAATCTTGGTTGCTGCTTTCTTTGCCACCTGGTCACCCAAGAAGCCTTTTGCCATTTTTGCCATTTGTGGCAAAGGCCAATGCAAGAAAGAGGCCCCTCAGTCACTGCTCAGCCAGCTGTTCAGTTGCTGCTCTCAAGGTGACCGAGTGCAAAGGAAGAAGCTTCTCCTCATTGAGGAAGGACTCTATATCCTTCTTCTTGGGGCAAAGGGTGTCCCTGTGTTTGTAGGGAGGCCACAAGCTGTGGGTTGGAGACTGGCGAAGATAGTGGAAGGGAGAGATTTTAACTATTGGAGCTGCTCCAAGGCGAAGGACTCTTTCCAAGAATTGACTCCAGATACTCCCCTACCCCTTTCCCCATAGATGTGCTTCCTCACACATAGCTTCAGGTGTTCATCACTTCTGAAAACATTGTTTCTTCTGCTACCTCTTCTCTCAGCCTGTCCAGTGAAAGAAAGCAGGAGCAGCACTGCAGCTCCAACCAGCCAGCCAAGTCCCAGCAAATCGCACAAAGCTTAAGCAGGGTCACAAATGTGAAAATGCTTTTTGCTGCCATTTCTCTCCTGCCACCACTTGCTCTAACTCCTTGCTCCAGTCAGTCTGTCTCAAAATGGTGCCACTCTGAACCCCAGAAACGATACTCTGCACCCTAGCCTTGCGAGAGTTTCTGAACTGCCACTACTAGCAATAGAGGCAGCTAAGCTTGTGTTAGGAAGTGAAGAGTGGGAGACACTACCATAGAAAGTGATCAATGAGGTTGTGCAGTGGTTTTAAGGGACCCTGAAAAGAGACTTCATATAGGAAGTGCCTGAGACTTCATATTGGATTGGTGCAAAAACAGCTCTGAAAGTGGGGTGATTTGTAACTTCAGATGGAAAAGTCCAACAGCCTCACTTTTATTGCTTATGTTCCCACTCAGCTTATGGCCATGGGGGGCACTTTTAATTTACCATCACTTCAGTGTTTGGCTATTCTTTATTTCTGTTCTTGCTTCTTCCTGCAATGCTCTATCCAGCTGAGAAACATCCAACAATCCCTGTACATCAGGGTGGGTAACTGTGGAAGCCTAGGGATCTGAATTAGCCCCCAGGAGGACTTGGAGAGCTGCAACCGTTCTCATTAATAATAATAATAATAATAATAATAATAATAATAATAATAATAATAATAAGCTCCTAAACACCTCTTGGGAGTATGAGGGCATTTCACCATATTTTAGGCTACCAAAAAAATAAAAATAAAAATAAGAGTTTCTTCTTGCCCTAAATTGGCCCAGGGCTCCCTCAAAATGAGGTAGAAATTTACCCCATGCCCCTCAGTAGACATTTTAAATATTTTGGGGCAAAAAAGAGGTGCCTTTTCTCTCTCCAAGCCTCCCTGTCCTCAACTGCTCTGTTCAGGCCCTGTAAGCTTGGATCCATGGCTTCCTTGACTGACTCTAACCATCTGGTGTGTGGTATTCCTCTCTTTCTATATCTCTCTGTCTTTCCTGACACTATCTTTTCTAATGACTTATGCCTTCTCATGATGTGACCAAAGTATGACAGTCTCAATTTAGTCATTTTGCCTTCCAGGGAGACTTCTGACTCAATCCACTCTAGAACCTATTTCTTTGTCTTCTTGGCTGTCTATGACATCCTCAGCACTCTTCACCAGCCCCACATCTCAAATGAGGTGATTTTTTTCTATCAACCTTGTTCACTGTCCAGCTCTCACATCCCTACAGGGTGATGGGGAATACAATCGCTTGACCTATCCTCACTTTAGTGTTCAGAGTTATATCTTTGCACTTTAGGATCTTGTCTAGTTTCTGCATAGCTGCCTTTCCCAGTTCTAGTTTTCCAATTTCTTGACTGCAATCTTTATTTGGGTTGATATTTGATCCAATGTATGGGGACTCTTTGACTATTTCATTTTTCTTATTATCTAGGATGAATTCTTGTAGATCTTCTGTGGTCATTATTTTTGTTTTCATAGTGTCTAGCATTAAGCCTGTCTTGGAACTTTCTGCCTTAACCTTCTTCAGTCATTCCTCCAGGTCCTTGTTGGTTTCTGCTAGTAGTATAGTGTTGTCTGCCTATCTTAGGTTAGTGTACTTTCCCCTTATCTTCATTCCTCCTGATTCTGAGTCTAAGCCTGCTGTGCATGGCTGCAAAAGAACTCAATAAATTGAAGTATACCTTCATGCCAATTAAACCATTAAACATTAAACAACCATGAAAGAGTCAGAGTAATAAGCACTATTACTTTGTGGATGGACACAAATGCAGGTCTTAGAGGATCTTAGAGGATCTTAGTGGAAATTCAACTTATCTTTAGTGAAGGAGACAAAAGACAATCACTCCAGATATTTAAATTTAGGTGGCTTGCAATGGGATTTACTCAGATTACTCAGTCAAGATTAAGTGTTCTCTAAAGAATGATGCATGAGTTAAATATCCTTTGTTGCCTGTAGTGAAGGGCTCCTATTGAATGGTGGCATAGGCAGCAGGTCTTCAGAATCTGGCAAAACAACACCTTCTGGTCAGAAAGGTCCTGAAGCAGAAAAAAACATGGCCCCCTCCCAAAGTGTCCCTTTCTTATCTGTTTTCTTGTGATCTTGAGGAGTGATTGGGGCCAGAGAACATGACAGGAATGACACACATCTTCTGCACTCATTCTAGGGATCTTTTATGCAAACTATGGGCCTTTGCAGACTGCCAGAAATAGTGCAATTTGAGTCCATTTTAAGGGTTAGGGTTAGTGCTAGGGAATCATGGGATTTTTTTTTTCTGAGACATTGAGCCTTCTCTGTTAGAGAACTCTGGTGCCACAATTAAATACAGTTCCCATGATTCCCTAACCCTAACCCTAACCTTTAAAATGGACTCAATTTGCACCATTTCTGGCAGTCTGCAAAGGCTCTATGTTGTTCCACACCCAACAGTCATAAGTAGCACTGTGCTGGTCTCACATGAACAGTAATTCTGTTTTTTTGTTGTTTTTATCTCCAATCATATTTGTATATTTAATGTGGTTCAAATTTGTTGTGCTTACTCACAATAATAGAGACCTCTAATCAGGGTTCTGATCTTGTACAGATAGGACACACATTTTAAATGCTGACTACAGGAAGAAACAAGTGAGGGAAGGGCTGACTCCAGGAACTCACCAACAGATACCGTTTTCTTTTTCACCCAAGACCCACAACAGTATGGTATAGTCTTTCCAAAAAGAACAACAGTGGGCTTGGGGAACCATATAGCAAGCAGACCCTGTGATTTCTCGCTGCATTTTCAACACTGCTGTGAAAGTTTCCTTGGCTTTTCTCTCTTAGAATGTGTCTCATGTTTGTGTCATATCATAGTCCTAATTTAGGCATTACTTCCCACAATTCCAGTTTCATGAAGGTGAAGCAAGACTGGCCTGACCACACATTAGTGACTGATGGTGTGAAGATGGGAATCTGCTGTATGTGTGTAATCTCTTCTTCCAGTGGATGGAGAGGGTGGATGAAGGCAATCGGTACAGCCCTATTTTCCCTCTTGTATGGATAAGAAGAGATCCTTACAGAGAGCTATGTTGCAGGCAATCTCATTGCCTTTAGGCAAACACACACAGACACAACTAATGGCCTTCTTCAGGACAGAAGGAACCAGAGTGGTTTCAGGGTATGCATGTGCATGAGCTACCCTAGCTGTGGATTGTCTCATTGATTCACATGAATCTTAATCCTCTGCATACTGACTCAGGCTGCTGCCACATTGCAGAATTAATGTAGTTTAGCACCATTTTAACTACCATGGCTCAATGCTATGGAATCTGGAATTTGTTGTTTGTTGTGACACTAGCACTCTCTAGCATGAAAGGCTATCTT
>CM034708.1:100978465-101017920 GCA_020142125.1 Phrynosoma platyrhinos
GATTGGATGGCCCTTGTGGTCTCTTCCAACTCTATGATTCTATGAAATCTATTACAGGGCTTGTGTCTTCATAAGTGGATTTATGTCTGTGGGAAATAGAACTGAGAAGTTTTGCCATGTCTTCATTAACCAATGGGCTGAGACGTTGCTACATAGGGGAGCCAGCGAAGCGACCAATGTGCACAGTAGAACTGATGCGCTTTGGGACACAGACTAGGAAGTGCCACTGTGCATCTGTAGAGCCCAAAGCACACTGGGACAGTCCTGCTAGTGCCCTGTTACTCATCTTCACAATTTAGTGGGAGGGTTAAGTATGCATAAAGCTACGCAATATAAAATCATTGCCAATGTCTAAAAGCCTAAGAATGGTTGTTCATAAACAGGGGTCGGCAACCTTTCCTGGGGTGGGGCCGGTCTCCCTGTCCCCTGATGCCCCCCAGGCCGTGGCGGTACGCGCACGCGCACTACCAGGAGTGAGTGCTCCCTCAACCGTGCCGGGCCTCTGAGAGGCCCAGTGCGGCTGTGGATGTCCGGCCCAGGGCGGCCACGGGGCCCCCCCAGGAGGGCTCCCTTGCCTGCGCTGGGCTCCCAAGAGGCCCAGCGCAGCCACGGGGGTCCTCTGGTGCACCATTTTGGATTCCAAAATGGCTCCCGGAATCTCATGTGACCTTTCCCGAGGTGGGAAAGGTTTCATGAGACTCCGGGGTGCCATTTTGAAATCCAAAATGGCACCCCAGAGGACCCCCGCGGCTGTGAAAGGCGGCAGCAGTGGCAGGACCGAGCAGGGGCCGGTCCAAAGGCTTCTGCGGGCCGCACCCAGCCCACGGGCCTTAGGTTGCTGACCCCTGTTCTTAAACATCATACATCAATATTTTTCAGTAGACAATACATTCACCTGCACAATATTTCTACAGATACCATTGCTTCAAAAACATAGAGTATGTATGTAGGTGAACATATACCAATCTCTATAAATTGATCATATAACCTTTCAAGGAAAGTGAATTTCATGAAATACAGATTATGATCTCCGACATCTACCTGGCAAGTTATAAAAATTATCCAAAGGTTAATAAGATACAGGATGAATCTAATTCTAATTCCAGATGTTGTATCAGACAGCAGAATTCTGTGCCATTGAAACAGGTTAGGAAGAAAACTGCAGATGAATCTACATAGCACAAAAGTACATTCATGTATATGGAATTTAACTCCTTCTGAAATTGAATGGTTTTAAACATGTGGCCCATATATATATATTTGAGAGAATTACTGGCAGAAGAGGGTAGTGATGTTGGAAAATTGCCACAGCCACTAACCCAACAGGGCTTCCATTCTAATAAAGCACTAAGTTCAGAAGCAGCATGAGACAATTATTGGTTTGAAGGCTCTGACATTTGCAAATTAAAAGAGAATAAAGAAGGTGCCTTTCCTGAGAGGTGCCAAAATCCTGGAGCTGAATTGTCAAAAAATGGAAATCTACAGGGTCTTACATTTGGAAATGAACCCTGACCTCCCTGCCATCCCAGTTACTGTTCCTTTTACATATGGAACCTTGTACCTTGTATCCAATTTAAGAGCATTTTTAAGAAAAAGATGGAAAACCCCCAGACTTTGAACTTGCCTAACTATTGGTCATGTTCAGCTGATAGAAGTAGGGAGACCAATATGTTGATGGCCAAAGATTCTTAAGTTTGGCATTAAGGCAACAAGCACAACATTGAACACCAATGTCTCCTGTGGTGGAGAAGGGTAACCTGAATAAGGGCTAACAAATTTGAGTTCAGGCAACAAAGAAATTATGCTGGTTTGGAGACTGAAATAATAAATAGTAATAGCACTCATAGACAAATATTGGGGTGAAATTTTAATATAGAAACCTTAGTTTTATATTTAAATGTACATTTTAGCTATGAAATGTAACACTGTACCTTTCTCAGTTTCTATTTATTTATTTATTTATTTATTGGTTTTTAAATAGAAACAGTTAGACATTTGTATTAGTGAGTATGACAGCCAGCATTGTGGCATAGTGGTTTGAGTGTTGAAATATAACTCTGGAGGGCAGGGTTTGATTCCCAGCTTGGCCATGAAACTCACTGGGTGACCCTGGGCAAATCACACTCTCCCAGCCTCAGAGAAAGGCAATGGCAAATCCTTGCTGAACTAATCTTGCCAAGAAAACCTTATGAGGTTTTTCCCAGTATCCCCAGTGGGTATCATGACCTTATGGTCACCATAAGATGGAAATGACTTGAAGGCACACAACACACACAGAGTAATAGCACATGCACAGAACCTTGATAACAGTAACCAAACTTTTAAATACTGTAAAAAATACTTAATGCAGTCACTTATGAATTATTGTCTATAACTCAAGTACAAGATAATAAAATTCAAAGAAAAATATGCCAATAACTTAATAGTTTATTAGTCAGTCAACAATATTACAAATATTTAAAAATTACTTATATAAATAGTTGGCAGCAAACTATTCCATTACAGAGTTAAATTACCAGTACAACAGACAGACTGGAGATTTAGACACCTGGAAGATAACAGTAAAATAAACTAAAAGCTTTTAACAGAAGAGTTTAAGCTGAAGGCGATTAACTCAGGGAGCAATCCACCAGGCACTACTGCCAGAAATCACCTTCTTACTTCAGTGGTGCTCTTCTTAGCTCCCCTGAAATCAATGTGAATAGCTTAGCAGTGGTGCTTTGGTGTGGTGCTCTCTTTGTGTCTATAAAAAGCATGAGTTTTCTTTTTATTTAGAAAAAAAATAAAAATTGTTTTAACACCCCATTAGGAATACAAAATAAAATTAACTGAAAATATTAATTTGCATATCAAAGAACCATTTATAATTACAATCCAAACACTCCATAAACCACTTGTGCGATTCTTTACAGAAACTCGGAATTTAGAAACTAGTTGCTTTAATATTACAAAGATTTCAGCTCCAAAAATAATTCAACATAAAATAAACTTTTAGCAATTAGCGTCATAAAATTATATTTTTTCACATAAAAATACAAAATAATATTAATGACAAGAATATGAAAAATTATTCCAAGTATTTTTACTATCTGAAATAAAACAAACAAAACCCAACATGACAACAAAATAGAAATATGCATGAAAAAAGTCTCTCCTTTTGTTAGCAAAACACTATCCAAAATAACTACGATCATTTACATCAGTACAAAGATTTCTGGATTTTAAAAAATATTTGCAATGACAAAAGGGGTTTTCTTTTTCTGACAGTAAAAAATGACACTGTGGATAAAATTTGCAAAAGATGCAATGAAAAAAATAAAATTTGCATTAAAAAGGTTTACACTGTTATTCTTTTTTTTTTTTATACAAACATTAGAAACAGTATTGCACGTCACAACACAGAATCGAGGTTAGTCAGCCTTCCAAAATGTGTTATATTCAAGTTTTGTAGCATCTTTGAGGAGAGGCTCTGTGCAGCCAGATGCAACAGGGAATAATATATCAAGTGTTTTCCATACACAAATATATAAATGCTAAATGTTTCCTTCTTAACAAAAATGTGGACTTTTAAAGTAATTTTTTTTTCCTCCACAGTCTTACGTTTGGACAGCAATATGCACATTTGGGGTAACAAAAGTAAAGAAGCTTTAAAAATACAAAAATACAATAAAATTAATAATCTTCTACAAAAATAGTAAAATAAATATGATTTATAAAAACAAAAGCCAATACAGTGTTGAGCAGTTAAGAGGATGAGGGCACAATCCACGAGGGAGGACCCTAGCATCATCCCATACTGAAATAAACAGGAGCTGCACAGGAAAGCAGCATGTGCTGGCCCCCAGAGAAATGAACAGGATCTAAGAACACAACTGTTCTTGCATAGCCATTCATTTCTAAAGGTGCAGATGCAGGAGGCCTTACAGATGGACTGAGCCCCCCAAACATGGATTTCAAAAGTAAGGAAAAGAGATGTGGATTAAAGGAAAAGAGGCAATGTAGATTATCAACAGCTCCAGAAATGAAGTGACAAGCATAGCCTGATATTTAAATTAGTTTACCCATCCCAAAAGAGGGTATTCTTGCATTCTCTTCAATCTTTATGGGGGGGGGGGCAAGGAAGAAAGATTTTTCAACATCTCCAATTATTTCAATTGTGTACTTTTCTTCCATATTCATTTTCATTATTTAAAACAGGTAAAGGCGCTTTTAAACTTCAAGCAAGAAATATGAAAATAAAGTTTAAAAGATCTGCAGAATTAAATTATATCTAACTATTGATTTTGTTTTCTTTTCTAAATTCCAAAAATTGAGGTATAGCAAAGGAGATGTCATCAGTCAAAAAAAGTGTGCCTTAAAATAGCTGACTAGTTGGGAAAAAAATCTCTCACAGAGATATAAAAATAGTGCATAACAAATGTCAAAAATGGATCAAGGTTTGGCAGGGTTTAAGGTTAGAAAAGAATACTCCAAAAAATCTGGAGGATCATGGTTAAGTAACAAATAGGGTACACTGACAAATAAATCAGTTAAAAAGCTCTTCTTAAAACAGCATCAACTTTAAACTTTAAAAACTTGAGCCACAGCCACAACATAACAGCAGAGTTAGACAAGAACCACACATTGAACAGTACAAAAAGCACATTGCAGACAACCACTATAAGAGCAACACTTTGCTAACATGAAGGATTGTCCTCAAGGGATTGCCAAGAGCATAACCCTTTTAAATTTCTCTCTTGGAGTAAGACTTTCAGTTCTGCTTTTGCATTCATTAGGTGCTTGCTGAAACATAAAACTACAGGGTAGCTCTTTCTATCGAAAGGTAAGGGCTAGCTCTATTTAAATGTTCTGGGATGGACAACACTGCTAGTGGATTTCTTATATTAACATCACTTTTCACTCCAAAATCTTGCAAGTAACGTCATTACTTACAACTCCTTCATCAAAATTAAAACACTATACTTGGCTGTCAGACAACTAACTACATTTCATGCAACAGTGACCCAGCTTGACAGAAGACTTCAACATGCCTAAGGTCAAACAAGCACATAGTTTAAGCTAGATTCACTGTTGTCTTAAAGGTAAGATACAGCTTTTGCAACTAGCCGTCTGTATATTACACCATCTCCATTTTGACTTTATTTAGATTTTGTTACTAAAGTGTTGTGTTCTTTGTTTTTTTGTTTTTTTGCATGAGCACATTTTCATGCTCATTTCTCAGTAGTTTCCCATTTGGTGACTGGTTAGCAGTGGGCTGGCCATCTTTGGTTTGTAGACGGAGTTTTAACTATGAACAATTAAAGGGGATGAAATAAATAATTTTTATATAAAAAAAACCAATTGTTTCCCCTCAAACTTGAATCTAAGCTACACCACTTCACACTAATTAGAACCACACACCACAAAGTTGCACAGGGTTTACAATATTACATCCAGTCTGCGAAAATCGAATTCCACTACCAACCAGGTCACAAAATGGCTGCACGTTCTAATCTAAAACTAATTTGCATATTGTACACATGTAGAACATTTTTCAGAAAAAAAACTTGAGTCACAACAATGCATGCAAGTCTTTTGTTACAAATTTTGCAATCTGCTCATGCTACCTAGCTTTCAGAGCCTTAAAAACATTTGCAATAACGCATTTCTTGTTAGATCTAGTGCATGCATATGGTGTATACAAATAAGTAAACATGCAATTTTCACATTCTAAAACTATGGCAGTTTACGCCATATTGTGCTGCCTGCATTTTTAGTCTGTAATGCAGCGTATCTTAAAACGTTTCAATCCCGTATTAATAGGTGGCATTACACACAACACCTATATAGCAGCAAAGCTAATTCAGCTTGTGATTATAAATGTTTAAAAATAGCTAATAAATCAGATTATCTTGAGGTATTATTTCTTGCAAGTCAAAATGGAGAGCAAAAAATCAACCTTATTTTTTAATTGATGTATACACTTAAATAGCAACAACAATAAAAATAAGCTTTTTTGTAGCAGACATATTCCACCTTCACTATTTTTGCTACCTTTGGTAAATTACTGGGGCAGATCTTGAAGTTAAAAACCCATGTTTAGAAATAAGTGCACGCTTCACCCTCTAAATATAGCAGCAGACAATGTGCCCCTATGCAAAAACATTCTCTTATCTAGTTTCAATTTTACGTATAAAAATAAGTTGGAGAAATACAAAAAAACATTTTTTTTATTTTAACATGAAAATATCACAAAAATTAGTAAGCCTGAGATGTAGGGTTTTGGTGAAAAACAAGAGGCTTTGTAGTGTTTTGACTGCTGAAAAAGATGCATGTATTGAGAGTTGGGGTAAGAAGCAGAAGAATGCACTTATTTCTTCTGCATGTCAATATCTTCAAATACAGTAAGCCACATGCACCCTTCATTCCTTAAGGAGATGCTGGAGAGCCAGGCTCAGTTCCAGCGGAAGTGGATCTGGCGTGGGCGATCAGCCCCTTCCTTAACCAATGGCTTATGGAATTCACGTCCTGCCCGAGAGTGGATATTTGCCCAGCAAAACTCACAGTAATACTGTAGGCAAGTGACATTGGCACAAAAAAAGGGAGCAAACTTTCCACCACATCGTGCCCCCTGGCATTCATCACACATCTGGTCATCCAACACATATGGCTTTACCTCCACCTGTTTAAAAAAAACAAACAGAAAGAGAGAGAAAGAGGTAAAGAAAGAAATATATGATTAGATTTGAATGCATATACTTCAAAATATTATGCAAGTATTGTTATTAACTATCCTTCAGGATATCAGGATGGCATATATTGGCTTATCCCATGACCCCATTCCATGTCAGTGAAATAATGAGAGGTACCAACTTGCCCAATAACATCATATTGAAGATGGCAATAAATGAAGTTATCTTGGTTCAGCTTTGTCAATCTCTTCACTGTTGCTCAACGGCTCATTAGTTATATTACACATTTAGTTATTGATAGAAAATGAAGGTGAGTAGTAAGAGCAAAATGTGTTTCGAAAATTAGTACTAGATCCAAGGCTCCAGTGTTGAAGTGAAAATTGACACTGTTCCTTTCCCTAATGCCCAATTTAGGGCCTTTGCAGACTGCCAGAAATAGTGCAACTTGAGTCCACTTTAAGGGTTAGGGTTAGTGCTAGGGAATCATGGGAATTTTTTTTTCTGAGACATTGAGCCTTCTCTGTCAGAGAGCTCTGGTGCCACAATAAAATACACTTCCCATGATTCCCTAACCCTAATGCATTGAATCAACTTCTGATGAAAATCAAAAGATATGGAAAATATACAGAGAAGAGATATCTGAAAAAAACAAAAACAGTAAGTAACACAGAGGCGAAAAAATGAAGCATACTTGTTTGAATTTATGCATGAACTTAATTTATAAATTACCAGTTACAGTGAGTTCTATTTATAAGCTACCAGTGATTGAGATGGAAGGTAAGGGATTACCCTACTGGACTCCAATGCCCATAAGCAAATATGTTGTTCTGGTCTTGGTAATACTGGAAGGATCCTTACAAGTACTGAATACTGGCATGGGTTTGGATAAAAGTATGTGACTCAGGAATAGTCTACTATTGGGAGAAAGGTGGGATAAAAATAAAATAAATAATAATAAATAGAAATTCTATGACAAATTGGATAGAACCCTAGTTCCAAGATACTGAATCAAATCCCCAAAATAGGTTCAGTGGCTTCGACCTTTCCTTTAAACTGAAGACTTAACACCTTGAGCAGATGCATCACCCATTGACATGTAAACCATTAATCAACGATAGGCTTTTCTGTGGGTTGTTTCACAGAACAAATGTAGTTTGAGGCCCCCTGATCCTGAGTGAGTCTATGATACTCTTAGAGCTCCCCTCCACCTTAATGTTTCTACTCAGAATGCCCCCCCCCCCTCCTTGCACAAGCTGCTATTGGTAGTGGTAGATAGTGAGAGTTTTCAGATGGGGAAAATTTCAAGGAGAAAGTGTTTAAGCCTTCTTCTTTCAATGCTATGGTCCCATTACACATCAAGGACTTTGGTGTTTGCTTCTGCTCTTTAAAAATGCAGGGAATCCAGCCATATATCATCCAGTGTCACATCTAGTATGATCTTTACCTTATTACAGTAATAAGTAAAAGAAAAACAGAACACTAAAATATTCAAAGGGTAATGAGATGAATGGGAATATGCACTTAAGGAACTGAACTATATAGATGTGTGGAGACGCAGAAAGTGAAGTTGCTGGTGCAGAGAGGAATGTGGGTCTGAGTGTGTGTAGAGCTTAGAAAGGGTTAGTCAATTAATTCAAAATCTCAGAAAGTTATTAACTTGTCATTTTTTGTCTCTTAGTATAATCTAAATTGCCAGTTTTCTTCATTAACAATGAAGTTAATTCCACACTTAGATGAGTTAATTATTTTTAGAATGTTAGAATTTCATAACATAGGGGGGATACAGATGGAGGCCCTGGGCGGCCTGGGAAGCAGAGGATTGCTAACACACACAGTGGCCCCGATTCTCCCTTTTGCTGGCCTGGAAAAGAGTGGCAAAATGCCACTGCTTTCAGAGCTGGCAAATAGCGTGCCCAAAGAGCCACCACACGGCTCTTCTGTACTCCTTCCGGTGCAGAGCATCAAGACACTGCACCGTCATGATGTCCTCGGGGAGGGGTTGGGGTGCCCAATGTGTGGCTGTCCCCCCTTCCCTGCCTCCAAGACGGCACAAAAGGCTATCTGTAGAGGCCCATAGATGGTAGACTCAGGCCTTTACAGACTGCCAGAAATAATGCAGCTTGAGATCACTTTAACTGCCCTGGCTCAATGCTAGGGAATCATGGGAATTGTAGTTTTTTCTGAGACATTGAGCCTTCTCTGTCAAGGAGCTCTGGTGCCACAATAAACTACAGCTCCCATGATTCCCTAACACTGAGCCAGGGCAATTAAAGTGGTCTCAAGCTGCATTATTTCTACCAGTCTGTAAAGGCCCTCAGTAAAACAATAATATAGGAAGGCCTAATGAGAAGAAAGATGACAAGAACAGGTTGTTTACCTGTAACTGTGTACAGGTCTTTGAGTGATGATCTGTGCCCTCACACAATTTTTTTTTTTTTTTGCATCTGCTCAGAGACCTCATTTGGAACTTTCTAGAGCTGAGTAGCTTAGTGGGAACCATTTCCTCTCTGCATCTACTGTGTGTGATCCAGCCCACCATACTACCATTCCCTCTGTTTTCAAGTCTGACATAGACCTGAATGAGGGGACAGTAGGGAGGATTTGTGTAAGGGCATAGATGATCACCCAAAGAACTAGAGTGCAACTTCTTGAAGATGTCTGACATCACTATTGCCAGAAAGAGTGACAGCTCAAAAATGATGCTTGTGATGATGTCCTAGACTGCCTCAATGGGGATGAGGGGGATGGGTGTCTCCGAGAAGAGTAGAATGGCCTTTGATGCTGTTGATTGAACTTCATCTTCCAAATGGTTAACCTTGCCTTGCTGATATTTTCCATAGCCTTATCTGTGCTGGAATGGAAGGTGAGTGTCTTCAGTTAATCCAGTCAAGTGTAGCCAAACATATAGATGCAATGCCAATGCCCCTGACATCACCTTAACAGCACAATCTACAGAGTGATAAGCATACTCAATCTGCTTCATTGCTATGGCCATGGCTTCATGTTGCAACTGAAGGGTGGCAACTCTCTGTTCAGCTGGGAGTGACAGAATCAAAGTAAGTATCCCATCCCATTTGTTGTTGTTGTTGTGTGCCTTCAAGTTGTTTCCTACCATGAAGTTTTCTTGTTAAGATTTGTTTAGAGGTTTGCCATTGCCTTCTCCTGAAATGAGAGCATGTGACTTGACCAATGTCACCCAATGGGTTTCATGGTCGAGCTGGGAATTAAATCCTGGTCTCGAGTTGTAGTTCAGCGCACGAACCACTGTGCCACACAGTCCTGCAAATCAGAGACTTGAGTGCCCAAAGCTGTCTAATCCAGGGGTAGGCAACTTTTCCCCTTTAAAGGCCGAGGGGCTTCAGCTCCCAGAAGCCTCAGCCATGTTGGCCAATAGTCTCATGTTGGCCAATAGCTCCTGGGATTCTGGGAGCTGAAGTCCCTCAGCCCTTAAAGGGGAAAGGTTGCCTACCCCTGCTTTAGTCTCAGAGGCCTTAACAACTATGGAGTTAGGGGGCGAGTGGGTGAATAACAAAGATGCCCCTTCCTGCTTTGAGTGATAGAGATGTTTGAGACATTTAGAAGCTGGAGGAAGGGAGGCAGACTTTTCCCATGATTGTTTGATGAGGCCCATTAAAACTAGGAGTAGAAGAATGGTGGCAGGTATTGCAGTCCGTGTGTCCACAACCTGAAATACTGGTGGAGAGACTGGTGGAGGTGGGCAGTTACACTGAGTCCAACAGCTTTCATAATTCACATCATAATATTGGAAAATAGCTTAACATCCTCCACAGGGAGGTTGGTGTTGTGTCCTTAGCTGCCGCCGATGGAGAAATCGTGTCAGGTGAAGGGGCATTCAAGGTAGAAGATTGAGATTCATATTCAAGTGTCAGGGAAATCAGAAGCTGATTCTTAATGGTGAGTATGGGTAACTGCTTGAACTTTAGACTTCTGAATGAATGGAAGCAGCAGTAGAAGAGTTAGTGGCTGGGAACATTGATATAGCTGGCACTGACATTGTCTGGCCAATCAGGTGAGAAGATGGATTCAGATATGAAGACATAGTAGGATGCCTTGTTGGATGAGTCAATGGAATTGTGCCCAAATGAACCACTGATGTAACCAGGGAAAGAGGAAGAAGAAGTCATAAGAAGGGAGGAAAGGGAATAGAGGGGCTCTCAAAACACAGAGAAACAAAGAACGGAGTATAAAATTATAAAGAGGAAAGAGAAAAAAAAGAATTACGATACATGAGAAAATGAAATAAGCTATTTTTTGGGAAAATTCCATGTTGATGGAATGCAACTTAAAATGAAAAAAGAGCAATCCTGAAGGGGCCAATAATGAAATGTGTCAACAATGACAACCTCACGCCATTTTCCCTAAATACCATGGTATGTCTTGAAAACTAAGATCTTAACTAACAAGTTGATTAACAATACTTTAAGTAATTATATTATTAATTACTTACTATTAATTGAATTATCACAATTATTGTTATTGCCAATCATTACTAGTATTATTACCATTGAATTTTAGTATCCATTCCAGACCCCCCTGCAAAAATGGAGCTTAGCGAATATTCAAGCCCCATAGGCTTGAATGGGGTGCACCCCATTGATTTAAATGGAGGTTGCCCCTCAATGAATATATAAAATTGCAGACTTGAAGTCCACGAGAACGGAGGGGCGACTGTATATTCCCAATGTCTAACTTTTAACATTATCAAATTAATTTTTAAATCTAACATTTTTGGAGTTCTGTGAATGGTTGTGAGTGTATGAGATAGTAAGGTCTCCTAACTACTCTGCAATGGCAAGAAGAAAAAGAAATGTAGAGACTCTCCATCACAATGCAGGCAAATACCACTAACCCACCCAACAGGTAGGTATATGGAGCTAACTCTTAGAAAATAAATTAACAGTGACCCTGATGTGTAACCGTTATATGATTTTCCATACAAGTTATTATTTTCACTACTATGACCTATAGCAGTCAGTTTGGATAGAGAGCAGAAGCCTTCCACTTTAGACACTGAAGTTGTCTTTTTGTGAGCACAGTTCACTCTTTAATTAGGGTTCAAATGTAGTTCTTCTGTCCAAGAGCATGGAACTGATTCTCCTGCCTACCACAAAAATCCTTGCCTGTTCTCAAAAACTGGAGGATTAACTGTGCTCTTTAGGTTTTTTATGTCACTTTTTAAAAATTCCTTTTATTTCTGAATGATCTGCGGTCATACTTAGATATTTTAGTATGGCACAACTTACAAATGCTTTTTAGATACTGTTCCTTGGCCATTGGATGTATCATCCTTTTTTAATTATTGTTTCTGAAAACCAAAAAGGCCAACTTACATATAAGGCAGGCATTCAGTCAGTCTTCTGAAGCAGTGATGAGGATTCCAATTCCCATAAAACTTCATTACCTAACTAATTATGGGAGTTGTTATCCAAACTTTGTAGGGCCACAGGTTCTTTCCTCTTGTTCTAGAGTTCAGCAATCCAGAATGTGGTTTGTGTCTGGATACCCCATATAAATACTGGAATGACATACAGGCATCATTTACATCTAGGCTCAATTTATTTTCATTATGAGAATTAGCTTTCAGCTCAGGCTGACCCACCCTGGACTGCCAAGGCCTGGATAAAGTGTCCCTTCTCCAAAAACATGTTTGGTCCATCTTCCTAATCAGCTTTGTAGAGTGTAGTATGTTTAACCCACAGGAACAAACAGTTGCTATGAAGATGCAACTTAGTATATTTAGCATGGTGTAATCTGTGAAAAGCAGATGAAACAAATTGGTATTAACTTACTCGTTTATCAATATCACCATGTTGAAGCTGAACAAAACGAGCACTAATGGCAGCAATGTAGCTCTGCTGATTGGAAAAAGCTACTCGCCCAGCACCTTTTGGATATTTCAGTTCAGGATCTGTATCAATTCCTGCGTAACAAACTCCACCATAGAGACGGTCCATTATCATGGCTAATTCCACTATGAAGAAACAAAACACATTGCAGTACCACTTTAAATTAAGATCAGATACTTTATAGAGGAAAAAATATTTGAAAAATGATAACATAGGAAGGATATGCAATATTGGGATGCTTTCCCTTGGAGTCTGAGGGCAGATGCAGACTGGCTAAAGGGGCGGCACAGAGCAGTGGGAGTGGCAGAGTGGGGCCACAGCAACCACACGCCACAGCCCCAATCCTCCTTTTTGTCACACCTTTTGCATCCTTTTGGCACAGCGACTTTTTTGCACCCTTTTGGCGCAGCATGTGTGCATGCTGCTCCAAAAGGGTGTCCTGGCGCCATGCGCCATGCACCGTACCAACAGGCGCATGGCATCAGGACAGCGTCAGGGTGGAGTCGGGATGGCTGGCGTGCGGCTGCCCCACCCCAACTCCATCCTCAGGCCGGCCCTTTAGGCTAGTCTGCAAAGCCCGAGAGAGCTTGATCTTGTTCCTCATGCTGTTAGCATCTGCATGCCCTAAATGGCATAAGCCTGAGATATCTTAAGGAAATATTCTACCAAAATAGCTTGCCTATTTCCTAAGATCTGTTGGGAAGATAGGACAAAGAAAGATAGGACAACACTTATTAGGCTTTGTGAAACAATAATTTATATTCTCTGATGCCTCACCAAGACTTTTTTCAGACAGATAGTTGAGTATTTTTCCATAGCTATATCCCTTGCTTTCAGGCTATTTTGGGTCCAACACTGCTGATGGCTGAATTTGCATCTTGTGTCACAGTACTTCATATGGGTTTCTGCTATTGCCAGATCTACAACACAGCTTGACAGCACTATGGCGTGGTGTCCAAAACCTTGCCCCAGTGTAGTTGGTTTCCAGGGAAGGTCCCCCCCCCCTTTTAGTAGGAGTTTCACTACAGCTTTTTTTAGGCAGTATGGAATTGCTGCAGTGAGGCATTCACTACTCCTGTCACCCACTTAGCCAGTACCCTCTGGCTGTTTTTATAAGTCAGGAAGGGCAAGGGTTCAGTGCACATATAGTGGATCTCCTCTCTGAGGATTCCATCCGTATCCCCAGGCTGCACAAATTAAAACATATCCATCAATCTGGGACAAGCAGGAGCCAAGATTACATCCACTGGACCTGAACCAACTATACCATTCAAGTTAATATCACATACACACCAACCCCCTGGAGGGGGGAATAAGTTATGGAGGAATAAGTTATGTTCTGAGAAATAATAATCAAACCATGGATACACAACTGTTGTTTTCTCTATATTAGTCTATACTACCCCCAGCAAAAATCTGGAGGAATATGTGTTGACAGTTGTGGATAATCCCCTCTAAAAATCCATGATGGCTTGTTATCAACAACTGTCAATATATATTTGTTGTTGATTTAATCAACTTTTAGAACCCAACTGTGCTGGTTAAAAACTGATAATAAAAAGCTGAAAAGCATTAAAGCAGCTCAGGTATGGTAAGAGCATATATACACACTGTAAATTGCTTTTTCTAAATAATTATTTTCTCTGAAATCCAAGTGTCCTGATTTATCCACACTGGAAAAGTGTGTATGAGAATTAGCTGCAAATAATGGAGTGTTACAATTGGCCATTATAAAGGCCAATTACAATGACACTGACTCTGTTGATTGCAAGATCGTCAGGTTGGCAGTTTGAGGCCCGGGTGCTGCATGATGATGGAGTGAACTCCCATCACTAGTCCCAGTTTCTGTCAACCTAGCAGTTCAAACAACAAATTAATTTAGATTCCTAATCATACAATCCATTGTGTCTGTCAGGTTGCAAAGAACCTTCTCCTGTACTAATTGGTACCACTTAGGTGGGAAGGCAAACAGCATTCTGTGCAATCATGCTGGCCACATGATCACAGAGTAGTCTCTGACAATGCTGGCTCATTGGCTTAGTTACGGAGATGAGCACCGACACCTACGGTCAGACACGACTTGACAACTTTGTCAATGGGGAATACCTTTATCTTTACCTGCAATTCGCCATAATAAATAACACATTCTAAACTTACCAGCTCGCAGTGGTCTGGGGACACCACCAACAAAAATGGTTTTTCGAGGATCAAGAGGCTGTGAACCATCCATCACAAAGTCACTATCACTTAAGTTCCAAGGACGGATCTGAACCTATTAAAACAGAGGGAAATTATGTCAAATTGTTTAAGTCTAACCAATTCAATGAAATTGTGTTTTCATTAGTCTATATAAAATGGCAGCTGGTGTATCCTGGCATGCACTACCCAGATTTTTGATGGAATAAGCTTTATATGCATTTTAAAGTTTTTGAACATTTAGAAGTGCAATCAGTCTTCATCCAGTGAAACATAAGGTTCTGGCATGCACCAAAGTGTCAAATTAGCACAGGAGAAGGTTCTTTGCAACCTGACAGACACAATGAAATGTATGATTAGATTCCATCTCCAACCGCAAGTAATAACAATGGATCTTACTGCATGGCTGCTGTAAACTACTCTTATCTGCAATAGAGGTGTAACATCAAACTAAACCCCAGAATACGTTGCACATTAATCTTTCAGCTAAACAGTAATACGGGGATAAAGACAATGAATAACACTGCAGGGCTATTCTAAACTACTGTTTCAAATCGCAAACAGGGCTATAATAATACCCACTGGACAACACTGCAGGGTTGCTTTAAGCCACAAGAGCATGCATTATAATAATCAGTGTAAATTATACTGCAAAGCTGTCAGTAAGACTGGCCCTCCCTATCACATCTCCTTCCAGCATGGGGGAAATGAATTGCATTTATTTTTGAAGGTGCATTAGCATTTTGTTAAAAAAAAATCACACTAAATAGGACTTGAGTTATAAAGAGTAGGTAGGGGCTCTTCTCTTTATTGGTACCAATTGATTTATTTTTTTTTGAGATGGCACTGAGAAGGCAGACACACTGGTGCAAATCCTGGTTATTTTAACACAGGGATCAGCCAAGGAAATCACCTATCTCGACAGTTCTATAAATATCTCATATATCTATGAGCCATTTCCTCTATCCTCCCCTTTTTAACCACTCTGTTCCATTTTCTCATCCACCCATCAACTCCCAGCTGCTTTTGTTAAAGGGGGAAAATCTCCTGACACATTAAAGACATTCACTAATTTTAACATCTTATGTGTTTTGGCTCTCAATGAAAAATTGCTTTTCATCATCCTCTTAGAAGCTGCCTTCAGACAGATGGCAGCTATGACCTCAAGGCTCTCTTGTGTTTACTTACTGGCTTATCCTTGATAGTGGGGCTGGAAACACACAGATAAAGCTTTCCATCTTCTTCAATGCAGGCATCAATCAGGGCTTGAACAGAGCTCTCTTCTTGGAATAGGAGGAATGCATAACCTAGATAGCAAAGTAATAAGGAGGTATAAATATAGTTAATGTTCTCCTAAACCTAATGAATGAATAAGGAGTACTGTGTTTGCTATATTCATTGCCAACCTTTCAGATTAAGCCACCTTAACAGGCTTTACCCTGAAACCTGGACTATGAATATATTATTATTTATTTTATTTTAAGCACTTATGACCCTGCCTCTCACTGAATTCTCAGAACAACTTACACAGTCAAATTTCAACCAGCTGTACCTGTGAGGGACCAAAGGGAAGAATCTGTCATTCTGAATGGTCCAGGGATTTGCTATCTAGCCTACCTGCTGCTGTCTTTGTCCTTCTGTTGATATATTTCATCCTTATGGATGATGAGGGACATTCTGTCCAGATCAGACATCTCCATGGAGGGTCCTTGAGCTTATGCCACACTGCTTGTTTAAATATGATGGGTAGACACATTGTCTGTGGGCATCAACACACCATTCATAGGAACATAGGAAACTAGATGTCTTGAAATGCACTACTTCTTCATCAAGCCTGCCATCTATTTTTAATGGTGCCAAATGATATACAAGATCCCTAAAAGCTGGTTCAGCTTTTTGAAATCTTTCATATCATTTGGCACCTCACAGTATTGATTAGAAATGCTGGGGAATTAACTTTGGATGTTTTGCACACCAAGCATGTGCCCTAGTGCTGAACTACTGTCCTGCCTTTTCAACAGCTTGATCTTTGAACTAAGAAAAAATTGATCCTTTGAGCTACCATATTCTGCAGATCAGCCTCCAGCTTGACAAAGACTGTCAGATCACCCCAGTTCTTTCTAAACATTCCTGTGGCAACAAATCTCATTTGCAGGATTATATCATGGCAGCATGTAAAATAAAAAAATTTAAAAAGTGTTTTTAAATGTCTTGTAAACTGCTTTGAGACCCAGCATGGGAAAAAGGTGGGCTAGAAATACATATAAATATACTGTATACCTGTACTAGTACTGCCACTACAAAGAAGAAGAAGAGGAGGAGGAGATTTGCATGGTGGCTCAGCAGTATCTTCAAGGGCAAATCTTTTATCATTGTGTGGATCTCTCAGGATAGCAATATCCTACATTTACTCCAGATGTAAGACATTGGCCTCATTTGGACAGCAAAAATAATGCAGTTTCAATTCCACTTTAACTGCCATGGTTCAGTGCCATGGAATCCTGGGATTTGTAGTTTGTTGTGCTACCAGAACTCTCTTGACAGAGAAGGCTGAATACCTTATCAAATTACAATACCAGAATTCTGTAGGACAGAGTTATGGCAGTTAAAGTTGTATTAAACTACTTTAATTCTGCAGTGTGGATATTCACACATACTCTTAGTATGGTTGGAATAAAGAGTGGAGGAGTTTGGAACTACTCCTCTGAAGGCCTACCCTTTCTCACATACATCTGTCTGACATAGGACCTTTGCTGACTGCCAGAAATAGTGCAAATTGAGTTCACTTTAACTGCCCTGGCTCAGTGCCAGGGAATCATGGGAACCATAGTTTATTGTGGCACCAGAGCTCTCTGACAGAGAAGTCTCAATGTCTCAGAAAAAAATACAACTCCCATGATTCCCTAGCACTAAGCCAGGACAGTTAAAGTGGACTCAATATGCACTATTTCTAGCAGTCTGCAATGGCCCATAATCTTTTTCTCATGGATTAGGCAATACAAGGTAAAAGCAAAACCTCAAAATTATGCTGAAAATAGAATTTTTTTTATTGAAGAATCTAATATGCAAATACATTTGTGTTTTTCTTTCATGCAAATAAATTTAAAGTCCAATTTTTGTGATTGACTAGTGCAAAGCATGTCTTTTCAATGAAAGATAAACTTTTATCTTCAGTGGTGACCACATTATGCAACTCTCTCTTCTGACATGTTGATTTGATAGGTTTTTTTGCTAATTTTGGGGTGTCTGGGAGAGTTCATTCTGTTCTTTCACTCCTTTAATGACATTCAGTATAAGATATTATTTTATTTACTAGTCATGCCATTTTATTTGGGCATTTACATACTGGCTGTTTTTATTTGCTTGCTGCTATTTTATTTCTTGCTGCTATTTTAATTGTATTTCAGTGCATTATACTATAAGACTGTATTATAGGTACAACTCAAAGTGATGCTCCCTGGATTGGTACCAATCCATGAGCCGTTGGGCTACTATTCCATAGAGTATCCAGGAGAGAAAGAAAGAATTGTAGTCAATCGACATAAATATGGCACTGGCCACTAGCACACTGGGGGGAAAATGCTGATCATCTTCATCAGATACTATGAAAAGCACTGCTTTAAGATACATGGAGATCACCTGATAGATGAAAGAGAAACACTATAAATAAAAAGAATAATCAATGGTTATTTAGCCACACTGAAAGAAAGGGAAAATGAAATTATTTCCCATAAATACCTGAACATAAATTTGATGTAAATCGGTTGAAAGTATAGTGGGCTCTTGGTATCTGCTAGGGTTTGGCTCCAGGACCCTCTGTGGATACCAAAATCCATAGAAGCTCAAGTCCCATTGAATACAAGGGTATATACAAAATGGCAAAAATCAAGGTTTGTTTTTTAAAATTAATATATCTTTTGAATATTTTCAAGCCATGGATGCTTGAATCCATGGTTACATAGGGCTGACTGTAACATGCTTTTTAAAATGGACTTTTCAAACAGTTGCTCATTATTTGGTTTATCTTCTGTCCAGGACTAAATCAGAATGTCAAGTACACACAGGGAACTTGATTCTAGAGAACTAAATGCCAATTGCTGTAGAATTGTATCTCTGCTTGTTCAGCAACATGTGAAATAACATTGTATGTAAAGCAAATATTCATTCTCTCTTCCATAATGTCCTCATTTCTGCTCACTACATATTATTGTAGTGCAGAGGTGGGCAAAGTGCAGCCTGTGGGCACATGCAGCTTCCCCATGGGTAATTTTTTTTGGGAAAAATCATATATTTCCCAAATATCCAAAGTAGCTTCTAGGGAGATGTAGAGGGTATTTCTACCACATCTAGAGGACCCAGGGGTCAAAAACATTTTGAATTTTTAAAAATGCTAATGGTAGTATAGTGCAGGGGTATTATTTAGCAAATGGAATGCAGAAACCCACAGAAAAGAAACACTGAGACAAATTCACCCTACGATCACAATGCAAAGCCAAAAAATTTTTTCAGGGGAAGGAGGAGGAAGAGCAAACAAGAATGAGAGCAGGGGGATAAAGAGTCCACATAACTACACAGAAAAGCCTTGTTTTTGAACACAGCAGTAGCCCAATGCAAAAGGAGAAACAAAGGCAAATTATCTTTACAATCATGCCTGAAAGCAGTGTGTGCTAGACTGTGGGAGAATCCCTACAGTAATAGAGAAAACCATTATTTTGAATCCATAGCAGAAAGACTACTACTGTCTACTGCATTAGATATTCATGTATGATATTATATTCAAGTTCTTTTGGTATCAGTACATCATATCACTTTAATTATATATTTCTTAGTATGGGATGATACACTGCCCGTATAATGGCAAATATAGGAAGAATCAATATTGCATGGGTCTTCCTCAATTTGAGATGTACAGAGTGCATCCATATAGATGGATTAATTTGTAAACACACATATCATTCCCATGTACAGCATATTTGTTTTATCACAGATTTAAGAATTAATAGACAATGTGGTGTGGTTGGAGTGTTGGAGTATGATCGAAAATACACTGCAGAAATAATTTAGTTTGAGATCGCTTTAACTACCCTGGCTCAGTGCTAGGGAATCTTGGGAATTGTAGTTTCTTGTGGAACCAGAACACTCTGACAGAGAAGGCTAAATGAGTCACAAAACTACAGTTCCCAGAATTCTCTAGCAGTGAGCCAGGGCAGTTAAAGTGGTCTCAAACTGGATTATTTCTGCAGTGTGTTTTGGACCAGCTTGGCCAGGGAAACTCGTTGGCTGGTCTTGGACAAGTCATAGTCTCAGCCTCAGAGGATGGCAATGGCAAACCCCCTCTGACCAAATCCTGCCCCCCCCCCCCACATCACCATAAGTCGGAAATAACTTGAAAGCACACAACAACAAACCCTTAGAATTCCTGATATGTCATACTATGGTAGTCAAGTTTCCTTATTTGGAAGGCTAGGTACATGTAACTGCATTTGCACAAGCTCTCTCAATTACCATTGCTCCTTCCACTGCTTCCCTCCCTCTGTTTAATTCAGATATAATTCCTGGGGCAAGAATTTAGCTATTGTTGTGTTACTCTGCAAAGTATAACACTATACACTATTTTGCTATAAAACAGAATGCACATCTAAGAAGTGTGGCCAATGGACCTCAGTGGTACTTACTTCTACATAAATTTGCCCAGGATGAAGCTGCATATTTCAGACTATAGCTGGCCACTCCTATTTGAGCTATTAATCCAGTGGCAAAGGGCAGTATTTTAATCTCTTCATCCTCAATTGCCATCAACCAATGATTATTGACATTTCTCATGAGGCTGATTTGAGATTTGAACTAACAGACTTGCACATTACTAGTAAAGGATATTGGACAGAATGGTTTCTCAACGCTTTATATGAATCTAGATAGAAATTGTTTAAACATACCAATCAATTCTTCACATTGTTAAAGTGGGCTATATATGCCAAACATTGTTTGCATTCTTCACATTGTTAAAGTGGGCTATATATAAATCTAAGGTTTTATATTAGAAACTATAGTGGAATTTGAAAGAAAAAAGTTATGTTCAGCAACAGAAATTCCAAAGTCAAATGTAAAACATGTTTAGTTGTTTGTCAGGTAAAACAGACATGACAAAGTAGCTCAAAAACTAAAAACACATGTAGTGAATACAAAAGCTTTCTTGCCACAAAACTGAAACATTACATGCAATTAAGCTTGGTGTACTTTGCTTATGTTTTATATCCAAGTGTAGTGTCTAATCATAAGTCTTACTAATATCTGACAAGGACGAAGAGACAACTTTTAAAAACGCTATTTACAACTGGAGGGGGAACTGTTTTGAAGGCTCGTCACTGTACTAATAATACCTATGTGTTGTCCAGACGTTTGGAGCCTGCTCAGAATATGTTTTGTAAAGTTCTATCATGCAAAAAATGGGAAACTGTGTACTGTTACTGACAATCATACTCCTAAAAGAAACTTAAAAACATAAGTTTTGTAAGAGAAAGAAAATACCTTCTACTAAACTTCCATGGGGATCATTATCAGTGAAAACAACTCTGCACTAGACATTGGGGGTATACCATTTATTGTCTGCTCTGATAAAGAATGAAATACATATTTTTGCTCTTGCTCAGTTGGCAGCATCCAATGCTATGTCTCATACAGAGACATAATATGCAGATTTTCAGGCTAGCCCACACGCAAGTCAGCAGCTTATTTTATTCAAATAATTTATTATGTACATAGAATCCTGTGGAGAAAGCATAGATATACTAGGCTATATACTGACTGGAAGCCATTTCCACAAATGTATTGATATTTTCTTTCAATGACAACGAACACAGGAATAGCTCCTGGGACAGAGTGAATTTTATCCACAGAGGAGTACTTGTAGGAAGAATAAAAAGCTGTCTCATAGGTATGGACTAGCCTTGAAAGTCTCTCCAAAAATATTTTGTATTTAATTTGGAAAACACAGAAAGAAATACCTTTAGGTGGAAAATATGATTTGCTTTCTGCCTTGTGAGGCCAGTCAACCACCAGAGGTCCAAATCGTCTGAAGCTGGCAGTAATTTCATCTAAAAATTGATAGAAATAATTTTAGCAAATATATTACTTTACATTTACTTCCTTAACATTTTTAATAACTTCTAATTCATCACACTGTTGTTTGAATAAAACAATAGTTTCTTGCAGTATAAAAAAATGACATTAAATGCATACTTTTAGAATAGTTCTGAGAACTCTTTCCCTGCTCGACCTAAAGACCATTTGGGATTTGCAAGCATTCTTTTTAAAAGGCCCCACTGAAAGGCTAGTTTCAAACCTCCTCATTTTGGCCAGTTCCTCTGCTTTAAAAGCAAAAATAATAAAGACTTCTGGCAATCACATATCATTTGTGTGAGTGGATTTGGATGGGATTTACATGAAGATCTTCTCCCTTCTCAAGCTTGAGGCAAAGAGGGTCAGGAAAGGTTTCCCAAATAAGAGGAAAAACAAAGGGTTGGGGGAAAAGAGCAATATTAAGTATTCCTTTAATAACTGGCAGCTGGGATATACTGTATTTATGGATACGACTCAGTTTGCTTTCTGAGAATGGGATGAGCACCTCATCAACTATCTAACTCTTGTGGAAGACTCCACTGCAGTCAAATATGATAAGGCATTTCATGAACAAGCCTCACAGAAAAAAAGAAAAGAAAAGCCACGTGATTTCTTCTAAATGACAAGCTGTAGTTCTTCACTGCAGGATTGCATCCAAGTGGCAGACCTGATAGTGGGAAACACCCTAATTAGGGAGCCAAGAGGAAACCTTTCATATGTTGTGCTAGGTGTACAACTCATATTTTATTATTCCAAATTTTTCCATGCACACATGCTGAATGTGGTATGTGATTGATTGGCAGGCAGGTCACCTGATGCTGTGCCAAGGCTCTCCAGTTGTAACCAATAAATTTTCAATCTCTAGCAATTTATTAATGTGTGCTTTGTATTTAACTCCTCACACTCCAATCTCCTTTTAATATGTAAGACTGTAAGAGGATCTATAGAAGGCAATTAAACCAAACACTACTACAACTACCAGCACCACCTCTTCTTCATACTACTACTGCTGCTGCCATTATTCACAACCCACAGCTCAGTTCTATATATTTCTATGTGGAAATAAATTCCACTAAGTACAATGGAACTAACTACCTTGACATTATCCTTCTATGGTGGTGGGATGGCATGCTCCTGTGAAGCAAGAGGCTATGCTGGTGGTATCACTGCTGTTGATAGGATTCTCCAAATAAGACAGGATTTTGCTGAGGAGCAAGACTAAATAGGACAAATGGCTACTAGGCAGCAACAGTTGCTGGCAAAGGCTCTCTCAAAGAGAATGGCAGCGGCACCATAGCTAACTAGTACTTCACATAAGAAGGCAATGGTAAACCACTCCTGAAACCTTTTACTTTGGAAAACCTTGATAATGAAATGAAAGAGAGAATGTCGAAAGATGAGACTCCCAGCTCAAAAGGCATTCAACCAGCTACTAAGGACAGGCACAAGTAGTGCTGTGTCTCCTGAAGAGGAAGACTGCACTGAAAGTAAACTGATTCAGTCAGGGACCTGTGTCTGCTAAACCTGAGCAAGGTTGATCACTAGGGATCTTAGAGGTCTCTCATTCATAAAGTAGTGGCAAATAACAACAAGAACAATTGAATTTAATCTAAGCTAAATGAGAATAGAACTGAGGCATGAATTCCAGACCTATCCCACACCTCAGATTCAATTTAATTCAATAGAAAACTAAGACCATCCTTTCTTTCAACTAAACGTCAAGCAACTCACCTTCATCAATGTCTGGAGGAAGACCGCCAACAAACACCTTCCGAGAGAAACGTTCTATCCGCTCTCCATTCTGATGAACAGAATAACAAGTAGGTGAATTTATCACACCCACTTGATCACTATGACCATCATCCAACAGGCCATCGTCTATTGGAAAGAGGGAAGAACGACCTGAGGGGAAAAGAGGAAGAAAGAAGTGTGAGTTAGGTTAACCAAATGGCCACATTTGTCTCTGTATATGTTGCTACATGTATCTTGATTTTGGCTGACATCTGTTAGTGCTTGGGGGGGGGGGAGTTGTAGGGGAGGCAGGAATTCTCAACTGATCTGGTACGATGACCAAAATCCACCCCAACCCACCTATTAGCGTCAAAAGCACTCCCATGGCCATTTAGTAAATCATGGAGAGCAAAGGGCATCTGAGAATAATCTGGCTGTGCCCCAGACATAGAACAATCACATCATCTGCCAAGAGCTCTAGGTTTTGATGTCACTGTTCTGCATATAGCTATAGGGACATAGTGAGACTCTTCTCTAGTGGCCCCTGCTCTTCCCAGGTCACTGAATGGCTCTGGATGCGGGCTCCTGCATACCTGTGGGTATGGAGGTGGTAAGACAGGAGACAGCACAGTTCTACATGCACATCCTTTACATTATGCACCTGAGAATCAGGATCACAGCCTCAGTTAGTGATTTTTGTTGTCTTCCTGTATCTGCAACATGTATGTAGTATAAGATATGTGTTGTTAAACATGACTTACTTATTAGACCAACTAGACTAGTTTCCCCAATAAATAGAAGTTTCTGTTACGTATATGTAATATTATTTGGGATCATGACAAAGGAAGGAAAGAGTTATGACAACAGTGTTGCTTACATCCTGATAGCTCCCCCTCCTGTGGTTTACATTTAAGTTTTTTTAAAAAAAGATATGAGAAAAACAAGTTTGCCTACTTTACATATCATGCTGTTTAGCCCCTAAATGATTTAGTCAATCTTTAATATGAAAAAGTAATAGTATCATACCATATTAGTTTGTCAGAAAAATTACTGAACTCATCCAAAAGAAATGTTCCAAATGTTCTAAAGCATTATGTACTAATACTTCAAGGCAAAGAAATGAGCAGCACAAAAAATATCACATATTCAGACATTAAAAATAAATTTATTGATTTTTAAATAATTTTAAAAGAGCAAGTTTTAAAATAGTAATGCTACTGTGCATTAATTAGTTTAATCCAAAATATTTATACATAGAGAAAATAAAATAAATGTAATATAATATGAACTATTTAATACTGATGTTTTGAACGGAACAAGTAGATTGTATTATACATTGAAACATCCCAAAAAGCTATCAAGAAAGCAGTCTGATTCAGCTCACTTTTGATAGTCTTCCAACTAAATGTAAAACCTGAGGTAAGTCATGATTTGAAGTCATGACTGAACTGTTGCCAGTATTTCAAGACTAAAGTAAAATCAGTATAAGGTAAGGTCGGGCAGGCATGAGTGCCTGAGTGACTTGTTCAAAATTAACTAAAGAAGACAGAATTACTTCAGAATATACCCATTTAATTTTGAGTAACATTTTATGACAATAACAAATTTCAAGTCAGATACTGTGTAAAAACTTCTGGCAGGAATTGTGGAACTCAACAGACCTCAGTCTGATAACTAGAAGTGAGATTGCCTAGAAACAAAAACACAAGAGAGCAAGCATCTCCTGGCCTCCACCAATCCCAGCAAATTTTGCAAAGCACTGAAGAAAGTAATGTATTGTGGCCTTCCCTAATTTAGTGCCCTCCAGATGTTTTGGATTTCAACTCCCATCAAGCTCAGCCAGGATAGCTTGGGTGAGCAATTTCCAGACCTAAAACCCCAAACATTTGCAAAGCACCATGTTAGAGAAGGCTGCTATATTTATTTTTTAAAAAACCATTGCAGTGTTCTTAACTATGAAGCAGGTATGTTATCGCTTCACCAAAGTCATTAGTCACTTCTTATCTACTGAATGAAAAGTTTTAAAAGCTCTAATCACACATTAAGAATCGCACATTTGTGGGTCAAACATTTGTGAATTTGATTATTCATGGATTACTGTATTTGCTGCTGCCTCTGCTGCTGCCCTAGGCCACTTTTAACAGGGGCTTCAATAACACTGGTGTCACTAGGAGGAAATCA
This sequence comes from Phrynosoma platyrhinos, assembly GCA_020142125.1. Lineage (NCBI taxonomy): Eukaryota > Metazoa > Chordata > Lepidosauria > Squamata > Phrynosomatidae > Phrynosoma > Phrynosoma platyrhinos. Next base: position 101,004,231 of record CM034708.1, read on the forward strand.
AACTGACGGGGTGGCGCTTGCTCTCACTCACACACGCAGGCACACAGGCAGGCGAGAAGGGGATGGGACAAGGGGAGTGAGAGTGCGCATGTTCCCTCACTAGTTCATTCACTTGTGTGAGCAGGCAGAAGGGAAGGGAAGGGGATGGGGAAGTGTAAGGAGGAACAAAGACAAGAAGGAACTATTGTCTCTATTGAAACATAGCAAGTGTAACTACAGAACACTGGGTACATCTATAAATCTATAAAAAACAAAACAAAACCAGTTCAGCAAAACTCTGGCAGACCAACATTAGTGCCAACTACCCAGAAAAGGGGACAAGAACACACATTATGCTGTTAGTCCCCAAACCCACCTGGCTTTATTAGTACAGTGGGCCCTTGTTATCTACTTGGGTTTGGTTCCAAGACCCTCCTGTGGGTACAAAAATCTGTGGATGCTCCAGTCCCATTATATTCAGTGGCATAATAAAATGGTGTCCCTTATTTAAAATGGCAAAATCAAGGTTTGCTTTTTGGAATATTTAAAAAATATATTTTCAAAGCTTTGGATGGCTGACTCCATGAATGTAGAATCCATGGATACGGGGGTTAGACTATATTGCAAAACTAATTTTGATCACACATCAGAACAGGACTTCTTGTGAACCATCGGCAATTGGAATGCAAAAATAGGAAACAGATCAGAATGAAACATTATAGGAAAATTTGGCCTAGGATCAAGGAACAAAGCAGAACATTGAATGATTAAATTTTGTGAGGCCAACAGTTTGATCATTTCAAACACATTCTTCAAGCAACCAAAGAGGTAACTGTATACATGGACATTATCTGATGGCAAACCTATGGCACACGTGCCAGACAGGGCACACGAAGCCATTTTTCCTGGTACATCTGTGCAGGGGGAAGAGGAGGAACAGGTGCATGCCAGATCCTCTTCGTCCCCTCACACCCGCCCAGGCCTTCAGTTGTCTCTAGAGAGGCAGCTGAAGGCCTGGGAAGGTGGGGGAAAGATGTTACACCCCCCGGAAATCCTGGCCCCGGCACGGGGTAGCACCTGGTGCCGGGATGCCTTTTAGTTTGGGCACTAAGCCCCTAAAAGGTTTGCCATCACTGGGCTACATAATTAGAAGCAGAAGCTGGAGAAGCTGCATTCTCTCTGCAAGAAAAAGACTAGGAGTAGATTATGGCACAGATCACGAACTGCCAAAATTAAAAATAAAGCTAAAGAAAAACACTAAACTACCCATTGTGCCAAAATACAACCTGAAGAACATCTCCATAGAATTTTCAAATAATGTAAAATATAGATTTGCACTATTAAGCCTAATTGAGTGGGAACCAGAAGAATGCTGAACTGAAGTCAGGGACACAGCCAGGAAGGAATGCAAAAAGACACTATCTGTAGCCAAAAAGAAAGAGAAGGCTCAACGGATGACAGATGAAACCAATAAAAAGCAAAAGTAAAAGGGGACAGAAACAGAATCAGAAACCTGAGTGCAACCATTCAGCGACTTGTGCACAGGAACAAGGAAAACTATTATAATAATCAATCTAGAGAAGCAGAAGGCAGTGACAAAAAAGGAAGAAGAATAGACCTCGTGGAAGATTAAAAAATCAGAGGAAAATTTAAACCAAGAGTGGAGACGCTATATGACCATCAGGTAAACACATTACATAATGAAGTACAAATAAAACACCAGTAGAAAAAAATATGAGGGGATGCTGAAAAGTTTTCAGCCGAACCAAAAAGCAAATGACCTAGAACCATGAAACTAACATGCAATTCCACATATTCATCCCAAAGTTTGGTGCACCTGGTACATCATTTTTTATGGTTCTTTAACCCTTCCAATTTTATTTATTTATTTATTTATTTATTTATTTATTTATTTTTGGATGATGCCTGGATAGTCAAATATTCCTCTGTTGCTGCTGTCACCTCTTTTTAAAGGTTTTGAAATAGGAAATAGTCAGGTGGAGCAAGATCTAGTAAGTAGGGTTGGTTGTCTATGCACTCCACCCCCAAATTCTTCAAAACATCCATTGTCTTGCCAACACTGCAAGCAAGTGCATTGTCCCACAAAAAGAGAACACTTTCCGCTGCTTCCCTCACTGTTTTCCCTTCAATGTCTCCTTTAATCTGCACAGCTAGTTAAAGTAGCAATATGCATTAACTGTTTGGCCCTTCTGAAGATAGCTAGTCATCAAAATATCTTTCTTATCCAAAAGACCTATGGTCATGACTACCTCTGCTGACCTTTTGATCTCAAATTTCTTCACCTGCAGAGAACCTGAGTGCTGCCACTGCAAGGACAGTTGGTTTTTTAAAAAATATTTATTTATGAAATATAAAAACACAGACATATATACATACAGGAAAACAAACAAACAGACAGACAGACAAACAAATCGACTAAATAAATAAATAAAAACACAGGGTGGTTACCACAGTGCATTAGAGATTTTCTACAGCACTCATAAAAATATTATGACCTATTAAGAATCATGTAACTCCAATAACTTGAAAAATGATATTTCCCTTCCTATTGCTTTAACAGTCCAAGTACTTATTTTAACTAGTCTCACCAAATTATCATTAAATTATTAAACTTTCCTTTTCCTGGTTGTTTCACTTTTCAATGGTATCAATTTTTAAAAAAACAAACCAAAGTTTTACTTTACTTATATCTTTACAAAATTAGTGACTCTTATTAATATTGTTAATGGTTATAAATATTATTTTATCATGTTTATGGTCAAATTACCCCATTTGTGTTCTAAGAAAATAAGAACTTTTTTCCAATTGTTTACAAATACATCAGATTTTTCTTCCCTTAATTTCCTTGTCATTCTATCTAGGTACATGACCCCATAAAGTGTTAAAAACCATTCCTCTATACTAGGTACTTTTTTGTTTTTCTAGCCTTTGGCAAACACCATTCTTGCCGAAGAAATCATATAAAATAATATGTAACCATGTTTCTTTTCTAGTTGATTTTCTATCATGTTTAACAAAAATATTTCCAGTTCAGACTGTATTTTTATCTCCAAGATTTTATTAATTGTAGCACAGATTTTCTTCCAATTTTTTTTTTTTTGCTTCTTTTCATTTCCACCAGATATGGAATAAAGTCCCCTTTTTCTTTGAACATTTCTAGCATTTATTACTGGTGTTTTCCATATATTTTACAAATTCTTTCTGGGGTCAAATACCACCTATAACCAATTTTGTAGAATTTTTCCCTTATGTCTTGGCACAATGTGTAATTTAATCTTTTAAACCAAGTTATCTCTCATTGTTCCAATTCCAATGGTTTACCTATGTTCTGTGCCCAGATCATCATGTTTTCTTTTACGATTTCATCTTCCATATAAACCTTTAGCAAAACTTTATATAATTTTGATATTGTTACCTCTTTTTTTGATTTATTAATCATGATTTATTAATTTCCCAAGCAAATTCAGCTTTTATTATATCCATGTATTCTTCCAGAATTGTTGTTAAGGATTCATTTAAGTCTTCATTTTTTTGTTCTTTCAGGCCGTGAATATTTAAACAATTCTCTCTTTGTTTGAGTTCGTCTAAAGCTCTTTGATCTAATTCTTTGTCAAGTGTTATTTCCATTTTCGATATTGTGTCTTCCATTTCTATTGTTTTTGTCTCTAATTTTTTTATTTTTACATTTGTTTGTTTAATATCTTTTTTGACTTCTTCTAGAGACTGAGATATTACTTTAATTTCTGTCTTGAAATCTTGCTTTAAATCTATCCTCAGATCTTTCATTTCTTGGCAGAAGGTTGTTTGCATTCATTGCAACTCGGTGTTTATCTTCCTTATTTCTTCTAGCATGGATCCTTGTTCTATTGAGGCCCTTCTTTGTTGTTGTATATTAGTATGAGCTTGCATTGATGTTTTCTTTTGTGTTGTTGTCATTTTGAATAATCAGAGGTCATCAATTTTTTCCCTTAATTTGTCTATTCTAAGTGTGGGTAATTAACAACACTGTTTGTATCTAACTGTATCTTACAGCTTGTGAAACTTATCAGAGTTTATTGGTTTTTGTTGGAATGCTAAAGTAACTCTCCATCTAAACCAATTGCTTTCCCCTTTTCCCTCCTTACTTGGAAACCTTTTCCTAAATGATATGTTATCTAGGGCAGCAGGCACTTGCCTGCTTCAGCATTCTTGGAGGGCTTGGCTCTCTTCTTTATCGCAGAGTAGATCTTCTTTGAGCTTCTTGTTTTAACCTCTATGCTCTGGTAAGTTCTCTACTTCTCTATTCACACCAGGCTGTTTTTAGCCTTCGTGAAGACCTTCACCCTTTCCCTACTGGGGATAGTTTAATTTGCTGATCTTGGAGTGTTTTATAGACTGTTTCCCTTCTACTTCTCTTTCATTCCTTAAATTCAGCCCTCCAAGAAGAACCAGCTGTTTATATTCCGACAGCTAGTTCTTTGTACCTATTCTGCCCTTTGGAAGTTCCTTTCTTTGCTCTTCTTTCTCTTCTTTCTTTTATTTTTTTTTTCTTTACTGGGAGGATATAATTTTGGTTGCTGCCTCCTATCACACTTTCTCAGGCCCGCAGTCTCTCTCCTTCTTTTGTTGCTGCTGCTGCTGCCATTGTTGGTACCGGGAGGGGGTGGTGAGCGGATGGAATTTATACTCTCCTCCACCACTCGCCTCTCGCCCAGCTCTTTTGGGCTCTCTCTCTCTCTCTCTCTTCCTCCTCCCTCAGATGTTGCTGCTGCTGCCGCCGCTGTTGGTACTGGAAGGGTGTGATGGGTGGGCAGAATTTATACTCTCCACTGCCTCTTGCCTGGCTCCTTTGGGCTCTCTTTCTCTCTCTCCCTCCCTCCCTCCTCCCTCAGATGTTACTGCTGCTGCTGCTGCCGCCACTGTTAGTGCCAGGAGGGGGTGGTGGGCGGGTGGAATTTATACTCTCTGTCGCCTCTTGCCTGGCTCTTTTGGGCTATCTCTCTCTCTCTCCCTCTTCCCTCAGATGTTACTGCTGCTGCTGCTGCCACCACTGTTGGTCAGCAAGGACAGTTGTTTGATCTCCAGATCATAGTGATGTAACCATGTTTCATCAACAGTGCAAAGTTGTTCCAAATCATTATCTCTAGATCACTCAAAATGGTGCAAAATCAACCTGGAGGTATTCATTGGATTTTATTTCTGTTCAGCATTCAGACATATTGACACTCATTTGGCTGATAGCCAACTGCTCATGAATTATAAACCCAATGCATTCCCAGGATATCTCTAGTGTATTAGCCTACCTTTAGCTGACATTTAACAATCTGCCAAAATCAGGTTATGAATACACTCAACAATTTCAGGAGTTGATACTGTTGAAGGCCTCCCAGACCTTGCTGCATCTCTTTGGTCTTAAAATTTCCACATTGAAAGTTGGCCCACTACTTCTTCACAACTGAATATGATGGGAACTTGTCACTCAATGTTTGCACCATACATTCACAGATTTTCTTTGGAGTTTTTTCTTCAGAAGCAGGAACTTCAGGACTGCTCACAGTTCAGCACTTGAAAATTCCACACTTTTTGTTGACATGGTTTTATCAATGATCCAAAAAAACTCAGAAATCAGAGCTACGATTTTGCTAATTGGCAGTTTACAACAAAAAAGAACACTATTTCAAGCTACAATGACAAAATTATGCTTAGATTTTGGAAAGTGGATTGGCCAAGAATTTTTCAGCACCCCTCATACAATGAAGAACTATGTAAGATATGAAAGGATGACAGAGTTATTCAAGAAGCAACCATTTGAAGATGAGCCTACAATCTTAGAAAGAGAAGTGAAGTGGCACTCAGACCACCTGAGATAAATAAATCACCAAGAACAGATCACACAGCAATAGAGCTGATTCAAGTTACAGAGACAGAGAATATTGTAGTTCTAATTAAAATCTGGCAGCAAATATTGGAAACAAAAGAATGCCCACAGATCGGAAATGCTCAATGTACATTCCAGTCCCCAAGAAAGGGGATACAGAGGATTGCAGTAACCACAGGACCACTGCATTCATTTCCTACGTAAGCAAAGTGATGCTCAAAATTCTACAACATAGACTTTTGCCATACATGGAACAAGAAATACCAAATTTCCAAGTTGGGTTCAGGAAAGGAAGAAAGAAACATACTGCAAACATACACTGGATGCTGCAGTGCACCTAAGAAGTTCAGAAGAAAATCCGCTTTTGCTTTACAAATTATAGCAAAGTCTTTGACTGTGTAGATCATAAAAAAATAAATATGGATCACTCTTAAAGAAATGGGTGTGCCACAACAGGCCAAGACCCTACCATCAGGATAGAATATAGAGAAAGGGAATGGCTTCAACTGACAAGGTATCAGGCTGTATTTTATCACCCGATCTGTACCCTGTATATACCATACATTAAAGAGGATTAGACCTGAAGGAAGGAGGCATGAAAACTGAAGGAAAGAACATCAACAGTTTAACATTGCTACAAGCAGACACCACACGCCAGACAGCTTAGGCACCTCAAATGTTCACCCCGGTTGGGAAATTTGGTGCTGCAAAAGGTGCACTTCTTAAATGATGCAAGGGAAAGGGCTGAGCACAGAGGACAAGTATGGCTTCGACTGTCAAATGCTAGATTGTAAAGTCAAATCCAATAAGACAAAGCTAGTATCCATTTGGCCAAAGGCCAAGTGAAGTCAAAAGTGAAAGAACAGAAATGGTCCCTCATGATGCAACTGCAGTGGTGGATGAAAAAGAACTGGCAGTTTTGGCAGAAAGGCTCATATATAGGGTTGCTGGAGGTGGGTGGTTCTATCATAAAAATGCTTCTACAAGATTATAATGTTTTGGATGGTGCTATGCACAGGCACAGGATAACTCATTTGTGTGAGGCACAAAGAACATATTTTTTCAAATGCAGGACAGCAGTGGAGGCAGTGGCAAATACAGTGATCTGTGAATAATGAAATCCACAGATGCTTAACCCGCAAATGTGTAAGAATTGCTTGGTAAATAAAAAAGCAATAGAAAAACAGATGGATAGATTCAATCAAGGAAACCACAGCTCTGAGTCCGGCGTAAGACCTGAGCAGAGTTGTTGATGATAGAGTGGCTTGCAGATTTCTTATTCATAGGTTCATCGTAAGTTGAAGTCAACTTGATGGTAGTTAACAACAGTAAAGAACAAATCAAGCCTGAATTCTCTCTGTATGACAAGATGACTAAACAGAAACTGTCAAACTTTGGACATATCATGAGAAGTCTCATGGCCTCCCTTGAGAGTTTATCTACTTCAGAAGATGAAGCAGACACACTGCAGCTGGAGCAGATGCCTGATAGCTAGCTGAGTCCTCCTCCTGGTCCACAGGATTCACAACAGGAAGAGGTTTGGGATGAAACACCTTCAAGTCTCCAGAAAGGCAAGGGTTTCAGTTTCTGACACAAAACCACCACTGCAGATGGAGCAAAAGGCACCATGCACACAGCTGTGAAATGTGCTCTTGAAATATTGTCTGAACTATGTGTGTGACAAAGCTGGCAGGCTTTATAAACTGCTAGATTCCTTCAGTCGAATTACTAGAAACAAACTTTCATTTTACCTCTTGACCTGACTTGGCTCTGTGAGTACTTGATTTATGATTCTCAAACTATTTAGTGACTACTACTTTGGTACTCTGTTCTGATTTACAGCTTCTGACTTTGGGTGGTTTGGCACTGGATACCTACTGCTGTTATGGCTTCTGAACTTTGGGCACTATGAATTGTAGTTCAGCATGAGAGCAGGGAAAGAAGATACAACTCACTAGCAAAGACAATAATGCTTAATACATTAGAAGGCTGAAGGAAAAGAGGATGATTGCATTACAGATGGATAGACTCATTCAAGGAATCCATGGCCCTGAATCTGCAAGACCTGAGCTTTTGAGGATAGGGTGACTTGAAGGTGTCTCATTCATAGGATCAACATAAGTAAAAGTCGACTTGATGGCAGTTAAGAACAACGAACACCTGGAGCAAATGTTCCAGGCCCCTTAGTGTCTAGGGACCCATGATGCTTCTGGTACAAGAAATGCTGGTGTGCATACACTTATGCTGTGATATTGTTATTAAAAAAGGAGATGCTTCTGGACACAGCTGAATTATATGAAATTGATTTAAGTCATGATTGAAATGCTTCTCTGACAGATTCACCTTTAAAGATTTGAATTACAGTTTACATCACTAGTCAGAAAAATTGTACTTAAATATTTTTGTAGAAATACATAATTGTTAATATAACCTTAATACATACTTAGAGATGGACAGGTTGCATACCTATAATGGTATTTCTTCGAGTGGTCATCTGCGAATTCACACAAATGGGTTATATATGGGAAGCTGGAATTGATCTGAAGAAGAAGGGTGTCTGGATGTACAATTCAAAATAATTCTTAATCATGTACCTATCTTCTAATGAAACTTACTTCTTCTTCATGGTCTTTGCAAGGCACATAAATGGGTTAGATCTGTGCATGCGCAGCAACTTTGGAAACTTCTGGAATCACTAGGCAATACTTTCATTGCAACTTTTTGGCAGTAGCTCCGCCCATCTCTATAAAGCCCCTAGCATTCTTGCTCTTTCTCAGTTCCATAAGTTTGCCACCAAAACAGGATATGAAGAACATGCTAAGTGAGCAGGACACGACTGAGGGGAGGATGGGTGGGATTTGTGTGAATTTGCAGATGACCACTCGAAGAAATACCATTACAGGTATGCAACCTGTCCTTCTTCTTCATGATCTCTGCGATCACACAAATGGGTTAGACTGACAAGCTTCGCTCAGTGGAGGAGGGAGTGTCCTGACACCAATTTGAAAGTTGAAACAAGTTGTGATTTATTAACAATAAACTCTAAACCTTAAGTGCACTTAACAGTGTCACTTCTTTGGCTTAAATGCATAAGAAAACATGCAATTCAATCATCTTTAGTGTAAACCAGAAAGCAACACTGCCTTTCCAGTGTCCCATCTCGCCCTTGTGTCCAGACTGTAATGTTTAATTAAAGTTAATGGCTGGGACCAGACAGCAGTCTTACAGACATTCTGCAGAGGAACCCTAGTCAAAAAAGTGGAGGATGCAGCTACTGCCCTAGTTGAGTGTGCTCACACCCAGGCCAGATGATCTCTACCTGACAGTTCATAGCAGAGGTGGATGGTACTAGCCACCCATTTGGAAAACTTCTGAGCAGTCATGGGTAGTCCTTTCTTAATTTCTGAGTAGCAACCAAATAGTCTCTTGGAGCGTCTTGAACCTGATGTCCTATTCAAATAAAAAGCGAGTGCCCTCTGGACATCAAGAGTATGTAGAAGGTACTCAGTGTTGGTGGTTGGGTTCAGGGCCAAGGTAGGTAGCACAATGTCCTGATTGATATGGAAGGCCGACAGCACCTTCGGCAGGAAAGTGATGTTGGGACAAAGGACCACCTTGTCCTTGTGGAAGCAGAGGTAGGGCTGGTCCACCTGCAAAGCATAAAGTGTGCCCGTATGATGGGCAGAGGTGATGGCTACTAAGAAAGCTGTTTTCTAGGTCAGCAATCTATGACTATGGTGGCCATAGGTTTGAAGGGCTTGGTGGAAAGGCATGAGAGCACTAAATCCAGACCCATGCCAGCATTGGTATCAAGGATGGAGGGTGAAGTTTATTAAAACCTTTGAGAAAATCCTTTACAAGAGGATCTTTGAAAAAGGAAGGTCTGCCCTGGAACTGGTAGTGAGAGCAGATGGCAGACAGGATTTGGTGGATGTGAGGCAAAATCATGAGTCTGCAAGGATCATTAGGAACTCTACAACTGTAGGGACTGAAACACAGGATGGAGAGAGGTCCCTGTTGTTGAGGAAATCTAGGAATTTGTTCCACTTAAACAGATAGGACCTCTGCATTGAGGGTTTCTGAGAGAGCTGGATAACTGTCTGTACTGAGTCCGGAAGGACTTCTAAGGACAGATTGTCCATGCCACCAGGGGAAGCGTTTCGATGTCCGGGTGGTAGACTTGACCTTCGTGTAGGGATAGAAGGCTGAGATGGAACTTGAGCTGGCGAAACTCTGTCCGAGATAGATGTAGGAATTGAGTGAATCATGGTTGTCTCAGCCACCATGGGGTGATGAGGATGGCGTTGGAGTGGTCCGTTCTCATCTTGGCCACCACTTTTGTGATGAGTGGAAAAGAGGAAAACATGTAGACCATCTTTCCTGACCACTTAAACAGGAAGGCATCTACTTGGGAGCTTGGATCTGAGAACAGAACTGTTGAGATGGGTAGCGAAGAGGTCGATTGATGGTTTTCCCCAAGTGAGGAAGAGACCAGAGACCATCTCAGGATGGACATCATCAGTAGCGGAGGCCGAAAGATGGTCAACTAAGAGGAGTGGAGACTGCTGACCTGGCTCAGAGGACAGAGAGCGTACACAAGATAAGGAGTGTTGGGATCAAGGGGGGGGGGCTGGGACTGTGAACAGATGGATCGCAACCTCCGAGGTGAACCTTGAGGTGTCTTGGGCAGTGGTCTTTGTTGAAGAAACTGCTTGTGGACCAGAGGCATTGGTGAGTCTTGGGAAACCAACCTGTGTACCTGGGCCTGTATCGTAATCCCCTGTTGTGGGGGAGGTGTGGCCATCTGGCACCACAAGATCTCTGGATTGATGGGCATCAGGTAGTGCTGAGAACCTTGGTCAAATACCAGGTTAGGAAAAGACTGAAGGAGAAGGTCGTCCTCTTCTTCCTGAGCCGCACTGTCAGCCTTGATCCCAAGAGTGCTTTGATTCCAGTGGGTAAGAGATTCAATGGCTCTGTCCCAAGCACATTCAGTCTGGACAAAGGCCAAAACCTGAGGGATCAGAACAGGGATTTACTCTCGGAGTTCACCTTCCAATTCAGAATCAGTGAACAGCCGTGGTTTCTCCTCAACTGCAGCTGGTATCCGGTGGAACAAGTGAGTCAAGTGGAACAAGTGAGCCTGAGGCTATCGATGTCGGAGGGGTTTTAGACTTGGAGATAGATTTCTTGGTCTCTCTCGGTCTTGAACCATCTCCCAGAGGGGAGCGGACCTTCTTGAGGGCCGGTTCAGCAGACCTACCCTGCTCAGTAGAATGCCTCCTCTTGGAGGTCTTCTTGGCCCTGTGTTCCTCTGGAGAGTGACCTCTCTCAGATCTAGCCTTCTTGGGGCCCTTTTTCTTCTCCTTATCAGCCTCGCTCTCAGATTTAGATATCTTATGAGAGCCAGCTTTTTCCTTGTCAACCATCTTCTCCCTCCATGGGCCAGAGTCAAAGCAAGACTCAGGGCTTGCTCATAGAGAGCAACCTTCAGTCTTTTGTCCCTGTTTTTTAAGGCTTGGGCAGTCATGGATCTATAGAGGGCATAAATGTGAGGATTGTGCCCCTCGCCCAAGCATAACAGGTAAGAAGAATGGGGGTCTGAGCCCGGAATCTTACCCCCACACTTCCTGCATTGTTTGAAGGAACGGGAAGACATTTACATAAGCAGACTGAGTTCAGTCAATAGAATAAAGATGAAGTCAAGCAGTCCAGTGTCAAACCATCAGCGAACAGCAGTAAGGTGATAATCCAAGAGAGCTGGTCAAACAATTGGAGGTCAATTTGTTATACAGAAATGCCTAAGTGAAGAGCGACTCCGACGAGTGAAGTTCCTTCAAAGCTGTTGTGCAGCAGACGAAAGGAAATGAGAAAGAGCGGTAACGCTAGAGGCTTTATAGAGATGGGAAGAGCTACTGCCAAAAAGTTGCAATTAAAGTTCTGCCTAGCGATTCCAGAAGTTTCTGGTGTTGCTGCGCTTGCGCAGATATAACCAATTTGTGTGATTCGCAGAGACCATGAAGAAGAAGTAAGTTTCAGTAGAAGATAGGTACATGATTTTGAATTATTAACTGATTAATTGTCAATGTATCAGATTTGGAGTCTCTTGCATTGTACATCTAGACACCCTCCTTATTCAGATCAATTCGAGCTTCCCATATTCTTTGTTCAATGCCCTCCTGTATCTCTGCACTTAAGAGAGAGGAAAGGCCATCAAGGGACAGAGATGCTTCTGGAGAGTGTGTATAAGCATTTCATATACAGCCTCTGCAGAACAGAACTAATTAGGTTATTTTCCTGTCTCCATAAACTATAGTTAGCATATTCATAAACATAATCAGTTGAAAAGTTAGTATTTATGGTATCTTTGAGCTGTTCTTTTTTTACTAATTTATTTTTTAATGAAACCTGCTTTAACATTTAAAAAAATATGTAATTTAAATGAAACAGCCAGAGCACTAAGCCACCCCATGGGTGTATGTACAGATTTGCATGGAAGGGGAGCTGTTTTGGGAACAGCTTCAGGGCCTCAGTGACCTTAATCTCTTAAGAATATATACCAAATTCAGCTATCCCAGAGAAAAATTCTGCAAATGGGAAAGGGCTATTTTTAAAACAATATTTTTAAAACAAGTGTGACTTTACCCTAGGGCATGGGTGGGCAAGCTCTGAGAGTCTGAAGGTTATTTCCATCCTTCTCCAACACTTAAGGGCCCCATTCCGCAATCCTTGCAAAGATGGGGGAAAACGCCAATTAAAGATGTCAAACAATGCTACCAGAAACCACACAGTGTAACTTCCATTTAACTGTGTGTCGTCCCCCCGGCATATTGAACCTGTAATCCTGTTTCGGGATAGAAAAGGGGATAGAGAAAATGACTAGATAGCCTTTTTAAAAAGACTTTGGAAGTACAGTAACTATTTCTTGCCTGAAACAAGTTCAGGGAAAGAGACTAGCCTTTAAATTGAAAACTGTGTCCTTGAGAGTTCTGAGGGATGAGACTATACTGCTATTCCAACCAGTTAGGCTTCTATTGGTCACCAAATAGTAATTTTTCCACACTTCTTTTTTACTCCTGTCTACATAAAAGCTCTTTGTGTACACCACAAAGGCTGCAGACAAATCCCACTAAGTGCTAGATTTCATATTTTTGAAATGGGGTTTCAACTATTTTTGTTTCTTCTTAGTGCAGCCAGAAAAGTCTGTTCAGCACCTGGCACAGGTTAATTTGTTCATGCCATTTTGGAACAGTTAGAGCAGGGGTAGGCAACCTTTTTGAGCCGGGGGCCAGGTTGCTGTCCCTCAGACAATTGACGGGCCGAAGCACCATAAATAAATAAATAAATAAATAAATAAATAAATTAAAATTAAAAAAGAATTAAAATTTTTAAAAAAATGTATGCACACTCTTTCAGCCCCAGAAAAGCCATGGCAAAACTCCTGTGAAGATTTTGCCAAGAAAACCCCAAGAACAAGTAATAACAAAAATAATCAATATCATCATGGGGGGGTGGTGGCGGTGGGGGCGGCGGCGGCGGCAGGACCGGTTTGGGGCCGGTCCAAAGGCCTTGCTGGGCCGCATCCGGCCCCCGGGCCTTAGGTTGCCTACCCCTGAGTTAGAGTATGATGCTGAAGCCTGAATATCATGCTTTTCACACTCTCCCTATCATTTTGCTTAACATGTTGCCCAGAAACAGGGAAACTATGGGCCCCTACATTTTGGGGGGCGTTAGGGACATTTTTGTAGCATCCAAGACTGGGTTGACTTTCGGGTATTTCCTCTTATAAAACAGGTCTCTCCTGAGCCTAAAACAGCCTGCCTGGAGGGGGGG
>CM034708.1:101040566-101059798 GCA_020142125.1 Phrynosoma platyrhinos
CATTTTGACTTCCAAAATGGCGGCCGCGACAAGCATGGCCGAAAACGCGCCCCGACAGCGGCGCGCGGTGGCGGTGGTGGCGCGCGGCGGCAGCGACGGCGGCAACCTTCGGACGGGGCCGGTAAGTCCAGGGCCCGGGGCCTTAACCGCCCCCGGGCCGTAGGTTGCCGGTCCCTGCTCTAGCACATAACACTGTAACTTTGCAGTCTGATACTGATTTTATTTTTTTTTACATGGGAATAAGCTAAAGTTACATACTAAGCAGATGCAATTTTCCATTCAGGCTGATCTATTATTCTTTTTAAAAACAAAAAACAAACAAACACAAAATACACACAGAGACACAGTTTAAACTAGCCTAAACAGAAAAAAGATAGATCAGTACAACATTGTGGCATGTTACAGACAGACAACTCATAGGGCCTCTGCAGACCGGCCCAAAGGGCCGGCCTGGAGGAACAGATAGGGAGGGACAGCCTCATGCCAGCTGCCCCAACCCCAGCCCGACAACGTCCTGATGCTGCACGCCGTTACGCAAGGCGTCAGGATATCCTTCCAGTGCAGCATGCGGTAGCCACGGCCTGATCTGTGGCTAGAAGAGGGGGCCCAGAGGCACCTGTCTGAAGCCTCCCAAAGTTAGTCACCTAAAACATACTGTAGAGAATCAGACTGATAGCAGCACAAATAATATGGACCTTACATGGTGGCAAAATCTCACTGACTGTAAACAGAAATGCATCTCATGATTCACCAAAAAAATAAAAATAAAATAAAAAAATAAAAAATATCTGCCTTTCAAGTATTCTTTCAGCATTTAATATATTATGCTAAATCTAAAAGGTGAGCTGTCAAAATATGTTTGGCTTTTTCAGTCAGAGACTTTTGAGAATTAAGTATCAAAGTTTTTGAAATATAGATTTTATCATAGTCTGACCCTGGGCTTATCATGCAACATGGTATTACATAATTCAGTCTGAACTGAGTGTTGAAAGCATTCTAAACTTGGAGGCCAAACATAAGCTCTTCAGAGCCCTATAGGCAATTAAGATTGTCAATTAAATTTTACTCACTAGGGAGTAAATCCCACTGAATACAAGTGGGACTTGCTTCTGAGTATACGTCCTTTTGATTGCATTGCATGTTAAATAATGTACAAGAACAATAAGCAACCAATGTATCAAAGCAACAGTTGTTTTTTCAACAATGTTCATGTGAACATAATCAAAATTGTGTAGAGATTATTGAAATTAATATTTCACCTCTTCACTATTCACAATGATTTAATTGACAAGATATTTATTTTTCTATCAAAAAGACCTATTCTCTACGGCAGTGTAATCTAATGAAAGGAAATGCAGCACCTACTTGTATAACATTCATATGAAGGAAACTGAATGAGAGAAAATGAGGAAGGACAGGTTTCATACCTGTAAGAGTTGTCATCTGTGAACTCACGCAATTGGGTGTTCTGTGCCAGTGCAATGCATGTTCAGAACCTTCTAGAATAGCTAGGCAAGATTTTTATCTTTATCCCTCATTGTTCCCTCCCATCTACCTCAATTCCCAGGGACACTGCATAGCAGCATCCCAATATGCAGGAAACGTAAGAGGGGACAATGGGCAAGTTTGTGTGAGTTCACAGATGGCCACTTCAAGAACTTCAGTTACAGGTATGTAACCTTTTCTTCTTCTTTGTGGTCTCTGTGACTCACACAACTGGGAGACTAACAAACTACTCACACAAGAAGGCAAGAGTGTATGCCAGAAACATACACATTTAACAGTTCAACCATAAGTATTTATTAAACATAAAGCAACACTTTTCTCACAGAGTGCATTAAAGGTAATATATTACTGTGGTGTTATCAGTAACAATCTGGATGAGTTTGCCCTGAGGAAGGATCTTAAAAGCCCCGAGAACCTTCTCTACAGCCAGCATCTTAAGGGCACTGATGTGAAGAGATGATTCCTTGGTTAACCACTTTTCCTTGGCAGTGACACCCAGTGGGCACCCCAACCTTCTAGCAATGCATCTGTGGTAACGGTTGAGGAGGAAAGAAAGGCATACTTGCCTGACCATTTTCAGGATCGAGCCACCATTCCAGAGACCAATATTGAGGCAAAGTGAGGTTCTTGTAAGGTGTGTCTTTCAAGGGACCAAATACATTGAGTAACTGTAACTGCAGAGATTCAAACCGCAGGCAAACCAACTGTGTGACAGTGGTGGTAGACTGAGAAGAACTAGTACCAACCTGGCCAATATCCATTGGGAGCATTGACATCTGAGAATGGCCTTGACCAAGGTCTGAAATCTGTTCTCTGGAAGGTAAGCTGTGGCTCACACTGAATCTAGAGTTGTAGCAATAAACCTCACCTCTTGAGAGGAATTGAGCCTGGATTTCTCCCAGCTGACAGTCAGACCCAATGTATCCAGTAGTTCTAGGGTGTACTTGATGTGCCATTTTAGTTGCTGACTGGACTTCTGTATTTGGGAAAACTACGATCCCTCTTTGTTGGAGTTATTCAGCAACTATGGCCATGCACTTTGTGAAAATGTCTGGTGCTGTGGAAATAATAAAAGGGAGAACATAGAACTAGATTGCTCTTCTTCCCACAGCAAAAGAAAGGAAGCGCCTGTGTGATGATTGAATCCCAATGTGGAAGTATGCACTCTTGAGCTCGAGTGTGGCACATCAGTTTCCTCTGCAATGGGGAAGAATGGAAAATAGAGTAATCATCTTGAAGTGCCTATGTGGAATGTAGGCACTGAAATGTCTGAGTCCAAGATAGGAAGAAGTCCGCTGTCTTTCTTGTTTATAACGAAGTATCAGGAGAAGAACTCGTGATATATCAATGCAACAGATGGGTTCAAGAGCATCTTTGCCAAAGTAGTGACTTCATCAAGAAAAACATTAGAAGGGGGAGTTATATGGATTACTCCTTGAACTTGATGGCATACTCTTTCCTGACAATATCAAGGACCCAAGTGACGGTAGTAATTGCAGCTCAGGCAAGATGGTAATGGGTTAATTTGTCTCCAAAAGTTAGAGAGGACGTGGAAAGAAGAGGGGGAAAGAATCAAAGGTACCTCTTGTCCTGTCCTGGTTCGTTTTCTTGAACATCGAGTAATATTTAGAACATATTTAGAACATGAGGCCTAAGCTTCCCTCAGGAAGCTAAAGAATGGGAAGAGTACTGAGATTTTCTTGAAAACAATGGGCTAAATGCACATCATTGCCCAGAGGTCAATTTCTGCCTTCTGTTCCATGGTTTGGAGTAGCTCTGATAACATGTTGTACTTTTTTTTGCAGCAGACCTTATCTTTTGAGTGAATTCCAACCTCTCACCTGTACCCTTGTTAAAGAGTTCCGATTTATTGAATGGCATGTCCTCTATAGTTGCTCTTGCTTGGGTCAAAAGACTTGAGAATCGTAAGAAGACACATCTTCTGAGAGCCACCACTCCTGCAAGGCCCATAGCTGAACAGTCAGCTACATGGCACACCAATTTGTTGCCCTGCCAAGGCATGTGTATCAGTCTGCAGAGTGTTGGCCAGGCACTTCTCTTCTGGGAGCTTATCAAAAAGTCAGAAACCCTCTCCCACAGATTCTGTTGATAAGCTCCCATGCAGGCTGTATAGTTAGCAATATGAAGATCTAAGGCAGAAGCAGAATAGTTTTTTTGTTTTTTGTTTGGCCGTTATGTCCAGTTTGCATTCTTCTTTGTCAACTGTTGTAGAGTGGGATTTCTGGAGGGCTTTAGCTTGTGAGTTCTCAAGCACAACAGAATTTGGCTTAGGATGTTCAAGTAGCCAGTTTGTGACTGAATCAGCAACTTGATACAGATTATCAATCTTCAAGTATGATGGAACTGTTGAAGGAGTGGCCTATGACTGCTGAGAGATCTGACTCCAAGAAAGGGATGGAAACTGGAATCAGAACCTTTGAATGAATGTGTCGGTATACCATGTCCATTAGTTCAACCGCATGCTGCTTAACCTGAAGGTCTAATGCATTAACCATCCTGAGCACCTGCTCCGAAAATATCCTAATGTCATCAGTTGGCAAAACTAGCTGACAAGAGGGTGATATATTTGGTGACATATTAGATAATGTCATGTCAGACCCAGTGGCTGACAGAGTAGGGGATGGAAAGTAATCTCAAATCCTTCTGTGGGATATAGTCATGTCTAGAGGATGATCTACCACGATACCATGAGGAAGGTGATGTCAAAGAAGAAGAGGCTGAGTCTTAACCCATGATCTGACAAGGGGAAGAAGGAATCTGGAGAGGCATGCCAGGTGAAGAAAACATTGTACTGTGAGCTAGGGCTTGAGCAGGAGAAGATCTCTGCAGAGGTGTCAACTGTTTCTGAGGGGATTTGATTATCCCACCTTCAAATTCAGACCCAACTTGCATCTGAATAACTTGAAGAGATTCTGTAGGTGAAGAGGGCCTTGGCATAGTGGACCTGTAAGCTTGGGAGTTGTCAGAATCAAACCAACCTGCACCATGTTGGAACGAACATCACTCTTTGCATAATGTCTTAAATGCTTCCTCTTTTCTTTTTCTCTCCTGAGTGAAGAGAAGAGGTTTTAGAGGCAGGGAGTGTCCCAGTGTTGGTGGAACATCTCTTAGAGGTAGAGCAACTGGTGGTGTTACATACTTATGAACTGCTTTCTCAGTACCTAGGCTTGAAGCTGAAGCCTTATGCCTGGACAATTTTGAAGCAGCATCAGCTTTGAAATGGTTTTTCATTGGCAAACAGCGAAGTGCCAGCCCAGAAGTGGATCTGGGCGGAATGGAAATAGCACCGTTGGTGGTAGCAAGGGTTTCAGGGCCTGTTCATAAAATAAATCTGTAAGTACAACTCCCAGTTTTTCATTGCTTGGGGCATGAAGGCCTTACAATGGACACAAGAGCTGATGTTGAGCCTCTCATCCAAACAAAGTAGGAAACAGGAATGGCTGTTGCGGCTGGGAAGCTTTGCCCCACAGTCACTGCACCTCTTAAAAGAGGAAGGTGACCTCATAATCCAGAAAAAAACATAGTCAGAGAATCTGAGGTCATAATCAGAAGAGTCAAAGTTTAACCAAGTCAAGGGATCTGGAAAAGAGAAGATGTAACAGTCAAAACTGCTGCCAGATGAGCTAGAAAAAAACGATCAAGCTAAAGGATTTTAGAAAGGAGAATTTGTAAACACGCCGAATCAAACCATTGAAGAGAAAAACACTAGCAGTTTCTTAGATGCTGTTTATGTGGTGGATAAAAAGGAACTGAGGTTAATGAGTGGGAACAGTGAAGGACAGAGCTGAGGGTGGGCAGAGCTACTGCCAATAAATCTTGCCCAGCTATTCTAGAGGGTTCTGAAGATCACTGCACAGACACAGAATGCCCCATTGTGTGAAATCACAGAGACCACAAAGAAGAATTACTGTTCTCTTTAAATATGAGTCTGGGGACATATCCACATTACCATGATTATAGCAGTCTGATACCGTTTTAACTATCATGGCTTAGATTTCCCTGCTAGAGAGTTCTAACATTCTCCCCTCTGGAACAGGATTATTGACTTCTGCCACAGACACCTAAGTATGTCATGAAATAATTAATACCAGGACTCTATAGGCTAGAGAAATAGTAAAATAGTGTCAAAGTGTTATAATTGAGTATTGTAGCTATAGAGGGGAAGCAGGCGGCACAAAGGGCCATTTTGGGGGCAAGGAAGGGGAGGGGCAGCCGAACGGTGGGCGCCCCAACCCCTTCCCAAAGGCATCGTTGGAGCGGCAGCCCCTCCGCACGGCCGGCGCTCCGACGATGCCTTCCCACCACAGTATCTGCACACGCTGCGGCGGAAGAGTCTTGTGGAAGGAGCGCTATTTTAGCGCTCCTTCCAGGGGCGGCGAAGCTGCGCCGCGGGGCCGAGGTGTGGGGATACCTCGGCCCTGCAGCGCAGCTTCCCAGGGAGGCCCATGGCCACCCGTCTGCTTCCCCCCATACTCTATATTCTTTATCTTTCACCTATTCTTTACTGATTGTGAACTGTACTACAGTTATGATGCATTAGATACTTTGTTGATCTGATGTCAATGTTTCTTCAAATATAGTTTGAATGTTTACCATACTTCACCTATCTAGTCATTCACAGGTAAGGCAATCCTAAACAAATTTTGACTGGCATTCTGTTGGACAGTATGAACTAGAACAGTTCAATTTAATCAACTACTGAATAGTGAATAAACACATAAGTCAATCTAAAGAATTCAATGGGTCTATTCTAGGCAGAATAAAAACATAATTTAGGCCTCTGTATGTTTTCATTGCTTGGGGCGTGAAGGCCTTGCAATGGACACAAGAGCTGATGTTGCACCCTTCATCCAAACAAAGTAGGTAACAGGAATGGCTGTTGTGGCTGGGAAGCTTTGCCCCACATTCATTCTCAGTGACTGTCAACCTTGTGTACTTAGAAATACAGAGAAGTCAGTGGTCCATCACTGCATCCAAGTATAACATGAAAACTAGATACCCATCAATTCTGTCTGCAATGTACATCTTAGGAGTTCAATTGCAGACCTTGTGGATACGATATCTGACCTAATTTTTGAAACTCTCAGTTTGTTTCCAACTGCCCCCTCCCCATTTTTTCCACCTAGCTTGATAAAGAGTTCTTGAGGAATTAAAAGCATGCACACTTCTGTTTCATTTTGGTTGGTCTTAATAACAGTACTGGACAACTGTGGTTTCATTTAGACCAGGGGTAGGCAGCCCAAGGCCCGGAGGCCGGATGCGGCCCCCCGAGGCCTTTGGTTTTGCCATGGCCTTTCTGGGGCTGAGAGTGTGTGCATGCATATTTTTTTAAATTTTTAAATTTATTTTAAAAATATTTTTATTTATTTATTTATTTGTTTGTTTGTTTTGGCGCTTTGGCCCCCCCATTGTCTGAGGGACAGCAACCTGGCCCCTGGCTCAAAAAGGTTGCCTACCCCTGATTTAGACCCATGAACCAACATGGGTGTCTTGTTTCATTTTTTAAAAAAATCGGTACAATTCTAATAATACCTCCCCTCAGGCAAAATTACTTTCTTATGCATTGTGTTAAGATGTATATTCTACAGATGCAAACTCCAAGTAAATATTACTTTGACATATGGACTGCATCCGCACTGCAGAAATAATCCAGTTTGACACCACATTAACATTCTCAATGCTATGGAATTCTGGAAAAGGGAGATTGTTGTGGCACCAGCGTGCCGTAGCTTTCATAGCATTCAGCCATGGCCATTAAAATGGTATCAAATCAAATTGTTTCTGCACTGCAGATGCAACCATAGTCATCTGATAGGAACACAGCCCAACTCACACTCATGTCCTGTATATTTTTCATGCTTCCTTCCCTTTCTTTACATTTACATTTTTAAAATCCAGTAAAAATATTTTAAAAGGTGATCAGAAACTGTTGTGGTTTATTTTTTTGACACAACAACAAAATATAGTTTGTGGCATCTTAAAAGCTAATAACATAATCTTTCACAGACCAGAACCCACTTTATCACCTGCCATGTTAAATCAGTCTTTCAGATATCACAAATTATTTTAATCTTTTTCTGCAGTATATTATTAAAAAATTATTTGTGAAATGTATAACAACTGTTGTTCAGACTTTCCAATTCAGTTATAAGCAAGTGGTTCCAAAGGGGACAAAAAAAATCAGGATCAAGAATACATGAATTCAGAAAGAACTGAAGTGATTTCCAGTATACAATATTAACATGGGTGTTTTAAGATATCACTGAAGACAAATATTTGCTTTCTGGAATTGCAGTTTCTAAAGATAACTGAGGCTGAATCTGCACTGCAGAAATAATCCAGTTTGACACCACTTTAACTGCCATGGCTCAATGCTATGGAATTCTGGGAATTATAATTTTCTGAGACATTTAGACTCTCTGGTGTCACAAGAAACTACAGTTCCCAGAATTCAACAGCATTGAGCCATGGCAGTTAAAGTGAAAGTGTTGTAAAACTGGATTATTTCTGTAGTGCAGATGCAACCTGAGTAAGGATTCCTATTCATAATTCCTATCAGATCTACCGCTGTATCACAACTCAATCTAAAATTTACAGTCTATTGTGATCAGTGATAAAGGAAAAATATAAAAATTATCTGGGGGAAAATTAGTATCTCATTCACTAATGCAGTGTCAAACAGTGAGGGGAAAATGTTCTAAAATGACAACTCAATGGCATCTCACAGCTAGGAAAATGTGTAAGATTTATAATAGGAACAATGGAAGTTGCTAGTTCCGAGAATCCTGGTATTCTATTTTTTTGAAAAAAAAAAACTTTGAAATCTCTGCATATCATTTATCGATGCTATTAACTATCCAGCTGTATAACTGTCAAAATTGTATAAACTCTATTTATAACTGTCAAGACTGTGTTTACTTCAACAGCTGAAAGTGAAATTCACATCTCAAACTGCAGAGGCAAAAATCTGTTATTTCTAGAGCTAAATTAACATTTGTCCCATCTTTCAGATACAGATTGTAAAATATAGTTATTTATGGATCACCAAAGGCCTGAGTCAGATAAGTAATCATAAAAGTTTGGCTTATTGATAATGCAGATGTAACTTTGGTACTCTGGTGACTCAGTTTCTCCAATTATCAAAGAAGTAGCTCCTTGATATTCTTGAGAAGTTGCTCGGCAATAGAACTTTTCAACTGGAGTCCCTGTGCAGATGCAAACCTATTTGTGTGAGGCACAGAGACCACAAAGAAAAACAGGAGTTCCTCAGCACCACTGTCTAGGTTCACCCCTCCAGGAAGGAACAGAGCCACGGTAAAACATGTCCAAGTCCTATCCCAGTGAGGCAATCCAGAAGGATATGATGGTCAATAGTCTGGAAAGCCACTGAATGGTCCACCAGAAGCAACATTCTTCCTATCTAGTCCCTATGTAGGTCATCCACCAAGGTGACCAAAGCTGTCTCTGTTCCATAATCAGACCTGAAGCCAAACTGAAATGGATTTAGATAATCTGTTTTATCCAGAACTGCCTGGAGTATATACAATATCTAGACCCATGGACCCCAAACTTTTTTGGGCTACCACCTCATTTTGTCTTTGACAACAAAACTAGTGCCCCTCCAATGTCTATTTCTTGGTATTAGGTCTACTGTTTGTGCAGCAGCCAGCCAGCCAACCAGACTATGGTGTCTAGTTGAGGTACACCCAGATTGCCATCACCACCTTTTCCACCCTAGCCTCTCATATGCAAATACAGCAGCTGTAGTGGTAGAGGTCCAGGCCTGGCCAATTGCTTGGTTGCTGCTCCCAGGGTGACTGGGTGCAAAGGGAGCAGCAACCAAGCAATGATCAAGGAGCCATTCAAGCAGTATTGAGAAGCCTCTCACCCACACTGCTCTTGCAACATAGGCTGGCACACATAAGACGCCTCTGGGTTGCTGCTTGACAAGCTGCTTGGCTTCAAACCTTTCTTGCCAGTGAGGAAGGACTCTGAATCTGAGAGAGGTGAAGAATCAACCCCAGATACTCCTCCTCCTCCTTCCCCAGAGCTATGCCTTCCCCTCACAGCTTCAAACTGTCTCCCCCAACACAAACCTTGTTTCTTCTTCTACCTCTTCTCTCAGCCTGTCCAATGAAAGCAGAACCAGCAGCACAGCTCCAACCTGTCAGCCAAACCCCTGCAAAGCTCACAAAGTTCCCCTTTTCTTTCTTGTGTGTCAGCACTTTGAAGCCACTCCCCATTTCACCTTTTTTCCTCACTGCCCCCCCGATCTTTCCAACACCCCTGAGGGGGGGGGCATACTACTCATTTTAGGAATCATTGGTGTAGAAGAATAATTGGGAAGAAGGGTACTACAAGTGTCAAATATCATTTAATTTTTTGTGTAAAAGTGTGTGTGAGAGACAGTGTATGAAGGGAGAGAGAGGGGAAAAGAACTGAAGCTGGAGTCACGTGCTCAGAGCTCTTAACCAGAGAGAAGAAAACATGTAAGTGCGCTGCATGTCTATGTTTTCTTCTCCAAAACAATAGCAAATCCCAGAACACACATTTGTGTGTGTTCACAAACTAAGCATTAGGGAACTGGTCCAGGGTAAGAGTGCACAACTCTGCAAGGGGGGGTGGGTGGGAAATACGTTGGTTTTAGGCTATATTATTTTAATGTTGTGAACCGCCCGGATTGGGTCACCAATGGGCGGTATATAAATAAAATTTATTATTATTATTATTATTATTTATTATTATTTATCTCTCAGTTATTGTTAGACTGCCATTCCTGTCATCTCTCATCACTGGTTATGCTAGTTGAGACCAACAGGAGTTGTGTCCCAATATCATCTGGAAGGCCACAAATTGCTTATTTCTGACATATGACTTAACATCTGTTACTAGATCCAAATCAATTGTCTTCCCCTACTTATAGCAAAAAGGACATAATGAAATTCAATCACATATCCTTCTGTTATATGCTGTTTGACATTAGAGAATACGGGTAATGTATTAATGTATGTCAAATCTCCCCAAAATGGGACTACTAAGAGAACTGAATTACTAAGCCTTTTGTTCATTACTTAATTAAGCATCCATTAATAAAAGGTTGGAGGGCTTTTCACATCCAGATCTTTATTAGCAAGATGCAGTTGAATAGTTTTCTATGTTTCCTTATAAGTGGTTTGCAAATGTCACTTCACTGTACACTTACAAAACCTTAAAGGGAGTGGTCCCATAAGGGCATACGTTTTGGAGTTCAAAATACATAGGAAGCAGCAGAGCAAACCTGATAGGACTGTATGGTGGGGCTGAAATTATGTTTTTTAGAGAGAGGTCTGTCTTGCAATTTAAGTGGAGTCTGCCAAAGAGCTGTTTGGACTCCACTACTACACTGAAGAAGCATAATATTCTACTCTGCCATATGGTACTGGCAACAGTGTCCATCCGTAGGTTATCCATGTTTAGGTACTCTTCTCATTGTTCCATTTTTCAGCACTGCTGTTCAGTTTAAGCTCTACACCAGTGAGAACATGAACATTTAGGGAATTCTATTATCTTAATATCTGGTTGGTATTTTCAGTCATCAAAGACAGTTGGATCTACTGAAAAAAGGTAGGCCACTGACATCAAAGGCACAGTGGCAGCTTAATCACAGTGCACAAATGCTAGTCCTATTACAAATATATATTGAAGAGACCCAACAATGTGTTAACAACTGAAAATATGGTTTTGGAATTCGCTCCTAAATGAACTTATACATAACCCTTAAAGTATTAGCTTTCCAGTGAGCTTTAAAAATAACCTCCTTTCCCTAATCAAGTAGGCAAAACTATTTCTTCATAATGTTAAACACATTTCCAGTTTGATTACCCTCAACAAAACTTTGACAGCCACCTTTATTAAAATTTCAGAAAAGTAAACTTGGCACAGATGAATGAAAAGAATGACAGAGGGGAAGGCAGGGAATAATTATTTTAATCCTTCCACCTGTACCTTTACTGTATTTCTGTCAATACAACCATTTTGCTTTTGAAAGTATACAAGACATTTTTTTGCATGGGTAGAGATGTACAAACTCAGGCAGCAGCAGCACCATGAGAGAACTGCAGAAGACAAATGGGGCTGGGGGATAGTTAAAGTTTCTCCAGCACACATCTCTAGTGAAAATGGTCCACCATTAAAACTGCATGTAGCTTAAGCCTTAAGAGCATGCTATTTAGAGACACAATCAAGCACCTGAACCTCCGATTAAACAGGATGTTCCTCAACCTCTTATTCATTTTCCATTTTAAAAGCTTTATTCCCATGATTCTACTATATTAATCATACAAGAGAACCTTGGAGCTCCAAACTTTTCACGTACATTATACTCTAGGAAAGACTATTTGCAAAAAGGCTCTTTAAAAGGCAGGGTGTTATTAGACAGAAGTATGTTAGTCAGGTAAGTATTTTAATTTTTTTCCTTCTTCTTAAAATAACTGTGTAAGTAATCCTATCTTTTAGTGTTAGTAGCATCAAATTGCTCCATATCTAAATAATGAAACAACTTTCAAAACTATATAAAATAGAACAAATATGAAGGTGGAATTAACTCAATTATTATTAGTGATGTCACAGGTAATCACTACATCTGTGAACCTCTGCACTTTTAACTACTATAGTATAAAAAACAAAATCTACATTTTGCTAGCAGGAAAGCAGCATGCTCAGAAATGGCTAAAGATGCAATTAGCTCTCAACAAGACTTCCTTGAGAGAAATGTCTTGATTTCCAATGGAAATTGAAAATCCACTTCAACTTGCATGCCCAAAGCAGGGTACAATATAAGCTATGAGATATCACAAGAATCCTTTAAAAGCAACAACATTTCTTACAATTGTTGCCAAGTATGCGCCTCCAGTTTGTAAGCCATTCAAACTCTTCAAGGAAAACCGGTCAAATTATAATATGACTGTTGTTGTTTTTTATAAACGCTTAAAATGCTACATGAAAACTGGTTCACAAGAAGACATCTTGCTCTATATCGTTTCTCATCAATGTATTTTGCTGCAGCCAATACCTGATTACTCACATGTAAGTGGAACATATATATCAGCAGCTGTACTACATATATATTTATACAAGGTTCCAGTCCGAAAAGAAAGCTATGCCCAACAGAGGCATATTTGGGGTTAATTAAAACATTAATTCCTGTATCTTTGATTTGAGGAAATGTGCACTGACTTCTATTTTATTTTATTGCTACAAGCTAACAGAGATGATACACAGATTGCAGTTGCAGCATAGATACTTTATTGCCTATTAGCTCAATTTTTTCCTGTGTTTGATTTTTCTTTTGTCCAGTTCCTTTACATTGCTTTGGATACTATCCTGCTCTACTGCAATCCTAGCCTCAGCTGCAACATCTACTACTGTAAATGTTGTTGTTGGTGGCTGCCCTCAAGTTCACCTTGACTCATGTAGACCCCATGTTTGAGACATCTCCCAGCCCACGTATCCTCCACTGCTCTGTTTAGGTCTTTTAAATTCAGGCCCATGATCTCCCTAATTGAGTCTAGTAATCTGGTATGTGGTCTTCCCCTCTTTCTTCTGCCTCTTATCTTTCCAAGTATTATTGTCTTTTCCAATGAGTCTTGCTTTCTTATGATGTGACCAGAGTACGACAACCTCGAGTTAATCATCTTGGCTTCTAGGGAGAGTTCAGGTTTGATCTGTTCAAGGATCTATTTGTTTGTCTTTTTGGCTGTCCATGGTATTCTCAGCACTTTTCTCCAGCACTACATCTCAAATAATAGGGTATATTTATACTGTTTAAAAAGTGTGAAGGAAACGGACATTCCTATTCTAAATTTGCAGTAATGTGCTTCCAGTAGAAACATAAAACAATTGCTGTGCTGATAATCATAAGTAGACCATACTTCTAACCATTCACCTTTATAGGCAAGTGTTAAGATCAAGTTGCAAGATTTCTTGAGTTTTTTGGGACCTGATACATAAGCAGAATTCAACTGAAACATCCAGAGCAATGATTCTCAACTGTTGGTTCTCCAGATGTTTTGGACATCAGTTCCCAGAATCTCTGGATTGGTCATGCTGGCTAGGGCATCTAAGAACTGAAGTCCAAAAGATCTGGATGGCCAACAGTTTAAAACTGATAATCTAGAATAACCTCTGTGAGAATATACTACAGCTGTGGAGCAACAATGAACCAGAGATCTTAAATTAAATCACTTATTAATTTCTGGTCCGTTCAGTGACTAATGAGAAAAGGCCTACAAGTTTTTAAATTTAAACATATGAGCTATAAAGTAGAAATAATTTTAGTTAGCAAATACACTTTCAGTCATTTTATTTATTTCAAGTAGAGAAAAATTTGGACCAACATACTATTTACAATATTAAGGTTAGAAAAATAAAAAGGCTATGTAATTACATACCATTCTTACCTGTAAGGGTAAGAGTGTATTACTGTTGTTGTCTGTTCGGAAAACATTATCTTCAATCCAAGATTTTGGAGTCAGTGATGGAGTAGAACGAGTGAATTTAGGGGGAGCTATGACGTTACCGGAAAAGGGCTTCTTTAACGGAGAGATCTGGTTCATAGTTCCTGGAATTCCCATGTTTCCAGTTCTACGATGATCTCTGCCATGCATGCTTCCCCAGGACATATTTCCTGTGCTCCATGCACTACTCTGATGGTTGCTCCAGGGTGATGGTTTCAGAAGAGGCTAGGATGGGTGTAAGAAAAAGGTTGTTTAAAATATATTTAATGAAACTGAAATAATAGATTCTAATCATATATATAACTACTCAGAAGAAAATTCAGTAAGATTTATTTCTAAGCTAAGAAGTATGTTTTGCAATAAAAGTTCAAGGGACTTTTACCAAAGTACTACAGTGAGTTCAGGCCAAAAAATAAACAAAACCCCATTCCATTTCTGTACAGATTAAGAAAGAGTAGGTCATCTAGGCTGAGGTTGTCTCCATCTGAGGTGCTGTTCTGAAGCACTGTTCCAGTGGTTGCATCTCTAGAGTTGTACAATGGTGGCAAGGGAAGGCAGACAGAATTTGTCAGCTTTGAACAGCTCCAGTGCCCTCCTTTGTTTATTCCCACTGCATCTGTGGCCTTTTCTCACTTGCTGCCACCACACACACTTGCATAGTCCAGCAACATGATTCTAACCAGTGTTTCAATACTCTTATGCTAATACAATCAAAGATGGAACAAACCAATTATTTCTTTGTATTATATGATTAGTTTAATGTAGTTTCAACACCTTCTTTCAATCTGAATGAGTAAAGACTGAAACTGATATATCTGGTTTGAGATGCAACAGTGCCTGCCTCATAATATTTTTCTGAAGAAAACATCAAAGCTAATTGTAGCTCATATTTTTAATATTCTGCAGGAATAAACTTGTGGGTTCAGTGGCTCTCAAAACAAGAAACATATCTGTTTCCCCAACTCTGCTAACTGAGATTGCTCAACAGTAAGGCCAAAAATAGGGGGAGAAGATGTAGGATGAGGGAAGAACTGAGTTATACCAGATTGAATCCTCTTCTAGTTCAGGGACACATTCACATGGCCACCACAAACCTAGGCCAGGATGGAAGTAATCCTAAATTAATTCCAACATCTCTAGCTGAGAAATAATATGGATTCAGTATAGTTTCAGTAGCCTAGTAGCCAAACCAAACCCTTGGCCATCTTAGCCAGTTAGGACTGCACTCTGAAGAAACAACTAAAATTATACTATTGCAACAGAAAAAGAAGAAAGGGAGATCCTTCACTCTACAGTATAATAAAATAAAAAAACAAGTTAAATTTTTTAAAAAGTATATTCAATATTTATATTAAAACATTCTTTACAGCTTCATATCATCATAAGGTATGGAACAAATGGCTTCTCAATAATACCAATATGGGAATGCTGACAGCTATACAATATGTCAATTTACAAAATTAAAGTTATGCTAAATTAAAATATAGCTTTCAAAAAACTTTCTCACTTTTCAAAGCTGGGTAACTTGTGAAATCTCAACTGGCTATAACTATTATCATTCATCATGACTGAATGAACTGTATGTAGTCCAGCAACATCTGTAGAGTTGCCTACACATAATTTAAAGGAAACCATGTGCTAATATATTCTTATATATTTATATGAACATTTTGCAACAGCAGCAAATAGTCTTCTAACTTTTTTACAAAAATTAAGCATACTATACTCCAATTCAGAGTTGTGATGCATCATGATAAAAACAGCTTTGTATGTACCTTCAATTTAAAATACCTATTAAAAATCCAAAACCACTTTGGTAGGATAGCTAAGCAGATATTCTACAGATATTCTGTGCTCAACTTTCAGATGAAATATTTGTAACCTACAATAAATAAAAATAGTGATGATAACCAAGCTTCTAATCTTTACTATCGTCTTGACCTGCTGTTTATCGCCCACAGGGATATAAATCTTTGACTATTTCACCCTTGCGTGTGCTGACATAATTGTTATCATTTTCTCCAGATGTTGGGAGAAAATTCATATTTCTTTGCAATACTGTCCCCATTTTCAAATATCCCAGTGTTTCAGAGGGAATACTGCAAAACACATGGGCTTTTCCCATAAAACCCTGTTTTTTGCAAAGGAAAGAAGGTTTTCTGTGCATGAGACCCACTTTCTGTACAGAAAACATGTTGGGTTTTTGGTTGTTGTTATTTTATGCACACCCCCACTAATGCATTTTTCTCTACAATGTAATTCCTCCCACAACATTTTGGGATGACTGAATAACTGGAGAAAATTTCACAGAATTCTTGTTGGTTTATTTCCAGACTTTAAAATTCAGTTTTTCAGCCTGGGAACAAATAATTATGAATATTCTTTCCATCCCCAATAACCATCATTTAGAAGGCCAAAGAATAAGTATTTGCTTTATGGGGGAAAAAATTAGACATTCCTTCTATATTTCTCAGTTCATTCACAAATATGAATGAATATTGGGTTCATTCATTAAAAACTGAAATTAAAAACTAAAATGTTGTTGTAGTCATGCCATTAAATATTATTCATAAATCATTTTTAAACTACTGCTGTTTATGCAGTTGGTTCTAAAGACTAATCATAATCAGGTACGTGACATTTGACCTCTATCAATTTTCAACCCCATGCAAAACCACTGACTCCATAAGCATCTATAAAAAAGCAATCTATTTCACCATGCTGTTTCAAGGAGAAACAACTAAAAGAGTACCTTTAGAAGGATTAAATAACAGGATTAAGGGGAAAACATTACAATCTAAAATTATAACCATATCAAGTATAATTTCAGTAAAACAGCAAAACACAGTAGGCTGTCCTATGGCAAACACTCTGCTGGAAGAAATGTTACAAGAATATTATGTTACAGAAGACTATGTGAAACTGTAGACTTACCTTACTGTTAGTATATTGCTAAATATTCCTTAAAAGGCTCAATTAAAAAAAACAAAAACAAAATACTATTCTACCACCCAACTGGAGAAAATATCTCATTCCACCCATAAAGCAGCAGTAAATAAAAAGTAGCCAGTGTGGAATAGTGATTTAAGCATTGGACTATAATTCTGGAGACCAGGGTTTGATTCCATGGCAAACCACTCAATGACCTTGGGTGAGTCACATACTCTCAGCTCCAGAAAACCCCATGATAGGTCTGCCTTAGGATCACCATGAATCAGAAATGACTTGGAGACACACAACAACAACAATGCATAAAAAGTAAAGAGCTGCATATAGAAAGACTGGGGCAACCTGAAATACCACAATGAAACTTTCCCTTGCATTATGGTTGGTTATGCAAGCTACCTAGCACATAGCTCAGTGTTGCAAAATCAAACACAAACTGAAATTTGTTTGCAGACTTATTTAAAAAACCAGGAAAATCAAGATACTTGGATTTAAGTTGCTTTAACCCAAGGTACTGGAGTGTTGATTGGTTTGTTGTATTTGACCTGTTACTGATGTTGAGTTTACTGAAGTCTTTGAATACTTGATATTTAAAAGATCACAATAAATCAGTCTAATATGCTTATTTGGGAGGGGAAGAATTTTTTAGCTCTCTAGTTCATTGAGCAGTTATGATATTGGTAACAATGCTATCAAATTTATTTAAAAAATTAAACTTTCCTACAGAAAAGGAAAAAATGGAATGAAAGTGACAAACAGTCAATACACCAATGCAATGAATCTCTCTTAAACATGACCAACTTGAAATTGTATCAATTAAATCTAATCAGCTTCATTACCCACTTATGCAAGCCTATTGAACACAGTGAGGCTTATTGACACGAAAGGAGCATATGATTGCACCCATTCTGCAAAAGCTGGAAGTGGGCAAAGTGTGACCTTTGGGTCCCAAGTGGCTCTCAAGCCCCCTTTTCAGCTTGTCAATGCTCCCATGAATCTTTATTTATAAAACAACTATGTAAAAAAGCCGTAAGAAATGATAATCAATGGGAAAAGGAACTAAATGCATTGAAGTTTATTTAATAATTGATAAAAATTGCCAATTTATTTCCTTTCAAGACAATTACTTGAATATCACAGTTAATGTAAGTACTTTTAATCCTCATTTATATATAAATATAAATTTAACAACAAGCCATCCAATAAGGAGTGGGAGATTATATCTGTTAATAACAACTGTGGAAAACTTTAATGAATTTAATACTTAACAAAGAAATAATTGATGTCAATTAATTTTTAATCTATTTAACATATATGTAGCCAGTTTTTATACATTTTTAAACTAAACAAACCCTACAAAAACAAACTACTTGCCAACCTGAAAAGTGTTTCCCAGTCCCATGACAGCTGCCCAAGCTTTGGGTTACAGCAGGGGTAGGCAACCTTTCCCCTTTAAGGGTCGAGGGACTTCAGCTCCCAGAAGCCTCAGCCATGTTGGCCAATAATCCCATGTTGGCCAATAGCTCCTGGGATTCTGGGAGCTGAAGTCCCTCGGCCCTTAAAGGGGACAGGTTGCCTATCCCTGGGTTACAGCCTTGTGTATATTGCAGACTGCCAGAAATAGTGCAAATTGAGTCCACTTTAACTGCCCTGACTCAATGCTAGGGAATCATGGGAACTGTAGTTTATTGTGGCACCAGACTTCTGACAGAGAAGTCTCAATGTCTTAAAAAAAATACAGTCCCATGATTCCCTAGCACTAAGCCAGGGCAGTTAAAGTGGACTCAATTTGCACTATTTCTGGTAGTCTGCAAAGGCCCCTACTTTGTCTTTCCAGGTCTCTTTTATACAGTAAGTAATGCGCTTCTATTTGTCCAATCACAGAAGCCCAGGTCAGACATGATAAATACAGGTTGAGTCTCCCTTATCCAAAATGCTTCGGAGAAGTTTGGATTTTGGCATTTTTCAGATTTTGTAATATTTGCAGATTCAAATGAGATATCTTGGTGATGTATACACCTTTTACACATATGCTGAAGGCTATTTTATTCAGGATATTTTAAAATAATTTTGTGCATGACACACAATTTGTGTACAATGAACCATCAGAAAGCAAAGGTGTCAATATCTCAGCCACCCATGTGGACAATTTTGGAATATTTCAGATTTTGGAATTTTAGATATGGAAGACTCAATCTATACCCATGTCAGGATCAGGATCCTGTCTACACACAGGAGGCCTGTGGTTGATTACCAAATGTGCAA
>CM034708.1:101076835-101098650 GCA_020142125.1 Phrynosoma platyrhinos
TATGATTCTGATGCCTTCCCCAGTCCCTAGGAACTGAAAAGACAAAGGAGGCATTGTGGAGCTTCTTGGGAAGGCTGGAGGTTGTCCTCAGTCTCAGATTACAGGCTGCAAGCCTTCTTTGAAAAGTAAGTCTGAACCTATCTCTTGGTCCACATATGACAATAAAGCATGGGGATCATATTTGATGCTCCAAATTTTATACTATGCCATGAGAGACTAAAATGTGGAACAAACAAATTTAACATGGTGTGGCTCTTTCTGCAACTGGTGTCTCAGAATGGCTTCAGTTGAGTATGTTTCAGTCCATTGCTGATTTTCTGCAGAACTCTCAATTCCAGTCCCCAGGTACCTACTCCCAGAAACACTTTGCTTTCTCTACTCTTATGATGATGTGAAAAACTTGTGTAGTATTGCTGAAGAAGGGAAAGCTAGAATTTAGTAGGACCAAGAAACAGATTTATATCTTTGTTTCTGCTCTCTAGTGCCATGGGGAGAGCCTAGGTATCTCTGGGTTCCCTGGCTTAGTTATTGTATTTGCACAATATATATCTCCTGGAACTATATACATAGATATGGTCCTTATCAGTGATACCTACATATATCATCCAAAAGTTTTAATGGTCAGAACATTGTTGTTGTTGTTAACCACCCTCAAGTTGATCCAGACTCAAAGCAATCCAGTGGATGAGACATCTTCAAGACTCCCTATCCTCCACTGCTCTTCTTAGGTTCTGTAAATTCATGCCCGTGAGCTCCTTAATAGAGTCCATCCACCTAGCATGTGGTCTTCCTCCCTTTTTACATCCCTCCATCTTTCCTAGCATTATTGTCTTTTCCTGTGAGTCATTTCTTTTCATGATGTAACCAAAGTATGACAACCTCAGCGTTATCATTTTGGCTTCCAGAGCGCTTTCAGGTTTGATCTGTTCTAGGAACAGATTTGTTTGTCTTCTTGGCTATCCAAGGGATCCTCAGCACTCTTCTCCAGAACCACATCTCAAATGAATTGGTTTTCTTCCTATCCAATTTCCTTACTGTCCAGTTCTCACAACCATACATAGTCAGGACATAGGGGATCTTATATTCTGAGAAGAAAACATGATAGATGGCACCTCATTTTTTAAAAACAGGCTGCATTTTATCCTTTCAATAATGTGTTGCAGAGTTTGCCTAATACAGTTTGCCAAATACCAAATTCATACAGGCTACCAGCATCAGCAGAATAATACCATTTCGTACTACTTACATAAATCTTCAGGCATTATTTACTTCCTGTCTCCACTAAACAGCATGCAAAGCCCACCTATAAACAACTGCCATGATTTAGACTCTAACCCATAGATGAACAAATGTGTAAGCTGTATAGTTGTTTGCCTCTGACCTAGATGTTAATGGCAAGTTTGAGCAATTTGGTTTCAAGAATTTATCACAACTCATGGCCTTTTGTGAGTTGGAAAAGTCAAGATAAAACTTAAATAGTAGTTTAGTTAGCACTACTAAGTCCAAGGATAATTGAAAACAGAGTGGCACTGTCTAGTGCTTGATGGTCTGAATCTTATTCAATTTCTTCAGGTCAAACGTGGGTAGATGTTCACAGTCTACAGCTCCCATGATAACACATCACTGTCTAGGCAGAGAAGTTCTGATAGGAGTTGTGGTTTAATAATATCTGGCAGCTGAACCTCTGTCCAGATTGCTCTGAGGAGCTTTTGGTGCTCCAGTGATTTTAAACATTAATTTCCCAAAGCCTCAAGCAGTATGAACAATAATAAAGACTGTGGAAGCTGTGAGCTGAAACATCTGGAAAGCCAATGGTTACCCTCCCTTGATCTAAGTGATTTCCATCCTTTGGTCCTCCAGATGATTTGGACCAGCTCCCATAATTCTTGACTGTTGGCCGTGTTGGCTGGGGCTTCTAGGAGCTGAAGTCCAAAGTAAATGAAGGGCTAAAGGTTAGGAAAGTCTGAAATTAGTGCAGAATCCACCATGGATTCTGCTAGTACCTGATCTCCCTAGTCCCAGAGAGTTGGAATTCAGATGATTCCTTGTGCAAGCCTTTTTCCTCCTGCTGGTGGGTGAGGGGGGGTCAACAGCTATTGATAGATAGCTATATAATTTCTGTTGAAAATATTGTGTTACTTTTGCAAATCCCCATCCAGTCTGTAGGCAGGGAGAATGTGCTTGTTTTGCCTCCCACACTAGCCAGCAAAGGACTAATGTGACTATTTATCATTGCCAGTTCTATCACCCCCTCTGCTCTTGCATGATGAGAAAACAGATACAAATAGGAGAAAACAGTGAATGTTACAAAGCACATTTATGTACATAAAATGTCCTATACAAAGATAGTGCATATTATATTGTGTATTATTTGACAACCAAATTTTCAGGTGGGGAAAAAATTCAAGAAATCACTCAGTGGAGCACTTGACCTGCCAAAATATAAGCAGAAATTTCATCCATCCTTAGTTGTGACTCAAATATGAATCACAGACTAAACCTAAGCTGAGTCACATTTGTGGCTGTGGTCACATTTTTTTAAATGTTTATTTTCCTTTGCTGCTGATTGTTGTGATTGTCAGGAATGCAGAGAAAGAAGAAGCAAAACCAGCTGAGGTAGGATTTCTAAAAATGCAGCTACTTCACCCTTTATATTTTACCTTTAGATTGTGCCTTACCTTTTAGAAAATGTTCACCGAAGATAGTTGAGTATATAAATATAAGAAAAAATATTGAGAACAGCAGCACAAAAATACAAATGTTAACACAGTAATTTCTTGCAGGGGAGGGGGAGAGCTAGCACACCCAGTAAAAAACCCATCACTCCTTAAATAATTCATTTTTACACTTCATTTAAAACTATGGGGGCTGGGAAGGGTGATTTTCAGAATTCCCCAGAAAACTAGATGCTGGTGCAGAAAAGCTCTTTTGTCAAATGAGTCTGATTTACAGAGAGATTTGGGGCATGAAATGGTGGTCATTTGGTGGTCATCACCAAATAATATGGTGATGTTGGTTTAAATAGCCAAATATTTACTTTGCTATATGAGGAGAGTGAGAAAAAGAAAGGGAAAAGGGAAAATAAATGCTTACATAAAAATGTGGTGCTGAAGGTGAGGCCTGAGTGCAAAAACCTGAAAAAGACTAATTTAGATGATAGTAGAGGGAACAAGCATGGTATAATGGTTTGAGTATTGGACTACAACTCTAGAGACCATGGTTCAAATCCTCACTTGGCTGGGTGACCCACTTGGTGACCTTGGACAAGTCACACTCTCTCATCCTTTAATGCAAAACCTCTATGAACAAATTTGGCCAAGAAACCCCCATGATAGGGTCATATTAGGGTTGCCACAAGCCAGAAATGACTTGAAAGTGTACAACAACCACAAAGATGATGGAAGATCTGGATAGCATATTTTTGAAAAAATAGTCAGTTCACTCATTTCTGGGACACCTCTTAATTTGTCATCTATCTATCTATCTATCTATCTATCTATCTATCTATCTATCTATCTATCTATCTATCTATCTATCTATCTATCTATCTATCTATCTATCTATCTATCTATCTATCTATCTATCTAACTTGTCTTGTCACTTAGCAATTGCCAAACATGGAGTGGTTCATTTCTGGATCTTAGTTTAGACACCAAGGAGCTCATTAAGTCATGTGAGTCTCTCAGGTTATTCCCAAGCCTATATTGCTGTATGCAAAAGAGAAGTTAAGCATAAGGAAAGTACAGGACCTTATAGGCTTTAAAGTTGTTTGCTTCTCTAAAAGGAATGAGATGGAAAGTTTTAAAAGCACTGGAGACTGTGTAGGAGTAACGGTGCATCAAAGCATGGACAGATACTTTTTAGAAGTAATTTTCTACATAACTTATTGCAGATCCTCCCCCCCCCCCCCCCCCCCGCAACTCCAGGTAACATCCACCCATTCATTTAAATGTGATTTTTTTACATGACTTGTTGCTCTAATTATTATTTTTGTTGTCACTTTGGGTGTCTATAATAATATATTGTTCTAGAATCTGGAGTGGGGGGGCATGTCTAGTAAGAGACATGGATTCTTTTTGAAGGATCAGGCTTAGTTTGGGACTCCAGTAGTCACAGAAGACGATGGCCCCTACAGCCTCCTTCTAGGCTTTTGATTCCTCTTATTGGAGCCTATCAAGCTGGCTCTCCTCCTCTAAAAAGTATTTCCCCTCTAAGCAAGGCATGACATACTATAACATTTTAGTCCATAGCTGCTTCCAAATGAAGCATATATTGTGGAATCACCATTTACTCAAAATATTACAACTAGTTTCCACTAATTTTCTGAGAAAAATAGTTCAGCTACCCTCACTTATATTATTATGTGGGATTTATAAGATACTTATTTTCAGTGAAGTTTGCATAGCCCTGTGGATTGTTTGCAGACTGCCTGTGACTGTGGCAGAATATGAAAGCAGTTTTGGTAAGCTAGCACTCATCAAAAATGTTAGGCAAGAACAATTAAGTCTTCTAGCCATCTTGAAATTTATGGGGAAGGGGGAACACTAAGTCATAAGTTTGCAATGAAAAAAAAGGCAGAATATTGGTTTAATATTTGCACCCGTCCTAGACCAATAGAATTAAAAAAACAAACACAAAATCCCCAGTAAGACATTAATAGGACAACCAGTTTATTATCCACAAAAAGGTTACAAAATGTAAGACTCTAAGTTTAGCAAGTATCATCAAAAGAAAGTACCAAAGATGGGCATTTTCCAGAAATGTAGACTATATGTTACAATTTCAGAATTAAAATATTGTTTTTCATGAATTGTGAAACTGGATGTATGGGATGAAAGACTGTGGTGTCACTACTAGAAAGATACCTCTGTTACAAGTGTATACTGGGCATTCAAAATGATGCTTGGGAACAGCTACTTTGTTTTTTTATTTTTTATTAAAATACGTAATATTAATATTAAGACCACCTAGAAGGCCACACATTCCTCCTTCCTATGTTTATATCTGGGAGATTTGGACTTTGCAAGACTCCTCAGACATTTCTGTTTGCAAGGTGAAAAGGATACTAGGCACATCCACACCTGTGTTCCATAATTGGGATTTTGGCAGTCAATGCTCATGGCAGAAGCTGACCCAACCTGTTTTCCGAGTACAATGAAGTCTGCCCACATTGGGGAAAAAAGAAGTCTGGGTGTGAGCTTCTTATTCCTTTTAAGTTGGATTTCCATCCACAATCCCTTTCTTTGTTTCATGTTCACACTTTTTTGAGTATCGCTCTCCCACACAGGCTAAGCTTAACAAACATATGCTGTAGAGCCACAATCAAGTCTTTGATCTGGCTCTTTTCATGAGCAAAGAACTATGAGTTCCAGTATCCAGTTCAAACTGCCAAGCTGAGGACAGTCAATTGGGACTGAGTTTTTAGGTCACTATCCAGCTCGGATTAAATAACAGCATCATCATCCACAACAATACTCTAGGGACCAACTATGGATGCCATCTCCTATTAAAAGAGAAAAGGAAATCAAGTTAAATAAAAGATTCTTTTAATGATTCTGTGTTATTACTACTTCTCTTAAGTTTTGTAAAACACCACGAGGACTTCTTTTTGAAGATGAAGTACAGGTCTATAAACTAATCTTCTGGATCAGGATAACTGCTCATTCATTGTTGTACTGAAAATGTGACCCATGTTTGATTATTCCTATTCATATTAACAGAAAAGAAATTTCTTTTGTTTAAATGCAAAGAAAAAATAAAGAAAAACTCTAGTGAGTGGAACTTTGGGTTCCCATGCTTATTTTATCTTCTTTCTGACAGACTGAGGCTGCATCTACACTGCAAAATTGATGCATTTTGACAGCACTTAAACAACCATGGCTCAGTGCTATGAAGTCCTTGAATTTTAGTTTGTTATTGGTACCAGAGCTCTCTGACAGAGAAAGTTAAATATCTCACAAACTACCCAACCCTATGGGAACATTTCCCACAAAATCCCAAGGCTTTTTGCCAGTCTGAATGAGTCCAAGGAAAGCTTAAAACACCACCACCACCACCACCAAAACAAACAAACAAACAAAAACCCAACAACAACCAAAAACCCTTACGGAAATGAATTTTGGCAACACTTTAACCCTCCACCTCTTTCCTGGAGGTGGACACAAGATGTTCTTCCCCCTTGAACCAGTTCAATGCTTGTAGAGTATCATATGTAAGTAAGTAAGATTCTTCATAAGAGGGAAAGATATATCCACAACCACTCCTCAGCAATGTAGCACCTCAAAAATCCTGATGAAGATGCTGAATGCTGAAGAAGGACAACTTTTAAAAATCCTCAAAATACATTTTTTTTGAAAACAGTTCTGACATTTCAAATATATACACGTGTTAGTCTGTAGAATCTGTATGTACAGAGATCTTGTAGCACCTTTGAGACTCACTGAAAGAAAGAAATGGGCAGCATGAGCTTTCATAGACTTCAGTCTACTTCCTCAGATACACTGCATCTGAAGTCTACAAAGCTTATGCTGCCAATTTCTTTCTTTCAGTTAGTCTCAAAGGTGCTGCAAGTTCTGAGATTTGTCTCCCAACTCCAACCTGGACAGGAAAATAGAAGGAACTGCAGGATTTTCTCCATATTTTGTACTCCATTTTTGTTTTGTTTTGGCAGGCTCCCTTTCCCTGCCCTATGCCCCAAATGACACAAGATGTAGGACATTGTGGAGGTTCCACAGCAGTAGAAACAGAGGAAGGCATTTTTAGAGTCCTGTTGGTGTGCCTTTTCTTGCTGTTAACATGGACTGGAATTATCAATCCTAAAATTCCTTATGGGAAACTGACGGTAGTCAACTAAAACACAACAGAAAAAACAGTTCCAGGTCCTTGGGAATGCTCCCTTCTTCTTTCTCATGCAAATAACTTATGAGGTGGGCTAAGGCAGTTCAAGGGACTAAGGTGATATAGCTTTATTTTGAGGCTATACCAGATCCAGTTCAACCCAGATGATGAGGAAACTGAAACAGTTTTAAAAAATCCCATAGATCAATCATTGATCAGAATGGATATTGCAGCCAAGAAATTAGAAAAAGACTGGGACTGGGGAGGACAGTTATGGATGAACTAGACAGGATCCTTATGTGCAAAGATGTAAAACTTAACACTAAAGTTAGGATTGTCTCACCATAGTATTTCCCATCACCATGTATAAGAGCTGAACAGTGAAAAAAGCGGATAGAAAGAAAAGCATATAAAATTTAGTGCTGGATAAGAGTGTTGAGCCAAAAAGACAAACAAATGGGTCCTAGAACAGATCAAGCTCAGGTATCCCTGAAAGCCAAGATGACGATAGTGAGGCTGTCATACTTTAGCCACATCCCAAGAAGTTATGACTCACTAGAAAATACAGGAATACTAGGAAAGTTGGAAAACATTAGAAAGAGAGGAAACTTGCATGCCAGATGGATAGACTCAGTCAATGAGGCCATGGTCCTGAACCTGCAGGACTTGAGCAGAGTGGTTGAAGACAGGGGGTGCTGGAGACGTCTCATTCATGGGGTACCCAGCTCAAGAGCAATTAACAACAACAAAAGCAACAGCAGTTTGTTCATCTGTATGATGTATGAAGTATGTAAATTGCTTTTTATTTTTGTGATAAAATGTTCATCACTTTGGCTACCTGTTCTAAAAACTGAATAAATGTTTTTAAATAAATGAATGGGCTTCATCTGGTCCTAGTTATTATGGGAAGACCCATGACTAATCTCTTCTATTTATTTCATTGGTCTATAACAAAGATAGGGTGACAGTGGAGGAGTTGGGGAGTTGAAATAATGGTTCTTTCTGGCAGAGAGGTTAACACTGAGCCATTTATTTTAGGAAAATATTAGAATACCCCAACTGGTAAGAACATTGTCATTGCAGTGCCAAGTGAAAATGTAACTGTTCATAAAATCCTCTGGGGCTGAACTGGTTTTACACAAACTCTCATGTGTACATGACTCTAAATAATTTCAGATGACTTTAATCAGTTTTTATCTGTCTTTTTAACTTGCTAAATATAGTCTGTTAAAATCATTTTATTAATTAATCAGCCACCCTGAGATCTTTAGATAGAGGGCATGATATAAATATTTTAATAAATAAATAAACAAAAATCCCCAAGTAAATTCATTATGGCATATTACCTAATACAAAGCATTTATTAGTGTAATTCCCTGTTCTGTAAAGGGCTCTCTAATGGGTTGGAACAACTGTCTCAGGAGCTGCTCTATAACATAATCCTTACCAGTGCCAGTCTCAGTAGTTTTCCCTCAGCAACCTTTCTCCCTGGCCCAGCTCCCAACTTCATGTTTGCCACATAAATTCATAAGTGAGAGATCGGAGAGCTTTTAAGAAGGAAGAGAAGCTAGGGTGGAAAGTAAGTACTTACACAACATGTGCATAGTTAATGCTGTATTGTACAGAGTTAGACCACTGATCAATTTAGTTCATTAAAATGGTAGAACAAACTGACAGAATTATTCCAAGGCAAAATCTTAGACAGGAATCTATCCTCAACATAATTCTATTGACACAATACTTAAACCAGAAGCCCCACATTTTTATATAAGTATATAGGCATGTTTAGTGTCACTATCCAAGTCTTTGAAAACCAGGGATTGGGCTGTGATGCTGATTACACAGTTGAAAGGAAGTTACAACAGGCTGATGATTTTAGGGTTGGCCTTTTGAATTCAAATCCCAGTTCATCTGTGAGCCCATTTGGTAATCCTGAGCAAGTTATAATGTTTAAGATTGAAACCTATTACCTGTAAAATAGGAATAATTATAATGTGTTTCTTTGGTGAGAGCACAACTAAATATGAATTGGCAGATTTATTGCCTTATGTAGGATGTACTCTTGCACAAAGTTATGTGCTCACTACTCCCAGTCTATGAAACTTTCAAATGTGTCAGGCACAATGTTGCACAATATGATTTTACTGCATTAACTACAATACAAATACTTTCATGTGGCATGAAATCAGAGTAAGCTAGCTACACCATAATTAATTAAAAAGATGCTTATCTCAGCTTTTGCATCTAACAGCATTTTTCCTTTGATAAAC
This sequence comes from Phrynosoma platyrhinos, assembly GCA_020142125.1. Lineage (NCBI taxonomy): Eukaryota > Metazoa > Chordata > Lepidosauria > Squamata > Phrynosomatidae > Phrynosoma > Phrynosoma platyrhinos. The sequence goes on from CM034708.1 coordinate 101,085,943, forward strand.
CATTGCTTGGCTGGCCTCTTGATAGTTTTTTCAAACACATAGAGCACAATTGATGAGATAAATATAACCCAGATGCAATGAGATCCAGAAATACAGAGTGGGTCAGGTTCAAAATGTGGATGTAGAATGTGGCATGAAACTCTAATCTCAAGTACTTTGTGTACTTTTCAGGACAGAGGGAATTCAGGTAGAACTAATTAATATGATAAAGTTTAATTCTTATTTACAGACCACATGCTAAAGAAATTATTTAGGTGATATTAACATAGATTAAAATATAAGCACAGCATTGAGGCTTTATCAAAAGACCATAAATTAGGAGCAAAAAGTAATTAAAGTGAGGTATCTAATAAATCAGGGCTGTGGCTCTTGGGATTTTTTTAAAACTCCAGATTACATTAGTATAATCAGTGTGGCCAATAATAGTAATGGGAATTGTGAAGGATAAACATTCCCCAACTCTGCAGTAAATATATTGTCAATGTGAAGGGTATAAGTCTAACATGAAGTGTGAAAGCATTTTCACAGTTACTCCAAAATCCATTGTATAATGTGCAGAAGAGAAAGGAGACACCATGGTTTAAATCCTGTTACTAAGCCTAACTACATTGAATCCACTGGATTTACCTAGATATTGATTCACTATGCTGCAATTCACTGAATTGGTCTACACTAGTTGAGATTAACAGGATTCTAGCCAATATATTCTATTCTAAATACTGAGCTGAATAGAGTGTTTACAGCCAACATTATTGTGGTATTCAGGCAATTATAGGTTACACTGAATTGTCAATTACACTGAAAACACAATTGGGTTTCACCTTTTCCATGAGAAGCACTAGTTGTGTAAAGATTGCTCAATTTCTACTGCAATTTCACCTGGGCTCTTTGATCAATTAATTTTCTACCCTATCAATTAGAAGGAATAAGAAAAGCTTCCTTTGTTATCAGTATTTTCAGTTACGTCAATGCAAATGAAAAATTACATTAGCAAACAAATTCTAAGAAAGTAACTGAGGATGCAGACCAACAGATACTTTTCAAATTGTATACGATGCCAAGGAGCTTATTGCATTCTTTAAGAAGCTGGTTTACCTTTTCTGGTTTGAATCTTCATCCGGGATACACCCAAACATTATCACATAGGTCAGTTCCTTAAATCGCCACCAAATTTGCTGCCTGAATCCAGACTGGGTAAACTGTGGCACTCAGCCAGCTGATTTTCAAAGTCGGAAGCTTCCGACTTCAAAAATCTGCCAGCTGAACATGGCTTCGACCCGGTCTGGATTTGGGTGATGGATGGCGATTTAAGAAGCTGGCCCATGTGATAACATCCGGGTGTATTCCACATGAAGATTCAAGCCGGAAAAGGTAAACCAGCTTTTTAATGAATGTGATAAACTCCTAAATGGGACAACTCTATTGATAATATAGTCATTGTGCTAAAGTGAAGAAAGATTTGTAGGAGAATGGTTCAGAAAATTAGTGGCAGTATTGACAAGGGGTGCATCTACAGTGTAGAAATAGTGAAGTTTGACACCATTTTAAATGCTTTACCTCCATTCTGTGGAATCCTGGGATTTGTAGTTTTACAAGGTCTTTCACCTTCTCTTTCAAAGAGTGCTGGTGCCTCACAAAACTGTCAATCCCAGGATTCTGTAGGATGGACCCATGGCAGTTAAAAGTGATGTCAAACTGCATTTTGTCTACAGTGTAGATGCACTCAAGGAATTATGTTCAATAATTTACTTAAACATAATTATAAATCAGTTTATTGATATTTAATGACATCCATCTTCAAGAAACTTTATTCATTATGGGTGTATCCTGAAGATAATCATTTCATGAAACACATGTAGTAGTAATATTCATCACACTGATGATTTGGAAATGGATCATCTTTTTATTTCTGCTTGGTCATATAATGTATACTTGCCATAGAGCATCCCCACTCTTGATTTAAATTTCCTTATTATTTCTTGAAACTTGTGAAAGTCTCTTGTTCTTTTTGTTGTCAACGTCTGTTTCTCTGCATTGATTATTACAGTAGTTCTCCTTATTCCTGCACACAAATTGTTGAACAGTTGCATTCAGGATTCTCACTCTATTTTTGTCATCTCTAACTTTTGTTTCTCTTCTGTCCTTGCCTAGATGAAGAGTTTCATCTTTATCTGTTGAAGTTTATCTTTCTTTTTGGCTACACATAGTCTCTGTTTGCATTCTGACAATATCCAGCATTCTTCTGGTTCCCAGTCAATTAGGCCTGATAATGCAAATCTATTTTTATATTGTCTTTAAATTCTACAGGGATGTTTGAATTTTGGCATGATGATTGGTTTAGTGTTCTTCCTTAGCTTTAATATTTGCTATTAGTAGTTCAAGGTCTATTCCACAATCTGCTCCAAGTCTTGTTTTAGCAGAGAAAAGAGAGCTTCTTCATCAGCAGAGAGACTAGGGACCACAGAAACTATCAGGGGGCTGTAGGAAGGAAGAGGCTGCTGTGTTTACTACTACCTTGGACCTCTGCTTCCCTCAATGGTCTAACTCTTTGCAGGACTGAAGCCCTGATTCAGCAGGCACTGCTCTTTACACTTGCACTTTATTCTTGCACTGGGTATAGAGTGCAAAGGTTTGTTCTTTTGTTGGACAGAGACAAGAGTTTGTTACCTACATTACCTCCTTGGCCTCAGAGGAAGAGAGGTAGGCCAGCTTCATTGGGCCTAGCTTAGATTAAGAAGGAAAGCCTTCCCTCCAGTCCAACTGCCATGGTCCAGGCCTCAGAGGGAGAGAAGAACTACTGGACCCGATCCTCTTCCCCACTGCCATTCCCCTCTCCTTTTGTGACATGTCTTTTTAGATTGTAAGCCTGAGGGCAGAGAATCATCTAATTAACCATTTGTAAGTCGCTCTGAGAGCCTTTGTGGCTGAAGAGTGGGATATAAATACTCCAAATAAATAAATAAATAAATACTGCTTCAGTTATGTAGTCCATTTGTTTTCTTCATTTTCAATTATGTAGTCTATTTGATTTCTATATTAGCCAATGGGTGATGTCCTTGCACATAGTTATCTCTTTGGGTGTTTATAGAATGTATCTACAATGAAAAACTGTTGGTCTTCTAAAATTAAGTCAGTCAGTGCCCTGCTTCATTTCTTGATCCTAGGCCAAGTTTTCCTACAAACATTGATTCTGTTATGTTTCCTATTTTTGCATTACAGTCACCTGTGATTAACCAGAAGTCCTGTTTTGATGTTTGATCAATTTCCTCCTGGACTCCAGCATAGAATCTTTCACTTTCTTCTTTTGCTTCTGTGGTTGGAACATAAACTTAAATTATGATTATGTTAATGGGTTTCTCCTGAAGTCATAGTGACATAATTCAATCAGATTTTACATTATGGGCTGAAGGAGACCGGTGGCTTGGAGCAGCTTCTAGTTGCTTCAGCCATGATCAACCTATAGTCAGCTTGAGCCTGTGGCAACTGCATGGTCCATTAAAGTGGGCTACTGCCACGATCCTAAATGAGATGCCAGAAAGGAGGATATTTTCCCTGCTCTTTTTGCCAGTGGCCTCAGGCCACATTAGGCAGCCTCAGAATTGCTTCTGGATGCATCAAGGGCATGCATAATCTGCATGCCATACCCTTGAAGCAGCCATAAGCTGCACCTCTTGGCCCAATTGTTTTGGGCCTATAAAAGCCCTCCTTTGACTGCTTGTGCTATATCCCTCTTCACCATAAATGCTAACTCATTGCTTAACTTTTCATTTCCTGTGTAATTATCTGACTCAGAATTTCCCATTCTTGTCCACTTTAGCATTCTCACCCCAAGTATTGCAATGTGTATACATTCAATTTCTTGTTTTACTATACTTAGCTTGCACTGATTCATGCTTCTCACTTTCCATATTCCTATAATATGTGTTGTGCAGTTTCTGACTTTCTTTTCACCTCTCACCATGTCTACATGGCGGGCGAACATCCATACGCCATGCCTCCAAGCCACTGGAAAGCCAGCTTTTTTTGCCTGTCTGTTCTGGCTCTATATTATGTATTTATTTATTTTACACTCAAAATGGAAAATACATGGCAATGTAAAGTGGTTTGGGTAGCTAATACTACACTACTTTTCATATATACTTGCCTTGTATAAAAATCACACTAAGCAGGCATGCATAAATATTGTATTGTGAAGGCTGCTATCCTGTGAACAGTTACATTATCAGAACGGTCCAAGTTTCTTTTCTTTTCTTTTCTTTTCTTTTCTTTTCTTTTCTTTTCTTTTCTTTTCTTTTCTTTTCTTTAATTATACTTTATTGATTAAAAGTTAAAACAGATGACAAATATAATTACATTCAGACAATATTCCATGTTTTCTTACATATATTCAGGTTCTAAATTCCATCTTCCTATATTCTGAATGTACCTTCTAAGTTAAAAAAAAAACACTTCCTTAAGTTTGTTACTCAGTTAATCATTGTTTCTTTTTGTCTCTACAATTAATTATTAATGTCTTGCTCAATTTAAATTAATCAATTTCCTTCTATTTTGAACAATTTCCATTAAACAAAACTTAGAATTAATCAGTTTCCTTAATATAATTCTTACTGTTAATATTGATATTTGATATCTGACCCTTTGTTTATAACACCAATCTAATGTTTAATATAATAAAAAATACATGTAATTAACCCAAAAATAAATAAATATATGGTGTCTTTAATGTGTAGTTTTCTTACTTGTGTATTGTCCTATAAACCTTTTTGATAGCCACAATCCTCATTTTTTCCCTTCTTCTTCCTTAATCTTCTTATTTTCGTAAGCTTAATTGTAACCAATTCTCAATATCCTCCCATTCTTCTCTATGTTTATTATTTGGGATGTCTCTTAATAAACCAGTTAATCTGTCCATCTGGATATAATCTAATAATCTCCAACACCATTCAGATATATCAAGTGTTCTGTTTTGTTTCCAGAGGATAGCATATGTAATTCTTGCTGCTGTCGTCATATAAAATATTTTTTTTGCCATATTCTTTTTCCAAGTTAGAATCAGTTATACCTAATAAAAAAAGTTTTGGATCTTTTTCAAATCTGCATTGTAACATCTCTTGCATTTTCTTGTGGATTTCATTCCAGAATTTTTTTGCTAGTGGACATAACCACCACATATGGAGAAACGTACCTTTGTATTTCTGGCATTTCCAACATTTTTCATTTTTGTCTTTTTTCAGCTTTGCTAATTTGACCGGAGTTAAATACCATCTATATTGAAGCTTATATGCATTTTCTCAGAGATTATAAGACAAAGTATGCTTTATCTTAGTTTTCCACAGTTGCTCCCATTCTTCAAAATTGATGTTTTGGCCTATATCTTGGGCCCAACAAATCATATGTTCTTTTACCTGTTCTTTTTCTGTCTCCCATTGTAGTAATATCTTGTATAATTTTGATATTACCTGCTTATCCTCTTGTAATAGATTTTTTTTCTATAGGGGTATCAGTTGTTGCTATACCATATTCTTTTTGATCTTTCATATATCTTTCTTTAAGTTGTAAATACAAAAACCAATTGCATTTCATACCACTTTTTTCTAATTATTCTCGTGTTTTTAGTCTCCAGATATTCCCTTCTTTTTTCAATAATTTTTTAAAAGTAAGGTTTTTTTTAAAAAAATGGTGGGAAATGGGCTATATTCTAATTTGAAAATGAACTTCCAACTGTTCTTAAAACTTGGGCAGTCTTCAAAACCTGAAGTCTTCTGCACTAAACATCAGAGTGCATAGGTGAGATTTGTTTCAACTAGATGGGGTTTGTTTATGAGCAAGCATGAAGTCAGTAAAACAGTGTAAAACACATTGAATATTTGCCTTATAAATGATATTTTGCCTTCTGTAATACACCCTTTGCATTTCTAATCATGCTAAATGATCAAAGAAAGAACTGTTACTATTTTGCAGTGCTTGTTCTGTTCTCCTAGTTTAACATTTTATGAATACGTGACCTACAACTGCAAGTAAGCACTACTGAACATCATGGGCCTGCTTTTAAGTTAGAATACATATCGCTGTTCTGTTAAACTGCTAGTGTATGAATGGAGTTCTGCCAAACAAATGGAGACAAACAGAGTTAGCATTCAGAATGAGTAAACATCTTCAGTTTTAATACTGAAATGGATAAACAGTGATAGATAGGCAAGGCTGTACAGGTGCTGAGGTGAAGCCTGAAGTCAAGAATTGACTCAATGAGGGCCAATGAATAAATTTAGATCCCCAAAAGACAGAATCCCAGTGAATAGGTGGATTTACATGTGCAGAATTAGACATGCAGCCCGTTCTAGATCAAGTCACACACTCTTTGAAAGATCAGGTATGTAACATGGAGGCATTCCTGAATCCATTTTTTTTATTGGTGGCCTTGGTGACTCAGAGTACCTTTGACCAGCTGATGTACCAGCTATAACTTGGAAATCTTGCTCATCTACTGCAAATCAGCCAAAAGTGGCAGATCTCAGTCTGCATTCATTCCTGTCCCAATTTATCCTTCAAATTTCCCTCTAAGACTTTTGGTATTAGATTTTCAAAATATTATTTGAATATATGTTAACTGTTGATGAAGCATTTGACCTTTGCATTAACATAATATTACCTTTAGTTTCAATGTTTAATATGCCCTTGGCTTCTGAACATAGTTCTTCTGTTTCTTGGTTGATTATGCTTAATAATCCAAATCTATTTCTTACATTGTCAGTAAATTCTGTAGAGATATTTTTCAGATCATATTTTGGTACAATGACTTGTTTTGTTTGCTTCTTCAGCTTTACTCTGATTTTTTATTTAAGTAGTTCATGATCACTCAGCACCTGGTCTAGTTTTGGCCACCAGAATGGAGCTTCACCATTTTTTACTTCGAACTGTATAGTCTATTTGATTTTTGTATTAACCATCTAATGATGTCCATGTGCATAGTCTTCTCTTCCAGCTGTATGAAAAAGGTGCAATTAATAGGCTCTTGGCCTCACAAGACTCTATTAGACACCCACCTGCTTCATTCCTTTTACCTAATCTGAATCTTCCTACTGGTTTTGATTCTTCTTTGCTGCCTACTTTAGTATTTCAATTGTCAATGATTAGCTTGAAATCCTGTGTTGGTATGTTGTCAATTTCTTCCTGTATTCCTCCATACAAAGTCTCAGTTTATTCTTCCTCTGTCACTGTGATGGGCACATATACTTGGATTATGGTGATATTTATAGGTTTCCCATGAAGTCTTATTACATGTTTCAGTCCAACTGCTGTATCTTTTAATTAATTTTGCCACATCTTTCCTTGTCTGAATGCTGTACCATTTCTTTGTATCTTTTCATTTACAGAGCAGAACACTGGATCTCTGGATCTGAGACAAAGTGAATTATTCCTGGCCAGGAGCCAAGGACATAAATGAAGAAGAATGCAGAAAGACACTATCAGTGGCCAAAAAGAAAGAGAAAAAACAATGGATAACAGACAAATGATTTCAAGCAGTAAAGGGAAGAAGAAAAACAAAAGAAAAGGAGATGGGAACAAAACCAGAACCATGAATGCAACTGTACAAAGTCTAGTGTACAAGGACAAAGAGAACTATTATGACCATCAATGCAGAGAAATAGAAGACAACAACAAAAAAGGAAGGCCTCATCCACAAGAGCCAGGAACATAAAGGGAAGTTCAAACCAAGGGTGAAGATGCTCTATGACAAAAAAAGAACATATTACAAGATCAAAAAGAAATAAAAAGACATTGGATGCAATACACAGAACAATTACATAAAAGAGATAGAAAAATGAATTACACAAGGAATCAAGAACCATATGAAGATGAACCTCAAATGCTGAAAAGTGAGGTAGAAGCTGTAATAAAACAAATTGGAAAAAATAATTTACCAGGAATAGATCAATCAAACTGCTAAATCAAACTGCTAAAATTCACACAGACAAAATCAACCCTGGTGTTAATAAATATATGTAAACAAATATAGAAAACAAAATGGTGGTCTACAGACTGGAAAGAATCAATATACATCACCATCCGCAAAAAAGGAGACACAAAAAACTGCAGCAACTATAGGATCATAGTATTAATTTCCCATGCAAGCAAAACTGTGCTCAAAATTCTGCAAAATAGACCCCAACCATACATGGATAGAGAAATCCCAGAGGTGCAAGTGGGGTTCAGGAAAGGAAGAAGCAGTAGTAACCACATTGCTAATATGCAATATTAATGGAGCACATCAAGGAGTTCCAGAAGAAAATCTCAGTTTGTGTTTTATAGACTAGAGCAAAGCATTTGACTGCATAGATCAGAAAAAATAACCCTATGGAATGTTCTTAAGGACACGGTAGTGCTACTACAAGTGACAGTCTTGATGAGAAATATGTACTTAGGACAACAGGCTCTTGTGAGAACAGAATTTGGAGCAACAAAATGGTTCCCAATTAATAATAATAATAATAATAATAATAATAATAATAATAAATTATTTTTATCCCGTCCCTCTCCAATGCAATCGGGGCGGATTACAATCATAAAACATCACAGCAGTAAAACATCAATGTCAACAACCTAGCCCACCCACCCCTTTAAAAAGTATTAAACGAATCAATTTTTGGCAAAGGGGTCAGGTAAGGCTACATTCTATCAACCTATTTGCTCAACTTGTAAGCAGAAATATGTAGACTCAGATAAAAGGAAGTGTAAAGATAGGAGGAAATAATATCATCAGTCTAAGATAAGTGTATGCCACCATATCACTAGCGGAAAACATTACAGTCTTGGAAGAATTATTAAAGAAGAAGAAAGTGCAAAGGTAGGCTTACTGCTGAACATAAAGAAAACAAAATTAATAACTATGGCGGAACTATATTCATCCAACCTAGACAATTAGAAAATCAAAATATTTAAAGAGTTCCTGTACCTGGGATCAAAGATTGATCAGAACAGACTACAGCCAGGAAATCAGAAGACTAGAAATGGGAAGGGCAGCTATGAAAGAACTAAATGAGATCCTAAAGATTAAAGATATACAGCAGAGCTTAAAGTTAGAATAGTCTAAACCATTGTATTTCATGTCACTATGTATGGATATGAGAGCTGGTCAGTGAAGAAAGCAGATAAGAAGAAAATAAATTAATTTGAGATGCGGTGCTAAAGATATCATGGACAGCCAGAAAAACAAACAAATTGGTCCTAGAACAGATCAAGCCTGAAATTTCTATGGAAGCCAAGATTATCAAATTGGTGCTGTTGTACTTAGGCCATATCACGAGAATGCATTACTCATTAGAAAAGACAATAATGCTAGGAAAGGTGAGGGAAGTAGAAAGAGTGGAAGACCACACACTAGGTGGAAGATTCAATTATGGAGGTCATGGGTCTACATTTACAGGATCTAAGCAGAGAAGTGGAGTACAGGGGAGGGGGTGTCTTGAAGATGTCTTATCCACAGGGTAGCCATAAGCCAGGGTTGATTCAGGGGTGGTTAATAACAACATATGATAGTTGATGTGCAGTTGTTTTTAGAATCATATATGCAAAGCGAATCCCTTTTCACTCAGAGACGTTTATATTTATGTACACACTATAGCACTGTGCAAGTACTGAGACTTGATCTGCATAACTGGTATTTAATATTTTACACTAGTACTTGATTGCTGACAATATTTCATGTTTGATGTCAACAAAAACAAAGCAAAACAGAACAAGAGTGCTAAGAAAAAGGAAGCAGTATGTTTAGAATGGGAGAGAATTAATTAAACAACCAAATGACACGTATGTGGAGGCAAATGTATTTGGCTTACAATGTCTGACAAATGCCTGTGTTCACCCTAGTGAATGTTTTATCATTGCAGTCTAGAGATATGCTGAGGCACCCATCCTGAGATCTGAGTGAGATGTGAAGCCAGTGGAAACTGTCCAGTCATTGGAATGCTGTCTAAGATGAGCCATTTTGTAAGCAAACTTGCTGATAGTTGCCCTGCAAACCTTTTAACCTTCCAATTCCTCCTTGAAAAACACAAGCCTACTATGCTTCTTTTTCTACATGAAGTCAATGTAAATATGAAGTAGCCAACAGGCATTGAACTTCAATTGTTTCCCCCTACTGAGGGTCTGAGCAGATTGGCCAGAATAGCATTAGGCTGAGCCCATGCCACCCTGGCCCTGGTTCTCACCTGTGTCAGTCTCCAGATCAGTGCAGGGATGGCTGGGTGTTTGCATTACCTATTACCAGTGTGCACTTCTTACCTAATTGCACCTTCACTCCTACTCAGAAGTCACCCATTGCCATGTCTGATGCAGAAATGGGGTGCCTGGCTGCACCTGCAAAGCCAGGTGCCTTGTTTCTGCATCAGATGTAGTGATAAGGTGCTTCTGGGTAAGGGTGCCATCATGCCAAGGTAAGGAGCACTGAGCATGAGGGGAGGGTCTGAACAGCTGGAGTTTGCTGCAGAGTTTCCAGGAAACTCTGCGTCAAACTAGGGATCAAATTACCCTGGGGTAACGGCTGTTTACTTTGGGATCCACTGGATCTGCATCTGGTCTGACAGAATCAGGCCCAATCCTGCCTCCGAGATTTTAACCTGTGCCATCTGAACTGGATTATGCCTATGGATGCCTCAATAAGAATCTCTATACTACACTAGATGTTTAAATAGTAACAAATTAATGGAGGAAAAACTGGTGGGCTTTGAAGTGGGATGCTACAAACAACCTAGAGATTTAAAAGTGTCTCTAATGAAACTCAGAGACTGGGGTCAAGCTTTATGAAAGTGGAGGCCAGAGAGTGGGTGACTATACTAAGTTACTGGCTCAGATTATCCTTCTTTCCCACCAGCCTTGCTCCACTAACCTTGATTGATGATTTCCAGTCTATGCGGAAACAAATAGTGATGACTAAAATTTTATCACTGGGCATTTCTTCAGATCTTCTGCTCAGCATGGGATATGATATGGTTAAAGCAATTATCAAACAATGGGTGGTAGATATAGAGCGACAACTGGATCTAGCTAGTACCCCAACTTTTATTGCTAGTGACTCCAATAGATATTTGGCATCGCCTATGACATATTTAACAAACCTCAAAGTACCTAAACACCAGAGACCCTTTACTTTGGCATGATGTCATGCCCTCTCCTCAGCTGTCCTTGAAGGCTGATATATGAAGACTCCCCCTTCTCAGGCAGACTATGCCCCTGTGACTCTGGTCAAATAGAAACAACAGAGCATAGATTACTCCAGTGCACATACTACAGGAACATCTGCCTCAACCTTATTTCACCTGTATTGCACAAATACCAAGGACACACCAGTCAATTCTACACTTGTTGCTTTCAGGCATCAATCCTGATACAACATATAATGTTGCCAGATTCTGTGCAGCTGCAGTTAAAATTCACCAGGCAATGACCTCCACGGTAGACTAGTACCAATTTTGTCTTGCTATACTGGAATCTGAAAGGATATTTTAAATACTGTTTTTACGTTCTTTTATTCTGTATCCCCTCTTTACCTATGCTGGTCTATGACTGTAATAAAGATTCTATCTATCTATCTATCTATCTATCTATCTATCCATATTGAGTAGCACATATACAGTCTCCATATTTGCATGGCATTCAGAATCCATTTATGTGCAGCTTTTAATATGTGAGAAAGTTTTTTGAACTTTTATCTGGGGAGATGATCAGATGGAGGGGAAAGCCGGGAGTCCTGGCAAAGTAGTGCGATTGTGCAGAAGATTTTCAGATGCATCACACTTATCCAGGACTTAACCATGGAGAACCAGCAATGCTCCAGCAACAAACCATTTAAGAGGATGTCCCATGAATGGTTTGTTGCTGGAGCATTGCTGGTTCTTCATGGGTTCAGTCCTGGATAAGCGCAATGTCATATGAAAATCTTCAGCATGATCACATTACTTTGCCAGAGTATCTCTCCCCCCTCCCCCGATTTTCCCCTGTCTGATAATCTCTTGAGTCTTCCTTGGCACAGCAGGCAGAGGCTGAGGCTGAGGTAAAAGAAGTGATCAGGAGAAACAATGAGTGGGTCCAATTCTGCTTTGCCAGTAGTGTCAAAATACCAGGAAATCTCAAGGCTGTAATATGACAACCTGTCAAACACCCAAAACGTGAAATGAATTTCATAAGGTACACACTTTCATCTGATTGATGGTTATTGCTTAGCAATGATGAAAAAATGAAGACCACCCTGTGAAAAGCAACTGTGTGATACAAACTTCAAATAATATGTCTAATATAATAATTATGAATGGATCAGTTTTCCTTCCAGACTTTTTACATGCAAGAAAATAATAAGATCATGCCTTTCAGCATTGCTCACTGGGCAAGTCTATCATGTGGAGCATCCACCTATGAGCTGTTAGTGGACGTCATCCATTTTCATTATATATTTTAGCCATGTGGAGTTCCCTATGACCCCAGCCTGACCCTTGGGAGATGGCAGCCATAATCCCCTAGATGTAAGGTCATGTAAGCAAGGTAGAGTTGCATAAGACCACTAAAGATTTCCTGGATAGGCAGGTTTTGGGAGTTGCCCTTGGGAATATCCCATTATATTGGAAAAGATACCTAATGGTGTTTGTTTGTCTCAGTCTCACACTTAAGGGGACAGTGATTAGATTTGATTGCACCCCTTTCTCTAGCTTCCTTTCC
>CM034708.1:101102784-101122183 GCA_020142125.1 Phrynosoma platyrhinos
CATGGTTTCCATACCCTTCACCATTTTAGTCACCCTCCTCTGGACACGTTCCAGTTTTTGTCAGTTTATGAAGAAGACAAGCCAGAAATAACATATAATATTTCATATACACTCAAGACATACTTTGTTGGGTGACTGTTGGGATGTGGGTGTGCACTATGAAAGTGTTTACTCATTCAGAGGCTGGGAAGAAACATTTGCCAACATTCTGGTTTGACTGAAACATCAGGTGAAGCCAAATTTTATCATTAGCAAGTATTTCCAGAGTGGGAGAAGTGCTTTCTGCCATGCCTTTGATTTGTCTTCATGACACAACATAGTCTAACCTGATTGGCTGTATGAAATCATGTCATCATACCTCTTGTGTACACTCTTCAAAATATTCCACAGTGAACAAGGTTCTATTACTTCATTCCAGTTGTGGGTAAATTTTTAAAAGAACAATACAGAGCTTTGTAAATTGATTGACTGGTTGGGATAAGGTAGGGCAATTTAAGCCTCCCATTTACTTCCCTCTATTGTCTGTTGCTGTTAACCACCCTTGAGTTGGCCCTGACTTATGGTGACCTTATGAATGAGACATCTTCAAGACCTCCTGTCCTCCACTGCTCTGCTTAGATCCAGCAAACTCAGGCCCATGATTTCTCTGGTTGAGTCTATCCACCTAGTGTGTGGTTTTCTTCTCTTTCTGCTATCCTCTATCTTTCCTAGCATTATTTTCTAATGAATCATGCCTTCTCATGATGTGGCCCAAGTACGAAAGCTTCAGTTTGATCATCTCATCTTCCAGGGAGATTTCAGACTTGATCTGTTGTATGACCTACCTATTTGTCTTTTTGTCTGTCTGCAGTATCCTCAGCACTCTTCTCCAACATCATATCTTGAATGAGATGATTTTCTTCTTATTTGCTTTCTCCACTGCCAGCTCTCACATCCATGCATAGTGACTGAGAATACAATGGTTTGGATGATTCTAACTTTAGTGCTCAGTTGTATATCTTTAATCTTTAGGATCTTGTCTAGTTCTTTTATAGCTGACCTTTCCATTCCTATTCTTCTGATTTCTTGACTGCAGTCTCCATTCTGATCAATGTTTGTCATAAAAGAATTCTTTAATTATTTCAGTTTCCTCATTCTCTATGCTGAATTTATGTAGTTCCTCCATGGTTTTTGTTTTGTTTATGTTCAGCAGTAAGTAAGCCTGTACTTGCACTTTCTTCTTTGATTGTCCTTAGTAATTGTTTGAAGTACGATTTTCCCACTAGCAGTATGATATCATCTGCATACCTTAGATTGTTGATATTCCTTCCTCCTGTGTTCATTCTTCCTTCTTCTGAGTCCAAGCCTGCTCTTCATATGATCTTTTCTGCATACAAATTGAACAAATAGGGTGAGAGAATGCAATCTTGCCTGACCCCTTCACCAATCTGGAACCATTCTGTTACTCCACATTCTATTCTAACAGTAGCCTCTTGTCTTAAGTACAAATTTCTCATCAGGACAATCAGATGTGGTGGCACTCCCATTTCTTTAAGGCCCATCCATAACTTTTTGTGATCTATGTAGTCAAAAGCTTTGCTATAGTCTATAAAGTACATGCTATTTTTTCTGGCTTTAATGGTATGCTTAATTAATCATTGTATGTTATCAGTGTGGTCCCTAGTGCCTCTTTCTTTCCTTAACCCCACTTGCACCTCTCTCTCCATTATGATTGGAATCTATGCTGCAGACTTTTGAATATAAGATTGATTGCATGGGAAATTAATGCTATCATAATGTAATTGCTGCAGTCTTTTGTGTCTCTTTTTATGTAGATGGGGATGTATATTGATCATTTGCAGTTTACAGGCCACCATTTTGTTTTCCATATTTGCTGACATATATTAGTTAACACTAGAATTGAGTCTATCTGTGTGGATTGTAGCAGTTTAGTTTAAATATATCTGTTCCTGGTTATTTATTTTTTCCAATTTCTCTTATTGCAACTTCCACCTCACTTTTTAGAATGTGATGTTTGTCTTCATATGTGTCATTCATTTTTTCCATCTCTTTTATATAAGTCTTCTGCCTATTGCATCCAACTTCTTTTAGTTTATTCTTGATCTTGTAGTATGTTCTTTTTCTTGTCATAGAGCATCTCACCTTGGTTTGAACTTCCCTTTGATTTTCCAGATTTTGTGGCAGACATCCCCATGTTCTTCCTTTTTTGTTGTTTCTTCTCTTTTTCTGCATTGATCATTAGTACCAGTAGTTCTCTTTATCCTTGTACACTAGTCACTGTACAGTTGCATTCACAGTTCTGGTTTTGTTCCTATCTTCCTTTGCTTTTGCTTCTCCTTTACATCATCCTCTATTCCTCATATCCATGGGAGGGAGGGAGGCAGGCAGGCAGGGTCCCTCACTCTCCTGCCTTTATACTACACAGAGAAAAAGGATGATTTAGGTAAAGAGATAGTCTGAGTTATGAAGGGGAGCTGCTCCAGGGAAGGAGGAAAATTCTAGAGCAGATTTCTTTGGGAGGGAGGGATAGGTATTGGCAGGAATTGTGTTGAGACTTTACACATGCATAAATGGTGCCCCAATATTTCTCCATACAAGTATTCTTCTGCCTGGTGCAGCCATCCATGGTAATTGTGCAATGCTGTGTGGGCACAACTTTGGCATCCCCACACCAGTCAGGCCACTTCAGTTCTCTCTGCCATTGTGCAGAGTTATGCTTGTAAAATGTTATGTTACACTGGCTTTCAATAGGATTTCAACTGGTGTCTTCAACTAAGGAAGTGAGGACAATGTTTTCTGAATGAAGTCTGTGTGGAACTCAGGCTTATAGTGTACAACAGCATCTGTGTTGTTGGTCATTCTTCTAAACTCTCTAGAAGGGATAAACTACCATTTGTTAGGTGGAAAAGGAAAGCCTCTCATGTGTGTCTAGGGCACTTTTATTGTATTTTTAGCCTAGGTATAATTTGTAGCACTCTGTTAAGGCTTCTCTGAAAACCTTTTCAGCTGGCAAGTCCAACTCTATTAACTTTGTAATAGACAGAATAAATTAATACAGATCAGAGGATGATTGGGTGGTGGTAGGATGTATTTTCATTTGGCTTTTTAGAAATCATTAACTTCTCATAACCCAGTTTCTCTGGTGTATATTTATGTATGTAGCATTGTCATTACAAAATATAAATGGAGCATAAAGTTTATTCCCTCCATCTTTATCTCCCTTCTGTCTCCAATAGAATGCAACATTATTTTGTATGCTGTACAATCCTGAAGACAGAATTCTAAATATCTTCAAGGACCCAAGCAATGATTGGCTAGGAGAACCATTTCTTGTATTTGGGCAATTAGAAACCTACAACCTACAACCTACATCTGAACCTGAATGCTCCATTAGCATAGTTTTTGCATGCAATTTGCTATTTTATGTATAACACATTACTCTGGTTGCCTTTTAACATTTCCCTATTTTTTATGCCATTCATTTTTACATGTACAGTGTAAGCCTGCATTTTCAAGTTACCCTCAGAATAATGTTTAATCTTATTGCTTTTTCCTATTTTTTCCCTTAGTATGAGAAAAGTCCTGGACAGAACCTTCTTCAAGTATCAAAGAACATATTACTAGGATGTTTATACCTGACATATATGGCAATATTTAAAGAGGATCAGGATTCTAACCTCTGCCCATTATCATTCATATATTTTGGAAGTCATAATGACATTCATGTGATTTCCCTTCACATTCTTTTGATATTTCAACTGGAGAGGAATATCCAAATTTCTGTGTCTTCAGCTTTTGTTCCATAGACTGAAAGGAAAACTAGATTGCTCTGTCTCACTGTGCTTCATTACTGTGGTCTTCCTTGCTTCCTGATTTTAGATGGGACAATGAAAATGATTTTATAGATACCGTCTCACCCTGAAGTCCTCAGGAAAGCCTACTGATACAAATGTTTATCCACTCTGGTGAGCTCTGGTCTGGTGGTCAGCTTTTGGGTCCATAAAACTGACAGGTTCTGGAAAGGGGCTGCAGGATTTGACCCTTATGCTGAAAGGATCTGTATACAGTATTGTCTATGACTAAGCAGCAAGCTATTTTGTTTTCTGTGATATAGAAAGCAATGACATTGTTGCTTAGGCTATTGAGAAAAAGTAGCAAGTGTATCATAAAAAAAGAGAGGAAAAGTAGCAAGTGTATCCATAGTACACCATCACAATAATTTGTAACTCCTTTGTCATGGCTTCATTCTACAGAATCCTGGGATTAATAGTTTGGTGAGGTAATCAGATTTCTGTGCTATAAAGATTTAATGCTATACAATGGCCCTGCCACATTAGCTGGGGTTAGGGGTGAAGGATCCCCATGAATGCGGAAAAATTACAAATAAAAAAACACTATTCTTTTTACTGAAGATAACAACTCTCTAAGAATCTCCAGGTCCTCCGGTGCAACTCTGTGGTCAACAAGTGCATCATAAAATCATGTTGGAGGACCTACAAATGCCTAGAGAAATGTTTTCTCTAGTAACTTCTAAGTTCTGCAGCACAATTCTATGGCCAACCTTCAGCAGAATTGCACTGCAGAATGTAGAGATTCCTAGAGAGAACATATTAAACAAAACTGCAAACAATCAAATCTGCAAAAGTAAAAAATGCAGATGTGGAGGGATGACTGTACTTCAAGGTAGTTGACTAGAGCTCTTTAGCAAAGAATCAAAAGTAGCTTCAGGATTCTGTATGATGAAATCATGACAATTAAAGAGATATCAAGATGATCTAACTATATAGGGCAGATTCACTAAAAGATTAGATAGGAAGCATAAAATGGCTGTTCAGTCAGAAACATTTATTTAGATAGGTAGTATGTATTTCTTGTTTTATAGTCTATTTCTATTTTTTATAAACTGCAAGCTCTTTTGGAACAGAGATTGCCATTTTATTCCTCATATTATCAGAGAAATATTCACCAATGAGACTTCTTTCAAATGTTGCAAAACTTTTGTTTTTAAAGTTGACAGCCTTGAATTTATAAACTGTCCTATAACACACACACACACACACACACACACACACACACACACACACACATGGGTCTTAGAGAAAATCAAGCCAGAAATCTCCCTGGAAGCCAAGATGACAAAACTGAGGCTGTTATCATTTGGACACATCATGAGAAGGGAGGACTCATTAGAAAAAAAGCAGTGGAGGATAGGGGGTCTCATCCACAGGGTCACCATGGGTTGAAATCTACTTGAGGTTGGTTAACAATAACAACCTATAACACTATGGTCAGAATCCTGTTGATGACATACATGTGCCTAACCTAGGCTTACACACAGGTATGTGTGTGTTTTACAGCTGGTGAAAATAAATTTATCTATCTGTCCATCTGGCTCCTTGAAGAACACTTCTTTTCCTATCTTTTCATGCAAGTTCTTTCTGCAAGCTTGCAGAAGAGCCATTTAAATGGCGAGGTGAGGATGCAGGGTATCTGGGCAGCAACTAGGGACAGCACACTCTCTGGAAACCAGAAAGGGACAACTGCTGTTTGCTGCAAGCTACTGTTTGAAGTGCAGTCACTGTGCTCCAGCACTGTGAGTCTTCCCTGACCACTAAATGGTGGATGGAGGATGTCCCAGCCTTTTCAAACAGGGTTTTGCAATAGAGCAGCAGTAGCCTGGGGAGAACTGTGCAGATGGAGCATTATGCTCCACACAGCACAGTGCAAGATCTGAATCTAAGACATAATTAACAAAGGTTAAACAAAGCCAAAAATATAAAAAATATTTTATATAAAATAAAATTATAATGCAGTACAACATATTTTTCTATGGAAATGGTGAGGATTTTGCAGGGTTGTCCTTGCCATCAAGCCGAGGGAGGCACCTACCTCAGGGAGCAAATTTGAAGTATCATGAAAGGGCAGACAATTATCAGTTATTTACTTTGTTAGTATTGCATTTTTATTTCCAATAAGAGAAGAGTTGCTTATGGGATTTTCTTCCTCAGGAGCCAAACTAGCTTTATTATCCTACTATCATGCATCTTGATTTTAAAAGTGTATCATTTTCTGCTCTGCCCTGGGCTCCGAAGTGACTTGAGAGAGCTGTTTTTAAAGGATTTTTTCTTTCTTTCAGGCCTGCAATATAACACTTTATACTACTGATATTTTTTGTATCCCTTAACTCTATATGTCTAAATAATTTCAATAAGGCTATTCACTCAGAATCCCACAAAATGGTTTTCTGAAATGCCACACATCATTCTTAGTACATATGGCAGATGGACGAGACTCATTTAGTCTAAACCTTTATTTCATCCCGTTGGCAAAATGCATTTTGTCAAACTTCTCACTCTATAACATTCACAAAAGGCCTTTCATCACATTTTTGTCAACAGAATGTGGTTTTATTCCAATCATTCTGTCAACAAAAAGAAACACCATAAAATGACTTCGTTCACAGTCATAAATTATATGGCTTCCTTCTCTTTTGGAAAAGAAAATGGGAGCATCAAAACTTCTGTGGAAGTAATGAAAATGAATAATGTTCATTTTTACAGAGAAAATGTTAATATTAACCCCCTCCATTCCAATTGCAGTTCATCATTATAGATTATGATTATGGATGGGGGTTAATGATTATGCTCACAGCTGCATAAAGGTTAGCTCAAAGTTGATTTCCTTTTTGCTTAAGCTAGGAGTGGCTAAAGATCTTGTTTTAAATGTTGTTTGACAGGACCTCCCACCATACCCAGCCAGTCTAGCCAATGATAAGGAAAGCTAGGAGATGTAGTCCATCATATAGAGCAGGGGCAGGCAACCTTTTTGAGCTGGGGGCCAGGTTGCTGTCCCTCAGACAATTGGGGGGCCAGTCATACACACATACACATATCAATAAATATATATATAGTCAGGTTTCAGTTATGCAAGTAATATTACTGAGTGAATAAAGTTGCTGATGGTGAACATATTCCTAGCATCCACCCTCAGACTGATGAAACTACATAGATTAACAATCAGAATCATCAGTGTTAAGAAAAAAGTCAAAGAACTTGTTTGTGTGTGTCCATTCCACCCAATCTTTCTAGCCTTTTGCATATTCTTGTCAACCTCTTTATTTAAACCCCTCTTTTTAAGTATTTTATACCAATGCTTAAAGAACCCAAGTGATTGTGAGATGTGGAAAGGGGCTTACATGGTAACAAAGACCTGTACTACATAGAAAATACATAGGTTGGCCTTGTCTTCAGATCCTATTCAGTAGTTCAGGGGTTGGCAACCTTTCCCCTTTAAGGGCTGAGGGACTTCAGCTCCCAGAATCCCAGGAACTATTGACCAACATGGGACTATTGGCCAACATGGCTGAGGCTTCTGGGAGCTGAATTACGGCACTCCTTTGGCATGGCAACCACATTCCGAATGCTAGAAGGAGAGCCCAAAAGTGTTGCCATGGCATCAAAGGTACACTTTCTCCATTTTAAAAAGGAGCACTCTATCGGGGTGGTTTGTATAGCCCCCAAAATTCCTATTGGCATATGACTGTTGTTCTTTTGGTTCCTGGTTGATTCTATTTAATAGTGCAAATCTATTTCTTACATTGTCTGCAAATTCCATTGACATATTGTTCAGATTATATTTTAGTATTATTACTGTTTTTGTTTTCTTCTTCATGTCTCTAATCTGTGGGCCATTCTTTTGTTTTCTCTCTTTGACTACTACCATGCCATTTTATTTCCTTAAAGGACTTCTTTCAGTTCAAGAGTCTGAATTTAAAATTCAGATAAGTTCTTGGAAGCCACATTTGAGTGGTGGGCAAGGGGAAAAGTCAAAAGAAGGGACAAAGAATACCAGCATATTTTAAATTCAAGTGCTTACCTGTAGTAACCAAGTCTTAGGAAAGGCAGCTTTCCCCATTGGTTTGTGAGTTCTGCAAGAGGAATTCAGTTATGGCTCTCCAGTCACTAATCCTAAGACTCACCATTGCTTTTCAATAGCCCTTCTCCACAGCCAACCTGTTGTTGTAGCAGAGTGCGGCAGGAATTGAAGAAGCATTTACTGCCCAATACAGACTGAGAACATGTTCCACTGAGATTCACTGGGGTTCTCCAAATATCTCAGCAGATGACATTATCAGTCTTCATCTGGCTATAGGAATTTAGTCAGACACTTCTGCACTCCCCCTCACTGTCTACCAGCAATGGAGTTGCCATGGTGGAAGCTATCACAGCACAACCATGAATCTTGGCTGGGCCTTTGGATATTGCAGAAAGAAGAAGAAAATGCTGATCTCTGCAATGACCCCCCACCCCACCCAAATACATATGCATGCATAAGGTGGACCTACACTTGCATATGTCACTAAAACAATGTCTCCCCCTGTTTCAGAAGGGCCCTTCCCCTCTATTCTTCCTCCTGGAAATAACTTTTCCCTTCTTGCAAGTCAAATGTTTGGTTGAGTATTCGTTCTGAAAATTCCAAGATTGCTTCAATCACCTCTGTAGTCAGTGGGAGTTAAGCAGCCTCTGTCTTACTGACCTGACTGCTTCAATAAAACACGATTGTTACATTTGAATATAAAAGCTTACACAGTCAAACGTCTCTGGGTTACATTTTGAAAACACTTTATTTGCAAGAACAGAAATTTTTCTCACTGAATCTAGCAATCATCACAGCATGGAATGCCAGTATTTGCTTTACCGCTAATGTTTAGCCTCTACTTTCCTTTTTCATCACAACCCAGCTTAAGAATAGATTGCATCCATACATTATAAGCACCCCTGTTATATCTACAGCTCTTATATAAGCCTAAAGGCATGTCCAAACTTTAATCAAAACATTGACTTGATAGGTTTTCAGTGTCTGAGTTAAAAGTAAAACTTTAACAAACAAAAGACAGCAAAATTCTGTAGACTGCAGGAAATTGTAAATGCAACTCCTTGAGACATACCAGAGAGCCACATTTCACAGGCATCTTCATACAGTAGGTTAGACTATGCACAGCTTCTATTTAAAACTGAAATTTGGAAAAGAAAGTAGAAATAAACTTTTAACATTCTGTAGCTAGAATAAGCTGAGAAAAGAATTTTATACTAACCCCCCATAAATTGTACTGCCAAAATGCTTGCATGCAACTCTTTAGTAATATTACATTATACTCAAAGGGAAGGGAAAACACTGATCCTTGTCTGGGGGGATGAAAGAATTTCACATGCACATACACATTTCTATGTGACAAGTTACATTTCTATGCTACTATGGGCAAATGATTTGATCTTTTTTGTATCTGGCTGCATTACCATATTCTTTCCTAAGTTTAATTCTCAGTTTAATGGAATACTGCATACTGGTGGGAAGCATAGTGATCCAACAATAATAAACCTGATTCACTAGATCTATTTCCAAGTAAAGATGCATGGGATTGCAGCCTAAGGGTAACTCTCAGGTCACAATACATACTAGATACTCCACCACATATTTTAACTATTGGGGGTTGCAGACTGCCAGAAATAGTGCAAATTGAGTCCACTTTTAGGGTTAGGGTTAGTGCTAGGGAATCATGGGAACTGAATTTTATTGTGGCACCAGAGCTCTCTGACAGAGAAGGCTCAATGTGTCAGAAAAAAAACCCAATTCCCATGATTCCCTAGCACTAGCCCAAACCCTAAAAGTGGACTCAATTTGCACTATTTCTGGCAGTCTGCAACCCCCCAATGTCTATTTAAAGGATATATTTCCCACCCCCCTCAATAAATGCTATGGGATAAACTGTATATTTTCACCCTCATCATTAGCTGTTAGCACAGAAACAGGAGCTTATGGGTTATATGAATGTCATAATGGCCCAAGAAGGCAAACTTGACTCAGGTTATAAAAAAAGTGTTACTGCCAATAGTAGCAACCTAACTTGCATGATCAGAGAATATTCAGACATATTGGCTAACTATTATGTATTTTGCTGACTGGAACTACGTGGAATCTTTGAATCACAAGGAGGAAAATTAAGAGGTCTCAGGAACTCAGTGTTGCTGACTTCTGAGTAGAAATGTATAGGATGGCACTACTGACTGACTTCTTTAAAAGAAAGTAACTTTATGCCAGTGGTGGGAAGATATTTGGATCCTCAACTGATCAAAAATTGATTTCCATTTTTGAAAAAAAAAAGCCAGTTTCTTTCTCAGAGTAAAAGAAGGCATTGTAGGCATTATTTAAATCTGTCATTGTTATCATTATATAGTATCACTACCATAGATAGAGCAAGAAATCCCAGAGGCAAGCTGGATTCAAGAAAGGAAGAAGCACTATGGATCACATTGCAAACATTGAAAACATATGATGGATAATGGAGCAAACCAGAGAATTCCAAAAGAAAATCTGCATGTATTTTATTGACTATAGCAAAGCCTTTGACTGCAAAGATCACAAAATGTTATGGAATGCTCTCAAATTTGATGCTTTCATGGATACCATTAAGAAAAACCAGAAACTCTTTGAGAGAAGATTCAGATCCCACCCATATACAAAAAATATCATATAAAAATCTTTTCCATGTATATATATGGGGAAAAAACTCATTGCTTAATATATAGGATTGTTCAAAATGGTCCATATATAGGTTTGCCAACTCTGGGCCAAACTTACAACCCATTGCCACCCCAGAGGTTTGCCAGTAGAATTGGTTACCGAATTTAAAATATTTAAAATAATTCTTAGTCAAAGTTATTTCAATAAGATGTAACAGAAAATGAATAGGAGGAAGTCCCATAGGTTTAGACAACATAGCTGCTTCTAAGATCTCCAAGGCCTCATTCTGGGGAATGTTACTGTAAAGTGATATGACATCCAATGTCACCAAGAAAAATTCCTCTACAGGTGGTATTAGTTGTTCCATATATTTAACAAACTCCTTGGTGTTTTTTATATATGATGGTATATCTGGAATTAGAGGTTTCAGAAAAGATGAAATATATGTAGCCAACAGTTCCCAGATAGAACCACAGCCTGATACGATAGGTCTACCCGGAGTAGGAATTTTGTCCTTATGTATCTTAGGAAGCAAATAAAATAAAGGAATTCTACCTGGGGAATCCAGTAAATATTCATAAACACTAGTTTTTATATACCCCATATTTAATGCCTCTTCCAGAGTGATTTTAATCGACTTCAAAATATCTTCTGTCGGGTCTTTCATACATTCCTTGTAGTGTTTTACATTTGATAATTGGCTGTATGCCTCTATTTCATAATCTTTCCTCCCCCATATGACTATAGCACCTCCTTTATCCGCTGGTTTAATTATTATATCTTGCCTTTTTTACAAGTTCTCCAAAGTAGCTTGATGTAGTTTGGATAGATTGTGCCAGCTGTTGGATTGGGAGGTAAAGATATCCTGCATGTCCTTTAACACTTTGTCTTGAAAGACCTTGATATATGGGTAGTCGATATTGGGGTTAAAGTTAGATTTTTTGTTTTGTTTTGAAAATTCTTATATCTATCCATATCTGGGGGTCCCAGATATTCACTGGTTGTCCCATTCCTAGAAAAAAAAACTTGGCCAATCTAATTTTCCAAAACAATTGATGGACTTCCCACATAGTATCAAAAGAATTATACCTAGGAGTTGGAACAAATGAAAGACTTCTGTTTAAGGCTTCTACTTCCAGGTCAGATAATGAGGATTGTGATATATTGACTATCTGGGTTTGGAGAGGTGTCTGCCCTTGTACATTTTTCTTCTCTCCATATCTCTGTCTTTGTATCTCCACCTGTTGGACTGTTGACTTCAGGGCAGTTAACAACAATGTGTTCTCCCCACAAATCGGGAAACCCCAGGGGTAAATCAGCTTTCCCCCGCCATCTACTCCCAGGTTTAGTAGCTGATCTAAAATCTTACCCAACATTTTCTGTACATGTGAATTTTGCATAGCATTTTCTTTATGTTTTAATTATGCTGTAACCTGCCCCAATTGCCTAGCAGAGGGGCAGGCTATAAATAAAAATTATTTTTTATTTTATTTTATTAATAATAAAATTATTATTGTGAAGTCGTAGGCTTTCATGGCCGGCATCCATAGTTTTTTTGTGGGTTTTTTCAGGCTGTGTGGCCATGTTCTAGAAGAGTTTCTTTCTGACGTTTCGCCAGCATCTGTGGCTAGCATCTTCAGAGAAAAGAGTTTTCTCTGAAGATGCTAGCCACAGATGCTGGCAAAACGTCAGAAAGAAACTCTTCTAGAACATGGCCACACAGCCCGAAAAAACCCACAAAAAATTATTTATTATTATTATTATTATTAGTATTAGTATTATTAGTATTATGAAGAATACAGCATTTTCTGCTGAAAATAAAATGCTGTTTCTGGTGCAAAAATAACATGGAAGATAAGGAGGAGGAGACTTCTGGTGCCTTGTAAGGATGGTCTGGAGTTAGACAGAGAAAGGCTGAACAAGTGGGGAAAGTTAATGACGGGGGCAGGAAAAGTAATACTGTAGTATGAGGGGCAAAAGAATTTCTAGAGACTGGAGAAGGATTAATAAAACAGAAAATGCATTGATGGTGGGGAGAAAGAAAGAGCATTAAGGTGAGGGGGAGGCACATGTCTTTTTAACCCAGCTAAAGCTGGGTATTTTCACTAGCGAAATTAGTGGAAAACTTGTGTCTGTGGGAAAATAATTACTTGTGCAGTCATGTCAGGCGTAAAACTGACAATTGTTCTTAATATTTATAAGTCCATCTAGATTCAAGGGAAGTTTTTAAAACCTGTTTTCGGCCAGTATTCCTGTGCTCTGTCTAACTGCCATTATACTGAGCTCCATTATACAACTTTATTGGTATTTATTTTGTTAGTCAAGCATTTTTGTATTTTTAGATTATTAAATTAACCCCACCATCTCCATTTCCACATTGTTGTGAATTCTGTAGATTCTCCTTTTCCACTTTGTTAACATTTTCCAATTATCTACAGTAGTTAAAATGCATAGGGTAGAAACATACATTATCTCTTATGATTTATTGCAACCACCACTGAAAGCTTCCATCAAACAGTGATTGGTGGTATTGAGACTTCTAATCTGCATCAGTTGGTAAATAGCTGTTATTCATTTGCATACAAGTACAGATGGTTGTTGAGATTGATGCCTCCTTCTTCATCTGTGCTCTTGTAACACTAGAGCACAGCCACTTGTTGATCAGGTGTTGAAACAACATCTACAGTTAAAAGTTTTTCACAGCCATTAGGATTGTGGCTGCTTTTGAAATGAAAGGGAAAAGTATAAAAGATTCTGATAGACAGACTCCAATTGACTGCTATCCCACTTCTGGAAGACCATTCAATCCCTACAAGGACTGTAAGAAAGACCTCCTTATCCAAGGATATCTCATACAATTGTTTTTTTTTTCCCTTCCAAATTTATACTCCAATTTCTAACAGTGTCTCTGAGGTTGCTAACACAACATGCATATATAAAGCAATAAATCATCACTGTTAACATAGAAGGCAACATCTGTGAACAAAACAAAACAAAACAATTTTGGCTCCAAATGGCTTAAAGATTAAAGATCTAGTGAAATAAAATTATTTTGATGCATTCCCATGAAGGTTCCAGGATACAGGCCAGGGATTCTTTTGGGGGATTTTGTATTTATTGTTTATAGTATTGCTCTTTTTCTCTCCTTCTCTATCTGTCTGTCTGTATGCATGTACATGCACACCTATCATGCCATCTCTTGTGTGTATGTGTATAGACTATTAGCATGGTGTAATAGTCTGAACATTGGACTATGACTTCAGAACAGGGTTTGAATTCCTGCTCAGCCATAGAAACCCACTGGGTGATCTTGGGAAAGTGACACTCTCTAAGCCTCAAGAGGAAGGCAAAGGCAAGCCCACTCAGAACAAATCTTGCCAAGAAAATCCCATGATAGTGTTGCCTTAAGGTTGGTATAAGTCTGAAACAACTTGAAGGCACACATTAGCACCAGCCAATACAGTATGTCTAGGTTTAAAAAATATTTTAATATTTTTAATTTAGTTGTAAGACTTATATACCACTTGGTATAATAAAATTTCTAATTAGTTTGCACTAAGATGTATATGTTGCACAATGTAAAATCAACATAGAGAAGTAAATATATTTCTACTGGCCTGTGTCAACAAATGCATTTTGAACAGGCATTTTAAGCTTGACAAAACTGAATCACATGGAATGTAGTCTAGTTAGGGAGGTGCCTCCCTTGAAAAGTTCACCCACTATGATCTTACTTGACAATATTCTCTGAGCTGCAGAACAACCAACAAGGCCTCCAGTGAGGATCCCAGGTTTGGATGAGAAAATGTATAGTGAAAAGCATTCTATTAACCATTCTGATTCTGAGGCTCAGTAGCTAATGGATAGCTAATGCACGTGGCACTTTACAGATGGACATACAGTAGGTTGGTGGTATTCATTGGAATTTGCTTCCAGGTTCCTTCATGGATACAAAAATCCACAGATCCTTGCTTTTTGGTATATATATGCCATGGATGGTTGAATCCATGGATAAAGAATCCATTGATAAGGAGAGCCAATTGTAACAGTAATATAGACCTAAGAATTAAAGCTACAGTCTTATCCATGGTTACTTGGGAGTACTTGCTTCAGAGTAAATATGCACAGGATTATGTTGTAAGTCTTTATGTATTGATGGCAATGGATAGAGACAGTAGGGTAGGACAGTAGGGTAGGGTTTGTGATCTGCGTAAACTGTCATATAAATGTTCATACTTATTAAACATACTAAACTGAACCTATGCAACATTATGGGGACTTTCAAGATATATGAAAATCTTAATAAGAGCAGTAGAGGTATCCCTGCAGTTTCCCAGTGACAACTGGAGTCTAATATTTTGTTTGTTCATAATAGCCAGAGACATGCATCCGAGGAAGTAGGTTGAAGTCTACGAAACTTCATGCTATGAGTATGGGTTTTAGTGGGTTAAAATCCATCTGCTGAAATGCATAGACTGCTACATTCACAGTTACATGAGAATTAAATGGGATATGGAAAATGATAACTGAATTATTACTACTTGCCAAGAACTGTCAAAAAGTTCCAAAAACCATGTTAACACTCCCTCCAGACTGTGCACTGTGATCCTGTCCCAAAGGCAGAAATGAATTCTTACTCCAAAAATTACTCGTAGATATATAAAAAGAAATGGTATGAAAAACCGCAGTGTTTAAAACTGTATTTTTCCTCCTAAAGGAAAGAAGAAGAAAATGGATCACAATGTATAAATACAATAGATTTTAGAAATCCCTGATACAAATCAGTCCAAACATTTGATGCCTCTCATATGGAGTTTGTTTAAATCTCTAATTCCATGTGTTGTATTCTATAATGGGATAGCTTAAAACCCCATTTGTTTAAAAAAGGAAAGCTACAGTTAATGTAACCCTAGCTTTTGACCCTCGCTTGGATCCTGAGGAAAGTGAATTTGGCAATCTCATCTCAATTCCAGTGGAATAGCTGTTCACATAAGAAGAAATGGTGCCTACCATTTGTCATAGTTGGCAGCTTCTGCCTGAGAATGGTCCAGAACTGCATTGCCATGGAAACTAAATTACCTGCTCCTACTTCTGGCTTAGAAGGTGATTTCAGCAAGAGTGGAGGTTGACTATTTCTTACATAGCAAAATGTAAGAAAAGTCTGCACACCTGTGGCATAGATGACTAATAATTATATTATATCTGCAAAATATCACTTGCTATGGTGTGTGTGTTTGTGTGTGTGTGTGCGTACGCAAGGGCTCTGATGGTGATGAAAGGAGACTGGTGCCTTCTAGGCAGGGTTGGCCCTGTCATTGTCATTTATCAGAAGGAGGTGGCCAGGCAGTAAATATTTGGGTGGGGGCAGCTGGTCATGAAAAGTATGCATACCTAGCATTTTGAGCATTTGCACATATACATGGATTTAGCTTCTCCTAGAAATGAAGTGTGCACAACACAATGTACATATCTTAAAAGATGAAGGAATAAAATGTACACAGTTGGAAAAAAAATCAAACATCAACCAATGAAATAGTTGTATAAATTGACAAATGTTTGTATTCAACTATAAGTCAACCTCATATATAAGTTGATGGCAAATTTTGGGGCTGTAATTATGGATTTTGATATGACCTGTAAATATGTCAAGGGCATAATTTAGGGCCATGTAACAAAGGATGTAAAGGACAAAGCAAAGGAAAATGAAGCCAAATAACTTACAAAATTTCAGCAGGCATAACTGATTGTGCTCACTCTAAAGGCTGGATGGATAAGGAGGGAACTATGGTAAATTGTGGCTATGTGATGCATGGAAGAGGCAACAAGGTGCGAGTAGGGCTAAGAAAATGCACACATATTAAAAAGGATGAAAAGGCAAAGGACATGAGCTCTCAATCTTACTGCTATTCCATTACTACCTTTATGTGATCGATCCCTTCCATTGCAGTTCCACTTATCAAGCAGGCTTGTGGTGTCAGTGGGTATGATTCTGCTCCTCTCTCCCTTTCCCCTTTCCAGCTATTCACATTCACAAAGCATTGGCTTCATGAGATGGTTGCCAGTCACAATTTCTTGTCCCCACACCCTTCTTCATGAAGGCAGCATTTGGCAGTGTGGAAAACTGATCACATGAACATGGATTATTTTTTTTAAAAAAATTATTGATTAAAAACGAGTAACATATAACATGAATGAAATTGAGTCTCACAAAACTTACAATATTAACTAAAACACAAGTAAATAACACATTTATGAACTATGTTTTCTATATCTTTTTGCTTGCTCTAAAAAAAAACACCAGCACCGTATAAACTAAAGGCCTAAGCAGACTGCCAGAAATAGTGCACATTAAATTGAGGCACTGCCCTGGCTTAGTGCTTGGGAATCATGGGAATTGTATTTTTTTCTGAGACATTGAGCCTTCTGTCAGAGAGCTCTGGTGCCACAATAAATTACAGTTCCCATGATTCCTTAGCACTGAGACAGGGCAGTGCCTCAGTTTAATGTGCACTATTTCTGGCAGCCTGCTTAGGCCCTAAGATTCCAGAAAAAACAGAGTTCCCTCTCCCATATTACCAGACTGTGTTTTCATTCTATCTATTCGTTCTTCCCGTAAAACAATAGTATATATTTTTGATGTTGCTATCCATATTACAATTCTAGATATATCTACTCATAACAAGATTTACTATATTTAAAATATATTATATGACTCCATTTTAACCGTAATATACACTTGGAACTATTACCAACCACATAGGTATAATACTTCTACCTAATGCTTTCCATCTACTAGAGATAGAAGGCCAGTCCTGAAATTCTTCTTTCCCTCTGGATTCTACTTGCTTAAACCAATTGTTCATTGCTCTCCCAAATTATTTTTCATAAAATCAATAAATGGTTGCCATACACATTCAAAATCTTCTATTGGGTTTTTTTGTAACAACTGCGTTAATTTATCATTTTCCATCAAATCAAAGATTTTCAATATCCAATCTTTTATACTTGGAATCTTTTTCTTTTTCCACATCGACGCATAAACTATTCTTGCAGCCATTATTATATACTAGAGGAGAGGGCCATATTCCCTTTCTATTTGGTCTTCCTGGTTGACGTTTAGCAGATACCACAGCAGAACTTTTTTTAAATTTATTTTTAGTATTTTCTCTATTGTAACATGGATTTCTTTCCAAAATTCTTTTGCCTTTGCCTTACCATATATGGTAGAATGTGCCAATGTCCTTTTCACATTTCCAATGATTTTTATTTACATTTTTATATATTTTTGATAATTTATATGGGGTGAGATGCCATCTATAAAACATCCCATTTGAGTTTTAATCACTTCCTCTTCAAGTTCCAATTCCAATAATATCTCGTAATTTTTTTTTAATTCCATGATTGCTATCTGATTTAACTATTTTCTCCAATCTTGGGGCTGCTTCTTGAATATCTTTTGATTTTTTTTATCTAAGTTAAGTTTTTCTCTTATTTGATAGTAAGTAAACCATGTACACTGCATTCCCTCTGTCCTTAACTGATCTAATGGTTTCAATTCATTTTCCTTTTCTGTTAATAAATCTTCATATGTAACCCATTTATTTTCATTTAATTTTGTCCTATTGAAGAAGGCTTCATTTATTGAGGCCCACATTGGGACTCCTTTACATATTCTTGGTTTAATTTTCAACCATATACAAATTAGGGATTTCCAAATGTAGTGGTCTTTATAGGAATATAAGAATGTTATGGATGGGAAAAATCTCTACAGTAAAGATGGCTGTCTTACCTAAAAATTATTTTTCTTTTTCAAAATTTACTCATAATAACAAATGATAAACCATTCAAAACTTGGCATAGAGATATTTCTAAATTCCTGTGGTCGGGGGAAAAACCCAGAGTTAAATTCAAAACACTTCAAGATACAATTGGCAGAGGTGGATTGGCGCTCCCAAATTTAAAGAATTACTATTTTGCCTGTAGATTGGTTAATTGATTGGATCAAATTGGAGAAATTAAAATTATTACAATTGGAAGTGGAGAATATTAGATATGGGTGGTATGGCTATTTATTTTATAACAAATTGGAAGTGGATAAGTGTTTTAAAGAATATGGATCATTAAAGTGCTATCATGGGGAAAGGTGTGATAAGAAATGATGCCAAATTGGTATTCTTCCATTCTTCAACTAGCACATCTGTGGAGCAACAGCGGGCTGGTGTGATAAAGATCTTTGTTTCAAGGGTCCTGAACATTCCCATTTGACTGATTTACCACTACTGTTGCACTTTTGGTGCCTTATACTGCCACAATCTTTTTCCAAAGTGGTTTTCTTCTTAAAACAGCTTGATAAGCTGCTTTGAGTTCTGTACTGGGAGAATAGTGGGAAATAAATAAATAAAGGTTGAGGGAAGCTTGAATATTTTTTCTGGTCCCTGAATCACTTCAACAGCACCCCTCTCCCCCCCCAGTCAGAACAATAGAGGAACGCCACGGCAGAAGCAGCAGCAGGAGCGGAGAGTGGGAGGTGGGTGTTTGGCCTTGGGCACACCCGAAGACCATCTCCTCCCCTGAACCCAGCACCTGCAGCTACGGCGCGGTTTCCATGGGGCTGCAGGGACTATATAAGCCCTATTCACCACTATTGCTCCAGGAACACCATGGCAGAAGCAGCAGCAGGAGCGGAGAGCAGGAAGGGGTGTTTGGCCTTGGGCATGCCTGAAGACCATTTCCTCCCCCGAACTCGGCACCTGTGGTGGCGGCGTGCTTTCCGTGGGGCTGCGGGGACTATATAAGCCCTATTCACCACCGTTGCTCCAGGAACGCCACAGCAGAAGCAGCAGCAGGAGCAGAGAGCAGGAGGTGGGCATTTGGCCTT
>CM034708.1:101140099-101152109 GCA_020142125.1 Phrynosoma platyrhinos
TCCGCCCCCCCCCCAAGAAATTACTGGCTCCTCAAGATTTGCTACCGGTATGGCACTGAATTTGAGAAGGGCATTTTGGCTTATTGCTAGGTTGAAGGACTCAGTTCTGTATGTTCCTGCCCATCCTTATGAGATCACAGGTGTTATTGCCAATACATCATAACACAGCCTAGAGCATTTCTTATTATCAGGTAACAGCTATGGGTGGTGCGACAAATACTGAGCCATCTGCCATTCTTCACCAGTTTTCCCATACTGCTGCCATGCTGTGTCACCAGCAAGTTCCTGTTGACTGATACTTCCTGTTGACTGTCTACCTATTCCTTCTGATTTAATTTAGGTTCTGCAATATGGGATAAATGTGTCAGAAGATGCATGGACTCTCACTGAGAATGCAGATGTAAAATAATCCTAACTGTACCACATTTTCAGAACCAATTCCTTGTACTAGTCTTCCATTTCATATGTTCCACCTCCATGTGTCCCTCCACTACCCTGCTCAGTGAGTAGGAGCATGTAAGTATGCTATGTACTCTGGAAGCTTCTGTTTTGTGAGATAAAATGTATTGATTCCATTCTGCTGTGGCCAGTTATTTCTTTCCTTTCTCCTTGGTTACCCAGTACAGCAGGGTGAGAGTCTTAGTGCCCTTGAACTGCTGTTGGACTCCAACCACCCATCCACATTGGCCCAGAACAGGCAAATACTGCTATATTTCAAAAAGCTTTTGGAACTGAAAGCTTTTAAAGAAAGGGCTTTTAAGAGAGTGCTGTATTGTTTTAATTGTATTGTTTTCATTATTTATTTAATATTATTTATTTAATAATATAGTTTATTTAACTATTACTATTTAACTAGTTTTTATTATTTTTAAATGTATCCTTTATTTTGTTTTAATACCATTAATAATTTAATTCTGTTTTAATGATCATCTTTTGTATGCTTTTAGTTATACTGTAAAGTTGGCCTTTGATATCCACAGATTCTTTATATATAAATTCCAAAAGTCAAAACATACTATTGTATACTAGCTCCTACATGGGTTTTTAAAAGGAACAGTGTGTCATATCAAATAGGTCCAAGGCAAATGCCCTACATGACCAGGACGTAGTAAAAAGAGCTACAAGGAGATCATTATTAATTCTGTTGGCACAAGTATTTCCTCTATTGTATTACATCCATTTTTCAGGAAGCCATCTTCCACACTTCTGGATTGTGCATGCCCTTGCACACCTTCTTGTTCTTTCAGTGGGGGAATGGGAGAAGACGATGTCCAAAAAGTTTGAGTTCAAATTACTTACTGGGGGAAAAAAACTATTTTATCCATCAGCAGAGTGCAAGATAAACTAATCTGTATAAGAAGACAGAGTTCATGAATTCAGAGGCTTCATTTTTATTCTAGTCAGGGGAAAAAAAGCTCCTTGTTTGAAAGTCAGTGAGCATGTACATGCTCAGAAATTGTTTACCATGTTTCAGGAAGACAAACATAAGGATACACTAAGCTTGATCAGCCAAGTCTGACTGTATCCTCTCTAATATAGCGCAGGCAGCAGGCGGCATGAAACTATAATTTGCAAATGCCATTGGGAAAAGAAGATGAGCCTTTCTGGTAGTTAAGAAGCTTCTTTCTTCCAATTTAAGAATCAAGTCTATGTAAGAAACAGAAAAACATTTTACCTGAAGGCAGAAAATGTCTACCATCCTGATGTTCCAATGATGTACAGGACAAAAAATGATATATTTCTATTTTATGAATAGATGACTCCAAAGGATATATGCCATGAGCAGCCTTTTCTATTATTTCACTTCTGGATCACAACCTAACATTCAGAAATGTTCAGGTTTCACACAGAACACAGAACAAGGCAGAACATTTTACAGGGAAATTTCTACATGCAAGTCGGTTTTGTGTTTACCTTCAAAAGTGTTTTCTCCTACACAGCAACACAACCAATTTTCTGAATTACATGCCTGTCATGTTGTTGCTGTTGCTGTTGTTACTACTGCTGCTATTGTTATTACTACTATTACTGTTATTCATATTTTGCCTTTTCTCCAGTTTTGAGATTCTAGGAGGCTTACGAAAATTAAAATGCTAAAAGCTCACATCAGTAAAAGTATACAAAAGGTATTAATTAAACTATTTTTAGAATTAAGAACAATTTAAAAACATATCAGAAAAAAATTCTTACTTTGGCAATGTTGATGATGGCCCTTGGAGTAGGACCCGTAGGTTGAGCAGGAACCAGAGCTAGTACATGATCTCAAGGCCAAATGAGATCACGCCTGAGGGGGTCAATCAGGCTGACCAAAGAAAGAGCAGTATGAGTGCCTTTGGATGTGTCTGGTGTGTCTGGCAAAGGCCTAGAAGCTGGAAAGGCCTTATAGTTAGTTAGTAAAAGTGACCATATCAAAACAGTTCGCATCAAACAAACATGGTAAAATATGAGAAAATAAAGTGTATGAGATACAGTTGAATGATGGCCTTCAAGATGGATCTTGCCTGGAAGGAGGAGGTGAAACTGACCCCCTTACAACCACCCCCTTACAACCAGTGAAGATTCCAATATCTCACTCTCAGAGACATTACCATTGGAGTATATGATCACCACCAAGTCTTTCATGACACCAGGGAATGAGCCTTTATGGGAATCATCCTGAAGCAGCAATACCAGCTACATTTCTATACTGCTTCATACTGAACTAAGTAGTCTCTATGAGGTTTACAACATGTAAGCTTATTGCCTCAACAAGCAGAGTAGTCATTTTAGCAACCTCAGAAAGATGCCAATCTGAGTCCACCCTAGAGCCCCTGGCTGGAATCAAACTCATAACCTTGTGGCTGTGAGTGAGTGGCTACAGTACCATTATGCCACCAGGGCTCCCTATGCTTTCAAGCTGTGAGAAGCCACTTAAGATCAAGTAGTTTCAGACCAGGTTGGAGAGATTGTTCAGTGTGAAGATGGGAACTGACAATACTTCCTGTCCCTTAATTCCTCTTCTTGTGCTTCTTCTTTGTCAATTCCAATCTTCAAGGATTTCCTTGGTGTTTGTGGGTATGGACAGGCCACATGAGCATCCAAGCTCACATGGGCAATCATTGATGTGGCAGAGATGGTGCGAGCCAGTGACTGTTTTGCTCCATGCTGAACAGAAGACCTCATGGATGGGACTGAAGTGGATTTCAGAAATTGTTCAGTTTTAATGCTGACAGCCAATGCCATCAACGGTTGGTCAGGCTGTTCAGTGATGTTCATCCCATAGAGGTGGACAGCTATGAAGGAGTTGGAGGCTGAAGGACCTGTTTGTAGATAAATGTTTTCAACTGCAACTCCTTGTTCTTCCTACCCTGGTGCATGAAGACAGTACAGCGCGTGCAAGCAGAAAACATCTGCATCTTGCCCAAATAACAGGCAATTTAAGTGTCCATCTTGGCCTGAAAGCTAGATGCTGCAAGAGATGAACTTTAGGGAGAAGTCAGAGCCCTGAGGGTGAGGGTGGCTTCGACTGCCAAATGCTAGATGGCACAAAAAATATGAATTGGCAAAACCAATATCTAAGTGGCCAGTGCCTGAAGTGAAAGCAAAAGTGATGAATGGGTCCTCATGATACTGCTGAAGAATATAGGATTGCTGGAGGTGGGTGGGGCTACTGCCATAATGCTAACATAACATTTCTGAAGGTTCTGAGTGGTGCTCTGTACAGGTGCAAGATAACCCATTTGTGTGAGGCATGGAGACTATAAAGAAGAACAAGACTTTCCCTCTAAAATAATATTAGCCACTTCACTATAAGAAACCTTACTTAGGAGAGAATGGGTTAAAAATCAGAGGTGGTGGTTCTATGTGGATTTTTTGTTCTTGGAACAAGATAAGTGGGACTTAAATAAAAAGAGACGTTCTTTAAGGAAGGCAAAGATCTCTGCTGGTTACATTATTTGCAACTTAAGGAGAGATTTAATCAAGATAAAAGAGATCTTGACATAGAGGTTGAAGCAAATGAATGTTATTTAAGACTTTATAAGGATGCTGAACATAGAATTTTAAAAGTATATGGATATCTTGTGTAACTAGAGACAGAAGATTAATATGTAAAGGATTTCATAAGTTGGGCTGAAAATTTTGGGTATAATATTCAAATAGATGTATGGGAAAAATTGTGGACCAAGGACATAACATTTACTCTGGGTATTAGCTTAAAAGAAAATAAGATGATGCTTAGATGACACCTAACTCCAAATAGTTTGTCAAAAATGTTGGAAAAGGACTAAAATCAATGTTGGGGCTGTTAGGATTATAAAGAGGGCTCCTTTTTTATATGCGGTGGACATGTGGGAAAGTGAAAAACTATTGGTGTACAATTTATTGGTTTACTTTTTAAAAGAGTTAGATTTTTCAGTGAAGCCAGAAATGTTCCTGTTGGGCATTATGATCTGGATAGTAAATATAGACTACTTCTTTGATATATGACAATAGCAGCAAGAAGAGTGTTTGCTCAAACTTGGAAACAGATTGCACACTGACAATGATGGATTATTAAAGTAGCTGAGTTAGCCCAAATTGCCAAACTAACATGGATTTTAAAGGACAAACCAATTGAAATTTTTTTGAATAATTGGAAATAATTATGGATTTTTTCAGCCATAAGATATCTAACAATATAATAATTTGTGGCTACGGTTAGTAGTAATTCTATGTTTTCTGCACAGAAAAGCCCTGTATCTCTTTGTGCTAGTAGTGTTCAAAATTATGCAGAAATGTTTGTCTTCTTTTAAAGAAGGTAGAAAATAACTGGAATTTATTTTTACATGCAGGAATGAAATAAGCAAATGTTTACATTCCTGCTGTTTATTTCTGAGGAAAGAAAAAGGTCTACCATATATACTGTGATAATGGGACCCCTCCCACTACCTGAGCCCTTTCCCCAGGTAACAAAGGGTTAAAGAAATAAGGATCCAATTGCCCAATAAGATGACCAGTTGGGCAGAAGTGGGAATCTTCAAGATATTTCTCAAATGGGGTTATACAGTTGGCCCTCCATATCCACGGATTCTTTATCTGTGGATTCAAACATACACAGCTTGAAAATATTTTTAAAATATATAAATGACAACCCACCCACCCCAACAAACCTTGATTTTGACATTGTATATAAGGGATGCCATTTTACTATCCATTGCATTTAATGGGACTTGAATATCCACAGATTTTGGTATCCATGGGAAGTCCTGGAACCAAGCCTCAATGGACACCAAGAGCCCACTATAAAAAGGCTGAGAAAAACCAGGAAAGACCAGAATAGACTGTCTAAAAAATGAAGCTTGGCAATGGATGCTCCTGTCCCCCTGGATAACTGGTTGAGACTGGACAAAGGAGTCTGCACTCCCAGCTACCCCATGAACATCAAGTATTACAGGTCCCATCTGATCTGTGAGTAAAGTAGGAGAATGTATTAGCTAATTGCATCGTGGACTTTTGGTTATTTTTCCTGACTTGGCTGAAATGATCTAATTTGTCTGTAATTTGTAACTACTGTACTAATCCTGTGCCTGAAGGAAAGTTATATCCTTTTGCTATGGAGAGTCCTTTTTTTAGAATAAAACATTTTCCTTTAAAAGTATTTTCTCTCTCATATTCCTCTATCAGGTACCTTTACTTGGTCTAGCCTTTCCCCAGGGTTGGGAAGGGAAGGAAACATCTCTGCCGCATCAGAGGCTGGAAAGGCCTGTGAAATCCTAGCATAAAGGGAGAATTCAGATCAGTGGGTGGTGGTGGCAGCTTTTCAATGCAATTGAATGAATTGCATGCAACATTTTATCTGTGTTTATATACATTTTCTATGGAGGAAAGTCTGTGGAGTTCATTGGATTGTCAAAGGAGCCCCATGACCTGAAAAGGGTTAACAAATATTCTTCTAACAGATAGGTGGGCTGACAGAAACATAGTAGACAGACAGAGTAGAAGCTTATTATGTAGGAGGACAGCTCCCAGCCTTTCTCAGCAAAAGGCAGTGTCCAGGTGCAAGAGAGGGCAATGGGCTTAAGGCCATTAATAATTGCATAGAAGATCAAATTTCAGCAGGTGTCATGCAACATAGTGCTACTAAGACTCCCTCTACATGGTTGTTAAGACTGAAAGAACTGTATGCTCTTTTGTATTTGGCACTCCTAGCAAAAACCATTCTTGTGAACAACATGGATTTACAGCCATTTTTTAAAAAATTAAATGCTGAATTAAAGATTCAAGAAATGCAAATAATCTAACGCTTCTCTAAATGTATTCTAGCAATCTTATGTTACCATGGCTCTGGTTTTAAAATGCATTTTTAAACCTAAGACAGCTGGCTGTAGAATACTAATAAAATAACCAAGTGCGAAAAGAACTAAACACAGTTTGTCCTTTGGATCTGTGGGCTTCGGATCCATTAATTTGATCATCCTCAGATCATCATACCCCATATTATTAAAAAGAAGTGAATGAATGCAGACATGCTGAAGTGTATGCATTCACATTGCTGACATTTAATAATATGTGGAGTGATCATCTGCATTTTTTACATCTTTGAAGAGTCATGGAATTAAACCCCCGAGGATCCAAAGGACCAACTGTATGACACAGATGGCAACACAAGTACTAAGCCTTGCCATAACCAAGATGCCAACTGTGCCCACACATTTATCCAGGAAATGTAATCAGAAGACATAATGGCATTACCCACAATATTAGAAGGGCCTTCACATGCTCATCCTCCAATGTGAATTATGCCATACTATGTCGGCAATGCCGTTCAACACTCTACATTGGACAAACAGGCCAGTCACTGGGAATGGGAATACAGAAAAAATGGTGGCAAAACATTTTAATTTTCCTGGGCACTCCATTTCAGACCTCAGAACAGTGGTCCTTGACCAAAAGAACTACAAAGGTAGATTGGAAAGAGAAACAGCAGAATTGGAATTCATCCACAAACTACAATCCCTCAGCAATGGATTGAACAAAGACAATGGTTTCCTGATCACTACACACACTTCAACACTAGCTAACCCCATACTCATGGGGGTGCCCTACACTCATCTATTCTCCTCACCACAGGCTAGTCCCATTGCAAAACTAGACCTGTCAGTTCATCTGCATGCACAAAGACCAGTTTCCTATGCCTTTGAGCACCAATGACCATAATTAAAACTGGACCTGCAACTTCATTTCCGTACACAAAGGATTTTGAATGTGAATTGATATCCTCATATACCAATGGCATATATATGTCTGTGCCTGGCTTCTACTCCACCAAATGCATCTGAGGAAGTAGACTGAAGTCTATGAAAACTCATGCTTCCAATTTCTTTCTGTTAGTCTCAAAGGTGTTACAAGATCTCTCTACACACTATTTTAAACTCCAGTTAGAGTCATCCATAGAGTACTGGCTGCCTTTGTAAAAAGCATTGATTCATTAATAGTATTGGTATATAAAGCAAAAACAAGAAACAGGTGTTTTTGTGCATTAATTTGGCACTCAGAGTAAAATAGCTGAAACCTTGAAGACTGATTTTTTTAAAAAAAAAATGCACATAAACATTCATGCTCTATTTGTACATGAGATAAGTATGACAGCAAGCTGGTTCTTAATCCAGTGGCTTCACACAGCCATCCTGTTGTAGAATGTAGAATGATGGCTGGGAGAAGTTCTGTTTTATGAATTGGTAACACCAGACAAAACCAGAATGCTCTGTGCATGTGGAGTTTCAAATGCTGAATTTACTCAAATCATAGCACAGTTTTCACATCATGAATAAAACAGAGTTTGGCTCTACTGCCCTAATGCTAAATCAAATACTAATAATACTTTAATAATATTTTATTTTTATATCCTGCCTTTTGCCATAGCAATCAAGGCAGCTCACATAGTTAAAATTGAATTTAAATAAAGCTTATCCTGCATTAAACTATCAAACAATAATAACAATTGACACCCCCCCCCCATTAAAACTAGATAAATATAGTACTAAAATTAGAACACAGAATTAAGACAGTAAGCATTCTGGAACACCAATGGGTGTGTGGAGAGGAAATTTAGCGAGGAGGGAGCACAGATTAAGTGGGATGGTCTATTCAGGGAAGGTCTGCCAGAAGAGGTCTGTCTTGATGGGGTTTTTTAAAGCTGTCCAAGCTGGTTATTTGACAGATCTCCTCTGGCAAGGCATTTCACAGTCTGGGAGCGGTGGCAGAGAATGTCCTCTGGGAGTTTACAGGTCCCATCTAGTTTTTATTGGTTGCAGTAAATTTCTTCCAGCGGACCTGAGGGTGTGGGGCAGATTACATG
The DNA here is from genome assembly GCA_020142125.1 of Phrynosoma platyrhinos. Lineage (NCBI taxonomy): Eukaryota > Metazoa > Chordata > Lepidosauria > Squamata > Phrynosomatidae > Phrynosoma > Phrynosoma platyrhinos. The sequence goes on from CM034708.1 coordinate 101,148,417, forward strand.
GAAGAAGGTGATCCCTTAGATAGGTAAAGATCCAACCTCATCAGGCCTATGCCAGCCCAGATGCTGATATTAGGCTTTTTTGAAAGCATAGTTCCCATCATTTGAAACTCTAGATCTTCAACTGCAAGGCTCCTGAGCTCTGGACAGATGCTCTAAAGTCCAGCATTACATGAACCACAGCGTTTCACATTCTGTGTCACCATTATTTCTCTACTACTTTCTGGTCAGTTCATACATTCACACGTACACTTGTCTAAGAAAAACATCTATTTTGCAGAAGAAATAGAATATTCAATTAGACAAATGAGGAACACTGATTGGCATGAAGTATCACAAAAAGTTTCCCCACCACCACAAGTTACAGTCTAAGAGGAACACAAGCTGAATTTCTTATTTGGACCATGATGTCCTGTCAACTCAGCCCTGCCAAGGGTCTGATCATTCCCTTGGGATGGATATTCAGAACAGAATCCATCATGATTCTAGAGTAGAAACATTCCTTTGTAATTGAAAAAGTAAACAATTTGGATTTCTATGAAGGTGATTTTTCATTCTGGGGATGCTCCTGCCACTAGAGAATGCTCTCAGAAGATAAAATGCTGCTGTTCAGTTATAAAAATTTGACTAAAGCATGAGCATTTTCTCAGCATTTCACTCTCCCCAGAGAAGTTTTGTTTTGTTTGTTTGCTTCCTTTTATAACATTCATCTGTAGCATTCTTCAAGATTTAAATCCCAAAAGTAATGAAAGAAAGCACAGAAGGAGAAAGAGACCAGGGCTGAGAGAGAATACCCTGAGCCCCTCGACATAAATTATTGATGGTGCCTTGACTTAACTTACATACCAGAATTCAGTGTTAATGATGTGTGGATTTAAATTTTCTGTGGAGTGTGGCAAGCACTGAACTTGAACCCCCTAAATTAAGAGGAGTTTCTCCTTAATGTGATCTTCTCAAACTTTCCATATTCCATTAAGTACTATAACTATTAAATAAGGAACCTGCACATCATGGGCTATATTCAAACACATGACAGCTGTCAGTAAATTAATCAGACTACTGAGCATGAACCCAACTTGGTGTTTTAAAGTTTCATTATTTTCAGTCTTTTAAGGTGAGATGGAATGTGTGAGTTCGAGTAAGGGCACAGAACTTCAGAGTCAGTATAAGTGCTGATTCTGACACCTCATCTTGTAAGTAGAAAAGAGATGTAGCCTGGGCTGTCCCCCAAAGGAGGCAGATGACAAGATGACACATATCCCATTCCTTGTAGAGAAACTGACAATGGAAAGAAATCTGATTTCAGCACTGGCAATGGGATGCCACCATCTACCATAACACCTAAAGGCAGCAGGCAAAATGGCACAGAAAGCACTATCCCTCAAGAAAGAGGAATATTGGGGAGAGGAAGACTTTTCAGGAGCCATTGCTTTTTCCCAGAGTCTACTTTCTGAAGCATTTACTTTACTCTTCCTAATGGAAGCATCAGCTCTGCTATGAGCACTGTAAATGGCCTTAGACTAGGCCCACTGGATGCTGCTGCACTACAAAATTCAAAAGGAGAAGGAGGAGAAAAAGTAAAAGAAGCAAGCAGCTGCCATTCTAAATTATATTAAAAGTAACCTAGGGTCATTATTCTGTTTTCAACAGTAGCTGGATGACTTTCAATGGCAGAGCAAAATTCCCTTGCCGCTTGTTCCTGGTACAGGGGGTAGGTTGTTAAATTATTTATTTCAAAAGGTAGTACAAATAATTTAATCAATTGTCTCTCTACTGTCTTTGAAAAGGTCTCTCATGGGGAAGAAAGCCTTCATTGCTAGGGTGGGGTGGTCGGGCAGGGACTTCCCCTGCCCACTGCCTACTCCCTTGGCATCAGGAAGGTGGGGAAGAGATAAGCAGGTATCTTTCCCAGTTTGCTGCCACCCACCTTCTGAATCTATGTGACAGTAACAGGTGAGAAAGGATCTTGGAAGGAGGTAGTTTTTACCATCTTTGTTCTGATAGCTGGTTCACGATGATGCAGATGCCCTCATCATGTGTCCACTATTGGAACACACCTCATAATGATCCTCTCTGCTGGGCTGCTTCCAATCTGCCATGTTGGAGAGATAGCAAAAAGGTGAGTCTTGTCTGGGAGTGGTGGGAGTTGCCTTCAACTCCATTTAAGGAAAAGGGGAAAGAACAAGAAAGGGGCTTGAGGAGGAATTTGTCTCCCCCCCCTCACCCACCAGGTATCTGAATATCCTTTCCATTCCTCCCTTGGCAGCTGCTGATCACACTCAGTATGGTGTAACAGACAGTGTTGGGCTTGCATTGGAAAATGCTGTCCTTGAGTCTGATCTAAGCAGTGGTATAGTGAAATGTTGACAGGCAGGCCCTCCCCAGATAGGGGAGGATGGCAATGTTGATGTAGAACAATTTCTAGTAGTTTTAATTTCTCCCAATAACAGGTCTTTTGTAAAGAAAACAGGGATGGTTCATTTCTGGGGAAATCCATTTCTCTTCCAGTTACTCTGGAGATTGCAGTGAAACTCAGGGGAAAGAGGGAAATCGAAGGGGTAGTTGTGGTGTCAGATGATATCACAGTCCCTTCTAATGATAGAGTCCTGTGGCTTTAACCCTGTGATCCCTGGCTCAACAACACCATTGGATCTAGGACATCAATAAAGCTCACTTGGTGACCTTCACCTGGGGACAGGTGAGAAATTCATTTGGCTATTTTTTTTTACAAGAAATTTCAAAAGGTTGCAAATTTCTTCACAACATATGAAATGAGATTTCAAAACAGCTGAGTGCAAAAAAGAAACTGGCAAATTCATCTACACAGACAGCAGGTTTTGATTGCTTTGTTCTTACATGTCCAAGTTTGAATCCCTGTATAGTCAACCATGTTTGTAGTAGTAAATTGGGTTTGCCATCTCTTTTCTCCAACAGCTTGTTTGTTACAGCTACACTTTGGGCTAGTACAACATGCTCTTCTCTCCATATTGAGAGTAGCTGTACTTAGTGAATCTGACCGTTACTGATGGATGAGAATTTAATTCCCCCTTTACAATAATAATTTACCAAAGTATGCAAATTTCTTGCAAATGAACAGGACTAAAGGAACTTGTGGTCCCATTGATAGGAAGGGGTTGGTTGGTTGGTTTGACAGTGGGAGCAGTTGAGCTGTTCCACTGGCTGTTTGCCATCCAACCCTGGCATATGGTGATATAGGAACTGGACCTTCATTTCAGAGACCTGACAATGTATTTAGTTAGAATCGCTTATATAAATGCACTTTATATTTTCATTAACACCACAGTATGTAGATAAGCTAGTGCTGAAGATAGCATATTAGAGCTGAACTACAGAGAAATTGTTTAAAATCCCTGCTCAGTCCTGAAGCTTGCTGGGTAACATTTGGCCCATCACCAGAACCTGAAAAAATGACTACAGTCACCCCTCCATTTTCATCCTGTTCCGATGTTATCCTGTCCTGTTATTTTCATCCTGTCTCTGATGTTATTTAATATTTATATGAAGCCGCTGGGTGAGATCATTCGGAGGCATGGAGCGCAGTGTCTTCAGTACGCTGACAACACCCAGATTTATCTCTCCATGACCAGATCATCGTCTCAGACTTCTGATGGTGTCTCTCCTCTCAACGACTGTCTTAGAGTGGTAATGGATTGGATGAGGAAAAACAGATTGAAG
>CM034708.1:101152209-101164787 GCA_020142125.1 Phrynosoma platyrhinos
AGTTGGAATGTTTTAATTGTTGTACTTTTAACTTGCTGTAAGCCACCCTGATTGCTGAGCCGAGGGGCGGGTTATAAATAAAAATTTATTATTATTATTATTATTATTATGGGGGATCCGTTCTGGACTCCCCCTGGAAAAATGGAAAATCACCAATATTCAAGTCCCATTGGTTTGAATGGTGGCGAGTGCCCCAGCTTGCCCCCCTCCATTTTCTGCCCAGAGGGACGCAGAATCTAAGTCCATGAAAATGGAGGGGCAACTGTATTTTGAATTACAATTGTCTTATCATGGAAGTAGCTCATCATGGATAAAACTATTAGTGACTTGTACTATATATGAGTTCCTATTATAAGTCTATATGCTGTTCACTAATCACTGTGATACATAAGTAGATGAGTGCTAATGCACGTCCTGGTGACCATCTTCCCATAGGCAACTGTGGATTACAGGATGCTCAAAGTGATCAGCCTTTGGTCTAACCCAGCAGGGTTCGTCTAATGTTCCTAAACTAATATCAAGTAAAGCTAGGCAGTTTCTTTTATTTACAAATCTATTAGTGATATGACTAGTATCCACAACATCAGGAGTGGACATCAGGATCATCGATATTTTACAACGGTATATATGACCTCTTGGATCAGGCAATAAGTGATGGAAGTAATGCATATTCCTAAGTAGCCTTCTCTCTACAAGTCTGAAATGGAATCATGTTGTTAAAATAAACTAGTTAAAGATTATAAAGCTGTCATGCATTACACATTGATGTGTACCTATTATTGATCATTTAGCTGCATGATTAAAATATCCATTCCAATGGCCAGCAGGCCACCCTTGAAAGAAAACAACAAAGAATTATGTGCCACTCTAAAGAAGAACACTGTTGTCATGGCATAAGATTCTTTAGACTGTCTCAACTCAACAAACTAGGATCAGATCACACTGGATGCTGTGTCTTGTAGTCTTCAAGACCTCATGCCATAACAATATTTGTTTGTCTTTTAGGTACTTCAAGACTTTTTGTTTCTGATGCAACAGAATAACATGTCTGTCCACTTTAAACTTTTAAATCCCCCTCAAGACATTTTCACATAGCATAAGACCCTTATCCCTTAAGTTTCCAAATATAAGCCTTTGCCCTGCAAATATAGCCATTTCTTCTTGTTCTGTCTATTGTGAACCAAACTGATGGAATCATGTAGTGTTTTGTTGATTTAAGCAAAAGGATAATGAATATTTTATTGAGCTGTGCACATTTCCATTGAATCTGTGCCTTTTAAAAGTACAGGGACCTTCTTGATATATCATTCTTCATTTTCAAGGAAGGTTCAGCTCTGGAAAAAATATAAAGGCACAGTAGGTGCCATGTTCACCTCTTAAATCTATCTCCACAGGATAAGCATAAGAATATCTGAACATTTTGTGTGTCACTGCTGATGGCTGCTGAGATCCCCTGCTGTTATGTATCTTGGTCAGGATGGAGCCCCACTGCCTGACTTTTAAATTGTAGAAAGGGAAACTGTCTTGTCTACAGAAAAATATTATTGAGAAAGAAATTCTAAAGAAGATGAAAAAGCAGAGGAACACAGTCTTGTTCAAAATATATATCCAGATTACTTAATTTTATAATTAGTATAGAAATGTTATCTCTCTTCATACCATTCAAATACTGAGAATTTACAATAGAGTGATTCATACAAGAAAGAAGTCTGATGTGGGAAATAATTATTTTTTGTAAATGTGGGCTTTAATTGCTAGAGTGCTATGTTTTTCTCACTGGGAACATGTCACCAGAGCTCTGTTTCCTGGAAGAAAATGAAGAGGAAGGGAGGGGCAATCCCTGAAATATGCATCTATGAAGTTAGTCAGGGAAGTGTTTCAGAAGTTTGGTCTGCAGGGTCAGCATTATGTGAATGATGTGTGGCCCCCACAAAATAGTTTGGGTAGGAGAATGTTCTGATTTAGATTAAGCAAAGTCAAGTGATATCAGGATCAGTGATTATGGAAGTATAAGTGCTGGCAGTATACAGGACTATTTTAAAAGAAGAAAAGTAGTAGCAGCAATAGTTTGCTTTCTATGTCAGCTGTGACTCTATGTAGAATAAACAGAACTAGCTTCTGTTATGGATGTGCTTGTTAATTCCCAACATGGCTACTCTAATGTGCTTTATGTGGGTTTATTTCTTTGTTATGTTTCACAGTGTGTGTGTGTGTGTGTGCGCGTGTCATCAATTTTTGTTGTTAATTTGTTTAAACTGTTTTAAATATGACAATGTTTAATAATCTTTTAAGGGTGGGAGGGTTAGGGTTTAGGGTTGATTGTATTGTATTGTATTTTTATGTTTTAAGCCACCCTGATTGTTATGCAGAGGGGCGGGGTATAAATAAATTTTATTATTATTATTATTATTATTATTATTATTATTATTATTATTATTATTTATCAAGTTGCCTGTCAATTTAGGGTGACCGCATAAAATTTATAGGGCCTTTTTAGGCAAGGAATATTCAGGGGTGTTTTGCCATTGCCCTCCTCTGAAACAGTGGAGCTTTTCACACTGATAAAAAAAACCCATGTCTTTCCTCTCCCAAAATCAGTTCTAATTTGGGGTACATCCAGATACCTTTGCAGGGATTTTGCTGCTGAATCCGCCATCCAAATACAGCCATGGTTCAGCCTGGGTCCCAGGGGAGCTCAGCATGCCTCTTTTCAAAACCTGGAGTTTTCTGACTTTAAAAAAATGCTCACCGGAGTGCTCCTATGAGCAGGGCTGGACCCAGGCTTATTCAGGCAGTAGATTCAGTGGCAAAATCCCTGTGATAGTATCCAGATGAAGCCCAAATTAGAATTGAATTCGGGAGAGGTAAGAAGCTTTTTGTAGTAGTGTGATAAGCTCTAGTAAGGCCATCTGCAGACAGGTGACCGTGGGCCGCCCCAAGAAGTGGAGGATTGGGGCTGCTGCTAACACATGCAGCGGCCCCAATCCACCCTTCTGCTGGCCCTGGAAGGAGTGTTAAAATGTCACTCCTTCCAGAGTGGGCAAGAGGGGCACCCGAAGAGATGCCGTGCATCTCTTCCATGTCTCTTTGGGCGCAGCGTGTCTGGACGCTGCACCAGGAGGATGTCATCAGAGCACTTGATGTGTGCAATGGTGCACGCTTTGATGATGTCCTCGGGAAGGGGTTGGGGCAACCGGTGTGTGGCTGCCCCTCCCTTCCCTGCCTCCAAGATGGCATGGCACCTAAAATGAAATGGCATTGAGTAAAGAGTGTCATCTCTGCATTTAGTCTGTAGAATAGCAATTTGCATTACCCTATTGCCAAGTTGCTATCTTCCAGCTTCCAAATCTGGACAGCTTATTTTGCATACTTTGCAACCTCTTGACCCATTAGGTAAGTTTCACTTTGGTTCCACATGCAAAGGGTACTTTTCAAATTTGTAAGCATTTAACAATAATATGAATACACATCAGTCAATGGAGTATGCAATAGAGAAATGTGCATGATCCTGAGGGTTGGATATGATCTGGTAGGACATCTGAGGAGGGCAAATTGATCTTGGATCCAGCATTTTAGCTGAAAATTCAAACCAGCTATTGACAAAAAAGTGAATAGTTGATATGGTGTGATTGGTGATAATAATTTCTAGTGCAGTTATGTTGAAGCAATATTTTACAATTCTGGGGTTTAAGGTATGTACAGTTATTTGTGCCTGGTGTGTTTGTGTGTGTTTAAAGGAAAATGTAATTGGGAAACACTCTTAAATTCATTAGAGTTTGGGCAGTGAATAAGGGATGTTAAGCACTATTCCTTTAAACCAGGTCTGAGTAAAATGTGGCACTGGAAGGTAAGTGGAAGGTAATGGTAGTTGTAATAAGCATTTGGAAAGCCACTGTTACCTACCTCTGCTTTTTAAACTGTGTTTGTTACAAAACTGCCAGCACATGAACAAGATTACCCCCTCTCCTGCCAGCAACATGAGAATAAAAATGCAGATAATGACAATGAATTTTATTTGCCTTTCTATTAGGAAGTCATTTTTAATATTTGCAAACTTGGAAAAGTAATAATTTTTACATGGAATAAAATCTAAGGTAGAAGGAACACAGATATCTATGTTTGCTGCTGCCATAACTTTTAAAATGCCAACCAAGCTACAATCAAATTTTGGATTTGTCTGTTATTTTCTGGGCACAGTCACTTACTATTTCTAAGACCAAAATATGGCTTTAAAATAAACCTATAAATCCTTTTTTTCAAAACAGTGGTCGAGTTAATCTACATTTTTATCTCATTACAGATATTTCTCCCTTCATATACATTAATTTCCTGATTGGTTATGAACAATGCAATACTGTATGTATGTTTAACCTATTTTTTCTGGTTCTGTAAATGAAATACAGCAATCTGGACAAATCAATGGTACAAACAGTGGCATCACTAGGGGTGTGAGGATGTGGACACCCTGTTGGGCCCTCCACCATTGTGAAGGTTTTTTTTTTTTTTTTTTTGGCAGGGCTGCTGCTAATGTCCTCCCCTTCTCCAATGCCATGGCTCTCTTGGCTGAGGGAGCCAAGACACTGGAGAAGGAGGACTGAGTGTGTGCCCCACCTGCCTTCTCAATTGCCTTGACTCTCTTGGACAAGAGAGCCAAGGCAATGGAGAAGAGGAGTGAGCAAGCACCCCACCCATCTTCACTGCTGCTTTGGCTCTGTCAGATGAGTGTGCCAAGGCACCAGAGAAGGAGGGGTGAGCAAATGAGTGTACTTCCCACCTTCTCTGCTATCTTGGCTCTCTTGGCTGAGGAGGAAGCCAAGGCAGTGGCAGTGTCTCCTCCTCCTGCCTCACTTGCCTGGCTACTTGCTCAGGGCAGCCCTGGGCGGACATCTGAGCAAGTGATGGTCAGGCAGCCATTTGAGAAAGTGAGGCAGTGGGAGGAAAAGGAAGGGGAGGACAGGGGAGGACATTGATGCCCAGCAGCCCTTTCTGGGCTTGGCCAGATTGGGTGTAGATGAGTGAGGCAGTGAGAGGGGGCAGGGCAAAGCACTGTTGTCATTCTCCGTGGCAGTCCCTTCCAGGCTTCTACATCATGTGACACCAGCACTGGGTGCAAATAAGCATTTGGTTGCAGAACTAGAATGCAACCAAAACCTAGCCATATAGCTAAACAGACCATATAACAGTGCCATATAGTGCTATTGAACTAATTCCCTTCACCTCCAGACAATATGGGTAATAGGTAAACAAGATGGGGGTTTATACCAAGAGCATATGAAGAGCCAAATATTTTCCACCCGTTCTATGTGGCAATGCTAGCCTTCCATTTAATCAAAGAACACCAAAGATGTCAAAAATTAAATGCAAAGGAAGCATGCTTGGTAACTCTGATGGTTAAAATTTCAAGTATGAAAAAAGCAATGGCTAAAATTTCCTCTCCTTCCAATATTTGTTATCTTTGAAACAGACTCCCTTCTCCTCTGAGAAAACCCATGTGCATTCACTGCCAAAGATCAGGAAATCATGAGAAGAATTATGTAATTCAGAGTTGGACCCAAATGTAAATCTTTTTTTTTTCCTTAACAAACATGTGAGAACTTAGGGAAGTGGAAAAGGAAGACCATAACCACACCTTTAGAAGTCAGTCAAATCTCCTCTCACCATACAGCCCAGCTTGCTTGTTTGAGAATGACAAAAGTCAAGGAGTACAAGCCACTGCGTGTGCTCTGAAACAGATGGGAATTGTCCAGGGCTATGCAGAACAATTATGCATATTTTTAGACAGCTCAATTTCATGACATGTTTCCTACCATCCAAATTCATTCTTCAAAGGAATGTTGTTGGGAAATTGAACCTGGAGCCTTGTAAATCTTGCTCTACCACTGAGCTTTGTTTGCTTCCCTGAATCCATGCTAGAATTTATGAATGATTATCTATTTAATTAAGTTGCAGAGAAATGAGGGGAAGACATTTCTTTTGTAAAACTCTGAAAAAACTTCCAATTTTTTCACCAGATGGTCATGTCATATCTGAGATTTCTGCTGGTTTTAATAACCATATTCTAAGGCCATCCTGGTGCAATATCTATCTAGTCCCATTGCAAAGAGAAATTGACATTATTAAGGAGGAAACTATATTGATTTTATTGCAGCTGTACAAAGAAGCCTTGTTTGAAATAGTGCCTTAAACTTAAGGAGGTAAAATAATCTTTAGGGACAGACTTTATCATTTGACTGCCTTATGCAATATACTTTACCTCTCCCAATGCAGTGAGAAAATTTGTCTGTTTCTTACCATGGAAATACTGCAAAGGAAGTCAGTGCTATTACTGTCCTTTCACAGTTGGAAAATGGTGCTCAACTAACCAACTGAGAGCCATGATGTACATGGGAGCACAGCCTCATCTTCTTCATTTCATTGCAGAAAATTGCCCCAGATCCTTCTTGTGACAGGAGGTTGTCATGTTATACCACTGATGACAGAGCTTGGTGCAGTTAGTTTCACCAGAAGACAGTGCAGGCTACCTTATGGTATTTATTAGGCATAGCAAATACACTAAGATCCAGGCACTTATAACGTGCATCATTCCATTCCACTATGAAATTCATCCACACTGCATCAGAATTTGGAGGTACATTGCTTTATGTACGTTGTACATTTTGGCTGCCACATCATACTGTTGACTCATGTTTAGCTTGTAGTCTACTAAACACCCTAGATCCTTTTTGCATGCACTGTTAACAGGGCAAGTATCACCTATCCTATTACATTACATTACATTACATTACATTACATTACATTACATTACATTTTTCCTATCTAAAGTACCTTACATTTATTTACATTTATTCCTGTTGAAAGTCATTTTGTTAGTTTTGGTCCTGCCCTTGAATCTGTTAAGATCATTTTGAAATCTTGATCCCATGCTCTGGGGTATTAGCTACTAATAATCTGATGTATTCTCCAGATTTTATAAGCAAATTCTGGTCCATCATTCAAATCATTTATAAAGATGTTGAACAGAATTGGGCCCAGAAAATCAATCAATCAAACATGGCTTGCAAAAAGGAGGGCACAGACCCCTGATTTTCCTACTTTCCCCACAACTTTCCCCAAGGCTGATGATGGCTTACAAAAAAGAGGAATAGCCCTGTCTCATCGTGTTGCCGGTTGTGCCACCAATGACACACCATGCATTTTGAAAGAGCACAAACCAGTGTGAATGACAATCATGCCAAAAAAGAAGTGATTACAAGGGAATAATGAAAAAATCCACTTTCATAGTGGGAACGACAGACCTTTTGGAACTGATTCACTGACACGGAGTGAAGGCGAATCGCAAACTGGTTTAAATGTAAGTGGGAATGAGGCCTAGATTCACAATAGAGTTGTAAAATCCCCCTCCCCCTCCCAAATGTGTTCACATCAAGGAACCCTTTTCTTCTTTTTCTCCTGTGCTCAGTTCTAATACAAAACTACTAAGTTATTAGGAGACCTCTTCAGAATTAGAACTTTTCATCTACATTTTATATAAATTAAAACAATTTCTAGACACACTCATCACTTTGAAAGTGCAAAAGATATAGCAAATATGTCAAGATAAGTATCAGAATATAGAGCCATATGAAAATACAGAATGATTTCCTATTGCTGCAGCAAAATAAAATGAAAGTGATAACAGATGGTTTTTATTGTTTCTTTGTCTCTTTCTGTCTCAAGGATCATCTGGACTGATATCATCATTGTGACAATATTGCCCTTTCAGATTATTGGTGGCTTTAAAGAATGGTTTTTTGAACTGCTTTTATCCATTAATGACTTTTAGGCCACAATCCTATCATCTAACCTGGGATTGCTGATTAGATGATAGAATTGTGGTCTAAAAGTTATTAATGGATAAACACAATCTAAAAAAACCTATTCTTTAATGCCACCAATGATCTGAAAAGGCAATATTGTCATAGAGCATGATATCAGTCCAGAATTAATGCAGCTTGACACTGCTTTAACTGCCATGACTCAATGCTATGGAATCCTGGGATCTGTAGTTTTCTGAGATATTTAGCTTTTTCTGTCAGAAAGCTTCAATGGCACAACAAACTACAAATCCCATGATTCCATACAATGAAGCCATGACAGTTAAAATCATGTCAAACTGCATTAATTATGCAGTGGGGCAGCAGCTCAATGAAACTTGTTGCAGCTGCATAGACATGGATAGGAGCTAGTCAGGATAACTTTTTTCTGGATGTGTATTTTAAAAAAACAATAACCAGAAGCTCTTTCCATCCTGAAGATGCAATCTGTGAATTTGAACAGATACCCCCCAAACAAACTGAAACATATGGCTCTTAAAATTATACCGGCCATATTCAATAGGTAGAGTGGTATAGGTATTCCCAGCATGGAGAACACCTGCTTGCTCATCACAAATTAGAACTGGGGAGTCTCTTAGGGAATAAAGGCCCTAACAATCTTAATTTGGTACTAAAATGATTGAACAGAAAGGGGTCCAGTCCCAGATTTTTAAGCGTTAATTAAGAGAATACAATCCCTGGATGTTTCTGGATGAATCTGTTAGTTGCAATTTCTCTATAGTAAGATTTCTAACAAGTTGTTGACATCTCAGATATGAAAAAAAGTGAATTTTGGTTAAAATGAAATGAAATGTTCACCTATTCGTAGGTAGGACTACACAGTTTTTGATGTCTCTACTGTTTACTGAAAGTTCAAATGTCTTATTTTTCCTGGTTTAAAGCTGTTCTCTTTTAGTTTATAAAAACTAACACTTCCTTTGTAGCATAGTGGTATCATATGTGGCATTGCATTTATCTCTAAAAATTCCCACATTAGGACCAAACTTTCACTTCACTGAACCCAGTATACATTGTATTTAGTACAATTACAGTTAAAGTTAATCCTGTATGCAGTAGTGGTCTGGGTGAGTTATTTTAGGCATATCACAAATTTGAATCAGGGGTGCTAAAGGTGCCTCACAATTTCCAACCCCCTTACCAATCCATATTTACCAGGATTCTTTGGGAGATACCAGAATAGTAATACTGATATCAAAATGACATGAATTTGTAGTATAGAGTAAATATGCCAACAATATTTGAAGAAATGTTTGGTGAGTAGGGACAAAATTCAATGGAAGCTCTTAGATATCACTTTATACAACATTTTGACCAGAACAATGTGAATGGGTAGGCTTCAAGACTATGAGTACTATCTTCCTATCATACAATATTTCATACTATATATTGCACCAAAACCACCAACAACCATCCACTAAACTGTTACAACTTAATGGCTTTCATCCTTTTCAGGATGAAATAGTGGAAGAGGGTTCCATATAAATGGTGAATTGAACTTATATTTTTATATGATCACATAGTTCACAGCTGATGCCATTTGAGGAAGACTAGTTCTCATTTCCTCCATACTAAAGGATGTTTCTACAGGGTTGGATATGTGAACCAAGCCTGGTTTTCTCTTTGCTCCAGTTTAGGCCAGTGAGTTAGCCTTCAGAAATACATACAGATACTGGAGCTGTCACAGAGATTTGCCATCTAAATTTGGAGACACATTCCTCAGAGGAATTGTCCAGAAATTTTTAGAAGGAAGCAGATAAGAAGGGGGCAATAATTTTCATGCCTAGTGAAGAAACACTCCTTTTATAGATAGTTGGTATTCCTTTAAATATTATGGGACAATGAAGAAACCCTCTCTGTGTAGGATAGTTGATAGGACCTATGCCTAAAGCTGCTACTGAATGTTTTTAAAGAAAAATTAAAGTATTTTTTCAGGCATTCTGTACAACCTTAGTGTATATCACATTCTCTACCCATACATATGGATTCAACCTGTTTTAAATACATACATATATTTCTACACAAGGATGTCCAGCAACAAAATAGGACAGTGACCCTGCACTTTTAATAGAAGTGTAGAAAAGGGAAACAAAACTATTAATGATGTAGACTTCCTTTGCATCTAGACTTCATATTCAGGCCATGTACACTTACTGACCTCAGTCACACCATTTCTCCTTACACACTGCAATACCTTCAGTGCAAGTGGAAAGATGAAAATGAGTTGCTGAAAGACTTACCTTGAATAAAAGCCTTAATTTAAAAAAAAATGGGTACAGATAGAATTTACATGAAAAGGCTTTGTATAAAATGATTAAATTGTAGTGGGGTTCAGGTGATACTAATTTAAAGCACAGTCAGACAGGGGAGAGCAGCATTCGATTTACACCTATGAAATCCCCAGTAGTTGATAATTACTTTTTTGTCTCCTTCTCATTTTTTCCTGCAGTCTCATTACCTGAGATCAGCAATGTACGGACACAATAGTGGCCTGTTTCTGATGGGAGAAGTAGAGCAGTTAATTTTATTTTTTTCCCCACTGATACATGCCTATTAGAAGTGGAACAGTGCTGATTTAAATGTAAGTTTCTTTAAAAGCCATAGTTGACCCATGGAAAGGTCCTAATGCATTTAAACAGATGACAGTATTTCTGGGAATTTTTTGGTATCTGGCCATAGAATGACTAAACATAATTCTCCAAATAACATCTAATTTATATGCCATGCATGGCCATGCATATATAAGCTCCTTTTTGTAAAATTATTGGCACATTAACACTAAATGTGAAGACATAACTGTGCTTCAGAATTTTGTAATGAACCTCTCCCCCCCCCCCCCCCCCCCCCCCCCCCCCCCCGAGCTGTTGCCCTAATTTCATGGCAACCTACAGCACAATGTTGTTAACTTATTGGGATTGAAAATGAATCCTATATTGAATGAACATTTCTTGTGGGTCATGTAATCTGTGTAAATATTGTTCAGTCTCTACTCTACTGTTTTGAGTTCTTCAGGGCTTTGCTATAAAATTACTTCTTCTGTACTGAATTTGTTTTAAACAGTAGATACACTTCTGTATATAGAATGTTTGACCTGAAACAGATGGGCTAAATTAAGTGGCTTCCAGCCACTTCAGTAGTGTGATGTTTACATGATGCATGCCTCTGAAGTAGCCAGAAGCCACACAGAAACTGCATGGTGGCCACAAGGGCCGGCCCCAAAAGGTATGACAAAAATCTGTTCCTGCCAGCAGCTCATTTGGGACCGTGGCAGCCTGCTTTGGGAATGGGCCATCTGGTTGCTGCAGTCCTGGCCTGAACAGGGCCAGAGTGGCCTCTGGCCACTACTTACTGCTGCTTGGCTTCACCCCTATATCTACCGGTACATAGCCATATCAGTTTATATACAGTATAAAAATGTTTAAGGCTGATTTTCTGCAGAAGTCTTCTTTGAGACACAAGGAAGAAGAGCCTGTGATCTTACCCTAATTGCACCAAAGACTATTACACACATTCAAGCAAATTCCAGCAGAAATGCTTTTCAGATCTTTTTTCCTAACACAGCAAGAGCTGAACCAAAGGTGGTAGGTGGGGCTATTTGGTGCCAGGATGTATGGGGTAGAGCATGTATGGGCTACTCTATATTTATGTGTTTAATCTTCTTAAATTTAGGTGTGAAACAGACTGCCCTGAAGGGGTGGCTCCAAGCCACCCCTACCGAAGCCAAATTGGGGCCACAGCAAGCATCAGCTGCAGCCCCAATCTGCCTTGAAGCTGGCCAAAAAAGGAGTGGCAAATATCCACTCCATTTTGGGCCAGCAAAAAGCTCTGCAGTGACTTGAAGCTGGCTGCAAAGTGCTCTGGTGGCATGCGGTGTATAAACGCCATACTGCCGGAGTGTCTTGAAGCCACCCACATTTAAACAGCTAGGTGGCTTCAAGACGTGTTGGGGGCATGCAGCACCTAAATGCCATCCCTCTGAACTGCCCAGAAGGTGGCTTTACTGGGCTGTCTGTTTTGGTTCGTAGTTTCCTTCAATAAAGAGATAAGAAGTATACCTGCAAATTTTTAAGGTAATCCAACAATAACTTTAATTTTGGAATACTGAAATTTGGACCATAGATAGATCCAGCCATCTTGATTTCTAACAGTTTGAGAATTGGATATTTTAATATTTAACATTCAAAATTTAGGTCATGAAATGTTGACCATAGAAGAAGATAGGCCAGAAAGAATGCCAGGCTGTCATGATTTTATTGATTTCTCATGCACTTGGGAAAAAAAAATGTGGTGAAGTTTCAAATAGCAACCAAAAATGTATGGCCATTAGGGATGTAAAGAATTCCCACACGTTTTCTTGTCTTCAATGAGAAAAGGTGTCTTGATAGTCCTTCAAGAAAATGTTTGGCCTTTGTGAGATTATATGATTTGGGGTACTTAAAAAAAAACTTTGCACATTTTTTACACAAGTTCTCCCACCCCCATCCTGCCACATTTTTTTATTTTTATTTTTTGTTGGCAAAGAAACCCTGACATGTGCTCACCCAGTAGGCAGAAAAGTTTGAAATTATTTGTTCTTGTGTGAGAGAACAAGAATATATAAGCACAGATTTACAGAATGAAAGCTGAATTTATTAGACATACCAAATCACACCACTAAGAATGTTATCACACGGGGCAAATCTGCTGGTTAATTCACACAAATCCCAA
>CM034708.1:101164887-101178693 GCA_020142125.1 Phrynosoma platyrhinos
GGATTTGTGTGGATTAACCAGCAGATTTACCCCGTGTGATAACGTCCTCAGTCTCTAAAAGGTTTACCATCACTGTTATATTCTTTTAACTGATAGTATGTATTTTAATGGATGTAATGTGTTTTTAATTAGTGTTATATGTCCATCTGTTGTTGTGTTTTAATCTGCTGTTCCCCACCTTGATCCATAAGGAGAGGTGGGTAAGAAACATATGTTGTTGATCCCGCATCCAGTCTCGGGAAATATGAACTCTGCATTTTTGTGTTGAGAATTTTGAACAAACTTCTTTTACATTCCTACAGACATGGAAACTAGGCTCTTGGTCCACTTACCTCTGTGTTGCCAATAGGGGAGCTCTGGGCTTCAAAAACATCCTGGAAAGGGACTGCATTTGGCTCATGGGCCACACTTATCTCATGTAGGTTTCTACTCTAATTGGCGGCAGCTCCTTAAGGTTTCCTCCAGCTTTGCTACCTGAGGTCTGATGAAGTGGAGATGCCAGTGCATTAGTGCAAGACCTTCCACGTAAGATGCATTGATCTCCTGCCTATTTTTTCTCCCTCATAGAAGTACGCTCATTAAAAAAAAAATCAGTTATAAACAGGATGAATTCATGATAATTGTTTAGAAAACACAGCCCAAGAAGATGCTTTGTACTGGGGAAGAACTGAATAAGTGAGATTACATTCAATCAGAGTTTCCAGTGGGCTCTGAATGTAAAGGCTTTACTCTTATCTCTGAAGGGCAGAGTCAGAATCTGCAGGAAGGAGGCATTGTTTCCTCCAACCCAGCTTGCTGCTCACAGCCTCTCAGGACACTGCTGAGTGCTTGGATGAGCAAGTGTCATGTTTTGTTCACATAGTTTTATTGGAAAGATGAAAACAGCATTTGTTAGTACTTTATTGTGTATACATACAGCTGATATAACCCTGATCTATTGTATGCAGTCCACTGACAAATCTTGGAGCTATTTCTCAGTCTCCTTCTATACAAATATTTTATATGCACAGTAAACTGGAAGTCCCTTTCAGGCATGGCTCTGTCACTGTGAGCAAACAATGGTTTCATATCATTATTTAAGGCATGCGTGACTAATCTTGACTGTGTAGTATCCAGATCCTAAATTTTGTGTTTGTTTGTTAGTATGGTCTGCCTAACTGTACATTCCAGGCTGCTAAGCAAAAAAATGTAGTTGAACAAAAAATGCAATAGATATGTAACAAAATCCAGAATCCACGAAGCAGCAATACTTTTATTGGGCCATCTCCAAAGCATAAAATACATTATACAAGCTTTTTAAGCTTCACTGGCTTCTCCATCAGGAAAAGATATTAAAAATCATACAGGAGAAAAAAGGTGATGATATTAGAGTCACAGGCCTACATTCTGTCTCAGATGTTACTCTGTTGTCAATTAAGATGGTATTGAGGGATCTTAATGCAGGGAAAGGTCACTCCCCTTCTTGCTTATGTGAGGGCTAGGGACAAAGTGCAATAAAAGACAGGTGGTAAAATTCCAATTCCATTAGCAACAGAAAAGTAACATCCCTTAAGATCCTGCTGCCACTGCCCCCTATGAAGCTAACTGTTACTTTCTTAGGATCCAGCTGTCCCTGTACTGTTACATCTGGAAAAACATTTAAGTCTTGCCAGTTAGTCTGAGCACAAAACAGTGTACTCTCCCAGAGAAGAGAAATCACAAAAAGGCCTCACCCTGCTGCTGATGCCAATGGGCAGTCGGTCACCAAAAGACTGGCTATATCCTCATTGCCAGGGAAATATCTGCCCAGTTGATGCAACTAGACAGTAGAGTTGCAGTCTGCAAGAACAATCTGCACAGACCCCATTCTGCTGAGGCCCAGCAAGCACTAGAGGTAATACCTACTCCCTCCAATCCTCCCCTACTGCCACAGTTGCCACATTGTCCACTCAACCTGGTTTGGTGGATCTCTACCAGCTCATTCAGGGCTTGGTAGAGAGAATTAAGCCCACTGCTCCCCAGAGAACTGTTCCTGGTGGCAGACAGGAAGTAGCCTCCAGCAGTTTCAGGACATGCTGGAGAAAAAATGTCATTTGTAAATGGGGGATTTTGTAGCCAGCAGCATTCCACCCCTGCTCCCACATGCTCTGGAGTGACCATGGCAGTTTCTTGGACGTTCACAGAAAATGTGGCTAACAGGAGTGGGGAGGCTGCTTTGAAGGAATGGGATGAAATCCTCAAGTGAAAAGATGTATCTGTAAATATCAAAGTGAGGATCATCCATGGCATGTTTCTAATATTTTTTATATGATTGTCAAAGCTGGATAGTGAAGAAAGCTACAGGAAATGTGGCCCTGGAAGAGAGTGTCAGGATTCTATGCTTCTCATAGGAATCTGACCACAAAGGGGTGGTGCATGTAGTGGGGGGAAATCAAAGGGAATGGCAGATGGGCATTGTAAATAATAGATAGGACATGGGGCAGGTTTATGACTGGGCTGAGAGTTTGCTTTCCGATCCCAGGAGATGAAAGGAGGTGGACCTGGAAGAACAAACTTCAAAAATCCTTTGATATGGACAACTGGACCACTGAGGAGGGAAAAAGGGAGTTAGGTCAGAGGGCTTTAATGTACTGGTTTGGTGGGAAATACTCAGAGTTGTTTCTAAAATGATTGCTGTGGCAAAGGGTCTTGATTCCAGAATAAAGCTACAGCGAATTTACACTTAAAAATGTTTTACTGATTCTTCAAGTTTCTTGCTACTAAGCATAATAGAGTTCTACAGATACCATGGATTGCTAAAAGCATGACACTGAAACAGCTCTTCCAACTTCACCTCGTCTGCAGCAAGTGCTTGTGGCTCAAGGCAAAGCTGACCTGGAGGAACCGTCCCAGGGAAAGTGAAGTGGTGGCTTGGTGGCCACAGCCCAGGAAGGTTGAGTGAATTCTGGCCAAGTGGCTGGAGCAAGGAAACGCCAGGAAGCTGTGGGAGACCCTGGGAGCAGTGGCTGGACTCAGGAGGAGGACTGGTGGACAGCGTAGAGGTACGGAACAGGACAGCCCCAACTTACCTGGACTGGGAGGACTGGTCCATGGAAGAAGAAGGGCCCAAAGAAACTTCAGATGGGCCATGGGATGCCCTCGAGGAGCCACTGGATGAGACAGGAGAATATGAGTGGTTCCAGACCCTAATGGCTAGTGGGGGGTTCATCACGATGATGAGGACAGCAGAGAAGGGATGGGGATCCCAGCGCAGGGCCAGTGCGGTGGGTGGACACTGCAGCAGAAACCCCAACCCATGAAGCTATGTGGTGGGACTTCAACTACACCAGTGCAAGCCACGAGAGTGCAATGCCCAGCATGAGGAGAAGTGACTCTTCGGGCATATGCAATAGCACCCTAAGTCGTATTCAGAATCCAGCTGTGTGGCAACTGGGGGTGCGGTTTGATGGGAGATCCAGTATGTTATCCTACATCATGGTCCCGATAGCGGCACACATTCCCTACAGAGTGTGCCAGAGTGAGGTGTATGACTGCATACCTGAAAGGCAACATGGTAGACTGGCTAGTGCAACTGTTTGATGTCCAAGCCCCAGAACTGGAGAACCTGTCTGCATTCATGGTGGCCCTGTGAGCCTTTCAGGATCCAGAAAACCAGGCTAAACTGATGGTGCTGACTCAGGGGACATGCTCTGTGACTGAGTATGCAACTGAGTTCTGAGGACTAGCAGCTCAAGCCATGGACTGGCCTGAAGCTACCAAGATGCAACACTTCAAGGCGGGCTTGTGAGCAGACCTGTTGAAGTGGGTTTGGATGACCGGCAACCTGCAGACAGTGAGAGAGTAGATTCAACTGGTGGGAGAGGTCAAAATGGTGCAGCAGGAGATCCAGTTGATGACCCACTGGAAACTGGGAGTGAGCAAGGGAACTAACACAAACCTAAGCCACTCCTGAGGAAATGAGAAAGAAACTAAGCCCCAGGAGATGGTGTGTGAGCAATGGAGATGACTGAGACTGTGCCTGACCTGCAAGCAGAAGGGAGATCTGATGGTGGCGTGCCCTGAAAAGAGGGATGGCATCCTGATGAAGGGGCAGCACCCTCCACCACCAATGGGGGATCAGCGACACTCCAGAATGGGACTGGGTGATCAAGCCCTAAAAGCTGCAGCTGTAGCCACAGATCCAGAGATGTCCACGGATACAGCGGAGTCAGAGGACAATGCAGAGCCAGCGGAAAACTCCAACGGTTGGCCTTGGGCAGCAGTGGGAGGCTGGCCATAAGATCTCAGTGCTGTACCATGAGGGTGAGTGGCGGGGTTCCCTTATACACCCTGAGTGTGAAGGTGGAAGATTGGGGTAGGAACAGAACTATGAACTTAATGGCTGCTATTGATTCATGGTGCTTTGAGATTTGGACTGATCATTGCAATTTAGAAGCCTTGCAAACTCCAAGAAAACTAAGCTCAAAACTAAATAATTCTACCACTTTAGATTCAAGCTAAAAGCCTTCTCAGGAAAAAAAATGTGCTTGTGGATGCTTTATCCAGATTGACTCAACATGAAAGCCAAAGAGAAATGCTGGAAGAAACCATTAACCCCTGAACAGCTAGGGCTGGCAGTGACCACCCAGAGTCAAGCACACTGAGAGAAGGAGGACTGGCCCAGGCTTCTCCTCTGGATCCTTTGTTTCAAGACATCAGAGAGAAAGGGAAAAGGATCAATGGCTGGCAGACCATCTAGACACCTGGAGCTCAAAGACAGTCTGTGGCACAAAGGAGACTGGGTCTACATTCTGGAAGAACTCAGATTCAGAATTTTGCAGTTGTGCCATGACTCTAAGGTGGCAGGACACGGGGGGTTACTGAAGACCTGGCTCCAGGTAAGAAAACAGTACTGGTGGGAGGGAATTTGGAGTGATGTAGGGCCTCTGCAGATGGTGCAAACTGCTGTCTTGGAGGCAGGGAAGGGGAGGGACAGCCACATGCTGGGCACCCCAACCGCTTTCCAAGGATGTCATTGGAGCACCCGCCATTGCACATGGCGGGCGCTCTGATGACATCCTTCCAGCTCAGCGTCTGAACATGCTGAGCTGGAAGAGGTGCCCCTTTCGTGGCTTGTGGAAGGAGCACTATTTTAGCGCTCCTTTCCCAGGTGGCAAAAGGGAGGATCGGGGGTGTGGGGCAGCCTTGGCCCCAATCCATTGCTTCCCAGGGCGGCCCACGGCTGCTCATTTGAATCCCTCCATAGACACTTATGTGAAAGGCTGCCCTGTGTGTGCCCGCTCAAAGCCAATGATAGGCAAGCCTTGGTGGTTGCTCCAACCGTTGCCCACACCAAGCAGCCCCTGAAGGCATATAGCTAAGGAATTTATTACAGACTTACCAGACAGTAAGGGAAGAAATACCATATGGGTGGTCACAGACTTGTTCTCAAAACAGGCACACTTTGTGGAATGCAAAGTCTTGCCCAGTACAGCCAAAATAATAGATTTATTCATTGGACATATATACAAAAATCACAGACATCCAGCTAAAATTGTGACCGATAGAGGCAGACACTTTACTTCAAAATTCTGGAAAGTTTTGCAGGAGAAATTAGGAGTCAAAAGGCCATGAGTATATCTCATCACCCCCGATCAGATGAGCAGTCAGAGAAAAATAATTGTTCTTTGGAGCAATATATTCGATGCTTTGGCAACTATTTGCAAGATGATTGGTTTGATTTACTGCTTCATTGAAGTTGCTTTCAATGGGACGGTTCACCAAAGTATCAGACATTCACCCTTTGACGTTGTTTATGGCTATGAACCAAAACCTTTGCTGGCCCTGACCACGGAAACTATGGATCCGGTGCCGCTCTCCCAGTTGACTACAAAAATAAAAAAAGTATGACCTCACATTGTGGCAGCCCTAGATGAGGCCAAACAGACCTACAAGAAGTTTGCAGATAGGAAGGGGGACAGAGAGTGGGATGGAACACAGGGTGTAAGTGTTTGTAGGTAAAACAAAGCATCAATAAAGTGACAGATGAGTTTGATCTACCAAAAACCTACAAACACTTACACCCTGTGTTCCATCCATTTCAGTTTGCTAAAGCTAGTGCTTTGGAGGGAAGAGCCAGAATCTCCACCTCTGTTACTGGTGGAGAAGGACCTGCACTTTGAGTTGGCTAGGATTTTAGATTCCAGGTGGTATAGGAAAAAGTTACAGTTTTTGGTCAGTTGGTGACACTTCCTGGACTTATATAATGAATGGGTCTATGCCAGACAGGTGGATGTCCCAGATTTGGTCCAACAGTTTCATGAACAATACCCAGACAAGCCAGGAGGGGATTGACATATGTAATAAAATAGTATAAAATGTTTCAGGGGTGGAAGAGTGTCAGGATTCTATGCTTCTCATAGGAATCTGACCACAAAGGGGTGGTGCATGTAGTGGGGGGAAATCAAAGGGAATGGCAGATGGGCATTGTAAATAATAAATGGGACATTGGGGCAGGTTTATGACTGGGATGAGAATTTGCCTTCTGATCCCAGGAGATGAAAGGAGATGGGCCTGGAAGAGCAAACCTCAAAGATCCTTTGTTATGGACAACCGAACCACTGGGGAGGGGGAAAAGGGGTTTGGTCAGAGGGCTTTAAAATAATGGTTTGGTGAAAAATACTCAGAGTTGTTTCTAAAAGGATTGCTGTGGTGAAGTGTCTTGATTCTGGAATAAAGCTATAGTGAATTTACACTTGAAAATGTTTTCCTGATTCACGTTTCTTGCTACTAAGCATAGTAGAATTCTACAGATACCATGGATTGCTAAAAAGACACATAAGTGGAATCTAGAGTAGATCAAGCCTGAACTTTCCTCAGTAGCTAAAAAGATTAAATTGAGGCTATAGTGCTTTTAGATATATTATGAGACACACCAGTGGCATCACTAGGGTTGGTGTCACCCTAATGCAGTAACTAATGCTATCACCCTCAGACTGTGAGCTGCCAGGCCAATGGGGACTCAGGAGTAGATAAAACTGCTATGAAAGAAAAAGGCTCCAGTCTACTTGCCACTGATGGCTGGTGGACTGAGGCACCAGAAGAGACTGTTTGCTATGGTCCACCTGCCTTGTTCACAAGTCCTGAAAGGATCCAGCCCCCTAGGAGTCTGTCATGATGTGCCAACAGCATCCTGGCTGGCTTTCTTGCCACCCATGGGCAAGTGGATCAGGTCCTTCTTGAAGGACCAGGTCCATCCTGAGGATCTTCAATCTCTGGGAGTCCTAGTCTAGCCATGGAAAGGTGTGATGTTACACTCCACACTAGAAGGTTGACACCCTTTCTGAGGTTTCACTCCGTGAAGTCCATATACCCCTCTCCCCTCTAGTAATGCCCCTGAGACACATGAGTTTTTGGGAAAGACTATAATGCTGTCAAAAATGAAAGACAGTAGAAAGAGCAGAATAGGAAAAGCAAAACCTTTCTCAGTAGCTTACAGTAGGGAAAGCAACATCTTTCTTTCACATTCACATATGCCATTAGTCTGCTCCCATTTGCCAGCTTTCTCTGGGTCACTTTAGTTTACAAGGCCTATAATTATCAAGGAGCACTTCCCAGTTTTGGCTGCATGCAAAGTCCATCAAGACTCTTCCCTGCTGTTGTGGCAAAGACCTCTAAGAACAGCAGTCAGAATTGTGTCCAACACACACACACACACACACACACACACACACACACACACACACACACATCCCTTCTTGCAATCTCCTAAAGTATGTGTATGTTGGGGGGGGGGAGTATGAAAAATGCTTAGCCTCCATGGACCACCAAGATTGGAATGTGGACACACAGATCTTTCCTGCCATCCTGGTGAGAATGCACCCCTTTATTTCCTCCACCCCAGATAGACTGCTCCCACTGCCCTCTCCACCATTGGTATGCCACTGGCTATGGCCCAGAGTTCACAAAATCTGAATAGATCTGTCAATGGCTGGGGCCCTTGGAGGTCTCTAATTCATAGGGTTGCCATAAGTCAAAGTTGACTTGATGTCAAATACTAATATCAAGAAAAAAGGAGAGGGTAGCAAAGAGTTCTCCCAAAGAGGTTGCAAATAACAAATATCAAGCAAAAACAAAATCATGTAAAAACAAGATAAGGTACTGAAATGCATATGACTGTAAAAAATAACAAAATAAACCAAGTCTTTAGCAAAGAGAATGAACATACTACCAGAATATTTTTAGAGACATTGGGATTATCTGATTTGATAGATGATATGCTGCAATGTTGAGTATTTGATTATGTTTGATAATTGGCATGCTATATCTTCAGGTGTTTCCTTACCATCCTTGGCTGAAGCATAACTCAGTGAAAACTGACCACTTGACCAGGTATCATGGTTGGGTAGTGTTGGTAACCAGGTGATTTTTGAGAATTAGGGACTAGATCATTAGAAAATTGTCCGGTGCAGATTTATTGAAGTGAATAGAAGGACCCCAAGAGATGAGTTTATTCAAGATAATTTCCTGGTGGATTAAGTGCTATATTACTATTTCATGCAAAATACTTAAAACTTTAAAGTTCTTTCTTTACTGGCTTTGACATTCTCTTCTGATGGAGAACTGGGTTTCAGCATGGGATTAAATAAATAAGTCATATTAAAATGACAAAATGGGTAAATAGAATATAATGTGAAATGAAATGTAAATTGGATTTCAGCAAACACTTTTTATACAGACCTCCCATCAAACCCCATCAGGCTGTTTCCAATTCCTACTGTGATTTTGGCTTGCAGTTCTATTACATGTTGCCACTCAAGGGCATTTCGATGTTTTCTCTCTCTGGAAATTCATTTGCATTTAAATGATTTGAAATAATCATAAAAGCCAAGTGCTATGAAGTTTGAAATTAGTTACTGTCTATAAATTGCAATGCCATTAAAAGATGATTTTTTTAAGAGCTTTTGCAGTCTCAAATGTATGCAGATTAAAATCTAACAAAGCACACCTTGTTACAAAACTATAAAGAATAGGGTGGCACGAGCTTAAATTGATTTATTCTTCTACTAGTGCCTATAAACCTTACACAGTTATCTTTCTTCTAAAAGAAGAAGAAAAAACTTTTTCACCTGTACACTGAACACAATTTTGCTTTCACGAGGGCATTTGGAATTTGACCCTCTGTGTCTATTCGAACTGCTCTATTAATTTTCAAGAAATGTTGTAGGAATCATTTAATTTTTATAGTGAGATTAAAAGAGTGGAACGTAACTAAGATCTTCCAGAATGGGCAAAAGAAACTTGTCTATATTTTGAGTGTGAGATCAGTCATAGGATTTGGCAGAGGATTCCTGGGTAGACCCTGATTGAGGATATAAGGATATTTGAATCCCCAGCTGTATGCATCACAGGAAAATATTGAAGTTTCTTGGTTAGTCCAAGACCAGTGCTCATTGTGAAAGATCTTGTGAAATCAGTGACTCCATACAGATTGCATAAACAGGCTGAGATCCTGCATTGTCCAGTGTACATAAGAGTGCAACAGGTGGAATTCTGCTAGAGTTCCCCATTCAACACTGCCAGGGCTCACACTTTTCCTTGAATGTGAGCCAGCTTGGCATAGTGGTTTGAGTGTTAGAGGGGAAGTCACACCCTCTCAGCCTCAGGGAAAGGCAATGACAACCTCCTCTGAACAAATTTCCCCCCCCCCAAAAAAATTCCCCCCCCCAAAAAAATGATAGGGTCATTTTAGGGCCTCCATAAGTCAGAAATGACTTGAAGGCACACCACCACCACTACAACCATGTTTCCTGAACAGACATTCTCTACATGGCGGAGACCAAGCCGGGAAACAGAGAAGGATCAGGCTGTAATAAAGATGCAACAAAGACTGCTGGGAGCATAGGCAGACACTTTTCCAACTCTCTGTCCCTTGGTCTCCATCAGCCATGAAATGGTTCTTCAGTGGGTTATTGCTGCATAACTATAATGTGTGCTAGGGGACTTTGACCTTTGCAGAAGGAGGAGGAAAATACCAATCTTCACAAGACAAAAAATCCCATACATATGTATAAGGTGGACTTGTACTTGCATTTGTCTCTAACAGGTTGCCAGCCATAATGTGGGCAATAGAAAGAGAGCAAGAAGCAAAGTTCTTCCTACATGCAAGACACCCTCTGCCCAAGATCCTATATAGTTTCAGAGTAGTGCAAATATACACTAGTATAGTTATGCTGGTTTCTACAGTGGTGAGACTGATTGCTTAACAACCACCAAGGTCTTGAGCTCACTTAACCCACCTCGAATGCTGTAACCCACCTCGATTGTTGGGCAGAGAGGCAGGCTATAAATGAAAATTATTATTATTATTATTATTATTATTATTATTATTATTATTATTATTATTATTATTATTATTATTATCATTATTACTACTGTGCAGAGTTCAATTAACACACCAAGCCAGAACTGAGGGGTTATCTACACATGTAGTTTTGCAATGCGACTATGCAAATAATCTCACTCATACATTCACAATTTGTTGTTCACACTATTTTTAAATTAGAATCACATCTCTGTGAGTCCTGTTGCCCACATGTGCCAGCACTGTGAATAAAGATGGAGTCGACACACATTCAGTACATGCAGAATTTTATCCCAGTTTATCCTGGATTTATCTGCATTGGTTATTCACACAGCTGACAGTGCAAATCGTTCAGGAAAACTAAAAAAACACAAACAAAACCCAACATCAATTATTCCAGGTTTTATGGGTTTTTTGACAGCCTCTCCCCAAAAAACTTCATCAGATGCATTCAAAATTCATGTGAACATATTCAACCCATGTTGTGCCAGGATTATTTACACCATCTGACTAACCCCACAGAGAGACAACTGTGTGTGCTTGGGGAATGATTGGCTCCACTGGGGACCACAGTCAGACAGGATTCTGTCCTCTGGCCATGCAAATATGGCAGCTTGTAAGGAAAGAGTGTTGCCTGTCAGGATCAGTCCAACCATTTACTTCTACAGACAAAGGACAAAATGGACACCACTTCACCACAGAACTAGCAGATGAATCTTATCTGAATGCTAAAAATGAGATGGGGCCTCATAGAGCTTGCAATTTTTTAAAAGTAATTATTTCCAGTTATAGTTCTAAATCCCTAAAGTAGTTTACCATTAGAGTAATGATTTAAAAATAAAATAAAATACAGTGGGCCCTTGATATCTGCTGGGGTTTGTTTCCAGGATACCCCATGGATACCAAAATCCATGGATGCTATATCCATGGATCATGTCCTATTATATACAATGGCGTAGTAAAATGGTATCCCTTATGTAAAATAACAAAATTAAGGTTTACTTGTTGGAATTAAAAAAAATTAAAATATTTTCAAGCTGTGGATGGCTGAATCTAGAGATGCAGAATCCGTGGATATGGAGGGCTGGATGTAATTTAAATTAATTCAAATAAAATAATTACTTTTAATTACTTTTTAACATCTGATTTTTTCCATATCAACAAGATTAGATACAGAAAAAGCCAGCACTTAAACTATGTGATATTTCTCTTCTACTTTTTAGTGAGACCACATGACTATGGTTATAAAAAAAAGTTACCATTACGTTGTAGAAAAATAAGTTGCCCCTAGTTACATTACAATAAAAATCTAATGTAATTATCCCTGGGGGGATAAATTCCACATTACTATTTATTTGCAACTCATTCTTCCACTATTAATTTACAGGATGCAGAGCATGCTGTGTGGCACACACAGCTCTGATATATAGAGAAGGCAATGGTCACAGGTCTCAGGAGGAATATCAAAAAGGCTGCCATCCTGTCCTTCCAGCAATTCATCACCTTAGCAGGATATCTTACACTGCCACCAATACAGCTGCTTCTGGTGTGTGTGTGTGTGCGCGCGCACGCATGCACAAGTGCATTCACGTGTACACATGCCTTCAAGTCACCTTTTCACATATGGTAGCCCCATTAATTTTATAGGGTTTTATTAGGCAAGGAATATTCAGAGGTGGTTTGCCAATTCCTTCTTCTGAAATATAGCCTACAGCACCTGGTATTAACTGGCAGTTTTCTATCCAAGAAGAACAGGTTGCTTACCTGTAACTGTGGTTCTTCGAGTGGTCATGTGTGCCCTCACACAATAGGGTTTTGCGTCTGCGCAGAGACTCTATTCAGAAAGCTGAAAGCTGAGCAGATTGGTGGAAAGCCCCACCTCCTCCCATGTACTGAGCATCTCCAGTCCCACCAATTTAGCTCCTCCTTCAGTTCAAGTCCACCACAATAAAAAAACAGCAGAGAACTGACTGAGGGGAGGTAAGCCAGGTTTGTGTGAGAGCACACATGACCACTCAAAGAAACACAGTTACATGTAAGCAATGTGGTCTTCTTCTTCTTTGTGGTCTCTGTGCCTCACACTAAAAAACTTACCTGTGGCAGGTGGGAAGGTCACTGCAGAATAGAAGAGAGAACAGCACGACCAAAACTGGCATCCTGATGAGACCTGGAACCAAACCGGTCATGCTGGACAAATGTGGAAGGCTGATACCACATAGCCACCTTGCAGACATCAGGCAGGGGGATGTCTCTGAGGAAGGCAGCAGATGAGGAGACAGCCCTGGTCAAGTGTGGGTGCACACCAACAGGAGGAGGGCATTTGGCAAATGTGTAAGCCAGTAAAATAGTCTGGGCAATCCACTTAGCAAACCTTTGAGAAGAAAGAGGGCAGCCTTTCTTAGGTCCACTATAACAAACAAACAACTTGTTGGCCAACCTGAACTCAGCAGAATGTTGAACATAAAATGCCAAGGCACAGCGAACATCGAGAGTGTGCATAGTCTTTTCCAGAGGTGTACAAGGATCTGGATACAAGGTGGGCAACACAATGTCTTGAGAAAGGTGGGGAGAAAAGAGATGTCAGGTCTGAGGACCTCTTTATCTCTGTGGAAGATCAGAAAGGGCTCATACGAGTGCAGTGCAGTCAGCTCAGAGGATCTCCTGGGTGAAGTGATGGCCACAAGGAACACCACTTTGAGAGTAAGTAGTCAGAGAGGCTGAAGCTAGGGATTCAAAGGGTTGCCTGGTAAGGTGCATAAGCACCAATGAGAGTGATCGAGAAGGAGCCAGCAGAGGTAACAGTGGGTAAAAATGATGTAGGTCTTTGAAGAACCTCTTCAGAATAGGTGAGGTGAAGAGCTTAGAGGATGGTGAACCAGGGGGTTGGTTGGCCACAATAGCTGGCAAATAGACCTTGAGAGATGAAAAGGCCAGTCCCTGGCCATACAGATGGAGAAGGAGGTGTAAGGCTGTGGAAAGTTGAACAGGTGAAAAGGCTCAGTTCTAGCCTCAGCAAAGGCACAAAAATGCTTCCATTTGTAGGAATAAGGCCACTTAGTAGACTCTTTCCTAGAAGCAGAAAGGACCCACAGAAGTTCTGGAGCAGTCAAGGCCAGATCCTTCAAGCATGTGGAGGCTGCGTAGGTCTGGATGAAGGACTGCACCATTGGAGTGGGAGAGAAGGTCCAGCCAGTTTGGGAGCTTGAGGAACTGGCCCTTGGGCAGGTGAAGGAGAAGGGCAAACCAAGATTGCCTCAGCCAGTAAGAAGCCACCAGAATGGTATTGGCCCTGTCTCCAGTCATTTTGGCCACAGCTCTCATCAGTAGTGGGAGCAGCAGGAAGGCATAGAGGAATAAATGGCTCCAATTCAAAAGGAAAGCATCCCCTAGGGAGCCTGTCTCTCAAACTGCTCTGGTGCAGAACATTGGGCACTGCACATTGCATCGGCACAAAGGACTCGAACGCATTATTTTGGGTATAACAC
>CM034708.1:101200656-101216576 GCA_020142125.1 Phrynosoma platyrhinos
AAGTACAACAGCCTCAGTTTGGTCATCTTGGCTTCCAGGGAGGTTTTTCTAGGAACCACTTGTGCTTTAGGAACCACTTGTTTGTCCTTTTGACTGTCCATGGATTCCTCAGCACTCTTCTCCAGCACTACATCTCAAATGCATTGATCTTCTTCCTATAGGGTAATAGGGAATACAACGGTTTGTATGATTCTAACTTTTGTTCTGAGTTGTATATCTTTGCATTTTAGAATCTTTTCTAGTTCTTTCATAGCCACCCTCCCCATTCTTAGTCTGCTTCTGATTCCTGTCTGCAGTCCCTATTTCTATCAATGTTTGATCCCAGGGATGGGAATTCTTTTACTATTTCTATTTCTTCATTGACTAGATTGAACTTGTGAAGGTCCTCGGTGGTAATTATTTTTTTCCTTATGTTCAACATTAAGCCTGCCTCTGCACTTTCTTCTTCAAATTTCCTTAGTAGGTGTTCCAGGTCTGTGAGGTTTTTTCTAGTACTATGATGTCATCTGCATACCTTAGATTGTTGATATTCCTTCATCCTATTTTCATCCCTCCTTCTTCTGTGTCCAAGCCTGCTTTTCTTATAATATGTTCTGCATACAAGTTGAACAGATAGGGTGAAAGGATGCAGCCTTGTCTGACTCCTTTGCCAATTGGGAACCATTCTGTTTCTCCATGTACTGTTCTGACAGTAGCATCTTGTCCAGAATACAGATTCCTCATCAGGCCTATCAGATGAGTTGGCAGTTCCATGTCTTTAAGGGCATTCCATAATCTTTCATGATCTATGCAGTCAAAGGCTTTGCTATAGTCTATAAAGCACATGCTGATTTTCTTTTGGAATTCCCTGGTGTGCTCCATTAGCCATTGTATGTTTGCAGTGTGGTCCCTTGTGCATCTTTCTTTCCTGAACCATGCTTGGACCTCCGGGATTTCTCTCTTCATGTATGGTTGGAGTCTATGTTGCAGAATTTTGAGCATAATTTTGCTTGTGTGGGGAGATTAGTGCTATGGTCATGTAGTTGCTGCAGTCTCTTGTATCTCCTTTTTGTGGATGGGGATGTATATTGCTTCCAATCTGTTTGCCATAATTTTGTTTTCCATATCTGTAGGCATATGGTTAGCACTCTGCCAGTGTGGAATGCAGCAGTTTGGTTAGAATATCTTCTGGAGACTTGTTTTGTTGCCATTTCTCTTAATGCAGCTTCCACCTCACTTTTTAGAATTTGGGGTTCATCTTCATATGACTCTTCGTTCCATGTGTCCTTCATGTTGCAATAACTTTTATATAATTCTCCTGTGTATTACATCTAGCATCTTTTTATTCCTTTCTGGTCTTGAATTATGGTATTTTTGTTGTCATAGAGTGTCCCTGTCCTTGGTTTCAACTTTCCTTTGATTTCTCAAATCTTGTGGAACAGGTCTCTTGTTCTTACCTTTTTGTTGTTGTGTTCTATTTCTTTGCATTGGTCATTGTAGTAATTTTCTTTATCTTTCCACACAAGCCATTGTGCTGTTGCATGCATAATTCTGTTTTTCTCATCTTCTTTTCTTTACTGCTTGTAGTGTTTTTTTTTTAAATAAAGATTTTTATTTTATAAAACAACATACATTTACAACAGAATCCAACATAAACTAAACAAACATAACAATTACAACACCAACACAACAACTAACTCACGTAAAATGACTTCCCTCCTTTACTTGGAATATTCAACCTGTTATATTGTCGACTTTTAGATATTCCCTTTATCTTCTATTAAGTGTTCAATTATAGTATAATTTGTATCATAAAATGTTATATAATTTTACAATTTTTATTCAGTATTCATCTTGATATATATATATATATATATATATATATATTATTGTATATCTATTTTAACTGTCTGAAACTAATATTCATGTATTACAGTAGATTACATATTAGATCTAAACAGACCAACATTATTTATCAGTCCCTCAGAGCAATCACACTATTTTCACCCCATATTGTTTTCAGGTAGTTTGTGATCAGGTCCCAGTGTCTCTCAAATTTATTTCTAGTTTGCCCTTTCAGGAGACATGCTAATTTATCTACTTCCATTATGTCATATAATTTGTGTTGCCATTCTCTCAAAGTGGGGTGTTCTTTACTTTTCCATTTTTTAACAAGTAAGTTTCTTGCCACGTAGAGCATATAAAATATAATCTTTCCAAACCTTCTTTCCAGATTATCATCAATTATTACTAATAAAAATGTTGCCGGTTGCTTATTTATTATCATGTTTAAAATTTTCTCTAATTCCCCATGTATTAAAAACCAAAAATTCTGGGCCCTTTCACACTCCCACCACATATGTATATAAGTACCTTTAGATTTTGTACATATCCAACAGTCACCATCATTTTTTTGGTAGATCTTTGATATTTTCTCCGGAGTTAGATACCATCTGTATTGGGATATTAAATAATTCTCTTTCACCTCATAACTTAACATATGTTTTAACCTTTTATTCCAATTTTTCTCCCATTCTTCCATCATGACTGGTCTTTTGACATCTTGTGCCCAACTTATCATATATTGTATGACTGTTTCAGGCTCCATCTCAACTTTCAGTAGTAATTTGTATAGTTTAGAAATAACATGCTGAGTTTCATTTGTTAAAAGTTTCTCGAATTTGGACTCCTCTTTATATATTTGTACATTTTTGTGATCCATTTTAAATCTTTCATTAATTTGTCTGAATAAATACCAGTTGCATTTATAACCTTCTTTAGTTTTCATTCTTGGTCTCTCTTCCTCCCAAATTAATAAGTCTTCATATATCATCCATCTTTCATCTTTCATTCTCTCCCTTCTATAAAAAGCCTCATTAACAGAGGTTTATATTTTTGCCATACTTTCAACAGAGGTTTACGAATTATATGATTATTAAAGTCTCTATTCACCTTTTCTTTGTCATAAATCAGATATGCGTGCCATCCAAATGGTAAGTCAGGACCTTCTAATTGCAGCACTGCTTGTAGTATTTTTTTCTGTTATCCATGTTTTTTTCTCTTTCTTTTTGCTTATTGAAAGTGTCTGTCTGCATTCTTCTTTTATTATGTCCCTGGCTTCAGACCATAGTTCCTCTGGTTCTTGGTCTATTATGTTTAGTAATGTAAATCTGTTTCTTATGTTGTCAGTAAATTTTGTTGAGATATTATTTAGATCATATTTTGTTATAATCACTGGTTTTGTTTTCTTCTTGAGTCTTACTCTTATTTTTGATATGAGTAGTTCATGATCTGTGCCACAGTTGGCATCTGGTCTAGTCTTGGCCACCAGTATAGAGTTTTGCCATCTTTTGCTTCCAATTATATAATCTATTTCATTTTTGTGTTGACTATGTGTATAGCCTTCTTTCTGGTTGTATGAAAAATGTGTTTGCTATGAATAGGTTATTAGCTTGACAAAAATCTATCAGACACTCATCTACTTCATTTCTTTTGCCTAAATCCAAATCTGTTTACTATTTGGATTCCTCTTTGCTTCCAACTTTCGTGTTCCAGTCTCCAGTGATCAACTTGACATCCTGTGTTGGTGTGCTGTCAATTTCTTCCTGTACTCCTTCATAGAATCTATCAATTTCTTCCTGTTCTGCCTTTGTGGTTGTTGTATATACTTGAATCATGGTGATATTCATAGGTTTACCATGGAGCCTTACTGAAATGATTTGGTCTGATTTTGCATTGTACCTACTGACTGCTTTTGCTACATCTTTTCTTATAGTATGAAAGCCACTCCATTTCTTCTTGTCTTTTCATTCCATGAATAGATCACTGTGTGGTTGTCTGATTCAAAGTGGCCCATTCCTGTCCATTTTAACTCACCCCCCAGTACTGCTATGTTTATGCATTGCATTTCCATTGTTGCTATGTCTAGCTTCCCTTGGCTCGTGCTACTCACATTCCACATCCCTATCTTATGTGTAATGCCGCTTTGTAATGGAAAGGCACCATCTGAACCCAGTCTCCACCTCCTCAGCTGAGTAGGAGGACAAAAGAGGACCACTAAAGGAGGGAGGACACAAGGGAAGGGAAGGAGGGAAACCCAGGGAGACATAAGGGGATTGGTAGGAAAGCAAACAAACAATGGGGGGGGGGAAGGAATACTATAGGGAGACAAACAGCTACTGGGCAGCAGCAGTAGTGGTGGGTGTCACTGACAGGAGTGAATTGTAGTGACACCATAGCTAACATTGGTTGGCACTGTGCATAGGGAGGTGTAGGTGGCCCTCCTTGTGTAACTCCATCACCTAGTAAACTTTATGGTGAGATACCTCAAGTGAGACACAGGTAGGATCAGAGCATTAACAGAAAAAGAAGGAGGGAGAGATAAAGGGATATCACATTTGCAAGATTAGCCAAGAAAGATGACAAGACAAATAGCAGACACCCTTAGAAAGGCAAATCACATCCAAAGCAGCATTAGTTCTGTAGTTAGGGGATTTTTTAAAGTGTCTGAATGCAGTATATATATATACATACAGAGAGAGAGAGAGAGATGAACCCCTATTTCATAAATTCAAGGGATCTTTGATCAATTTCAAAAAGCAAAATGTTCTTTTGGTATGCTTAGAATCCTAGAGCAACTTTGAAGACATCAGAAAGCAAGTGTTCATGTGCAAATGTTACTTGAAAGGGAATAAGCTTGCTTATCTAGATACTGCTTATCTTTGATTCATTATGAGACTAGCAATGAATTTCTTTCAGATGTGTTCTTTAGCAGCTGACTTGCTGACTAGTGTGTTCACAAATTACTATAAATAATTGAAAACTCAGGCTATAAACTATGACTGAATAAAAGAACACAGTATATTTCAGAATACTTTCATCAGCTTTTTGCTGGGTAAAGCTTAAAGATCAAATATGCATGAAGGCTGTTTTTTTTTTAACTTTAATGTCTTTTGTACAAGGAACAGGCAGAGAACAGCAAAGAATTTGTGGACTATTGTGGTTTTTACATACTGTGCCTCCTTGTAGTCATGCAAAAGCGATGAGAAGACTTAAAAAATATTCAACATTTTCCTTACATCTTTCCTTCATCTTTATGACTCCTTTAGTTAAGAATTTAGTTTAAGAAATGTCATCTCTTCTCTTCCTAAATACTATTTTTCATTTTAATATTAATGCAATTACTTTGAGGTTTTATTGATTGTTTGCTTAGGCTTGAACTAACCCAATGTGTTTAAAACCTCTTGAACTTGGTAATGCCTTCTAAATTCACTATCTCCATAGAAGGTTATTGAATAGGAAATGTGTCTAAACAGGAATGGAAAAGAAATAGGAATACTGAATAGGAAATGCAGTTGCTATCAGGAACCCAATCTGCCTCCTTCCATGCTGTAAGTGTTCTTTAATATTGTAATATTGCTACGTGACAACTCTTGGTCACTTGTCCAATTGCATGTCTGAATAGCAGGGTTGCCCTAGGGATGTTTTCTACCCTACTATTGCCATTCCTGGTTTAACTGTTACTATGCAACACATAGAATCATACAATAATAGAATGATAGAGTTGGAAGAGATTTCAGGGGCTGTCTAGTCCACCTCCTGCCATGCAGGAACTCACAATCAAAACACCAACAGGAGATGGCCATCTAGCTTCTGTTTAAAAATCTCTAAAGAAGGAGACTCCACCACATTCTGAGGAAGTGTGTTCAACTGGGAAATAGCTCTTACTGTCAGGAAATTCCTCCTAATAAATAATAATAATAATAATAATAATAATAATAATACATTTTATTTATATCCCGCCCCTCTGTCAGACAATCGAGGCCGCTTACATCATTAAAACTCAATACAATGTAAAACAAAATTAAACAATGATAGAATTAAAACATAATACTTAAAAACATGTTGAAGTGGAATCTCTAATGTTGAAGTGGAATCTCTTTTCCTGTGGTTTGCATCCATTGCTCCAGGTCCTATTCTATTCTGGATCCTATTTAAACAGGGCTATCATATCACCTCAACTTTCTCTTCTCCAGGCTAAACATACCCAGCTCCCAAAGCCTCTCCTCATAGGGCATGGTTTCTAGACCTTTCACCATTTAAGTTGCCATCCCCTGGACATGCTCCAGCTTGTCAACATGCTTTCTGAATTGTAGCGCCCAGATCAGTTGCTGGGGGAGTTGAGAATAATTTTCAAATACATACACACAGAGAGGTTTATTTTTTTTCCTTTTAGGAAATCTATCAGTCACATGCTGTTCATTTTATTTCTCTCTTCCAAATCCATTAACCTGGCCTTCTCTCATTTATTCATTTGTTGTCATATAGGATGATCAGTGGGCACAGCACATGAGACAGTAGCAAGCAAAAGAGACAGGCCTATGGCCTAAGGACCATACTTTTAAACAGAGTATTTGGCTCTGCAGAAACTGCCAAAGGAAGGGAAATGATATTTTATAATTAATGAGAACAAATGTAATTGTAGTTATTTGGCAGTTTGACACCACTTTAAGTTCCATGGCTCAATGCCATGGAATTCTGGGATTTGTCATTTGTTGTGGTGCTAGATCTGGAAGAGAGTTGCAGTCATAAGAGGGTTCTTTCTTCCAAATCGGTCCCTACTGAAAGAGATAAGATTGGGGACAGAACAGCTATTCATCAGAAAACTAGGCTAGTTGGAACAAGAATCTTTGTAAGAACTTTAAATTAACTAGTTATAAATAACTAGTTCTAATTAATTCATTTGTCCAAAGTGCTCAGGACTGTAATTATTGGATACTGAGAGCAGGATCCTATCAAGTCAAACCACTTGTGCATTGGACTGCAGGAGTTTGCAGGTACGCAGGATATCCCTGTTGAAGTGGAAGAACAAAAGTGATGAATTGTGGTGGCAGGGGTATACCTAAAGTGGGAGGGCAAAAAAGGGCATTATTCCCCCATGTAAGAATGCTGTTTCCCCAAATGAATTTTTATTTAAGTTTCAAAATTTCCATAGTTAGAGCAGTTAGAAATAACTTTAAGCATCCAAAGAAAAGGGGCCCACAAAGTTACTAAGAGAATGCAAACAGAGCAAATACAAGGTGTGTGTGAGAGATTTCCCCTGTCTCACTCTGTAATATTAGAAATTTGGGGGAATGAAGGAAAATTTCATTGGGGGCAGAGTTCTCATGTGGGAGCAATGCCCTCAACCCTCACCCCCAACAGCTATATCCTTAGATGGCGGACAACTCCAGCTGCCTGCTGACATGCACATTGCACCTAGTAAAGGAGGTATCCATAGAGGGTGATTCTGCCAACACAGAGACAATTTGACAGACCATCTCTGCCATAGCACCTCAGCTCTGAAGACCTGCAGCCCTAAGGCACTGAGGAAATTGATAACTCCACAGATCCACAGGAGGTTGCAGCATGACTGTGCAGGCTGAAACTGAAGAGAATAGTGAAGACCATAACTGCATCACTATTCTGTGTCAACTACACTAATATTCTTAATTTGCTTTGAGGAGCCAGTAAGCCCTGAGTCACAACCTCAAAGTTCCCATTTTAAGGAGGCCACTGAAGGTGGTTCACCTGTGAGCTTCAAATATCTTAGAGCTAGTACTATGTTCTCTATTGTACTTCTAAAAAATTTATATTTATGTCTATACTAATCACTTCTTCCTATATTTGAAAGTCTGTTTTTGTTAAAGAATTAGAACCCAGCTTTTGGGGGCCAAGTATTATAAGCAATGAACAAAAATAAATAGTTTCTGTTCAGTTGTTTGGTTGAAATGGTGAATAATTATAAGGGACAGAAATCAGAAGCTTGAAAGAAAAGAAAAGGGAATTGAAAAGTGATAACACAAAACTGGTGTATTATATCAAGAAAATACACCCACAAGCCTAATAAAATACATCTGACATTTAAGAGTTATATTATTCAAGCAACCAGGGGACCACATCATATTTTTCCACAAAGGAGTTGTTAATATTATCCCTGTGCCTTCTATCTTTTCCAGAAAATGAGTTTTATTTACCAGACCTATTGTTCCATTTCAAAAGAATTTGCTCTAAAAATAATTCCTCCACCTATGCATTTGAATGTCATCCATCCCACTGAGCCATTCTTCAATCAATTTGAAGTCACCTTCCAGGAAGAGATACAAAAGTCTCTTAAAAGGTTTTTTCCCCCTCATTTTATTGTACCTGATCTTCTCTGTCTGCACCTCCTGAACTCTAATTCAAATTGAGAGTCAAGAGGACAACTTTGGATGCGCTGGGAGGATGGTTATTGTTATAGTCTCAAATTTTATTGAGGTTAATTCTGTTCTGCCATTTGGAGATTACTTTTCCCCCTGTGTGTCTTCAGATCACTTCAGATTGCACCAGACTACGAATGGGGAAATAATACCTCCCTGTTAATCTCAAAAATCCTACAAGTGTTATGATAATTCCTTATAAATTCTCAGAATATCTGGAGGACTTTTCTGAGTACTTTTAGCAAACAAGAGATATGACCTTCATCTGCTCCTTGCTTTTCTGAAAAAAGGGACAACCACCAAGACATACCAGTGATCACACTGGCCCAGCCCAGGTAGCTTTACAAGCTGAAATGATGCCCTTAAGCAGGGGTAGGCAACCTTTTTGAGCTGGGGGCCAGGTTGCTGTCCCTTAGACAATGGGGGGGGGGGGGTGAAGCACCAATAAATAAATAAATAAATAAATAAAATAATTTTTTAAAAATAAAAAAATAAAAAATATATATGCATGCATACTCTCTCAGCCACAGAAAAGCCATGGAAAAACCCCTGTGGAGATTTTGCTAAGAAAACCCCAAGAACAAGTAATAACAACAATAAGCAATATCATCATGGCGGGCGGCAGCGGAGGCGGGGGGGCAGAGGTGGCAGCGGTTCAAAGGCCTCAGGAGGCCGCATCCGCCCCCTGGGCCATAGGTTGCCTACCCCTGACCTTGAGCATCAAAAAGCAACATTTCCTGCTGGTATCAAGGGATCAAAACTTTCAATTGAGTAGGAAATCTGTTTTCCTGTCTGAGAGTCAAGGCTGTCTTCTACCACTAGTAACATCCCCCAAAGATAAGAGGAAAGTGTTGTTTTGTTTTGTTTTTTGCTTGCAGATGTGTAAGAAGAGATGAGTACCATCTAAACTTACAAATTATTTTGGACTTCTGCGCAACAGTCATAGACAACTGAGTTTCCTCCACAAAGCTCCATGAGATGAGAAACTTTGGGAGCGGTAACTACCAATGCAGAGACAGCTCTGGCTGGGGAGTATTTCTCTGGATAAAAGGGAGATTGGGAGATCACCCAGAAAGGCTCAGAAACTCTGTTTTCAGCTCAGCAATCACAAAACAAATAATAATCAGCCAGCCACGATTGGAAGGGGGAGCAAAGGGATAACATCATGCTCATGTTGCTAGAAGCAAGTCCACAGGGACAAAAAAAAAGTCAGCTACCTCACTTTCTTTAACTTTTCATCTAACGTTTGGGATTTATGGATTATAATTAGAGAGATTTTTGATTCTGCAGTGACATCATGACCTCCAAATGCCATCACCAGGCATTTTTGCCAATAGTTTCAAAAATTTGATCAGGAGGACTTTAAACTGAGTCATATGGGGGGGGGGAAGAGAAAGTATCTTGGAAGGATCATGGAGGAAGGAGTACATCATAGGCTGGAAATAATAGTCAAAATGTTATAGAGGGAACAAGACAAATGATGCAAAGGCCCAATAGTGGGAGGAAAAAAAACCTCACACAGGCAGCAAGTGGGGAAGACACATGCTCTTAGATGTCTCTACTCTAATGCCTAGAGCATGGGAAATAAACAAGATGAACTTGAACTCCTAGCACAACAAAGCAAATAAGATATAATAGGTATCATTGAAACCTGGTGGGATGAGACTCATGATTGGAATGTAGGAATAGAGAGGTTTTTAAGAGAAACAGGCTAAACAGGAAAGGAGGAGGAATAACATTACATGTCAGGGATGTTTACACCTTTGAAGAGATCCAGGACTTAAATCCTGGAAATCCAGTGGAGAGCATCTGGATAAAAATTAAAGGGGAAGGAAACAACAGGAATGTTATTGTGGGAGTCTACTACAGACCCCCAAGTCAGTCTGAGGAATTGGATAATGCCTTTCTAGAACAGATGACCACATACTCAGAAAGGAGAGATGTAGTAGTGATGAGTGACTTCAGCTATTCTAAAGTTTGCTGGAAGTCAAACTCAGCCAAAACTTCAAGGTCTAGTAAATTCCTCACTTGCCTCATAGGCTACAAGAGGATCAGCTAATTTAGATCTGATCCTAACCAACAGGGTGACCTGGTCAATGGGGTGCAAGTGGTGGAATCCTTAGGTGGGAGTGATCATGTTCTCCTGGAGTTTGTTATACAGAGGAAAGGAGAAGTCAAGCATAGTCAGACACTCATTCTAGACTTTAGGAGAGCTGGTTTCAATAAACTTAGGGAAACACTGGGAATGATCTCATGGTCAGGAATACTAAAGGAGAAGAGAGTTCAGGATGGATGGGATTTTCTCAAAAGGGAAATACTGAAGGCATAATCTCAAACTGTTCCAATGAGGAGGAAAATTGGGAAGTGACTCAAGAAACCAGGTTGGATGACAAAAGAACTTTCTACTGAACTAAGTTTTAACAGGGAAATGTATAAGAAATAGAAAAGGGGCAAAATCTCTTAAGAGGAATTCAAACAAATAGCTAGCACATTTAGGAGTAGTCAGGAAAGCCAAAGCACAGAATGAGCTCAGGCTTGCTAGAAGGGTTAAGAACAATAAAAGGGCTTTTTTGGTAATGTCCATAGCAAAAGAAAGAATAAGGAAATGGTAGGGCCACTATACAGAGAAGATGGTGAAATGCTAACAGGGGACAGAGAAAAGGCAGAACTACTCAACACCTTCTTAAGGAAAAGGGTGCTGAACCTGAGAAAAATGGAGCAGAGGACACAATAGGGGAAATGCAGCACAGAATAAGTAAAGAAGTATTACAGGAATACCTGGTTAATCTAAATGAATTTAAGTCTCCAG
Organism: Phrynosoma platyrhinos; assembly: GCA_020142125.1. Taxonomy (NCBI): domain Eukaryota; kingdom Metazoa; phylum Chordata; class Lepidosauria; order Squamata; family Phrynosomatidae; genus Phrynosoma; species Phrynosoma platyrhinos. Next base: position 101,211,682 of record CM034708.1, read on the forward strand.
GACCAGATGAACTACATCCAAGGCTATATCTGATTTTGAGGATTGTTCAGATTTTAACGAATATGGATCAGCCAGAAATGAGTAGTAATTATTTGAGTAGGGTTTATCTCCCCTATTTCTGACAAGCACCTCATAAAATACATCAAAAAAGAAAATTAGATAGAAATTAAAAGGCTTCAGGTTTTTTAAATTATTGATTTGCATAGCTTTGAGAAAAGGTTTTAACAAACATGCTTACATTATTTCATTAAAATTTAATCAATATATACCCATAAAATTCTGATAAGATTTTTAGATTGTGTTTTTGAGGGGTTTTTTTTAAAGGAAACAGAAAAATTACAACTGAGGGTTGTTTGTTTTTTCTATTTAACAATGAATTCTCAATATAGAATATAAAACAACAGTCCTATTAGTGAAGCTTCAGTGATTTGTTCAACAGTTACACCTCACTGCAAACAGTAGCAAAATACCTTCAGTGGGAGCCTCTAAAAAGCCATGAAGTACTAAGCTGACTCTTGAATTCACCAAAGTACTATTCCATGTGGATTTTAAAAAAACAACAACAAAAGGTCTATATTAGTCAAATTTTTATGTATATATAAATACTCCTTGTAAAACAATGCCACAGGGCTGATATCTGGAAGGAAGGAATGCATTTATGTCTTTATTTAGATATTATATACAATTAATCAAACAGTTGGATAGGGATGGAAGGAATATTAAATATACCTGTTAAAAGATCTGTGACTTAAATCCTGCAAGCCAGGTTGAGAGCATTTGATTTAAAATTAAGGGGCAAAGAAACAACAGGGATGAGGGAGATTATTGCAGTATATTTAAAACAATTTATCTTCGAGGTGATACAGTCATGGGTGTTATCACATGCAGCTGTGGCTGGGTGAGTGCAACCCATATGCAGCTGTGCTTATTATGTGGCTTTTCAAAAACAGCAAGCTCATGGTGGCGGGGTCTACTACAAACCTCCAAACCAGACTGAGGACTTGGATTATGCTCTCCTAGAACAGATGATTGCACATATAGAAAGATGTAGTAGTAATGGGAGATTTCAGCTATCCTGATATGTGTTGAAAATCAAACTCTGGCAAGAATATAGGGTCTACCAAATTCCTCATGTGCCTTACATACAATTTCATTGTCAAAAGGTGGAAGAAGCAACAAGTGGATAAGCTAGTTTAGAGCTGATCCTAACCAATACTGATGACCTAGGACCTCTACAGATGGACCCTTTGGGACGTCCTGGAGGCAGGGATGGGGAGGGGCAGCTGCATGCTGGCTGCCTCAACCCCTCTCCAAAGATGTCCTGATACCGTGTGCTGTTATGCACAGCGCACGGTGTCAGGACATCCTTCTGGTGCAGCCTTTTGACGCGCTCTGCCGGAAGGAGTGCTAAACAGCTGTGCGCCGGCTCTCAGGGCACCCTTTTAGCCAGCTCTGAAAGGAGCAGAATTCGATCATCTACTTACTGGCCCAGCCCAGGGTCTCCTGTCTGCATCCCCCCTAGTTAATGGTGTGGAAGTGGTGGGACCTTTAGGTGGGAGTGGCCATGCTCTCCTGCAATTTGTTATACAGCAAAAAGGGGAGACTGAGCATAGTCAGACATGCATTCTAGACCTTAAGAAAGCTGATTTCAATAAACTCAGGGAAACATTGGGTGTGATTCCATGGCATGATGTATGGGAGTTTCTTAAAAGTGAGATACTGAAGGCACAATTTCAAACAGTTCCATTAAGAAGGAAAAATGGGAGGTCTCTTAAAAAACTAAGATGAATGTCTAAAGTAATTTCAACTGAGCTAAGATTTAACAGGGATAATACCCCAGTAATAGGTCAGTGTGGCATAGTGGTTTGAATGTTGGACTGTGACTCTAGAGATCATGAAACCCACTGAGTGACTTTGGCCAAGTCACATGCTCTCAGCTCTCAGGGGATGACAATGGCAAACCTCCTGTGAACAAATCTTGCTAAGAAAGCCCCATGATAAATTTGCCTTCGAGTCACCATAAGCTGGAAATGACTTGAAGGCACACAACAACAAAACATAGGGAGAAAAAAAATGAAATGCAGAGGTATAGGATGTATAACACCTGGCTTAACAACAATACATGTGAAAGAGGTTAGGAGTCCTAGTAGACAGCAAGCTGAATATGAGTCAACAGTGTGATGCTGCAGCTAAAAAGCCAATGTGATTCTAGCTTGTGTCAGCAGGAGTATAGTATCTAGACTGAGGGAAGTAGTAGTTTCATCTGGATTATTGTGTCCAGTTCTGGGCACCACAATTCAATAAGGATATTGACAAGCTGGAACATGTCCAGAGGAGGGCAACCAAAATGGTGAAAGCTATACCCTATGAGAAGCAGCTTAGGAAGCTGGATATGTTTAGTCTGGAGAACAAAAGGTTAAGAGGTGACATGATACCATGTTTAAATATTTGAAAGGATGTGATATTGAAGAAGAAGCAAACTTGGAAGCTTATCACACTCTTAAGTAATACAACATACTTGTTCCGGTCTAAAATTTAAAGCGGGCAGCTTTAAATCCTGATCTTATCAGAAGGATTTAGCTGCTGAAATTGCTGCCTTGGTCCATCCTGGGTCCATCCCCACTCCCAAGGCCACTAAAGCAGCCATTTTCTTAAGCTGAAAAACTTCTGGCTTCGAAAGGAGGCATGCTGAGTGCCCCTGAGAATGGGGATGGACCTGGGATGGACCCGGGTGGTGATTTCAGTAGCTAAATCCTTCTGATAAGATCAGGATGCCACCTGCTTTAAATTTTAGACCAGATGAGGTAAGTGGTATTATTTAAGATTGTGCTACACTTCTTGGTTTCTGCTGCTGTAGAGACTAGAACAGTAAACAATGGATTCAAACTGTTATTGTTAGTTGAATTGAGCAGAGTACCTGAGTGTGTGCAGGATCTCCGTTCACCAGCTTTATCCGTCTCTGGAATCTGTTGCTCATCACTGAGGAATGCAGCCTGTGGCTTGCAACTTTCCATGAACTAGACCAGAGATTAAATTTTCTTCAAAAGAAGGATTTTATTCTTATAGTTGCAGAATGAACAAAAATAACTATTTACATTTAGAGACATGCATCATGCAGGCAGAAAACAAAGGAATCTCCAAGCCACAAGAAGAAGAAGAAGAAGCTCCACCCCCAGGTTGATACATTTATAGACATTTGCTAAACAGCCTCTAAACCCAGCCTTCTTCCTGTGTCTTGTGTCATGTGACCATTAGTTCTCACGAAACTAGATGACCTAACTTGTTTTCTTCTTGCCTTCTGAGTTCCCAGAAACAAATTACCTTGGTTGTGTTTCTCTGTGTTGTTTTCATGTAATCCACTTGCAGGCTCTTCCCAGCTAACAAGCTTTCACACATCTGTACATTTCCACTCTGACTACATATCCCAACACAAACTACAGGAAAAGAGATTCCACCTTGGCATTAGGAAGAACTTCCTGACAGTAGAACATGCTCCTGCAGAGTGTGGTGGAGTCTCCTTCTTTGGAAGTTTTTAAACATAGGCTAGGCTGGATGACCATCTGTCAGGAGTGTTTTGTCTTTGTATTCCTGCATGGCAGGTGGGTTGGCCTAGATGGGCCTTGCAGTCTCTTCCAATTCTATGAATCTATAGAAATCTCAACACAATTTTTTTTTTTACAAAAGACAAATTTTACAAAAGCTTAAAGGAAGAACTAGGGAAATTTAATTATGAAAGAATCATAATGATGGGTGATTTTAATGGGGCAATAAACCCATTCATTGACAGAAAATCTAAAAAAGAAATAAAAAAACAACAAGGGAAACTTCCTAATTCATTTTTCGAGCTGTTAAACCATTTCGAATTGATAGATATTTGGAGACAAAAACATGGACAAGCAAAAGAATTTACGTTCTTTTCAGAAAGACACTCCTCCTTTTCATGTATCAACATGTTTTTGAGTTCAATAAATATCATTAAAGATATAACTAATGTAGAAATCTTATCTTGGAGCATTACTGATCATAACCCCATTATTTGAATTTATAATAATAAAATTAACAAATTCCAATGGAGATTAAATGATGAATTACTTCAGAATGAGACGATAATAAAAGATGCTAAAAAAAAGTGCAATTATACTTTAAGGAAAACATGAATGGTGAAACTAAAATAGGTACGGTCTGGGAGGCAGGTAAAGTGGTAATGTGGGGGTTTTTAATGAAAAAGAACATAGAACTAAGAAGGAAAAAAAATGAAAGAATTAATGAAATAAATAATGAAATTGGCAGAAAAGAGAAAGAATTAGAGGAAGTTAAAGAAAAAGCAAAAATATTAAAAGAAATTAGAGTATTAAAAAAACAATTAGACCTTATACTTTCTGAAGAAATTAATGGTTAGACAAACTCAATTTGAACATGCTAATAAACCTGGGAGATGGTTAGCATTTTTATTAAGAAAAAAAAGGGGGAAGGATTATTAATAAGACTAAAAAGGAGATGGGACTATAGTGAATCAGAATGAAATCAAAAACACCTTTCAAAGAGATTATGTAAAATCTATAAAGAACAGAGAATAGACAAAGAAGAATTATGCAAATTTATGGAAAATCATGATATAAAACAAATTAATGAAGATACAAAAGAAAAACTTAATAGTCCAATTTCAACTCTAGAAATTGAAAAGGCAATTAAAAATTGTAAAATAAATAAAACCCCTGGTCCAGATGGGTTTACCTCCCTATATTACAAAACATTCATTGACCAACTAGCAGTACCCTTTCAAATTACAGTAAATTCTATACTAGAGAATGGGGTCCCACAATCTTGGCAAGAAGCAAATATTTGTGTTTTTTTAAAATTTTATTTATATTAATCAACTTTCCATACATTTTTAT
>CM034708.1:101236470-101248999 GCA_020142125.1 Phrynosoma platyrhinos
CACTATCTCTAACCCTAAAAGTGGACTCAATTTGCACTATTTCTGGCAAGCTGCACCCCCCCTTAGTTTTTGGTTCAAGGGTCACAGCTATTTCAATGATGGATACCTACAGGGACACATGGGGCCTAAGCAGACTGCCAGAAATAGTGCACATTAAATTGAGGCACTGCCCTGGCTCAGTGCTAGGGAATCATAGGAATTGTATTTTTTTCTGAGGCATTGAACCTTCTCTGTCAGAGAGCTCTGGTGCCACAATAAATTACAGTTCCCATGATTCCCAAGCACTGAGCCAGGGCAGTGCCTCAATTTAATGTGCACTATTTCTGGCAGTCTGCTTAGGCCAGGGGTAGGCAACCTTTCCCCTTTAAGGGCCGAGGGACTTCAGCTCCCAGAAGCCTCAGCCATGTTGGCCAATAGCTCCTGGGATTCTGGGAGCTGAAGTCCCTCGGCCCTTAAAGGGGAAAGGTTGCCTACCCCTGGCTTAGGCCCATGAAAACAGTGGGTCTGGTCACAGTCCAAAGTAGGCCAAGTTCCTCTATCCTCTTTCATATACCACCGTGTCATGAGAAGAGTGGAGAAGAGGGAGCTGATGTTCTTTTTTAAAAAAAGTTTATTTTTATTACTTTTTCCCCATTGTATATATAAGCAAACAAACAATACAAAAACTAAACAAACAAGCATACAAAAATAGATCTAGCATACCTTTGTATATACAATTGCTAGTAAAATGCCAATTCCCACATATTATTCCTCTTACATCTCCCTTTCCTAATTTCAACTCTCTCTGTGGGGTATCAATAAGTAAAGCATACACACACAACTTTCCTTATTTCACCTCTTTGAGTTGTTATTACATTCTTGCTGCTTTGTCAGTTTCTTTTACATTTATTTCTACACACCTCTACATACATATCTATACACCTTATTCCTTGTCTCATTAGTTACAAATGATGTTCTGGGATCCTCTGCTTCAGCACACAACTGAGCTGGCATCACTCCTCTTTTGCCTTTCCCAGTGATAATGGATAGGGCCAATTTCCCTCTTCTTTTTCCAAGACCAGGAGCATACAGGTGGGGAATATATCCTCAGTGGATATCTTGTGAAGATGATGGAAGGGACCTGCTGGACCCCAACTGGCCTGCAGATTAGAGTCTGCTGATTTCTTATTTGGATTATCAGCTGAATTGGAACAAAGGTGCCATTCAGTTATCAGGTGTAATAGTACTCAATATCTATCCTCCATAAACTTGACTAATCCTGAAAAAGACAAAAGCAATCTATGTTATAATAATGAATTCCATAATTTATATTACCTAAGGTATTACCCCAGGGTCCTCTCTTAATTATATCTAATTTTGTATTCATGAAATTAGATAATTCCTCCCTCTATATAATTGAATAAATACACAAGACTGAAAAAAATAACTTTCTGCACTTGATATTTTCAGGTATTTCAGGCTGGGGGGGGGGGGTGCCACCACTAAGACTGTATTAATTCAGGAAGTGCATTTAGCCAGACATTGGAAGAACTGAGGTGAAAATAACTGAATATTTACAACTTCACTCCATCTTAATCCTAATGGTGCAGCCTGAATTCATTTTCATAATGTTTCTGCTTCAGCATCACCTGGACAATATTTGCACTGCAGCATTCACACTGAGCTGTGTAAATTAGTTTTAGGAACAGAAAACTCTGCCATCTTTGCCCAGCACAGGTATCAAGTGATGCAATTGAATTCCCTTGCTTTTCTGAACTGGTGACAATGAAGAACAAGTCCTTACCAGTGATTATTCATGAGGTTTGCCTAAATCAGAATGTGTCAGTATAGATACAGAGTAACTGGGAATGGTTTCAATTATGTGCCTGGGACCAGTTTTCCTTGCCACAGGCTTTAGAAACTAGCTTATAAAATACAATAGATCAGTTCTGAAAAGCCAGAAAGCAGACAGTGGCAAAAGAGATGAGAATATTCTATACAGCAAAAGGCACATCTTAGAAGGAGAGTGTTAGGGGCAGCAGAATAGAATAGTAATTATCTAAAAGCTTCAGCTTTGAACCCCCACTCCACTCTTACCCTCAAACTACTAACTATCACAACCTTAACCATTAAAGAGAAGCAGAAAGCAAGAGTTACATCACACTGGATCCCTACCCCAGGTTACCTAAGTGCCACTGCTGCAGCCAGCTACCAAGTAGAGGAAGCTAAAACTCCTCAGTTAATGGCCTCGGCAGACAGCTTATTAAGCCGTCCTGGAGGCAGGGAAGAGGAGGGGCAGCTGCACGCTTGGCGCCCCTTCCTCCTTCCAAGGTTGCCCTCGGAGCCGCCAGCCCTCCGTACGGCTGGCGCTCCGGGGGCAACCTCCCGCTGCAGCATCCTGACACGCTGAGGCGGAAAAGTCAGCAAAAGTGCGCCTCATGCTTTTGAGGCGCACTTTTGCTGACTTGTGAAAGGAGCGCTATTTTAGCTTTCCTTTCAGGGACGGGGAAGGAGCACCGCAGGATCGAGGCGTGGGGATGCCTCGATCCTGGGGCGCACCTTCCCAGGGCGGCCCCGTGCCACCAGTCTGCTTCCCCCTAAGTTTAAAATCACCTCTACGGCCTGTTGAACTAAATTAACCCTCTTCTGAAACTGTGTAAGCAGGAATCTAGACTAGAGCACAAGTCTCTTTTTTCTTCCTCCTTCCTAATCCCCTTCCCCTTTGTGTTTTTTAGACTGTACATTTGTAGGGAGGAACTTTACTATTTCTGATCTTTTAAGTTGTTCTAGGAGCTTTCTGACTGAAGTGCAAGGTTTTAAAAAGGCTTTAAACACTGATACAGAATGTGCTGGGTATGCCACAAACTTGGTTAAAAAGCACTGCAGTGTTCCTTTCTTCCTTTTGTTCTTTTTTTTAAAATGTTTTTTCCCATTTATTGCTGTTGTTTTCTTCTGCTCACCATTTTTAATTCAAAATGCATTAGTCAATAATGTATGTGGGAAGGTCCCTTTTCTGCTTCACTATGGCTCTTTTCTATAACTTGATATATCAATAAATTGCATTACATTAAATGTTAGGGGTCAGAGGACCCTAACCAAGCATAATCAGGTTCTTGCCAGGCTTAAGAAATTGAAAGCTGATGTTTTTTTTCTATGGAAGACTATGGATGTAAATCTCTAATTCTTCCATTCTCACATATGAGGGCAAATAAGTAGGATAGTTCTCTCCTTTCTGAGGGAGAAAATCAATATTTTCCCACAGCATTCACCCCATATTCAAAAGTACCAAAAGTGTGGAGGTTGGAGTTGGGGGGACTCTATAGATATAAAAATTCTGAAAACCAGGAGGAACACTAAAGAATGTGTAGAGCAGGTATCAGCAGTCATATCCTGGCCTCTAGTGTCACCCGGTCAGGCTGCTCCAGGGGTGTAGCTTCTGGAAGCAGCACTTTCGGCCTCCCTTGGAGGTGTCCGTCCCTCTCCTCATGAGAATAAGGATTGGACAGCATGGGGACAAGGGCTCAACCGAGTGCTCTCATCTTCTGGGGGATCACCCAGTGTGGGCTACACCCCCACACTGGTCACACCATTGGGTACCAGCCATGCTCCCAACAATCCAACCTTAAGCATTTGATACACATTAGAATGGGATCACATTCCATACCAAATGTTTGTGTGTGTGGGGTGCCAATCTATTACGAAATGTGGCTGACATCCATTCTTCCTGTTTCCAAGTTCTTCCTGCTTTCTCATCAAAAGGGCTGCTGGCCTGCTATGATGAGATTTCTCTGGGTTTCAGAGCATGGAGATCTCACAGTTATGTAGGCCTTTTATGTAGACATTTTCTGCTTTAATTAAATGATAGTGATGTCATGCAGATAAAGCTTCTTTGTGGCATATGATGTGTGTGTATTCTGTAAAGTAAAGGTAAAGATATTCCCTGTTGACAAGGTTGTCAAGTTGTGTCCAACCATAGGGGTGGTGCTCATCACCATTACTAAGCCAAAGAGCCAGCATTGTCAGAGACTACTCTGTGATCATGTAGCCAGCATGACTGCACAGAATGCTGTTTACCTTCTCACCAAAGTGGTACCTATTTATCTACTTGCATTTGCATGCTTTTGAACTGCTAGGTTGGCAGAAGCTGGGACTAGTGACAGGAACTCACACCATCATGCAGCACCCAGGCCTTGAACTGCCAACCTGCTGATCTTGCAATCAACAGAGTCAGCATCTTAACCACTTGAGCCACTGCATCTGATTTGCTCTAGAATCCATTCATTTGTCCTTTGTCCACAGTATTCTCCCTGCATTCTGTGTATTCTGTACATCGTGTGTATTCTGTAGTTAGTCCTTTTTGCCCATATGTGTTACAATGTATTATTTTGATTTAAAAAATCAAAATCTTTTGTCATTTTTAGATGTGCACATTCTTTTGCAATATATTTGTACAATGCGGAATTTAACTGAGGGTCAATGCTATTGGATCCTGTGTGCAAACAATCTAAAACCCATCTGTTCTCCAATGGTCAGATAAACTTAATATTCTAATTATGCATGAATGTGTGTTTTAAAGACATCAGCTTCAAGAAAATGTATTTTTGAAGATAAGATAATCTTCTGTCAATGCCTTTGACTAGCCCTTGTTTATATCTCTTGGACTTTCCCTTCTCCATCCCCTTCCCCCCTAATTCTTTTTCCCCTAGCAATCATACTTTCTAAATCCTGTACAATTTTTAAAATAAATAAATAAATGAGAGATAAAGGATACAAGATCTGAAATTAGAAAAGACATTAAAAGGGAACTGGATAATATTGGGAAGAAGATGGAAAAAATGCTTTTGGATATAAACAAAAAGCAGAAGGAAATTCATAAAGTAAGCGAGAGAACTAGTGTATTGGAAAATAATTTCAAGGATAATCAAAAGAAATTAGAACAACAAGAATTGAGGACTTGGACAAGTGAGGTTAGATACAGAGAACGATGTACTAAGATAAGGGGACTGCCAGAGAAAAATAATGAAAATTTGGTTCTCAGATTGATCCCAGATTTGGCTAAACTGCTTGAGATACCTGAGATAGAGCTGGAGAAAGAGGTTGACAAAATCTTTAGTGTGAACTCATTTCAGGCTAAAGACAAGAAACTTCCTAGAGATGTAGTTATCTGTTGGGCTAGGACTATAATAAGAGAAAGACTAATACAGAAAAGCTATGACGTTAAAGTTATAATTGAAGACACTGAAATTTTAAGGATGTCCCTCCACAGATAATGCTAGAGAAGAAAAAGTACCATAATTTGACTCAGCTGCTGAAGTATCTCAGTATTCCTTTTAGATGGGACAGAATAGAAGGTTTGACTTTCACATATTATCAAAGGAGATACAAGATAGATAATGAACTTAAGGCTAAGGAGATGGAAAAGAAGCTTAGAGAAGACTCTAAAGAGAAGGAGGAAGGAAAGTGTGATAGAACTCCAATTAGAGAGTGGAGATCTCAAAAATATAAAGAAAGAAGGATCAAAGAATAAAGAAAAAGGGAAACAGAGAGTCAGACAATGACGATGATGAAAAAAAGATGAAGGAACTGGAGAATCAGAAGAGGAAAAACTAAATTAGAGGAGGAAGAGGAAAGGAAGAAAAAGGAGGAGACAGGAGGGGAAGAAGAGGAAGGAGAAGGAAGAGAAATTTCAAATTAAATTAAAGTAAAGGGAAAAGTAGAAAAAGAAGGGGAAAAAGAAAAAGGGGAAAGAAGATAAGAGAAAGAGAAGAAGGAGAAGAGAGATAAGAACTGATAAATTTGTTTTAAATAAATAAATAAATAAATTAGGGGGCGGAAGGGGCGGCACAAAAAATTAATAACAATATTTGTGATAATAAGACAAAATTATGGTGAAGATAATATAATGGAACGTGAAGGGAATTAATTCAAAATATAAGAGAAGTATTGTGTTTCACCAATTAGAAAAATGTAAAAGTGATATCCTATGCATTCAAGAAATGAAAATAAAATAAAGTGAGGTAAAATATGCTAGGAATCCGAAACTTGGTATAGCATATATATCAGCTACAAATAGGAAAAAAGAGGGATTGTGCTGTATATTAATAAAAAGTATCATTCTAAACAAATATTTAATGATGAGGATGGAAGATATGTTGCAGCTGAAGTTAAGAAAGAAAATCTTACAACTTTGGTTGTTGGAATATATGCTCCTAATGAAAAGAGAGATCAGTTCTAATTGGAAATATTGGAGAAGTTGAAAGAGATGAATTACAGTTCTATAATAATGATGGGAGACTTCAATGTGGTAAGCGACCCCAAAATAAAACAAAACAGAAAGGCGATATTTGGGAGAAAAATTAGACACAACCAAGGTAAACTTCCATCATGCTTCTTTGAATTGATAGATGAATTTAAATTAGTGGATATATGGTGACAGAAATATAAAGAATCAATGGGCTTTACATTTGTTTCAGAGGTACATAATTCTCTTTCAAGGATTGACCTTTGTTTAATCTCTAAGAATTTATCTCCTATGGTAACAAAAATGGATATATTGGTCAGATATATTTCTGACCATAATCCTATAGAAATAAATATTAAGACAAAGAAAAAAGATTGCATGTGGAGACTAAATGAAGATTTATTGAGGAAGGAAGAAAATATAAATAGAATAAAGCAAACTTTGAAATATTATTTTGAAGAAAATATAATGGAAAATATGAAGAGTACAGTAATATGGGATGCGAGTAAAGCCATTGTAAGAGGCGAATTCATCAAAATGCAAGTGGAAACATGGAAGAAAGAGAAGAAAAAAGAACAAAAAATAAAAGAAGAATTGGAAATAAAAGAGAAAATATGGAATGAAACTGGGGATAAGGCTTTGAAAAATGAATTGGAGAACTTACACCATCAATTGAAGGAAATGGCAATTAAGGATATAGAAAATAAATTAAGATATGTAAGACAAAAAAATTGAATTAGGAACTAAAGCAGGTAGAATTTTGGCATGTAAACTGTGGAAAGAGAAAGAAAGGAAAGTTATAACAGAAGTCATTCATGAGGGGAAAAGAGTTACAGATCAGGAAGAGATTAAAACACGATTTAAGGACTACTATCAAAATCTATATGAAAAGGCGCAGATAAGAGATGAGGAGGATAAAGTTGAAAAATATTTGAGAGAACAAAAAATTGAGAAGATAAATGATGAATACATAAAAAAACCGAATCAGCCAATAACTTCAGATGAAATTATTGACGCTATTAAAAGAATGAGGTTGAGGAAAGCCCCAGGCCCAGATGACATTCCAGCAATGTACTATAAGAAATTAATGGACACCTTAGTTGAACCCTTGAAGAAGGTATTTAATGATATAGAAGTTGAAGGTATACCAGAAAGCTGGAAAGAAGCATGGATTTCACTAATTCCTAAAGAGGAAAAGAATATATTAGAAATGAAGAACTATAGGCCCATTTTGTTAACTAATACAGACTATAAAATTTTTACGTCTATCTTAGCGAATAGATTGAAAACAATATTAGATGTGATCATTCATAAAGATCAGAATGGGTTCATTTCAAGAAGGCAAATTAGAAACAATATGAGAAATGTATTAAATATCCTGGAATACTTTGAAATCCACAATGATAAGAATGATTCTACTTGACGCGGAAAAGGCTTTTGACAGGGTAAATTGGTGTTTTATGAAGAAATTGATGAAATATTTGGGTATGGGAAAAACCTACTGTCAATGGATTGAGGAAATATATAAAGAACAATATGCATATGTAATAGTGAACCAGGAAAAGACTGAGAGGATAAAGATTAAGAGGGGTACAAGGCAGGGATGTCCCCTTTCCCCTTTGTTATTTATAATAGTACTCGAAGTACTAAATAATAATATTAGAGAGAATCAAGAAATAAAGGGGGTTAAGGTTAAACAATTTACATATAAGCTGCAAGCATTTGCAGATTATGTAATATATATTCTAGAAGACCCAAAGGAAAGTCTAATGATATTAATAAAAACTATAGAAGAATATGGTGACTTAGCAGGATTCTCCATAAATAAAGACAAAACAGTAATATTAACTAAAAATATGACGGTGAAAGAAGAGGAAGAATTACAACAAATTTCTGGGTTTAAAATTGAGAAGAAAGTCAAATACTTAGGGGTATACATCACCAAAAGGAATATAGACTTGTTTAGAAATAATTACATTAAGTTCTGGGAAAATATCATGAAGGATATGATTGTTTGGGCATCAAAAAAGCTCTCCTTTTTGGGAAGGATTGAAGCTATAAAGATGAATGTATTGCCAAGAGTAATGTACTTGTTTCAAAATTTACCAGTTATAAAAGATGAAAATATATAGATAGTTGGCAACGAGAACTTTTAAAATTTGTATGGGAGGGGAAAAAAGCAAGGATAGGGTTGAAAGTCTTAACAGAGGAGAAATTAAAAGGTGGATTTGGCCTTCCAAATCTTGTCGTATTATAGAGCAGCGTGTCTGAGTTGGCTGGAGGATTGGGTCACTTTAAAAAATGATAGAACTTTAGAATTGGAAAGATCAGGTTTGAATTATGGTTTTCATGCCTATATGTTATATGATAAGTTGAAAAACAACAAAGACTTCTCCCATCATTTTTTAAGGAATGCGTTATTAAAATCATGGTTAAAAGTAAAAGAGGTTTTCTACAGACAAATACCTAGTTGGGCCTCCCCACAGGAGGCTTTTTTTTTGGTAGATGAAAGAATAAAGAGGTCCCATGGACAACTTATAAGGAATTGATTAATTGGGAAGGAGAATCAGGTGAAACAATGAAAGAACAGGTGCAATTAAATGAAGAAATCAAGGGAAATTGGTTTTTATATGGTCAACTGAAGGAAAGATTTAGAATTGATAAGAAAAATATTGGCATTACAAATAGAAGTAATGAATTGGATAAAGTCTTTAGTGATAAGAATAAAGGGCATATTTCCAGATATTATAGAATACTACAGGAAAGGATTTTAGAAAAGGAAAGAATAAATTACACCATGATTAAGTGGGCTCAGGATATTGGGAAGCCTATAGAGTTAGAAATGTGGGAAAAGGCATGGTACGATATTAATAAGTTTACTAGGTGTCAAAATTATAAAGAGAACTTTATTAAAATGTCCTTTTGATGGTATTTATCCCTGGATAGATTTAATAAGATGTTTAAAATGGATAAGGACCAATGCTGGAAATGTGGCAAACCCAAAGCCACGTTTTACCATAGGTGGTGGGGTTGCATACAAGCCCAGCATTATTGGAGTCAAATAAGAAATATAAAGGTAGAAATATATAAAAGAGATACACCTATAGATCCTAGGTTTTTCTTACTTAATATCATTGGTGTACTTGATAAGATCTTTTAAAAAGAAAACAGACGGGTGTTACTTTATATGGTAACCGTGGCTAGAGTACTGTATGCCAGTTTTTGGAAGAAACCAATGGTCCCAAACCTGACTGAATGGAGAAGTAAAATGTGGGAAGCTATGGAATCTGATATTTTGACTAGTTTATTAAATGATAGAGATGAAAATATGGTTAAAAAAGATTGGATTAGTTTTAAGAAGTACTGGGAGGTTATAAGTAAAGACTGTTAGGAATTGAATTGTAAGAGATAAGAGATGGGATTAGAATTGAAGTGATATAGAATAGGACTGGATGAATTACAATTAGATAAAATATGGGCAATAAAGAATTTATGATTAAGAAATTTAGATGAAGAAGGCAATATTTTTTTTCCTTGTTGGTGATCTAAGTTTGAAGATTGAAGATGTTAATAAAATTATGTAAGTAATATATTTGGGGATAGTGATAGAGTTAGACATGATTTGAAGGCAACAATTCATTTATTTGGAAGAAGCATTAGATCTTAATTTTTTTAAAGGTGTATGTGTTTAGTTATGTGTTAAGTATTTATGTGCAATGTTATGAGTAATGTGTATTTGTATTTATATGTCATTATATGTATATGTTTATTTGTATATTTGTGTTTATGTAATAAAATTTATTTAAAAAAATAAATGTTATAGTTCTGGAAGAGTCCAGGAAAAAAATAGCAAAATATTATGACTTTTATCTTTTTCTTCTCTGATCATGAAAAGCTATTTAGCTTGACCATTTCCAGATCAGACTTTTACTCCATAATAGCACTGCTTTCTTTTCATGGGTTGTAAAGGCTTCTGAGAAGAAATTCTGCTAGCTTCTGGGGAGCCATGAACTTTCCTGCTTCAGATCCAAAGCCTGCAGAGGGAGGGAGCACCCAAGCCTCCAGGAAAGGAAATGGAAGAAAAGCATGCAAACTGTTCTGATGCATAATATTTGATTATTTTCAATTTTTCTGTGTGATACCTACCTCTTTCCCCAGGTGACATAAAGTCCAACTATTTAAAAAACAAGTGCACGATCTCAACACATGTAGAGAGCCTTCTAGACTGATTTTCCAGAATCATGGTTTTGATATATACATTCATCTATCAGGAAAGTGAACCCATAACCACTTTGTACACTGCCCAAGCACCTGGTAATTCTGTCCTATTTGAGTGCTGGAGAGCACCTGCTGGAGAGAAAAGAACAAACATTCCCCCATCATCTGTTTGCTACTTCCCTGCAAGATTCTTCTCTGAGGAACACCACTCCTACCATCTCAAGATGGCAGATGTTCTCAGAATCAACAAGAAGTGACACATCACTATTATGAGGACTTCAGAGAAAAATTGAGATATTTGGTCTTGCTGTATGAGACTCTATTGTAGTCCATGAAGGTGATGTCTGTGGGGAAAATTGGTCTCTGGTCCCCATGAAATGGCTCAGCTTCAATTGAAAAGATTTATCTATCATATCTTAACCCACTGAGGATCTTGAGATTATGCATAATGGATAAAAATATTTGAAACATTAAATATATGAATATTTTTTAAAAAAGAAGCTTCCTCGTGATTTTCTTCAGAGAAGTTCACCTCCTCCAACCCACTTTTGTATTTTGAGAGATGGGGATAGTAGCCACAATTTTTTTAAATCTATAGTTGTTTTGGCATTCTTGCAAAAAAATCCTCCTATCCATTTTGTTTCTAATCTTGACATCTGTTCAGAAAAGAGGGATGGGAGGGACCTGCATGTGAGGAGAATCACTTTAGCAGCCGCCATTTCAGGCAGTCTGCTCAGAAAATTGTAGCAATTGATTGCCTAGATTGGGGGTAGGCAACCTAACCCCGGGGGCTGGATGTAGCCCCCCGAGGCCTTTGGATTGGCCCCAGGCCAGTCCTGCCTCCGCCCCCACCCCCAAACCCACCCCCACCCCCACCCCCACCCACCATGATGATATTGATTATTGTTGTTATTACTTGTTCTTGGGGTTTTGTTGGCAAAATCTCCGAGGGGTTTTGCCATGGCTTTTCTGGGGCTGAGAGAGTGTGAATGCATATTTTGCAATTTTTTTTAAAAAAATTAAATTTTTTATTTTTATATTTATTTATTTATTTATTTATTTTTGGTGCTTCGGGCCCCCAACCCTTATTTATTTTTGGTGCTTCGGGCCCCCAATTGTCTGAGAGATAGCAACCTGGCCCCCGACTCAAAAAGGTTGCCTACCCCTGGCCTAGATCTATATAAAAAAAATCTAGAATGATAGGAAGCATAGTGTTTTAAAATAAATTAGTCTGTAAATGCTGGTTCAGTGGAATTACAATGTCACAAAATTCCATAAAACTAAAACTTTGCACAACTTCTCATATTCTCCATGCCTTTGTGATACAGTGTTTCAGTTTTACAACATTCCCAGTAAATGGAAGGCATTATTGCAGCTGCAGATGACTAAGCATCCCAATGAATTTTCATCTGGAACACCTTCTGAGGTATCAGACCGATGTAATTGATTTATTAGGGCTTTTATTGCATTGCTGAAGACATTGATTAATAAAATTACCCATATGTTTTTCACCTAGATCACATAAAATTCAGTGCTCCCCCCCCCCAATGCTTTGCTTGCTTTATATACTGAAACTGAGTCATCATGTTATATATGTAGTACTGCTTGGTAGCTTGTGTGCAAGAGAAGGAAACCCTTCATTTTTATAGCCTTTATGGAACTGGCCAATAACAATGTTCCAGAAAATATTTTCTAGGAAAGGTGAAAAATAAAATGTAACAGTCAAGAATGGGCCATAGCTAAAAACTATGACTATAGAGCTGAGAGCCAGCATGACGTAGTGGTTTGAGTGTTGGACTATGACTGTGGAGGACAGAGTTCAATTTTCCACTCAGCTATGAAGCCCACTGGGTGACGTTGGGCAGATCACATGCTCTCAGCCTAAGGGGAAGGCACTGGCAAACCTCCTCCGAACAAATCTTGCCAAATAACCCCATGATAGGGGGTCACCATAAGTCAGAAATGAAGTGAAGGCACACAACAAGAACAACAAATAGATCTAGACTATGGCCATTTCAATGAAACACTGGAACAGGGAAGAATAAAGCAAATACAGTGGTACCTCTACTTACGAAATTAATTCGTTCCAGC
>CM034708.1:101251883-101269241 GCA_020142125.1 Phrynosoma platyrhinos
TGGATGGCTCTTGTGGTCTCTTCCAACTCTATGATTCTATGATTATATTATTTTTTCCAGCAATAACACATTGTCATGAACTATTTTTGTTTTAATTAAATGTATTCTCAGGTTGTGCATTCTTGAGTAGGCAAGATCCATTAATTTTAAAGACCTGCTCCTTATGGTAATGAAAATGGCTACTAATAGATATTTTTTATAAAAATATAGAAAGAAAGAAAGCAACCCAGACCCCTTCACTGATACTTTCCTTCTGGGAGCTGCTATAGGGACTTCTGTGATGAGGACTTCCACTTCAAAATTTACAACTACACAGTTGTTCACAATGCATAATTCAAGATTTAATTGGCTGAACCTACCTAGTAGAATCAGGAGGTTCTGCCTGCAAGCAATTCTGAGATGTTTCTCTATGCTATTATTTGTTAAAATATTTCCTTTTAAAAATCTTAAAATCAGTTTTAATGATCTATTTTCCTTCCTATTTAAGTCTTTTCTGACTTTTCTGATCTTCCAAGTTAAATGAAACCTCAGCCTCTCAGTGGCCACTCTAAACCTTCAATCCCTTTACCAGCTAAAACTGCACAATTCTGAACCCATTGCCCAAAATGTGGATGGAAAAATTGATCTGTGAAGATGAGTCATATCACAAGCATTTCTGACTCATGGGTCCAAAATGCAAGGAGTAAACATGTTTAACAGTTATGATCTGGGAAGTAGTTGTTCTATAAGAAGCAAAGCCCCATTCACACTTATCGCAATGCCACGGGGGGGGGGGGGAAAGCCAAATTCTTCATCTCTCATGTCTTTATTCTCCTTTCACTCTAAAGAACCTGGAGAAGCTTCCATGTGGTTCTTAAGTGATCTGTACCTAGACATCTTATGGGGTTGACACTTGCTTGAATTCCTCTAGTCTTTAGTTAGAAACTAAGAATTTCTATGAACCAGACTCTTGAGGTGTTAGCAAGGCTGAATATGATAAAGCTGTGGTGAGTTGTGAAGTGAATCTTTGACCCCATCCATCTGCTACTGTACTGCGGATGCATCACAAAAATTAATTCCTTGCATCTCAGAAATCCCCTGAATATATATATTAAAAAAAACAATCTTTTTTTTAAAAAGCATGATCCATTTTCATTATTGAAGCAATTGGCAGCTGTCAAATCTGGCAAGATTACAGAACTCTGTGTAGCCAGTAAACCAACCAATTGCTTCAATTAGGAGTTTATTGAAAAACACAGTCAGAAATTCACCAGACAATAGGCCTTTGCAGACTGCCAGAAATAGTGCAGATTGAGTCCACTTTAAGGGTTAGGGTTAGGGTTAGGGAATGATGGGAACTGTAGTTTATTGTGGCACCAGAGCTCTCTAACAGAGAAGGCTCAATGTCTCAGGAAAAAAAAATAACAATTCCCATGACTTCCTAGGACTAGCCCTAAACCTTAAAGTGGACTCAATTTGCACTATTTCTGGCAGTCTGCAAAGGCCCAATGTTTAAGCCAGAACTGCCCCCCCCACAAGCCAATGCCAAGTTAAATCCTTCGAACCTGATGGGCTCCACCCCACCTCATCTGGTGCAAAACCTAGCACCCACCTACTATTCCCACAGCTCTCTTCCCCCCGTCCAATAAACCCCCCTTCCTGGTAATTTTCACACTAGCTAACATCCACGCCCTTCCACTTAGCAAAACATTCCCAAGTATTCTACTCCCTTGGCCTTGCATTCCAAAGAACTTATTTTTCTCAAAACTACCTGCTGCACCTCTAACAGCCTACAACCCACAAAGCCTACTATGCCAAATACTATCCACCCTACTAACCCACCTATCATCCCCATTAAGCAACTATAATATTCCCCAACAGGCATCTGGCAGAAGTCATGCACGCAAGCATGGTTCTGACAATCTGCCCCCCAACACACACTTATAAACATCTATTTGACCCCACCCCCACCCAGTTTGTTAGGATATGCCAAATGAAATTCCTCAACCAATTTAGAAGCTTTTATATGTCGAGCTTTTACCCATTCTGCATGGCCAATGGGGAGTGCTTCCACTTGACCAAATAATACAGCCCCCCCTTATGAATTTTAGAGTCCAATTTTTTTGAAACTTTGAAATGATGTTATCCATCCACCAGCAAAGGCAAAGGTGGGATCTTCTCAATGTGCCAGCATCCATTGATGAAAGCAGGTTTCAGCAGGCTGAAATGAAAAACAGGATGCAAATGCCTGTATTCTTTTGGCAAATCTAAGTCAGCAGTTACCTCATTTACCAGTAATTTTATTTCAAAAGGCCCAATATATTTGGACCTGAGTTTCTTTGAGGGGTGCCTGGATTTCAAATGTTTGGTGGAAAGGTAGACTTTGGGCCTTTGCAGACTGCCAGAAATAGTGCAAATTGAGTCCACTTTAAGGGTTAGGGTTAGTGCTAGGGAGTCATGGGAATTTTTTTTCCTGAGACATTGAGCCCTCTCTGTCAGAGAGCTCGGTGCTACAATAAAATGCAGTTCCCATGATTCCCTAACCCTAACCCTTAAAGTGGACTCAATTTGCACTATTTCTAGCAGTCTGCAAAGGCCCTTTATCTCCAAGTTTTAAGTTCCAACCCCCTTTTCTGTGCTTGTCAGAATATTTTTTGTAACTGGCCTTGGCTTTCTCTAAGCACTTACAATAATTGGCCAACCTTTTGTAACCTTTGCAACCCATTGTGTGACAGTGAGGGAATCAGATGGTTCATTTTGAATAGTAGGCAGCAACTTAGGGCCTCGGCAGGTGGCTTATTAAGCTGTCCTCAAGGCAGGGAAGATGAGGGGCAGCCGCACGCTCAGCGCCCCTTCCTCCTCCCGAGATTGCCCTCAGAGCCGCTGGCCCTCCGCATGGCCAGCACTCCAGGGGCCACCTCCCACCGCAGACTCTGCATACGCTGCGGTGGATAAGTCAGCGAAAGTGAGCCTCATGCTTTTGAGGCAGACTTTTGCTGACTTGTGAAAGGAGCGCTATTTTAGTGCTCCTTTCAGGGGCAGTGAAAGTGTGCCGCTGGATCAAGGTGTGGGGATGCCTCAATCCAGAGGCACACCTTCCCAGGGCGGCCCCGTGCCACCAGTCTGATTCCCCCCTTAGGCTCATAGCCATAAACAATTTCAAATGGTGTGTGTTCAGTGCTTTGGTTAACTGCCCCATTGAAAGCTATCTCAGCATAAGGCAATAGATCATACTAGTCATCTTGAAGGTGAGTGAAATAGCACCTTAAGTATCTTTCCAGAGATGCATTCGTTCATTCACATTGTACATCCATCTGGGGATGATGGACTGTGCTAAACACCAATTCAACCCCCAATTTGGATTGCACAACTTTCAAAATTGTGAGGCAAAATTAGTGCCTCTATCTGAAACAATCTTAAGAGGCAAACCATGTAGACAATATACCTGTTGAATAAACAACTCAGCCAGTTTGGAAGCAGTGGGAACACCTTTACATCCCACATAGTGAACCTGTTTGGCGAATAAGTCTATCACCACCCAGATTGTGTTTCTGCCACAGCTCTCGGGTAAGTCAGTGATGAAGTCCATGGCAATATTCTGCCATGGTTTGCTAGGGATTGACAGAGGTTGTAAGAGCCCACTGGGTTTCACAACCAGAGGTTTGGCTCGAGAACAGACTGAACAACTTTTGACATACTCATCAATGTTGGATCTCATGCCCTCCCACCAAAACTGATTGCGAAGCAAGTGTAAAGTTTTAACAAAACCCCAATGTCCTGCAGCTTGGGAGCCATAACACATCTGTAATACTTTCTGTCTTAGTTCTCTGGGTACATATAACTTCTGCCCTTTGTTCCAAAGGCCATTTTCTTTTCTTTCTAATTGCTGTTGGTGGGATTGCAGCTAGCTGTCCCTCTTGGACTGTTGTTTGATTTCTGCATGTAGTGGATCCATCTGGTTCTGTGCTGCTCCCTTCTCCAACTTAGCTTGGCTATGGGTAGTAACTGTTAGCCCCAATTGCACTGGTCTGAATAAGGTTTGGAGTGACTGTGTCTCTTTGCCCACATGTTGGGGGAGTCTCGATAAAGAATCAGCCAAGCTATTTTCTCTGCCTGAGATGAACTTGAGCATGAAGTTATATTTATAAAGGTCCTTGACCTATCTAAACTGTTTTGATGTCAATTTCCGAGGGGCTTGGAGTGCTTCCAAGTTCCTGTGGTCAATCCACACCTCAAATGGATGAGGGGCCCCTTCTAGGAATTGTCTCCAGTTCTGAAGGGCCCACTTTATGGCATAAGCTTTCTTTTTCCAAATGGGCCAGGAATTCTCATTTTTTTGAAATTTTCTAGATAGATAAGCACATGGTCTGAGTGCTCCCCCCTCATCACTTTGCAAGAGAACTGCCCCTACTGCAAAGTC
This sequence comes from Phrynosoma platyrhinos, assembly GCA_020142125.1. Classification (NCBI taxonomy): domain Eukaryota; kingdom Metazoa; phylum Chordata; class Lepidosauria; order Squamata; family Phrynosomatidae; genus Phrynosoma; species Phrynosoma platyrhinos. The sequence continues at coordinate 101,256,283 of CM034708.1, forward strand.
TGAAGCATCTACTTGAACTATGAATGGTGCTTCTGGGTCCGGATGCTTGAGTATGGACTCAGAGTAAAACAATGTTTTTAACTGATCAAACTTAGGTTTTTCCCTTGCTGAACTGTCAATGGTTTTGGTGCCTTGCTTCCCCCCCCCCACCTTTTGGCTTGAGCAAGTCAGGAATGGGCAAAGCAATCTGCAAAATAAGGAATGAACTGTCTATAGAAGTTGACAAAGCCCAAAAACTTTTGAACTTGTTTTCTAGTCTTTGGTGGGGGCTAGTCCATCACTATTTGCACTTTGGCTGGGTCCATTTCAATTCCCTTTGTAGACACACTATATCCTAAAAAGTCCAAACAGTTGGTGTGAAAGTGGCACTTGGACAATTTTACATACAGCTGATTGTCCAGTAGCCTTTTTAACACCTCCTTCACCAATTTAATGTGTAACTCTAGATCTTCAGAGTAGATTAACACATAATCCAAATAAACCAGCACCCCTTCATACACAAATCATGTAGCACTTCGTTCACCAGCATCATAAAGCATCTGCCCCCCCAGTCCAAAAGGGAGGACCAGAACTCCACCTTCTCCTCTGCAGGGTGGCTTGCTGCTTGGCCAGCCCTTCCCCCGGCACCTATATTGCCTCCTCAATGGCTCTTCATCTTAGTTATTGGGCTTCTCTGCCCTTCCTCCACCTTGTCAGCTCCTCCACTTTTGGTTCGATTGGGGCAGTTTGCAATCCTGTGCCCCTTCTTCCCACATTCCAGACAGAGTCCTAGCCTCATCCAATACTGCTTCTCAGACTCCCCTTCTGTTCTCAGCTTGCCAGCTGACAAGGGGCCCTGACTCTTGTTTTCACCCCTCCTTTGGGTTAATGCCATGCACTGACGTGAGAGCTTAATCTCCTCTTTTGCCATTTCGGCCTTGCCTGCAAATTTAAACCATTCACGCAGTGTGGGTGGGTTATGTCTATTGAGTTCCCATTCCAGAAGCTCAGGGTGTAGTCCATCCTTAAAATACTGAACTCTAATGCTCTCTGGCCATTCAGGAAACATTACTACCAAACCCCAGAATTCATAAACATACTCAGTCACTGAGCACAATCCTTGATGAAGCACCAACAACTGGGTTCGTGCATGCTCTGCCCTGAGTGGGTCTTCAAATCTTCCATGCAAAGCCACCATGAAGGCCTGCAGATTCTGCAGCTCTGGTGCTCCACTGTCATATAGTTGCACCACCCAGTCTGCTGCTTCCCCCTCAAGATGACTAGTCACACACTGCACCTTGGCAGTCTCATCAGGAAAGTAAGGCCCCCACTCATACATGTGCCCAGCCACTTGGGACAGGAAGTAGGGCAATTGTTGGGGTCTACCATCAAACTTCATCACTATTCTCCTAGCTGCAAGGTCCTGAAATCTTATCAGTGGGGGGTTTGGTGGAGGGGGAGGCATCCCAGCCTGTGCTGCCTGTACTGTCTGAGCCCTTGGGGCTTCTCTCACCAGTGCTGCTGCCTGGGCCTCCCAGGGCATTAGTAGTCAAGTCTCTGAGGTTTGCTTTACCTCTACCAGCAGTCCCCACATCTCTTTCACTTCTCCACAGAAGTAAGCAACTTTGTCCTTGATGTCCTTATCTGGAGCTGATGACTCATCCACCGGGCCTGCCACCCCCACATCCCATGCAGACACTCTGCCAGCTCGGTGTCTCTCACATTCTTTCCCCTTAGTGAGGGCCACTGGCTGGAACCACACATCCTCTGCTGGGCACATAGGGGTGCCCTCCCCTGTAGCCCTCAAACTTTAGGATGGGCTCCCAAACCGGCCTGCTTGGAGGACTACTCTGGCCTGTCTGCCTTTGCTTCTCCCTCCTGCTCCATTACAAGTGTAGGGTTGCCCAGGTTCAAATGGAGTTCCATCGCTCCTGACACTAGAGGAGTACTGACTTACTGTCAGATCTGGCAAGATTACAGACCTCTGTGTAGCTAATAAACCAGCCAACTGCTTCAATTAAGAGTTTATTGAAACACACAGTCAGAAATTTAAGCCAGAACTGCCCCCCCACCAGCCAATGCCAAGTTAAAACCTTCAAAACTGATGGGCTCCACCCCACCTCATCTGGTGCAAAACCTAGCATCCACGTACTATTCCCACAGCTCTCTTCCCCCCTGTCCAATTAACCCCTCTTCCTGGTCATCCTTACACTAGCTAACATCCATGCCCTTCCACTTAGCAAAACATTCCCAAGCACTCTACTCCCTTGGCCTTGCATTCCAAAGAACTTACTTTTTTCAAAACTACCTGCTTCACTTTCTACTACCATTCCCCCACCACTAACAGCCTACAACCCACAAAGCCTACTATGCCAAATACTATCCACCCTACTAACCCACCTATCATCCCCATTTAGCAACTAAGCCTATAATATTCCCCAATGGATATCTGGCAGAACTCATGCACACCGGCATGGTTCTGACAACAGCTAACCACCCATGTTTGGTATTAGAAGGAATAAGTTGAACCTTAAGTCTGTCTTCCCCTGCATCAGTCCTAGCCAGAGGTGATGAAAGCTAGGAGTTACAGTCCAGCATCATTTAGAGGAGTTGCAGATAAATGTCCATTTCAGGGTTCCAATGCAGCCTGAACAGAACCCTTGGGGTATATTTGATGCCACCAAACTAGGAAGAGTTTCATACAAGGGGAAGGGAAGGAAAAAAAACTTCTCCCCACCCATTCTCTTGTGTTCTTTTTTTTTTTTTTTTTTTTAAAAACCTGAAAGTGCAGATTGCATTTATTCTCTGCATGGATGGTCCTCATTAAGGTCACGCAAGTACTTAACACGTCAACCAAATTGTTCCTACATTCAAAATTAACATTCTCTTGTGTTCTAAAAGACTTCCAGACCCAAATCTGAGCATCTCTCATCTATGGAGATGAGGAGGGCATACAGATCTGAAGGAGTGTGAAAGGTCAAAGAGGTCCCTTTTCATTGCCTCCCCTGAAACATCCATTCATCTAGCATTCAAGGAGGGTTTTTTACATCATGACAATGTAGACACCCCTCCCCTTCATAATTTCCTTCCTCCAGGATACTGACTATGAGCTTGCCCTTTGCTTGCTTTCTTCTAATTGACACTCTGACACTGTGTATCTTTCAGCTGCTCTCAACCATAGATTTAATTGATAGCCCCATGCTCATGTTTCCCCCCCCTTATCCTCTACAAGCCCCACTGCCATTAGCATTCATTAAGCCACACAACTCATAGGCCCTTGTCCGATATTTTGAGTTTTTAAACTGTGTATTTTTTAATGCCACATACTTCTGCATCACATATACTTACCATACATGTACTAGAATTAAGATATTCCAGAAAGACCACAGGAGGCTGAGGCTGCACCCCATTAAGAGCATCCTCTTGCTGTTTGAGGTTTGACTCAACCCTATTTTTGGACATTGTCTTTCATCACAGCTGGCCATTTTAATTGCAGGGTGGTGCTTGAGATTTATTGCTTTCCTTGTACCTTTTCCCTTCTGTGTTGGACATTATTTAAACTTTATTTTGGATTGGAAGCCTGACAGCAGAGGACTGTCCAATTTTTATTCATCTGTCAAGCACCCTGAGAGCCTTTCCAACTGAAGAATGGAATACAAATGCTTGCTATCTATCTATCTATCTATCTATCTATCTATCTATCTATCTATCCATCCATCCATCCATCACATATATATATAATATTAATATACTTTTGCCTTGCTTTGGATGACCCTTATGTTATGTCTAAAAGACTTCCAGACCCACCTGAGTTTGTTGATTGAAGACATAATGGTGACATACAGCAAAGATGGGGAAGAATGTATGACTCTCCTATTGTTGCTGAACACAAATCTCAACAGCCCTAGCCAGCATGGCTAGTGGACATGAATGATAGTCCATTCCTGTAATCCAACATCTGAACAACCATCAGGGATGTAGACCCTGAGATGTCAGATTTAATTTAATGGGAGAGATTTGAGTACACAGTTGGTGCTCTCATGGATCATGCCCCAACTTTGTAAAACAGCTTTCATGTGCTTTATCATAGAATCATAGAATCTTAGAGTTGGAAGAGACCACAAGGACCATTCAGTCCAATCCCCTGCCATGCAGGAACACACAATCAAAGCACCCCCAACTGATGGCCATCCAGCTTCTGTTTAAAAACCTCCAAAGAAAGAGACTCCATCAATCTCTGAGGAACTGTGTTCCACTGTTGCACAGCTCTTACTGTCAGGAAGTTCTTCCTAAGGTTTAGGTGAATTCTCAGTGTTTATTCAGATGGTTAAAATAACCCCAGTAGAATTTGGGTTGAGTTGTTCACATGCATTTTGAATGTACTAGAGTAAGTTTTTTTTGGGGGGGGAGGGGGGCTGCCAAAGCCCACACTCAACTGGGATCATTGATCTCAGAGTTTTTCCCCTAGTTTTCCTAAAAGACCCACACTGGCCAAAACACACTGCAGAATTAATCTAGTTTAACTGACTTGGCTCAATGCTAGGGAATTTTGGGACCTGTAGTTTTGTGACACATTTAGCCCTCTCTGTCAGAGAGCTCTGGTGCCACAATAAGCTATAATTCCCAGGATTCTCTAGCACCAAGTGAGGGCAATTAAAACAACCTCAAACTGGATTATTTTTGCACTGTATTTTGGACCATTGCCGGCTGTGAGAATAGCCAATGTGAATAACCTGTGATAAACCAGGATAAGACTCTGCATGCCTTGAACTTGTTTCAAATACATCTACATCATCGACTCAATCTTTATTCACAGTGCTGACATTTGTGAGCAACAGAACACACAGAGATGTATGTAGATGTAGTTTTGATTAAAAAAATAGTGTGAACAACAAAATCAGAATGCATGGGTGAGATTATTTGCATAGTCCTGCTAACAAAAACAGTGCCTGAACAGCTCCTTATTCTATAAACTTATTGTTAAGGAAGCAGAGAAAGAAAAGGTTTTTTCCTTACTGAGATACTATATCGGCAAACTACAGTTATAAAAATTGACCTCTGGTTATGTCAGCTCGAACATTAATTTTTTTAAAGACAATAGGCTACTGAGGATTGAAAAGGTTAAAATTTATGTTTTTGCAACTGGCTTTGCAGAAAGTGGGCCCTCTGACATGGAGTATGTAACTTGATGACCTTTTGAAAAATAAGATTGTTGTGTGTTTTTTTTAGCTGTCATCCAATCAATACACAAAGCGAGCATTAGAAAAAATCTGTGTTGGCAGACAGACAGGAAAGTGTTGATGAATCATGACCTACCAATTTGGTGAAAAAACAAGGATTAAAGACTACAGATGATATTCAACTGACCTATTAAATGGAACTCCTGATTCCTTTTAGTACCTTATTGAAATCTAAGGCACAAAAGCTGTGAGTTGTGCATTAACTATTCTTTTTAGGAGATGGGACCTAAATTGCTACAACTAGTTTTGTGTGTGTGTGTGTGTGCATTTTGAATGTTTGTAAATTGCATAGGGTGATGAGCTCAGAGAAGAATTTTGGAACTTTAAAAAGAATCCTGGATATTTTCATCCAAGCCATGGAAGCAGTTCCAGTTGTCTTTACCATTCAAAATGAATGTGTGATGAGTATTACTACACAGCATTGATTTAGAACAGATCAGACCATAGCCAGTTTGTGTCAGTTTCAAATGTGTTCATTGTATCCCATTTCAGTGTCATTCTGCAATTTTAAAAAAATGAATGAAAACGCACATTTCACTTCATATACTGTTTTCCCTAACTTCTGGTTTTTGTTCACATTTTCTATACAACTTCCCAAAATATTTTACTTTTTTAATGCAAATTTTTACCCTAGGACTGCACTGCAACACTTAATGAAATATCCACTGTCCGGTTTGGAAGGTGCAGAATCAGTTGTTTTGTTTAAAATGGGAATTCCTCCAAACAGAATTCCTCCACATCTCAGACTGACTTTAGATCTCAGTACTTGGGCCAACTATGCTTTTTCTCAGTTTCACAGGATGGTTTCAAACATGGGGCAAGGCATATGCTATCTGAGAAACTTCAAGGAAAGGCAAGATAAACATGTAAGGAATAAATTAAAAGATAAATAATGAAAGCCTTTACAAACCCTTTTGGGAGAGCTCAGTAAAGACCATTACAACCAAATTCGGCCATGTTAAAAAAACAACACCAACCATTAAATGTGAAGTAGAGAAGAGCTAAGATCATAGAGTGGGAATCAGACAGAGTTGACACTTCCTTTCTGCTCCAAATAATTCACTCCAATTGTTTCCAAACTGCACAGTAAGAAAAGCAATATGGAGATGCAATTTAGAATAAAGACATGACATGAAGTTAAGATGCTTTTCTCTTCCCCTTCACTTCTAGTTTATGGTCCTGAAAGATTTGGAAAAAAAACCTGATACTATGTTGAACAAACTGAAAGTTCCCCCAAATAACAGCTAACCTTTCAAGTAAATAATCTGAATGTTTGTTTGTTTGTTTGTTTGGGGATTCCAAATCCGTCCTATCCCCAAATTCAGAAGAGTCAACAGAGAAGGGAAAAATCCATTTAAAACTATAGAGCACATCAAAACAATGTCTGCTATAATCCACAGCTTTCTGTGCTTACATGAGCAGTTCTTGTTCAAGAAGTGAAAGCTAGTTAATTCTTATGCGGCCATGTTCCTACCAAAAGCATAACATTTCAACAGCTATAGAACCCACAAATAAGCAAAAACCATTGTCTGATCCATTCTTCAGTTCTCCAAACCAATTAGCCTAATCCCTTGTCAATCACTTCCAGCCAAGCTCCTTCAGATATGTCAATGAAGGTTATGCTATGGGTTAAGAATTTCTCCTACCTTATAGTTCTTGTTAGCTGCCTTCAAATCAATCAAACTATGGCGACCCTATGAATAAGAGAGCTCCAAGTCACCCTATCCTTAACAGCCCTACTCAGGTCTTGCAGACTCAGGGCAGCAATGGCTTCCTTGATTGAGACCGGATCCTCTTTTCCTATTATCCTCCACTTTACCAAGCAGTATTGCCTTTTCTAGTGAGAAACTGCACCAGAGATCTGGGAGTGGCAGTTCCACCCCCTGGGAGCCCCACCCCCCACACCAGGTATCAGCCCTTTGTATATTTCCATACATTTCACATAGAGAGTGGAGGATTCCCACCTTTCTCAGAGAAACCAGACTACCTTCTACCCTCAGAATAAAGTTCTTAAAGATGACATAGCAGACAATTTAGGTAGGTAGTCTGAAGAAAATGATAGATCCCAAATGAAGACAGTGACTGTTGGAAACACATGGGGTGATTATTAGTGAAAGACCCAGTTTTTAAAATCTATGGGAACAGGCTGTGGATCAATTGTTGGCAGAAATATTCTTTCTACAATGTCAACACATAATCACAAATTCAGGAGACATTCTTCATAAATTTAACAAGCACTGGACCTGATAGAAACCACCAAAGCCCCAAATCATTAGCTTATCTCAGACAGACATCCTTTGAATTTGGAAATGGAGCTTCAAGGCAGCTGGCACTCAGTCTACAAAAAAACAAACTGGATCTTTTTGTCAAAAGTAACAATAGGGTCTAATAGGTTAATTCTAGACTGATATTGAATATTTTGGTGATTATTATGCTAATATAAGCAAATTAACTCTGACTCAATCAGGATAAATATTTTTCTATAAACGTCTCATATAGACAATAAAAGGCAACACCCATATAACAGAAGCAATAATTATTCTAGAACAAGTCACCATTTTGATTCAAAAATGGAAAATTCAATAATGAGGAATGAAGCGAGGAACCAACAAAAAAAATAATAATCATGCTACCAAACAAAAATTAGCAGACATAGACACACTCACTTGTACACAGAAATATAATATCATTATAAATATCAGTTACAAAAGTAGCATAGAGGAAAATAATCAGTGCCATATCCAACAAGCAATAAAACACAAGACTAAAAAGCATAGAAATAATAAAAGTCATCACCAGGCATCCAAACAACAATGTAGGCATCAAGCAATTTTTTTTTTCTATGGAGAACAGTCTATAACTGGAGCACTGCCATAGTCCAAAATGCCGTCTGGTCATGGGACAGAGTTGGCTTTGGGTTCCCTCATTGATGAATCTAGCTGGCTTTATGTCCATGAACTGGAAATCTGCAAAAAGGAAATCCTGGGATCAAACAATAGAAGCCTACAGATGTACAAGTTGCACTATACATATATAGAACCTAAATATGTAGAACTTAAATAGTCTACTTTTCAAGTTCTTGAAAAAGGTGAGTGATAAAATTGTATATGGAAAAACTCTTTCACTCCCATAAGATACTATTTCATGATGAAAATACTGCCTGATATTAAATCAGTATACTCAGTCTATTTCTTTCTGTATTAGTTTAATAATGCATTATGTTCTACAGTCAGCTCTTCTCTGTGGGTTTTCCACTCTCCCCAATAGCAGCACATGTTCACAGCTGCATCAATGCGGTTGCATGCACATCTCACCTCTATTGAGGAGAGTGAAACTTGTGGTCTAATAGAATTTGCTATTTGCAGTGGGAGGGCCAGTTCTAGAATGGAACTCCTGTAGATATGAAGAGCGGACTGTATTCTGATTCATAATGGCAAGGATATATGTCTTTTAATCTGTTTCAGAGTCTGTATGTACTGACCCAAAGACTCATGCTCCCCCCAGCCTCGCATTGACCTGTAGGAATGAAGCAGGCCATTAGCCCCAGGCCAGGATCCCAGCCTAAAGGGGCCATAGCCAAGGACATATAGACATGCTATTTGCCACAAAGTTTCTTTGCCTACTTTTTCAATAACAAAGGTATAACTATGGCATTACAATTGTAACTTAACAAGTATGGCTTTCTTTTGTGGTTTAAGTGTATTCTTTTAAACTACTTTTATACTTACAGTGGTGCAGCCTTGCTAAATGGTGGAGGAGAAATACCACATGATCCAGGTGCTGTCTCATGCTATGACTTGTGTTTCTACTGCATGTAGTATTGTGAGTGTTGAGGTGATGATGCTGTGGAAAGATAACAGTATGCTTTGTACCACAAGCCAGCAGATGCTATCATTTATATGTTTTGCTGCCAAAGTAATTAAACTAAAGAAAGCCACCCAACGCACTGGGCTGGTGTGATTGCTGTTGGGGGGGGGGAGTGAGTTGCTGGCTGGAGGAGCATCCTAGCCCATCAGAGCCCCAGCAGGCTTGGCATTGGGTTGACTGGGCCAGGATTGGCCAGGGGCTAATGGGGCTGTACTTCCTGCCCTGGTGCCAGGACTACATGTCCCAGCAGGCACTGAAGGTGGAAGCACTGCCTGGTTGGCTGGTGTCATGGGCAAATGGTGCCTATGATGGGAGGATGGGCCAGAGGGGGAAGAACTTCTGTCCCTCCAGGTCCCTGATTGGTCCAAGGCCTATTTAAGGCCAGAGACAGTGCTATTCTAGCTTGACTCTTCCCACCTCTCTCCCTCTATTTGGAGTTATAAGCTGTGTCGTCACAACTTTACAGGGTTGGTAGTATAGGTCTTGGATTTGTTGGGAGTGATTTCCAGGGCTGCATAACACTGGACTGGGAGTTCAACCAGAACCTGGGATTGCTGGTAGAATGCAACCCTACATTCAGCATCCCCTGGTGACAAGGGGTAGAAATGTGAACATGCAATCAACTAGTTACTTGTGAATGGGCAATTAACCAGTTACTCCTTTGTCATCCCGGAGCTTGGCTGTGATCAAGCAAATGGGTTCATCGACCAATCAGGGATTGGTTGATGACAGATCCAGACTTCATGCTTTGAGGGCTAACCCTACATTACAGCTGTTGTCAATAACGTTGTGACTTTTTCCTTCCAGTTGAAATGTGTTGTGGTCATTCTTGCAGCGTCTCCCCTCCATGGCAGCATCAGTTATATTTGAGAAGCAAAAGTAAGTACCGTAACAGCTACAATTGAAAATGCAAGTATGACAGTAACTATGATGACAGACTAGCCACTTTGACACCCAGTCATTATCCTGCAGTACAATTATTTTATTTTACTTTGAGATATAATGTTTTGTTATATATTTGCTTCCTTCCAAGCTCATATTATACTCTTATGTGTCCTGCTTGAATCAAGGCTATAAAGGACCTATCAACTTGAGATGGGAAGTCAGTATTGATGACATCACTGTCCAAAGGGAGACATAACCAGTCAGAAGCATCAAGGGAAGTTTTTCAGGCAACACAACAAAATATTAATTGGTTTTGTTCAAAGAATGAGAGGACAGACATGGAGAAAGTATGTTCCAGGATCCGAAACAGAAGTAAACCTAGAAGATGTGAGGCCTAGTTTATTTTGCATTCAGATTACAGATAACTGTAACTCATCTGCTATTCAAGTCATACAACCCAGGAAGATGTGCTTCTGTGACAACTATATAATTCACTAGCTCTTTGAATGAGTGCATAATAGTTTTTATGTACATGATTAATAAGTTTAATTCACTTTTAAACTTAGTTCATTGCCTTGTCTAAGATACATAATGAATTACTTCTCACAAAGAGAATAAGGAAGGAAGCTGTCCAGGGATTTGAAAGGGTTTTTATTTCTTGGGACAGAGGCATAGAAGGATTCCTTTTTGTTACTTAATATAATGAAACTTCAAAAGAATAGGAGCTACAGAATAAAGTAGTCATTTGTTTAAAATTGGAAAAAAAGAGTGAATTTAGAAACCCTCCAACTTGAATAGGGAAAGTCAAAGAAATAATTTTTACAGTAACTAATTACTTTTTCACATCTTAGAACTGTATCTTTAACAAATTACTTTTAAAAAGCAACTAATGAACCCTAAACTCTGACATACCACAGTTAGCAAAGATTTATATTTATTAGTAAGACAATCTGAATGATGTGTAAAACCATCTCCTTCTTTCCTCCCCCACATATATGGATCTCAGTATAGATCAATATTAAGACTGTATTACAGACTTTTGTTCCATGTATTTCCTTTCACCACTGAATATTATGGACTTTATAGAATTTCAGCAGAAGCTCTGGTTGACACATATATCAGTTTGTAATTGAATGGTTGCATCGATCACTGCTTACAGGAAGCATCTAAGGTTTTCCCCATCTAAGAGAAACTGATTTTACTGGAGATAACTTCAGCACTAGGCACGGCTATCATGCCAATAGGACAAGATCCTGTGATTTTTTTTGCACCTGGCCATTGCTGTGGGATTGAAAGTCTTCTGTTAATAATAATAATACAGTTTTATAGAACTCAAAGAAACATTTGCAACAGTTTTTGACTGAATAGTCATAACAGCAAACAGGTGCTTACATATAATTGTTCCTTGAGGGAGCTGTCTCAGATCATTTGTCTGACTCAAAAGATGTTCCTAGAGCTACCCATATGAGAGACAGAAAAATGACTCAGATTGCTCAGTTGGTTTTTACCTCTTACCAGAATGAGTGTACAATTTGGGATTGCTTTGTTGTTTACATGTCTTAAACAAGAAGCATGAAAATGACACTATTTACATTTAAAATAGTTTTTTCTGTGTGAGCAAATATAGATGTTCTCTACCTGCTAAGTCAGATGCTCTATGAGATGGGGCTCACAGAGTGCAAAGGACTTTTTAAAAAGGAAATGCCATTTTTCAACATGTTAACTTCCTATATGACTTCTCTACGGGCCAAGGATATGCACATCTATTAGGTCCACATCCTCAGATGTCTCCCTTTCCCAGTTTCCACATCAAGTTTCTGCCCAGCTCAGTTTAAAAACAAAATGAAGAGGAGATCTGAAGCTTTATTTATTTATCTTTCTCCCAAACATGTGCATATTTATGAATCTGTAGACACTGCTTAAATTTATTCCATGTTTTGCACATACTTACAATGTATATATTTGTCATGCACCATTTTCAAATATGTGTTTATTTCTGCATTTTTCTGTGTCTACACCTGTCTGTCAATATGACAGACTACATCTACAACATGTCTGTCAACATGTGGATTCCAGAGCACAACCTGCATCCAAACTGTGGACACTCTAAGAAGTACAGACTAAAATAATCCTCTTGAACCTTTGGGTTAAAATTGGATTCCTCATCATCCCTACTAGAAACCCAACAACAAAATCAACAGTAGATTATTCAAGCAGTTAGTCTGCGAGGCCTAATAACAATTGCAAAATCTAAACTGAATTCTGTCCCATTATTCCAGTTAACTGAATTCTATTCCATTATTCCAATGGGGGGGGGGGAATCTAAGTGCCCCATTGGCAAATGAGGGAAGAAAAGTTGTGATTCAATTGAGGGAGAGGGATTGCTGAGGATGAGGGTCTCCTAATTTTGCTTCAACTTCTTTTGGTTGTGGATTATATATTTGTATCATTTTATTTGTAAGTGGGTATAGTTGCTATTGCAACCCCCCCAATAAAAAACCCTAAAGGTTGTTGCCAAAATTTTACACATCTGTATTTATATAATTTGGGATATTCAGTTTTGTTTTACTGCGAACACTTATACATCCCCCCAAAAATTGCTCAAATTTTATAGGAAGTATAAATTTTATAGACAGGGATAATAATATTATAATAATAAAATTTATTTATACCCCGCCCAGTGGTAGTCCAATCAGGGTGGCTTACAAGTTTAAAAGCATAATCCATGATAAAACATATAATACAAGAAACCCCCCACCCCCTTAAAACAGTATTAAATCAAACAATTTAAAAGATCAATATGATTGAATTTAAAAATCCAACACAGAAAAACAACTAAAAAAGCCTGACTTGATGATCCCCTCCATCTATCGATGGGGCCACGTTAGGAGCATCATTAGTGCAGCTGTTTATGTCCGAGGTGGCGGTAACTAGTCTGGGAAGGCCTGCCAGAAGAGATCCGACTTGACAGCCTTTTTAAAGCTGTCT
>CM034708.1:101337461-101353413 GCA_020142125.1 Phrynosoma platyrhinos
TTTTCACTTTCTTTTCGCTTTGTGGCCCGTGTGTGATAACGTCCATAGAAAGGTCAGGATGAAGGAAGGGACACTTTGGATCACTCAAACTATCTAACCTTATTTCTTCTGCCCTCCCTGAGCCATTCTCGACTCTCCACTGCTAAATACTGTTATACTTCTAATATATACAGCATCACTAGTTGTCTCTAGGATGTGTTACAAGAAAGATTATTTTGGTCATAATTTAGTTATCCTTCCATTCCCTTATTAGAGAAAATATGGAAAATATGAAGGTTGGGTTTAGGAGCATTCAAGGCTGAACTAGGTGGACAGCCAAGTGACTAAACAATGTTTTTTCACCACTCCTTTAGTTACACATGAGCAGAACCTCTCTTAACATTTGATACCTGAAAACTGTTCTTTAATATTGACAAAATCATATTGTTAAAGATATGTACAAGGTCTCTGAATAAATATAGTTATCTAATTAGTTAATTCATCTGAGGAGGAAAACCAAATTAGTTCCACATTTAGGTATTATCTCCCTAACGGTAAAGGTAAAGGTATTCCCCATTGACAAGGTTGTCAAGACATGTCCGACCATAGGGAGCAGTGCTCATCTCCTTTACTAAGCCAGAGCCAGCATTGTCAGGGACTACTCTGTGATCATGTGGCCAGCATGATTGCATAGAATGCTGTTTACCTTCCTACCGAAGTTGTACCTATTTATCTACTTGCATTTGCATACTTTCAAACTGCTAGGCTGGCAGAAGCTAGTGATGGAAGCTCACCCCATCGCATGGCACTTGGGCCTTGAACTACCAACTTGCCAATCTTGTGATCAACAGAGTCAGCGTCTTAACCGTTTGAGCCACCACATCCCTATTATTTTGGTAACAACTTTTTTGGTCAAAAGTAGGGCTTAGCTAAAAATAATCTCTAAAGAATTTACAGCTCAAAAAGGATGTGAAATTTGAACAAGCTGAAAAGTGTTTTCAGAAGTGAAACTATTCATACATCACAAACACACAGCAACCTTTGGGCAGTTGGATCAAGACAAAGACCTTTTTAATAGAGTATTCTGTTCATACAGTGTGTATTCTGTATGAATGTTCCTACAGATACCTTCTTTTCATACAGTTCCTAGAAGTGGTGGCAGCCATTGCAGAAGCAACAGTAGCAGAGGAGAGAGGACAGGATATGGACCTTGGTAACATGAGTGTTAAAGTTAATTAATTAATATTAATTCAAAATAATTTCAGCAGCTGCTGGTGACTGTCTCCAGCCTTGCTTGGAGCAGAGCCCCTCGCTAAAAAATTCTTCCTTCCCTTCCTTCAGGTGCACAGAGCAAAGACCTTGCAATACATCATGTTGAATGCACCCTTCTCTGTGGCTTCTTGTTCCCCATCACTGTTTCATTGTCTCATAGCACTGTCTCAAAATACAGGGCTGCTCAGCTGCATTCAGCTTAGAGGCCTGCAGTTGGGCAGGCTGATTATATGTAAAGCTATTTCTGTCATTAAACTTCCAATTCATATAATTTTCATTAGTCACAGAGGCAGATAACTGCACAGTCAGCAACCTGGGTCTCATGTCAGCCAGTGGTTTTTCTCTTCTTTGATGCACTGACCTCAATAATCTCACTGATTGCCAGATTGCTAAAGTGCAAAACAGAGGGAAGTGACACAGCAAAATTGAGTTGAGTCATCCCTGTAAAGCCTCTTTATGTTTCCTTATATAACTGTGGTGGCAGCAGAACTAAAGTTAAAATGAAGAGAAGGGATAAGTTCTGCAAGAGCTGTGTCAGTGGATTCACCCCTTCCATTGCAATTACAGCACTGCAGATTCCCCTGAGTTTTTTTCTGAACATTTGGAAGACATATAACACCAAGTATTAGTATGGGATTTTTCAAGTCAGAGCTGCTACTGGAATTAGAATAGATCCATTTGTTGTCTGTTCGGGTGTCTGTTTTATTTGAGGGGGGAGACAATGCCTAGAGAGGGGCTCTCTAGAGTAGCCCCTACTGCTTATTTTACTTTAAGGAAAACATTATCCATAAAGCTGGGATGGGGGTTGCTTTCTACACCCTTATCCCATTTTACTTTGTTTTGAACTGCAGCTCATCTCCCAATTCATGGATGAGAAAGATTCTTTAGATTCATTTCAATCTGGCACCAGGACCAATTAGAGGAAAAAAGTGGTTTTGATATTTTTAGTAGATGAACTTCCTTGGGAATTGTACTGGGGGAACATATCCCTGTTTGTTCTGCTGGACCTGTCAGCAGCTTTTGAACCATCAACCTTCTCCTCCTTCTGGGTTGACTGTGTAGAACACCTGCTCAGGGGTGGAGGGACACTGTTCAACAGTGGTTTCATTTCTTTCTGGACGAATGAGCCAACTAGGTGAGCACTCCATGAAATACCCACCTATTATTGCTATTGCTGTCACTAGTATATAAATAAGTAAAATAAAAACAGATAATAAGATGTACAAACACTAATTTACACTTTGGTCCTTTGAAAATAAAAACAGTTTTCACTGACACATAACTGATACCACTGTGGCCCAATCTGTATTGAAAAAGAGTTCAACAGCTCAAACACTGCTACCAAGAAAGGCCTACCATATGTGCAAGCCCCTATTGACCACACTGTTCTAGAGTCCTAACATGAATGAAGGATTTGCTTGGATCAGGTAGTGTTGTGATGACTTTACTAGGGCCACATAGCTAAACTGGCTCATCATTCATAAGTAGATTGTGCAAGTGCTAAGTCAGGTATATTACCCATTAGCTCTTGCAATTTGTGAAAGCTGTGTAAAACATGTCATTCCATAAGTTTTATGACTGTATAACAGTCTCTTCTCCTCATCTCCTACTTCTACTGCTAGAGCTGCGACCTAAGCTCTATAGGGCTACATAGGTCAGTGGCGTTTCTGCCCAAGGTGTCACCCAGTGGGGCCAAAAGGACACACCTCCTCACTGCCACGTGCATGCCTACTCATGAGTAGAATGGTATGCAGTGAGGAGTGACAGGGCACTCTCCCTCTCTGCCATGAACCAGTATACTCATAAGTAAAATGGCATGTGGCAGAGAGGGGGTGCACTCAGCTGAGTGTCACTCCTCTTTTAGGGTGTCACCCAGTGCAGTCTGCACCCACCTAGTCATAGGTCATATCCAGCAATTTGAATTGTTCTCCGAAACAGATTGACCAGCTACTGGCACTTTTCTAAAAGGGGAGTAATGTTCTGCTGGTATGAATGTGTATGTATGTGCTTTCAAGTTGGCTGTTGATTTATGGTGACCTCATGAATTTCATAGGATTCTCTTTTTTTCCCTTTTTAAATTTTTTTTATTAAAAAAGAAAAGAATACATAGCGTTGGCAAAAGTCAGAAAGAAAGGTGTAGTAATATATACAAGGAAGGAAATAGACTCAAAAGAAATATTAACAGATGAAGATGGTTTCTATATAGGTGTAGAAGTCAACTGGGATGGAAATAAGGTACTAATGATAGGAATGTATTCTCCACAAGAAAATAAGAATAAATTTTACCAAAAAAAAAAAAAAACCCTACATGAGAAACTGCTACGATTGGACTATGAAAAAAATGTTAATTATGGGAGACTTTAATGGGGTGATAGAGCCTAGGTTAGATAGGACATCAGAGAAAAGGATAAAACAAGACCAAGGTATAGACACCTGGTTTAAGATGACAGAAGATCTAGCACTTGTGGAGATATTTGTATAAGCAGACGAAACAATACACCTTCTTCTCTGAGAGACATGACTCTCTTTCTAGAATAGATTTGTTTCTAGTAACTAAAACATTAATGAATTATATTGAAAGAATTGAAGCTCTTCCTCAAACTTTATATGGCCACAACTTAATGATTCTGACATTAAAAGATAAAAAAAAACCATTTATATGGAGATTAAATGAGGAATTATTGTTAGACAAGAAAATTTCAGCAAGAATAAGAGAGAGAATTAGATTTTATTTCAAAGAAAATATGAAAGAAAACACAAAAATGGCCACGATCTTGGATGCAGGGAAAGAAGTGATAAGAGGTTCTCTTATCCAACAAAATGGGATATTACAAAGAGCGGGGGAAAAATTATTTAAACTTAACAATTTATTAAGCCAGAAAGAGAAAGAATTTGAGAAAAATGTTAATAAGGTAAGAATAAAAAAAGAAATAAACATAATTCAGAAACAAATCTCAGTAGAACTATCTGGAGAATTGGAAAAGAGTTTTAAAATAGCCAAACAAAATAAATTTGAACACTCAAATAAACCACGGAAATGGCTAGCTCATAAACTGAAGAAAGAAAGAGAAAAAATAATAATGAAAGTAAGAGATGGAGAGACCCTATACACAGAACAAGACAAGATTAAAGAAATTTTTCATAAATTTTATACACATTTATATGAGGAGCATAAGGTTGATCAGGGAACAATTATAAAGTGCATAAATGAGGTGAAATTTTCCAAGTTCAAAGATGGAGATAAGAAATTAAATGAGAAAATTAGCATGGAAGAAGTACAGGAAGGGATTAAGAATTGTAAAGTTGGGAAATCTCTGGGACCAGATGGGTTCATGGCACTATACTATAAAACTTTCCAGGAAGATCTGATAGTACAGACACAATGAATGATATTTTGGAAAATGGATTCCCAGAATCCTGGGAAGAAGCAGACATAGTTGTCATCCCTAAAGAAGGAAAAGATAGCACAGATCCCAAAAATTACAGGCCCATATCGTTACTAAATCTAGATTATAATTTTTTTGCTTCAATCATGGCGGATAGATTAAAAAAATTGGATGAAAGATCAAATAGATGAAGATCAAAGGGGATTTCTACCAAAAAGACAGATGAGAGAAAATATGAGATACATCCTAGATATCTTAGAGTACTGCAAATTCCACAATGAAAAAGAATTGGGATTGATATTTGTTGATCTTGAGAAAGCCTTTGATTCGGTAAATTGGCATACTCTATTGGAAATTTTGAATAAAATGAATGTGGGAGAATTTTATTTACAATAGATCAAGGAACTTTATAAGACCCAAACTGCTAGAGTTGTAATCAATGGGGAGAAAACGGAGAGATTCCAAATAAAAAGAGGCACTCACCAAGGTTGTCCCCTGTCACCATTGCTGTTCATTATAGTGATGGAAGGGTTAATCTCAAAGATCAAGGCAAATAATAAAATTCAGGGAATAAAAAAGAAAAATTACCAATATAAAATCAGGGTGTTTGCGGATGACGTAGTGGTCATCCTTAATAACCCATATGAAATGCAAAAGAAGTATTAAAGGAACTAGAAGAATTTGGTAAAGCAATAAGATGTAAAATAAATAAAGATAAGTCAGCAATTTTAACCAAAAATATGACAAAGGCAAAAGAGCAAGAATTGAGTAAAATAATGGGGATAAAGATACAAAATAAGGTATCTAGGTAATGAGTTCTCAAAGAAAACAGTGGATTTTTATGGAAACAACTACAAAAAAATTGGAAAGAGATAAAAAAAAAGATATGGATAATTGGAGTAAATTAAATTTATCATTATTAGGTAGAATCTCTTTGATTAAGATGGCTATATTACCCAAGATGATATTTCTATTCCAAATGATTCTGATTATTTATTCAGAGAAACCATTTAAGGAATGGAATAGAGATATTTCAAAATTCATTTGGAGAGAGAAAAAACCAAGAATTAGATTAAGAGTACTCCAAGATGGGAGAGAAAAGGGAGGTTTAGGAGTCCCAAATTTGAAATTATATTTTGAAGCGTGTGCACTTGCATGGGTAAAAGAATGGGTGATATTAAAAGATATTAGATTATTAGAGCTAGAAGGAGACAATCTAACATTTGACTGGCATGCATATCTACAATATGACAAATAAAGTATTAATAAAAGTTTCAAAAATCATTGTGTAAGAAGATCCTTGATAAGAATGAGGAAAAAATATCAAAAGAAAATATATAGGAATTTGCCCCAGTGAACTTCACCCCAGGAAGCTTTCCATAGAAGAGAAATAATGACAGATAATAATTGGATAAATTATAAATTACTAATCAAACAAGAACTAAAAAGTTGGCAGTTACAAAGTAAAGAAGAATTAATAAAAGAAGGGTGTATGATAAATTGGTTTACATATTTTCAGATCAAAGAGAGATATAAGATAGATAGTAAAACATATGGATTTGAGGAGAAAGAAACAGATTTTGATAAAATCTTAATCCATGATAAAGACAAAATGATTGGGAACATTTATAAAATTCTATTGAGTTTAGAGCTGGAAGGGGAAACCATAGGATTCTCTTAGGCAAGGAATGCACAGGTTCATAGTTTGTGCATGAACCATGATGGAAAGGTTCAGTGGTGACCAGGAGTGCATTTGCACTATTTTTATTCTTTGCTTTTGAATAAATATTTCAAATTGGTTCAAATTCTATACACAATATAATGTTATTTTAATTATAGTATTTTCTACTTATATTTTGCTATATGTATTTTACTTGTTATTTCTTTTTATCTTGTAAGCCAGCTTTAGGTGCAGCTGAGCACAATACAGTTTTATCTCTGTCCAGTTCTGCTGACTGTAGTTTATCAGTTGCCCTCTCCTTTAAATATCTAAAGAGATGTCACAGAGAGGTGGAAGCAGGTTTGTTCTTTGCTGCCTTGAAAGGTCAGACCAGGTCTAATGGTTGAAAACTGTTAAAAAAAATGATTACCTAGAGAGGTGGTATGGTATCTTTGGACAATTTCAGGATGAGGCTATACAGCTAGAACTATGTACATCTATTTACAGTACTTCTAAGCCAAACCAGAGATAAAATACAGAGTTGCAGAGTTACTTCTAAGAAATGTGGATATAATGACAGCCTGAAACGATCCATAAAAAAGCAGTGGTAGGATGATGGTGTAGAACCTAGAACATCATCCTATCTGTGCTCTGCTGTGAATGGCTTCAGCATGTCATTATAGCCATGCTTTCCATTTCTCTGACCCTGCATTTTGACCCATCAAAGACTCAGCACAAAAGGAAAAACAACAAAGACACACACCCCCGATGTGTTGGGAGGGGCTCTCTGTTGCACCGGCCAAATTTAGAAGGTCGATGCTGTAATTGGTTGAGAGGGAAGAGAGTCCCGCCCTCCTTCACCTCCCAACCAATCAGGGGGATTTCATGAGATCTCTCAGCAGTCTGTTTAATCTCGCGAGACCAGACAGTCTCGCAAGATTTTGGGTGGGATTTGGGGATTATTTAATCCCTGCTGCCATGTGGAATCAGCCATTCTGAGCATCAGCAGCTGAGAGGATCGGCTGCTGACATTTAGAGCCAGTGGGCTTCCTCGGGCCTGGTTCTTCGTAGCGGTGAGGCCAGCGCTTGGAGGAGAGTCCAGGCTCGTGAATTGGTGATCACTTGGGGGAAAAAAATTCTTTGTAGTTGGCAACACATGGGGGAGGTTTTGTCCTGTGTGGGGCCTATTTACTGGCCATAAGGAGGCCTTGGGAATGACCCATAGGGGGTTTATTGTCCCTGTCTGGGGCCCCCTGTGTGGTGTATTGGCCCTGCTTGGGTCTATTCTCCCTGATTGAGAACCCACTGGTGGTTTTTCGGCCCTGTTTGGCTTTATTGTCCCTGTTTGGGACACCCCGAGTGCTCTTTCAACCTTGCGTGGGTTTGCTGTCCCTGCTTGGGACCACCCCCGGGTGCTGTTTTCACCCTTGATTGGGTTTACCGCCCTGTTTGTAACCCCCTGGGTGCTGTGTTTCTTGAACCTGCTTGGGTTTATTGTCTCGGATTGGGACCCTTCTGATGGTTTTAGGCCATAGAAGGCCTAGTGAGTCACCCCTGAAGGGTTGGTTGTCCCTGCTTGGGAACCTCTTGGTGTTTGTTTTGATCCTGCTTGGGTTTCATTCTCCCTGTTTGGGACCTTTTGGCTGCTTTTTACTCTTGGGACTGGTTAATACAAAAAAGGCCTTGTTTGCTTTATTGTCTTTGACTTGTATGGTCAGTTGTCCCTGCTTGGGGCATTACAGATAGCTTTTGTTCTGGACACTCTAGCTATTCAGGTGAAGGGTTATAGTTCTTGCTTAGAATACTATAACCAAGGGGCCTGGTAATTATTAAATAGGAGAATTTTTGCCAGTATGCCGTGCAGCAAGGCCCAGTCTAAGCGGCATGCAGCACCTGCTGGACCTAGCACTTGCCAGTTGATGCCTAAGCTCTCAGCCAAGGCTCAGGGTAAGGAGGATGAGATTGTTCTCCACTTGGCCCAGTTGGGACACACAATGCAAACTTGTGTAGCTGTGTGTGAACAATTGTCACAGAAGGGAAGCCAGGGGGCTAGTTCTAGAACATTGCCCCTTCCAGATTCAAACAAGGACCAGTTTGTGGGACTACAACCTACACAGGTGCAGGAGGTAATGCGTCACATAATGACGAGGCTCCAGCTATAGAGGGTGGGCAGCCAACTATAGCTGATGTGATAGAACTCATGAAAAAGGTTCCAGGTTTAGTACAACAGGGGGCAGCAGCCTCTGTGTCAGCACA
This sequence comes from Phrynosoma platyrhinos, assembly GCA_020142125.1. Taxonomy (NCBI): domain Eukaryota; kingdom Metazoa; phylum Chordata; class Lepidosauria; order Squamata; family Phrynosomatidae; genus Phrynosoma; species Phrynosoma platyrhinos. Next base: position 101,346,015 of record CM034708.1, read on the forward strand.
GCCTACATTGGCTGACCTGTATAGCTTAGTGCAATGGGTGGTGGTTTCAGGCAGGACCAGCAGGCCGGCTGCTGAAACCCCTGAGCCATCGAACAATGTGGTGGGATGTGCTTCTTCCACCCTGCAGCATAACAGCTGGGCAAAGGTTACATCACACTCAGCTGGAGGCACTCAAGCATCGGTGGATGTCCCACACCAGGTGGCGGGCTCAGGTGCATCTACCTTACCTATATTATTGGGATCTTGGCCAGCAACAGTCTGGGCACCTGGGGTCCAAGCTGGCCAGGGTGGCGGAGCTGAATATTCACCTTCAGTTTCGCTGAGCACACCCTCAGTAGTGGCTGGGGCGAGTCCATTTCAGGAAGCAAGAGTACACGTAGAGCAGCCCTTGGCTGGCAAGGTAAGTTCATCTAAAGGAGTTGTTTCACCAAGAGCATTAGGTCAAGTTGGGGTGGAAAGAACGATTGATTGTAACCCTTATTGTGAGCCAGAGCCAAGAGTTATGGTAAAAGACGGGGTTGTATTTAGCCTGTGCAAGGAGTTCGAGGCACACAAGTGCCTGAAGTTAGAAAGGGATTTTGTTAATTGGATAATGGGCTTTACAATTTTTAGGGGTATTATTGAGGAGAAGGAGCTCATTTGTTTTTACATGTCTTGTGCCTTCTGTTGACACAGTTTCAGTTTTGAGTGGTGTTACAGGAGGAACTGAAGCATGTGGGTTTGCCAGCAGCCCAATTCTCTTCTCATTCTTTTCGGATCGGAGCTGTGACAGCTGAAGCAGCTCATGGCCTAAGTGATGCTGTAATTCAGCATATTGGGCGATGACGCTATGGAGCATTTAGATCTTACATTCACCCTTAATATAGGCTAGCTGTGGACTTATTACCAAGAGCCTGATGTGATCTGTATTTGTGTTATAATGTGTGGTTTTTTTGTTGAGCAGGGCAAGAACAGGGTGACGTCTGGATTGTCAGTCACAGCTTGGTCTTTTGGGCTGAGCGGTATGCTATTCAGACGGGCCGAGATCCAAACTTGGGTTTGGGGCAGATTCAACTCATGCAATGGTTTGGATGGAGATGCATGCTATGGGAGGATCTTCTTCCTCGCATCATTGAGTTGGCTGCTACCTTTCCACCTCCCCGGATTCCACTTATTCACCTGGTGAAAATGACTTGGTTAAGATTACCAGATTGCAGTTGGTCAAAAGGATCATGGTGGACCTACAGGAAATACAATGGCGATTACCAGGGACTGTTATTCTATGGACCAAGCTCTTGCCACGACGAAATTGGCCTGGTGCAAGGAAAGACTCTGCTATTAATGTAGCTCTTGACATATGCTTTGTGGGAGGCATGACTTATCCCTGATGGCTTAATTTGATTAAGATGAGGATTGCATCGGGTGTTATGGCATGCGCACATACACATGTGTCAAGAAGGGAGTGATAATCAAAGTGAAGAACTTTTGATATAAAAGTTATTGTTTCAAACCCTGTGCAGATGAATAAAGTTGTGGCCAATTTGTTATCCATAAAACAACATTTGGACTTCTTTGTGCCGGTGCAACAACAACATACTCCAACACCAGAGAAGTCTATAGAAGGGAAAAAAGTTGTCAAAACTCTGTCAAACTGCTGGAGTCACTTCAAAGTTTGAGCCCTGTCTAAAATAAGCCATTTCTTAACCTTTATACCTTGGCATATACCATCTTCAGACTTACACCCCCATTACCTATCTATTGAACTATTTTCCAAGTAGAAGCTACAGCACTATTCACTTCCCAATTTCTGATTTTAATGGCAGAATGTGATTCAGTTGCAACATCTATAGCCTAGGATTGCAATGGCATTCCTAAAATAAAAAGGCCTTTACCACTCACTCATAACCAATGGCAGTATTGTTTCCAATCAAACTTTAAAAAAATAATTTGCAGCTATATTTATTTCATCTGCAGTACTTACATTTTTTAACATCACATTTTTTTGTGTTGTTTTCCTTTCTTTTATCACTGGGAGTCTTTCAAATATAAAGTTTCCTTTAGTGATGCTGACAGTTTCAAAGACAGCAGAGGTGTTGAAAAGGGACCTGCCAAAGATTTCCATTGTGCCAAGTATTTTAATGATACATTAGCACATGTGTGAGTTGCTTGCACAATAGGAACATCTCTAAGATGACAGCAATTACACACACACAAACACACACACTATACACACACATATAAACTGCTGATACCAGCAGTCTCCAAGGGCACTTTTTCTGTATGTTCAGCTTTTGCTGGGCCTTTGCTCAAAGCTTTTCTGAGGCCTTTTCACTTGTCTGAGGTCAGAGCATCTCACAAACGTGTGTTTTGTCAACAGTTTATGTAAAGTAGAAAGCAACCATTTAGCCCAGGGTCAGGATTAGAAGGTAAATCCTAACATGGTTCATTCAGACAGAGTGCCATAGCAGCAGCAGCTCCTTTTCTTTAGAGAAACAAACCCTCTTCAGGTTTATCTCAGCAGTGAAACTGCAATTTCCAAAGTTTTTGCTGGCATTCTGAAGTAAAATGTGGAGATCATGAACTCTTTATGTACAATACTTCTGTTAATAACAAACACAAACATATTCCAATGTTGTATTGCAGTTCCTCAAACTGCAATACAACAGATATTCATGAAGATAGCCTGTGCAGCTTGTGAACAACAAGCTAGTCACATCTTTTAATCAAACAGGGATATAACAAATTTGCTATCATTGCCTACCTGGGACTTTTAAATAATTGAGCACTGAACAGATGGGTGTCTATCAACCAAAAAGAAAGTATGCCTTGGCTGGGTTGTTGTTTGATGGTGGTGGGAGTTCTGGTTGGTCTTTGTAGGAAACAAGGGCTTGGCTACACTAACCAAAAGAACTGTAACTAGCTGGAAACACAAGATTCTTGATGATTCATGTGGAAGTCGCTGTAAATTTGCAGGGAATGCTGTTCAGAGAGTTTTAATTCAATTTCTAAAAAGTTGTCTGAATTTTTTCTAAAAATCTAGATTTTCCTATATGTGGCCAGCTTTAGTGGGGGGCAGGAGGAATTTTTTGTGGGTGGGACTGGTTGGATCTGGCAAGCAGAGCATGTATCCCCATGTTTTCCCACTTCAGTGTATGGTCAGCCATAAAATCAACAGTGAGGGGCTAGAGTGGGTTAGCTCCTCCCTCTTCCTCCCATGCATGCATGCACTCCATTCACTGAACTAAAAACAAAAACAATGCAACATCGATTGAGGGAAAAGAGTAAAAACAGTAAAAAAAACAACAACAACAACAACAACAACAACAAATGTGACACTTGGGCAGAGGGGAGGAAGAGGTAAGGGTACCATTTACCACTGATCTCATGGCTCATGATCTTGTCTGTGTGTGTGTGTGTAGCCACGAGCCATAAGATCAGTGTGTCTATATGCATGTGTATACTTAAAATTCCCTCACTCACTCACAGAGGCAGCAAAGGGAGAAAGGAGATTAGATGAGGAGGCATCCAATCAGAGGGCAAGGTGGTTCAAGATTGACAGGCCAACAATAACAGCTGTTGGTTGATAGGTTGATGCATACTGGGAAGGCAAAAAAAAAAAAAAAAGTGGAGCTGTGAGTTTGCCAGGGGGGAAATGTGTGGCTGGTTAGGTCCAATTGCACCTCACCCTGTCTGTTTGTTTGTGGTGTAAATAAATCATTGCAAGGTCATTGCAGGCCAGGAAAATGTCAGGTGAGGCCAGATTTTGTTTTTGGTTTTGGTCAGTGTAGACATACCCCAAGATTATGGCTTGGTGGAGCTTTTTCTCACCAAATGACTTTTGTGTCCAAGTAGGGAACTGATTCCAGCCAGGTCTTCCTGATGCAAGAGCAACAATTTTTCTACCAGACAGCACTAACCAACTGCATTTGTGACAATCAGTCTTTGGTTCTCAAGATGTTTTGGACTCTAGTTCCCCAAATCACTGACCATTGGCCAAACTGTCTGGGACCTCTGGAAGCTGAAATCCAAAACACCTGGAGGAGCAGAGTTTGAGCAGCACTGAACTAGAAGTATCTTGGATAAGAAGTGGCTGAGAGCTGTATCAGTGATTTTTTTCCATCAGCAGTGTTGGCAGTTTTTTCAGATCTTCCTATAGTAGATTAAGACTTTTGGGGCGGAGGGGGTCAGGCCTTTGAAGACTGATTGTTCAGGGGACTGGGACTTGCAGAATTGTGCTGTTCTATATATCTGTGTTTTGTTAGTTGTATTTAATAGTTATCTTTTTAACTGATTTAAAGGTTATGAATAGTTTATATTTTTATTGGTTGTATTTGGTCTTTTTAAATTTTTTTAGCAATGCCTCTTTTAACTCTGTAAGCCACCTTGAGTTCTAGATTGACAAATAGTAAAAATAAAAGTGGTAATAGCAGCAACAACAGCAGCAACAGTAACATCAACAACATTTTGCACATGTTTTCAACCAAAAGACAGCTTTGTAACAGCTCAGCTATCTGTAGTGAAAGTTGAAGGGAGTATATTTACTTACATTTTTTTATGGCATTTGCAATCTGCTTTTCTTCCAAGGAACATGAATGGCATATGCAAATCTCTTCCCAGTTGCCACATATTCTATCCTCCTCCACAGCCACACAAAAATTGTTGGCTAGGCTGAATGAAAGTGACACCCACACGTATTTAAACACTAATTTTCATAACTGAAATCCTGCCTGTAAGTCTAGAAAAAGGCAATTCTTTCTTCTGTCTTTCCTTTATGAACTTTTCTTTTAAATATTTCTAAATAATTAGGGATCATATTAGTGATCGATGACATTCTGTGCATTTTACACATCAGTTGTTTCTGTCTTGTCAGGCTCCATTTCTTGTGTGCAACATATTCATAAAATACAGACATTTTTCAGATGAGTAACTTTGGCACTCTCAGCATACATATAATTTCTTTATGACTGCAATGAATATAATAGCATTAGGAAAAAATACAATCAGCTGTAGTTTTCATTTGAATGTTTTAAAAACATTCTCTGCTGCGTCACAAACTTATTTAAAACTGCCACTATGCCAAGGGGTACCAGAACAAATTCAGTGAAACACTGAAGGATGGGCTTGGATTTGATCAAGCCAATACAGTTCTTGAACTGTGGATCAGATAGTGAGATAATTTCAAATTCAGTTAATAATATTATTAGGGGTTTTATACTGTTTTTTTTTTTTTTGATTTTCTAACGTAAACACTAAGAGGCTATGCAGACCGGCCTAAAGGGCCGGCCTGGGGGTGGAGTTGGGGTGGGGCAGCCACACGCCAGCCATCCCAGCTCAATCCCAATGCTGTCCTGATGCTGCACACCTGTCCACTCAGGGTGGAGCATCAGGACAACCTCCTGGCACAGCGTATAGACATGCTGCACCAAAAGGGCATGGAAGAGTCACAGAGCCAGTTCTTAGGATGAACTTTTGCCACCCCTAAAAGGAGCAGCATTTTACCACTCTTTTTGGGGTGGCAAAAGGGAGGATTAAGGCCGCAACATGGGGTTGCTGTGGCCCCGATCCACCACTCTGTGCTGCCCCTTTCAGCAGGTCTGTAAGGCCCTAAGTCGTCTGCGAAAGGTCTCATTTTAAACTCATTATTCCTTTAATGTTAGTTTCTGATCTTATCCTATTATTTAGAATTTCTAAGACTAAAATAAAAAGCAGAGGTGAAAGGGGACATCCTTGGCGCATTCGTTTAGAGATTTGGAATTCGTCTGATTTTTCATAGTTTATAATCAGTTTTGCTCTTTATTCATTTCTTAAAGTTATTACCAACATCTATTTTTTCTAGCACAGCAAACATTATTGGCCATCCAATGCTGGCGAAAGCCTTTTCTAAATCTACAAAGATGAGGGAAAGCTTTTTTTTGTTGTGACATTCAAAGAATTCAATTATGTCTAATACATTTCACATGTTTTCTCTAAGTTGTCTTTTTGGAAGGAATACAATCTGATCCATATGAACCCAGTCTTTAAGTATTCTCTTCAATCTTTCTGCTAGTATCATGGTAAAATTTTTATAATCCATATTGAGTAAAGATATTGGACTGTAATTTTTTACCTCTGTTGCATCTCTGTTTTCTTTCAGTATCACAGTTATGTTTGCTTGTTTCCAAGAGGTTGGAAAGTGATCTTCTTTTATTATATTTATTGTTAATTTTAGTGGTTGTGTCAATTGCTCCTCGAATATTTTATAATAGTTTACTGTAAATCAATCTGGGCCTGGCATCTTCCCACTCTTACTTCTTCCAATTGCCTCTGGAATTTCTGCTGTTGTTATTGGTCCATTTAATGTGTCTTTTTGATAGTTTGAAAGTGTCTTTAAATTTGCCCTACCCAAAAATTCTGTTAGTTTAGTATCTGCTATTTGAGTTCCTCTATAGAGCTTAGTGTAATAGGTATGAATTTTTTGATCTTAGATTGTTCTGCCACCATCTTTAAATTCTCTTTGATTGCTGCAATGTTATTTCATTCTATTAATTTCCTTATTTTGTATGCTAGCCACCTTCCTGGCTTATTAGATTGATCAAAATGCATTTGTTTTACATAGTGCAACTTACTTTGAATAGCTTCATCTATCTCAATTTGCTTTTTGAGTTTATTTCTTTCTTTCCTAATTACTTTATTGGCTGGATCTTCCTGAAATTCCCTCTCTTTATCTTGTAAATGTTTGTAGATCTTGTTTATTTTCTCTTTTCTTTTCTTCTGCAGTATATGATTCTGCTGAATGAAAAAACCATGCATAACAGCCTTTGATGCCTCCCACACTGTTATTATATCTGTCTTTTCTTTCAAGTTCTTTTTAAAGTATAACTGAAGTGTTTCTCTTTCTCTCTGAATCACCTCTTCTTTTTGTAATAAATTTTCATTCAGCTGCCAATTGTATTCAGATCTTTTAGACCAGGGGTCAGCAACCTACGGCCCACAGGTTACGCATGCACTGAGTCACAGCTGCATTTTGTTTTCCAAAATAGAGGCCGCGGCTCATTCACGCAAGCACAGGAGTACTGCACATGTGCAAATGAGTCACAGCGGTGGCAGGGATTGGTGGGGCTGTGTGCACATGAGCGCACACACCGCCATTCCCCCCCCCCAGAAGATCCGGGGATCCCCGGACCAGCCCCAGGTAAGGGGAACTTACTGACCCCTGTTTTAGACGTTAGTGTTAATATTAACAGATTGTGATCTGATATTGTTCTAGGGAGTATGTCCATTTTAGTAATTTCTTTACATAAGAGTTTGGATGCCAGAAACATATCAGTCTTTGATAGGGATTTGTGTTGCTCTGAATAGGCAATTAGCTCTATACAACTGCTGCCAGAGCCGCGCACCTCATGGCGTGCGAATTTTATAACCACTACTAATTGTAGAAAAG
>CM034708.1:101357132-101371180 GCA_020142125.1 Phrynosoma platyrhinos
TTATTATTATTATTATTATTATTATTATTATATATTTTCCTGCTGTAGAATTTTTGATTTTAGATATCTTACTGATGAAGTCTGGGTAGTTTTCCTGTAGGCTAGCTGTTATGCCTTCTGTCCTTTTAGTTTAAAATTGGTGGCAGCTCTTGTGCTGAGAACCAGCTAATGCTGAGAGATGGTTTCTTTCTCACTACGGTACTGCTCCAAACCTCCTCTGCTTCATCTGCTCTCTTCCAGGGTTCCAAGATTTTTTTTCTTTGATTTTTTTTTTTTAATCTCCCGATGGAGAGAGCTGAAGTCAGAGACCGGGTCTGAGTGAGCTCCTCTGCCCGTCCTATGCCAAGGTCGAGTTTACCTGTCCTATGCCAAGGTCAAGAATGTCCATTGAGCTGCCATTGGATTGGATCATGCCAATACAGTTCCTGAATCACCAAGATGAATACAGCTCATCTGAAAAAGTGGACTGAAGTCTATGAAAGCTCATGCTGCCAACTTCTTTCTTTCAGTTAGTCTCAAAAATGCTACAAGATCTATCTACATATTGATTCTACAAACTAACATGGCTATGTCTTTGAATTCTGCTCATCACTGGGTTAGCTTTGTTGTTTACATGAAGTAGAATTGGAGAGCTGAGAAAGAAAAATTGAAAGAGAGAGAGAGAGAGAAAGAGGTTGGCCACAAAGTGAAGAGGAAATTGTTACAGTCAAGAGCAGGGGTAGGCAACCTTTCCCCTTTAAGGGCTGAGGGACTTCAGCTCCCAGAAGCCTCAGCCATGTTGGCCAATAGTCCCATATTGGCCAATAGCTCCTGGGATTCTGGCCCTTAAAGGGGAAAGGTTGCCTACCCTTGGTCAAGAGTGAAACCAGGGCAGACAGGGTGAGAACTTGGACTGCCATTTTTGCAAAGTAATTTGTTGATCATTACTCTTTTAGTTGTCCCACCAACATTGTTTATTGCCTGTTATGTAAAGAGTGATGTGCACATCAATATTGTGTTAATAATCCACCCCTTTTTAGTTTAATTCCAGAAATACTCAAAATACAAAAAGGCTTTCCTCCTCCCCCCTCAAAAAAAAAAAATCAAAAGCAATGTTTCTTGAGTAAGGAATACATTTTATTCCTTATAGCCAAAAGTGATGATTTTATTAGTTATGATATTAATTTTACATTAATTTTAATGCTGTTACTTCTCCCTACTTTCCCCAAAATGTGTAATAGGCAAGCATAATTGTTTGTCACGTGTGACTTCTAAGTACTCTCAAAAACTTCCTAATATGTAGTTAGTCACTATACTACTAGGGAAAAAGCATGGCATAGTAGTATGAGTGTTGAACTACAACTCTGGAGACCAGTGTTCGAATCTCTGTTTGGTGAACCTGGGCAAGTCACTTGCTCTCAGCCTAAAGGCATACTTCCTCTGAACAAAGGGCATACCTCCTCTGAACAAATCTTGCCATGAAAACCCCATGATATCCAGAATTTCTCGCTTAACTATTTTAACTTTCCCTCCTTTTTTATCTATTAAATCCTTATATGTAACCCATCAGTTATCTCTGTCTTTCTTTCCTATAAAATGCCTCTTGTGGGGATAGCCACATGGGTATTTTGTCCATAATCCTGTTTTTATATTTTTTTCCAAATTTTCAAAAGAGTTTTTCTTATAATATGATTATTAAAAGCCTGATTTGTCTTTTCATTATCATATGCTAGATAAGCATGCAGACCAAATTTTATTCCTTCTCCTTCTAATTCCAAAAGTCTTTTATTTTCTAATTTTAACCAATCTTTAACCCAATCCAGACCACAAGCTTCAAAATATATCCTTAGATCTGGCAGTGCCAATCCACCACTTTCTTGGGCATCCTGGAGTACCTTAAATCTAATCCTTGGTTTTTCCCTCACCATATGAACTTTGATATGTCTCTATGCCAATTCACAAATGGTTCTTTACTATTAATAATAGGTAATATTTGAAACATTAATAATATTTTGGGTAAAATTGACATTTTAATTACCGATATTCTTTCTAATAAAAAGAGTTTTAACCTGTTCCAGTTCATCAGGTCTTTTCTAATCTCTTTCCACAGACTAACATAATTATTTTCAAATAACTCATTTGACTTTTTTGTAATCTGAGTTCCTAGGTATCTTACCTTTTTCTTTATTTCCATTCCTGTTTTCTCCATTAATATTTCTTCTTCTTTTGGATCTATATTTTTTGTAAGTAATACTGATTTCAATTTGTTTATCCTGCATCCTGTCATAGCTCCATATTCTTTCATAATTTCCATTAATCTCTCTACCTTTTCAGATGGGTTATGGGTGAACCTGAGCAAGTCACTTGCTCTCAGCCTAAGGGGAAGGCAATGGCATACCTCCTCTGAACAAATCTTGCTATGAAAATCCCATGATATGTTCACTTTAGGATTACCATAAATCAGAAATGACTTGAAGGCACACAGCAACAAAACAAAAAGTCTATATTGCTCCATCCCTCTGAACTATTAAATACTGAAATCACTTCCAACCTGATGCTCTACTATGAAGTGAACTGCCTATCCTGGTTAAGGGAATGGATTATTCTTGAAGATAGGAGACTATTAGAAATTGAAGGTGAAGGGCTCAAATGGGGATGGCACGCCTACTTAGAATATGATAGAGACAAAATGAATAAAGAATTCAATAATCATTGCATAACAAGGTCTCTCCTAAGAATTTGGAAAAAATATAAATTAAGAATTGTCTGCAAAATACATTTATTTGTCTCCCCAGTCAGATCATTCCATAGAAGGGAATCTGTGACAGAACATAAATGGCTTATATAGTGACATTTTGAAGAAACAAGAGGGTGATAATTATATAATGAAAACAAAGAGAGGAATTGGGAAAGGGGGAAATAAAACTGCAATGGTTTCTATACAGAGAGATACATGAGAGAATGATAATGGATAGCAAAATGAGGAGCTTCCAAAATGAAGCAACAGAATTAGACAAAATCTTATAAGGAGAATCTAAAAAGATTACTGCAAAACTATATAGGTCATTGCTGAATTTACATACAGAAGAGAAGTTGGTTAAGGATAAGATGATAAACTGGGCAAAAAATATAGACCACCCAATCTATATAACACAATGGGAAAGGGTTTGGAATAAAAGCATAAAGTATACAGTATCCCAAAATATAAAAGAAAATTTCTACAAAATGTACTACAGATAATACATGACATCTGAATTAATATCTAAAATTTATTTTAAAAACCAGACAATAGTTGTTGGAGATGTGGGGGAAATGTAGGGACATTTTACCACTGTTGGTGGACCTGCCGGAAAACGAAAAAATATTGGACTATGTTTAACAAAGCAGTTTGTGAGATCCTGGGGAAGGACTGTTCAAATGTTGCCAGAAGGATGTTTATTATAAATTTTTGAGGATGAACTAGAAAATTATTTTGGCAAATTATTGCTTTATCTGGTAACCTCAGCAACAACAGTATTTTCTCAAAATTGGAAGAATAAAATTACCCCAAGTGAAGATGATTGGCTTAATAAATTGTATGAAGTGATAGAATTGGATAGGCTTACTAAAAGATTGAAAAATGAATTAAGTAATAAGAATAAATTGGATTTAAAATTATTAATAAATTATGTAGAAAAAATGGGGCCCTTTGGCAGTTGTAGGATTAAAAGATTACATGTTAGTATAAAGTCTGCTAAAATAACATAAGTGATTGGATTAATATAAATCCAAGTACAGAGATAAACGACCAGTCGGGAAAGAGGGAGATAGGGATGGAAGAGGAGTCTGATTGAAATTTCATGGATATGACAGAATGAATATCAAGATGAAGTTGAATCAAATTAAAGGTTTGGAATACTAATGCTCAGTGGTCATTAGGAGGCTAATAAGTATGTGTTGATATCCAAAGAAAGGCAAAGTAGGAAGTCAAGATAAGAGTGTGGATAAAGAAGGTGGTACTATAAATTAGAAGGCGAGTGATAAGATGAATAGGAAGATATAAAGAAGAAAAAAGAAGAAGGCATGAGTTAGTAGAATGTAGGGAGTGCTAGATGTCTGGTGTATGCAATTTCCTTTATTTATGTGTTGTTTGTTAGTTTAAAAAATATATTGTTTGATATGGGTTTTTTCTTTTTGTGTTTGTGTATTTGTATGTTTGTTGTTGTGTATTTCTTTTTATTGCAATGCATATGTTTTTTATTTGTTAAGGTTAACCTTTGAAATATAATAAAACATGTATTACATCTTTTAAAGAAAGTATTCAAAAATAAATACTCTAATCAGGCCCAGTATTTCCATTAAGCAACATGAATCAGTCACTTCAGACCATAGATATATGGATGGAAGTGTGGAAGGTCTGTGACTTAACCTCTTTAGCCACTGTCTTCCAGGGAGGAACAAAGTGATGTAATCTAGGGCTTGCATCGCCCAAACTAGTCTGCTATCCCCTAAGTGATATGAAGTGATGCTACCCCATCACCAGGATTCATCTGCCACTCCAGTTGCCATTCTGTGAATTGGAGGGTAGGGATACTATGTTGTTCTCCATCCCAGGAACAAAAATGTATTGAAATGGCTCTGACAAAAATCAAATACTATCAAATACTGGTAAATAGTTGACAAATAATGGAATATTAATTCAATATTCAACATCAGGTATTTTTGTAGTGTGGGACACAAAGGGGGGTTGCAGACTGCCAGAAATAGTGCAAATTGAGTCCACTTTTAGGGTTAGGGTTAGGGTTAGGGAATCATGGGAACTGTATTTTATTGTGGCACCAGAGCTCTCTGACAGAGAAGGCTCAATGTCTCAGAAAAAGAACAATTCCCATGATTCCCCAGCACTAACCCTAACCCTAAAAGTGGACTCAATTTGCATTATTTCTGGCGGCCTGCAACCCCCCAAACACATATTTCTTCTTAGTTATTTCATAATATCTAGTCAGATCTCTGTTAAGAAGTATAAGCCAATGCACAAGGCAACTCCCTACAGCCACATGGCTGTACATATAGAGAGAAGCATTCAAATACATATTTAGATCAGATTTGCTAAGTTGAGGGGCTTAAAAAGATACCCCTCAAGCCCAGTTAAAAAAAATCTGATAAAGGTATGCAATTTCTGGGTACATATAGATCTGCAGTCATTGCCTACATAAACTCCCTTCATGTCAGCATCAATATTTGACTGGTCCAGCCTTTAAAAAATATTACTCACTCTCTGGAATTATCTACACAGTCAGAGCCTCACTTCAAAGTTCTTTTTATCATCAACAAAGAGAGCACTACTTGATCTCAGCAAAGTTACTTTAAAATCAGAGTTTGCCAAGGTTTTCCTAACAAATATTCATAGGTAGTGTGACTCATTACTCTTGAGGCAGCCAGCAAAGTCTGTTTTTTTGTTCCCAGTTGTTATTACTTGGTTTAAAAGATAAAGCAGTTGGTGTTGATGTGAAAGGCTAGGAATGCTGGGAGTGAATTTGTGGAAAGAAGCTTTGGGACAAAACAAAGCATTTCTAACACTTTGTTGCTAACTGCAATCAGATTAACTTCAAATTTTGGAGAACCCATGAATGAGAGACTTCCAGTCACTCTGGGCCTCTGCAGATGTGCAACTCTGGGCCGTCCTGGGAAACGGCAGATTGGGGCTGCCCAACCCCACGCCGATGCCCTGATTCTCCCTTTTGCCATCTCAAAAAGAGTGGCAAAATGCTGCTCCTTTTAGGGGGGCAAAAGGCCACCCTAAGAGCCAGAGACATGGCTCTTCAGTGCCCCTTTGGGCTGGCCTGCAGAGGCTTTCTATTCCCAAGTGTCCTGTTCAGGTCTTCCAGACTCAGGGTTGAGGCTTCCTTGATTGAATATATCCATCTGTAATGTGGTCTTCCTTTTTTCCTACTGCTTTTTAATTTGCTACAGAGTTTATCACACAGGGGCAATTGGAAGTATAAACAATGATTAACCCATGATAATCTTCCAATTGCAGTAATGGTTTTCACATGACATCATGTTCAAAGTGCTCTTATCCCATGAATAACCTGTGATAATCCCACAATTGTGCCAATGGTTTTCACTCAACATCGAGATGAAACGTGATTAAAGTGCCATTATCCTGTGAATAACCAGGCAAGAAACAGCAACAAATCATTCATGGGTCTTTCCTATAAATTACTTTTTGCTGTTTATTGCCTGTTATTCCCTGGTTATTCATGGGAATGGCTCTTGAGTTAATCTCATTTTAATCACATTTTAATGTCAATTGTGCAGTTTTCACCCTAAGGGGTTTATCACACAGGGATAATTGGAAGTATAAATGGTGATTAACCCATCAAAATAATGCATTCACAATTAAGATTTGCACACAATGTCACGTTCAAAGTATGATTATCCTGGGAATATCCTGTGATGATCATGCAATTGCACTAATAGTTTTCACATGATGTCATGGTGAAAAGCGATTAAAGTGCCATTATCCCGTGAATAACCAGGCAATAAACAGCAGCAAATCATTCATGGGATTTTTTTGCCTGTTTATTGCCTGGGTACTCCTTTGTTATTCCTGGTGTTAGAAAGGATCTAATCAAGGGAATTGTTAATTAACTCAAATCTGCAAGAGTGGGGTCCTAACAAAGCCCCGTGGGACTGAGTACTGATATGTATACCAGAGGACTAAGAGATCCCACAATGGATGATGCTGAGATAAGCTTCTCCAATTAAAGTCTCTAAATATTTATTAACAAGGGAAAACTGCATACACACAAATATGGTACTCACACACACTGCACACTTAGAGATAAAGGAGTGAAAGTGTGAATAGCTTGAGATGGACCAGTGTCATGCCCTGCCTGGATGAGGACTCAGAGGACTCAGAGGATGAGTCAGAACGTCCCCCAGGTCCTGAGTCTTCAGAGGAGGAACCCCAGTCTGGTCCTAGCAGCTCTGCTTTTCCAGGTCTAGCAGTAAAGTCTCCAGCAGAGGCTGTGACTTTGCCAGAGGCTCCACAACCAAGCCTCCCAACAACAGGGCCATTGGACATGGAGGAGGATCAGAGGACCATGCCTACCTTCAGTCAGCGTAGAGCCAAAAGGGCGGGTCTCCGGCACTCGAGGAGGCTTTATGAAAAACGCTGAGGTCATCAAGATGATCAACTCCAGCTGAGCTCTGGCAGCTCAGGGATTTAAGCAAGTAGGGAAGCACTGCCTCAGTGCCAGAGGTTATCTGAGCTCCCTGGAGAAAGCCTCTGTCTCTCCTTGCTTTGAACTCTGGACTCTTGCTTATCTTGGATTCCCGGTATCCTTGACCTTCGGACTGCTGACTACGTTTGGGCCTCTGAATCCCTGGACCTTGGACTGCTTTGTTTCTCTGCCTCTCTGGAACCCTTGACTTACAGACTGTGTTTGACTCTTCTCTTGCTGCTTCCTTGGATTGGTAACCAAGCCTTTGTTTGGGACTCTCCCTCACTTTGGTTATCAGCCCTGCTGCCGGCTTTCCAGGACAGCCAGACTGATGGAGTTACTCACTTCCAAAGGCTTCTCCTTAGTCCAATGTGGATGTTGATGACAGAGAGGAAGATGATGCATGCCCACATGAGCTGCATGGCAGATCTTCGGGCGCCCTTTTCGCCACCTGCGAAAGGAGTGCTATTTTGGTGCTCCCTTCCTAATGCCAAAAGGGAGGATGGGGGGGGGCGAGGCATGGGACAGCCTCAGCCCCAATCCTCCATTTCCCAGGGCGGCCCATAGCCACCCATCTGCATCCCCCCCTAAGATCTTAAAATCTGACTTCCAGATATTCTGAAAACACTAACAGTTTACATTCTAGAAATTATCTACATTTTCTGATTTCATTGACCTAATAACAATAATAATAATATATTTCTATCCCGTCCCTCTACCGAAGCAATCGGGGTGGCTTACAACAATAAAATCTCACAGTAAACCCTCCCAAACCCAAACCCACCCTCCCCTTAAAACAGTATTAAACATCATGAAATTAAAACAATTAACAACAATAAAATAATTTTGGTAATTTACAACAATAGATGTTAAAACCAGTCTAATAGGCAGCCCGCTAGCAATAAATAGCGTGGCAAGATGTGGCAACAGATGGGGGAAATGAACTTACTCCTGATAATTCCATGTCACCCTTAGCACACCTTATCTCATCCACTTTTGCTGTGCAGTGTAGGGCCTGGTTAGTACTTGGATGGGAGACCACTAGGGGGTCCAGAGAGGCTTCAAAAGAATTTTCCCTGAAACCCTGGAGAACTGCTGTCAGTCAAAGCTGATGATACTCAATATAATGGCAGCTTCATAGGTCCTTCTGATATTGTCTGTGAGCATAAAAATTATACAAGCTGTGCACAGAGAAAAATCTTGCATCTGAGAAAAGAATTCTCTTCTGTGTTTAGAAGCATTGCATATATACTTGTGTAGAGCTTATTGCTTATGGTTTTAAATCAAATCAAGCCTTTCAAGCTGCAGCCAGAAGGCGGGATAGAAGCGGGGATTACTGCAAGCTAAACTGCCACCAAATCACTGGCTGCTTTCCAGTTTCTAAAAAGCACCAGCTGAGCCCAGCTGGGACCTGGGCTGCTGGTGGCTGGCAATTCAGTGTCAATTTAGCATGTGATAATCCCCACCTCCATCCCATCTCCTGGCTGCAGCCTGAAAGTCTTGATTCGATTTAAAACCACAAGCAATAAGCTCCATAGTGACTTCCAAGTTACACCACACAAATGTTGGCTGAATACGTAATTATTCATCTCCGCAATGGACAGCATTTATTTAAAAGGGTGTCCTCACAAACTGTAGACCGTGGAGTTCTATCATGACTCCCATGAGTGTCTTCTCATGTCAACTATTGTAAAGACACTCTACTGACCTACTTCAATTCATGGTGTCATCTCATTGGCTGCAGAGATGTGGGGAAAGAATACACAGCTTTGGCGGTGGAGCTGTTCTCTTATGCTCTTCTGTGTACAATGCTGTAGAAATCCACATTCAGAGCACTTAAGCCTTCCAACAGAGGGGACCTGCTACCTTCTGTTGCCTTCTATTTTCCTCTAATTTTCCTTTCTTGCTATTACTGTTCAAATGGCTTCTGGAAGAATAAAGACCTAACCAACCCTGCAGCTGGGCTGATTCTTTTCCTTCCATACACTGTCCCCAGTGAGGATTTTTTTTAAATCCTTACAATCTTTTAGACTTTAAGTGATAGAAGCAGCTGTGTGTGCTGGCCACCTGCTAATGCCTACAATCTAGTGTGCCTTCTATTAGCTTTGATGGGGGGGGTGTTTATGAAACACCCATCTATGATTTGGTGCCATCTGTTTTCTTCCATTCTCTTGGTTGGGCCTGTTGCAGATAAGTGAGCAGTCATGCAAATTACAGAATTTTAGATCTTGCCTAGATATCCAACAACATATCTTGCACTGTAGTCAGCAACTCAGATGTAACAGGGTGCTGGGCACTGTACATATCAGACAGACATGACAGTGAAATCCATCCATAGATCTCATATATTTGCCTCTGAATTTGGGTAATTGTGATTTTGATACATCCATGTTTTAATGTCAGTGGTCATTCTGAAATTTGGTTTTCTTATATATCATGCTGACATAAATATTACCTTGAAATATCTTAAAATATTTTGTGGCAACTCACCTGAATTTTTATGTTTTAAACCTTTTCAACTCAGCAATCTTTATATTCTTGGGGTCTTAACTGTTTCCTCTCAGACTATTTTAATTCATTATAATGATGATGTTCATTCCAAACCACTGATATTCTCATCATGCTATAACCCTTTCTTATTATTCATTTATTGTTATTTATTTACTGTTTATTTAAGCTGCCTTTTTTATTCATTCTTGTAAGATAATACAGGCAAGAGAATAGCTTAATGCTATAAAATTACAAAGCCCATGATACACAGCAATTGTGAGAATTTATTTGGGTACAAAACCATCCAATGAAAATTAATTCCCAGCTCACTGTTACATCTGAAAATTGAAATAATGAATTAATATATTAATATCTGTCAAATTAATAGCAACTGAAAGCAGAATTGTAAAACAGAACCACCCCCACCCCCACCCCCCAGTTGCTGTTCTTTATACTACTGTAGCCTACAGGAGCTGATCTTAACAGAAAGCAGTAAAACTAAAGGCTAGTCTACACAATTAAAATATTTCCCTTTCAAGCCAAATAGAATGCAGTCTGGCCAACTAAATTTGAAGGAGCTCAGGGTTTGGGGTGGGGCTGAAAAATTATGCAGAAAAAAAGATTTCACATTTTTTTTCTGGAGTATCTGCAGAAATCTGCAGAAATGCACATTATTGTATGTGTGGCCATCAGTGTGATTCACATGGATTCCTATGGCTGTACATTTTTGGCAGAGGGAGGGTGAATAGATGTGAATAGATGCTAATTCATGCAGGAAAGTGATGACAATAAACTGCTGGTGCGCATGTGCAAAAATCTGCAGCAATGTGCATAATACACTTATGTGTAGACTAGCCTCAAGTATGTTAGGACAGCAGAATGCATTTTACCTTTTGATCTGATGAACATGTTAGGATTAAGAGACACAAATTTAGTAATTTAATAGACAAACATAAAGTAGTCTATTCAGGCTGAGATTAAGTCATTTTTGGAGCATATTGTGTGTGTGTGTGTGCGTGTGTGTGTGTGTGTGCGTGTGTGTGCAAGGTCTTATGCCAGCAAGTCTCAATTTACATTACCTTCATTTACAACATTTCCCATTTACATCATTTCACAGAAATAAATAAATAAATAAATAAATAAATGAAAATCTCACTCACAAAGCATATCATCTCTCCTAGCATGCCAGTGCAGTTTTGAGCAAAATGGGAGAAGTGGGAGAATGAGAAGAATGATGTGAGTTGGGGTTTTGGCACAGGAAAAGCTGAGTGCACTGGCATATTATTTATTTTGCTTAGTCCTGGTGTTTCTGGAAGGAAGAGGTTTTGCTGGAAATTCAGTGTTTTGTGTATCTGGTTGGAAGGGTTTCTTCAGACTTCTTAGACTGTTGTGACTGGCATGGCTCTGGGATTTGTAGTTTTGTGAGATAATTAGCTTTCTCTGTCAGTGAGCTCTGGTACCACAACAAACCCAAAATCCCAATGTTTCCCTACACTATTTAATCTATAAAAATACAATTTTTCAACAAAACAAAAAAAGGGGGCACTTCCAGCCAGTTTGGAGTTTTTAGATTTGTTTGGTTTGTTTTTCTGTTTTTTGGGTTTTGTTTTTTTACATTTTTGGCAGATTTTTTTTCATCTTTGGCAAAAAAAAAATGTTCCTTAGACTTAACAGAATTGCTGTCCAGATTGCTAGCAACTGCCCTGACCTAAGTCACATGGGTTTCTAAGTGATGAAGTCCACTGAAATAGACAAGTCAATATTTATTCTGAAAGCAGTCATTGTACAAGGGATGTTGCCCCTTTATCAGTAGGTCTCAGGTTGTGTTGGCATGGTGCTCCTGGACTTGTGATGTAAACTGAAACTGATGTAAATTGGAGTAGTCAGTTCCATAGGGAATCATTGGAGACCAGGGGATACGTTCTGACATATCTGAAGTTCAGTGGACCCTTCCCATTCATGGGGTCTAGTTCCCCCATGACTCCTGGCTACCTATTGAGAAATTAATTTCCACTAATGGAGGCTGCCAGGACAGGCAGTTCATCCTCTTCTTTTCCCTTTTTGGCCAGACAAGGAGTAGGCTGGGAAGTCTCGAGATATTGTGTGCTGCACTTTGCCCACACCTGATCTAGATCATCCATTATCTGAAAGCTGAGGAAGG
The DNA here is from genome assembly GCA_020142125.1 of Phrynosoma platyrhinos. Lineage (NCBI taxonomy): Eukaryota > Metazoa > Chordata > Lepidosauria > Squamata > Phrynosomatidae > Phrynosoma > Phrynosoma platyrhinos. Next base: position 101,368,971 of record CM034708.1, read on the forward strand.
AAGCCCTACTTTTGGCCTTTTCCTTGTTGTGAGTGTGTAGCTAGAGTAGTTGTCCTTCACCAGCTTGGTGGTGGTAGTGATTGATCAGATGCTGGCAAGACAAGAGCAAACTGGTTGCAAAGTCTGGCAGATTACTTTTTAGAATAATGAATATAGTGACATCCTGAAGACATCTCTCACTAAACAGTGGTGAGAAGATGCTCTGCATCTCTAACTACAAAAGTAAATAAAATCTTGTTACTAGTACAATGAGAATGATCCCTGAAGTTCAGACCTGATGCTAAAGATATTTTAAAAGTTATTTTGTAATTCATGAAACATTATCACTTGTTAAGTTACAATCACAACATAATGTAGTTATGCCCTAGTTGCTGGGGAAACTAATTAACTGCAGATAACTAGCCATTTGTAAGTACAGTTGGCCCTCCACATTTGTGGCTTTGACTTTTGCGGATTTGATTATTTGGAGATTTGATTAATATGTTCTCTCTGGGAATCTCTAGGTCCTCCATCACTATTTTGCTAGAAGTTCTAAAGGACCTAGAGATTCCTAGAGAAAACACTTCTCTAGGCATTTGTAGGTTCTCCAGCACGATTCTATGGTCAGCTTCTGCTGGATGTTGACCACAGAGTTGCGATGGAGGATCTAGAGATTCCTAGAGAGGTGTTCTCTCAGGTAAAAAAAAAAGTGGATTTTTTATTTGCAGTTTTCCCAATTTCACAGGGGTCCTACACCCCTAAACCCAGTGAATATGGAGGGACCACTGTACTTTTAAGTTCTGAGAATAACCCATCTGTCTTGTAGTTTCAATGAGAGGAGTTCAAGTTCGTTCGGAGCATCACACATTGAGCATGCTCTTAAGCCCTATGTTTAGTGGTTGTTCACTTGCCATATCTTAGTCTATTTACAAGCTGGTGTCATCAATGAAAGGCAGACTTTCAGGAAAGAGTGGACTACTTATCTTGGAGAAAGGAAAGATGGCATTTGGTTTTTTCTACTCCTGAATACACATCAGAGAAAGAGAAGGAAAGGTATGTGGGAGGAAGTGAAATCAAGCCTATGTAAGAGGATCAGTATATATGTGATGAAGCAACATAGCAAGTGAAGCAAAGAAGGAAACATATTAGGGAACTATAGCTACTTATCCCTACCAGTTATTCCCCTGTAATGACACAATCATATTTGCTAGCATGGGTGAATATTTCTTCTTTTCTTACATCACCTTGGTACCCTAAGGACAATGCAGAGTTTGCCATCAGCCCAAGTTACTAATCTTGGGCTTCATGCCACCAGTTGGTTCCCAAAATACGCTGTACTGAATTCAGTGAGATTAATGATATATGATGTTAATCACATGGCCTGCCTTTGAGTGCTTTCATTTTTTTTTTCTTTCAGAATTAGCTAGTGCACTATATCTGCTCAAACTTGGGAATTGAGAGGGTTTAGCCCATCCTCCTCACACATTCCCCATAGTCCTGCCCCAAACCTGATCCCAACCACACTCAGTCTGGAATAGCATCCACCTTTCCTTCCTGCCTCAGGGCAGTAAGAACTGTCAAACCAATTTGTTGGCAAGGAGAGGTGGATGAGGAATAGACATGCCACACTCATGAGGAATAGACTCATGCCACACATCATGCGGATGGGCATGCGGCATCAGGACAGCATCAGGGTTGAGTTGGGGTGGCTGGCGTGTAGCTGCCCCTCCCCAACTCCACCCCCAAGCCAGCCCTTTAGGCCGGTCTGCATAGCCCCTAATTGGCATCAAGTGGATTGATTTTAAGATTGGTGTGATGTGGTCATTCCCTGATGTACCCATAATCAATCTAGGTGGCATATTCTAAACCTGTTGGAATTTCTGGACTTGGTGCAAAGCTACCCAATTCAGAGCACATATCCTTGAGGATATCAGAGTGTGTACTACCATCTTTAGGTTCTCAATTCCAGGAAGGGCCACAGTTGGTGTATCAGACAAGGCTGATAATAGGCACTCCTGACCGTCGCATCCATCTGAGCTGACATTTGGAGGTACAGATCCAGGAAAACTCCCAAACCACGAATACAGTCTTTCAGGGGAATGTATCCCCATCCAGAACTGGTTGACACACCTGAAAACTTTTAGAAAATGGCAAGGGGGTCACATAGAGAAACCCAGGCTGTGATTGATGCCAAATACTTACCTAGGCCTGACCTGGAAATGTAGCTATTT
>CM034708.1:101375118-101390532 GCA_020142125.1 Phrynosoma platyrhinos
CATGGCTTGGGTCCATCTTATCTCCGGGACCGCCTCTTCCCATATGAAACCCCCCCTCCGTGCACTTCAGTCCTATGGTAGGAAACTACTGCAGCCTATGAAAACTAGGCTGTTGCAGACCTCCCAGAGGGCTTTCTCTGCTACCACTCCCAGACTATGGAATAGCCTGCCAGGCGAGATCTGTTTTATCACGACTCTTGACAGTTTCAAGAGAGCAGTAAAGATGGATCTCTGCCAGCAGGCCTTCCCGGAATAACTTCCTGGCTCAAATGGAGTTGGATTGCGACCCGCCCCCTTGCCGCCATTGCCTGTTTTTGTTCTAAAATGGCTTAGTGTATTGTATTTATGTTTGTCTTAATTGTTATTTTAACTTCACATCAGTTTAATTTCATTTTAAGGGGGTGGGAGGGTTAGGGATTGGGATGAAGGATTGTTTTAACTTGTTGACTGTTTTAGCCTGTAGTACGCTGCCTCGGTTGCCGAGTAGAGTTGAGGGATAAAAAATAAAATTTATTATTATTATATTATTATTTAATAGCAAATAGCAAGTACATTTCTATACCACTTATCATTTAACTCCACTTCCTTCTCTTCCCAATCCGATGTTAAAGTAACATCAAAGAAACAATCCATTTAACTCCACTTCCTTGCCTCCCCAATCCAATGTTAAAACCTCACTTCCAGCACCTGGGAAGTGTTGTCAAGTGGTCAGGAAAGATCTGGAGAAAGAGAAGGAGTGAAGGAATAGTTTTTCCCTTTCCATCCTTTATTATTATCCCCTAAGGTTTACCCTTAACTTATCCACCAGTCATATCAAAATCCATGATTTTTACCCTGAAACCTTCCCTTGACTTATACATGAGGTCAGCTTGTACATGAGTATATAGGGTAGTTTTTTAAATATTTTTGAAAGTCACTTTGAGCAGATTGTCTGAAGAAACTGGCCCAAGCACTCCTAAAGAAGCCCTACTCTTATGTCAATGTATGCTGGACCGACTGGTATGCAGGGTTTTTTAAAATTTATTTCTTGAAGTGTTCCATTATATTCAACTTTAGAACCCTAACTTGATCCAGATAGGTAGACCTCATGGGCTTGCTTTAAGATGATATAACACTCATACCTAGAAAACTTTAATATCTCTATAGGAGCTGTGTTGAGTTGGTGACGAGAGTAGGCCCATCAGTTTAAAACCAAGATGTACAGATTCTAATTCTCCAGAAAACTACTATTACCCAAGTAGAATGCATCAATTCAATTTTTCCATGGAGTCACAGTTCTCAGATGCTAGAATATAATAGCTGTGGGAAGGAGGATGATATCATGATATTATTTACTAGCACTCTTATGGCATATCACTATTAATCATAGAATAGAATGATATTAATAGTGATAATGTCATGTTCCTTATTAGAATTTTTAATTGCTTAGTACATTCTAAATGTCATTACCTCATTTTCCTCCAAGCAGAAGTCTGGGGAATCAAAGAAAAAGGGAAGAGAGATAGGGCAAAGTTTGAAAGCAGAGAAAGAAATCTGGAGCTGACAGCTAACCATCTACCCAGAAACAACTTTATGGTTCCATTTACATACACATTTCTTGTCCACACTAATTGCCTACCAGTAAGGTAGGTTTTATGTTTTGAAATGTCAAACCTATGAAAAATGTTTAGTATTATTTAACCATCCAAATCAAAATTGACCAAAAACAGGCACATGTTAAAGAAAAATAATAGATGGTATATCCTTTGCCTTTAAATCTGTCTACCAACAATATAGCAATAGGATCATATATTGTGATATGCTTATCAACAAGAATGGTGGCAGAGAGAAAGGTCAATTTGAAAGTATAGCTGCATCAGCCATAGTAGACCAAGCTGATTAAAAATTTAACAGTTCTGCTGATGGATGTCCTACCTCCTATTAAGAAAAAAAATGTCAGGACTTAATTTTCCACTGACTAAATAATCACTTCATAAACCATGTATAATTCATCTAATGCTAACTTTACAGTCTTCTTAAATAATGACTGCTTCTAAATAGTTAATAAGTGTCCAGTGAACTGGGATTTGTAAATGACAATTAGCTTTAAAAAATGTTTATGGATAGCAAACAAGAACAAAAACTTTGCTTTTCACATAACAATTAAACTGATTATCCATCAGAAACTGTGCAACATAGAAACATTTTCAGATTATATGTCAGTCTTCATTCCAGTCCCTGAATGGCTAATCAAGATGGATCTTTTTTTCTTTTGAATTATGTTTATAGAAATTTCCTGCCAATCCTTCCAATACTTCTGGGAATAGTGATTCTGCTGACAAGTAGAGGTTCAACTCTTTCCTCAGCAAGTAAGGTTGCCAATTTTGAAGAGCCATGGGATACCATCCAGAGGTGTCAAGGACTGTAAGGACAGGGTAGGATGGGATTAAGTGGTGGACACTAACAGAAAGCATTGGTTTCTAGCACAACTAATGTATTGTACATATAAGGTGCACATTTGTTCCAAGTGCTGATGTGTCTTCTTGTCACCAAAAAATACACCCATACATTGTAAGTCTCATGTATATTTAAAGATCTTTCTGCTGTGCTCTGTGTGTGTGTGTGTGTGTGTGTGTGTGTGTGTGTGTGTGTGTGTGTGCACATATGCATGTGTTTTAAGAGTGGAAAGAAGAATAAAACAATATTCAAAGTATTGTCAAAAACCATGTTTCTTGAATGTCAGGAAATGTTGACAAGAAGAATCATGGTCTGACAATAATCTTCAGAGTTCAGGACTTATTTTGTGAAAAATTTGTACAGAAAATGCTAATTCCTATGCAGAAAATGCTGTTTTTTATGCACACACACACACACACACGTGAATTTTATGTGGAATAAGTACTGAACTGAGAACAGTCTATCAAAACTGTGCCATTTTCAAATACTGTTACAGTAGGTAGAAAATTGCTAAAATTATTTGTTGCTTCCTTCTAGAACAAAATTGGACTCCTCCATTTCAGAAGGCCTAGCAGTCTTCAGGGTAAGCGAGCAGAGTAGCTCAGTTGCCTCCAGTACTAGGCCAGAGAAGGCCATGGAAAAAGCTCAATAACTATAGGGGACTCAAAGTATGCTCTCAGACAGCAGTTTTACTGTGCAACTGTCCTATCTGAAGCATGAAATTTTATAGTATCTTTCACTGGGAGTGCTAGAAGCCATCTGTCTGGAAGCAGTTTATGTTAGCCTGCCTCTCTAGGCAGAAGGAATTAAATTTACTGTTTTTCTGGCTCACTATCATATATCTACTGGACTCCAGCCTGGCCTAAGTTACAGGGTCTTGTCTCTGGGATCTTCTCTGGAGACAAGCCTAGCACAAATCCTGGCCACACTGGAATTGTTCAGATGATTTTCTGTGCGATGGCTTTTGATGCATTTTTGTAAAACAGAAATTGGGATGTTTACCTCCATAGTTTTATTTAGAGGGAAAGTGGAAATCTTTCAGCAGTTTAGATTTATTGGGTTGCAACTGTAGCCAACATAGGGAATTCTTAATCCCCTACCTCCCAAGGAGAGAAATAAGAGCCATGTTAAGTAATGAGGCTGCAGTTCTGTACCCACTTACATGGGAGTATATCCTACTTAAATGTAATACAACTTAAATATCAGACCCAGTTGGTTCTGTCATTTTTTTTTATTCGCTATTGAGATATATGTTGGTTATGTAGGTATTGTATTTGGGTTTGGAGATGGGTTTAGGAAGGTACAAGGGGGAAGATACTGTACAGCCATCTGTACAGCCTTAGAGGGTGCATAGACTATTCTTCTAAAGGCTGGAATGGGTGGGTCCTTTTGCTTTGGGAACTTATAGCTTGTTAGTGCTTGGCATGTATATAAGGGAGGTATGTGGGGGCTAGAGAGACCATTAGAGTTAGTTGGTGGGAATGTAGTTATGTGCACCAATTTTAAGGGGAGGAGTTTTGGGGCAATAGGGTTTTAATAGGGTTTGAGCTATGTATGGGCAGTTCTAACTTAGGGCCATTGCAGACCGGCCCAAAGGGGGTAGAGTTTGGGCAGGGCAGCTGCACACTGGCTGCCCCAACCCCATCCCGACACTATTTGCATGGCACGCAGCATCAGGACATCCTTCCAGCACAGCGTTTAAACACACCACACCAAAAGGGTGCTGAAGAGCTGCAGTGCCAACTCTTAGGGTGGCCTTTTGCCGCCCCTAAAAGGAGCAGTATTTTGCCGCTCTTTTCGGGGTGGTAAAAGGGAGGATTGGGGCCATGGTGTGGGGTTGCCATGGCCCTGATTCGCCGCTTCCCTGGGTGGCCACCCCAAACGGCCCTTAGACATATCGCATCAGCCCATTCCTGTCTATCCAGTAAAGTTCTTTTATTTCCACTTCAACAAAGACTGATCCTTTGGTACATTGGAAGCTAAATGTTCTTGGTTTTGACATTAAATCTGAGTAGATAAACACATATCAGACTTAGTCTACATCTGTACTGCAGATATAATTCAGTATGACACCACTTTAACTGCCATGGCTCAATGCTGTGGAATTTCAGAAACTGTCATTTGTGAGACATTTAGCCTTCTCTGTCTGAGAGCTCTGGTGCCAAGTTACAAATCCCCACAGTTCCATAACATTGAGACATGACAGTTAAAGGGGTTGTCCACATGGGCCAAATGACTTGGCTTTCCCCCCACCCTGCCTTGTGTCATCTAGTTTAAATGAGGTAAGCCAAAACACCTGTGGCAGAATTGGACATGATCCTGCTTGTAGAATCTGGCCCGATCCTGTGATAAATAGCCTTTACCATGGAATAAAAAAGACCTGTTTTTGTACAGACATTCATTGTAACACTGTTGCAAAACCAGGCTTTTTATACACCACCTACCAATGCTCTTTAACTTAATGGTCAGCATTCTGCCTGAGAAGCCCCTCAGATGACAAATTTGATGGGGAAATGGGGTGCCTGACCATGTGGATACAGCCAGGTGATCCATTTCAGCATCAGATGCAGTGACAGGAGACCTTCTCAGATAGATCACCAGCCATTAAGATAAGGAGCAGTACACTTATACCAGGTACCTGGGTCAGTGTGGGAACAGGTGTATGAACTACTTGTCCCCACTCTGACCCAGGCACCAAACTGGGTGAGCACTGTAGTCAGGAAAGCACAGGCTCAGCTTTCATGCCCAATGTGGTGTGATACTGGATTATTTCTGCAGTGTGTATGCAGTCTTACTGTATCTTTTTTAAAACAAAACAGAACTCTTTATTCTTTGTGCCTGAAACCAATATGTCTTGCCAGGAAAATACTAAATTGAAGATTGTGAGGCAATCTTTCTTATGGAAAAAGTGGCCTGCCCTTGAGATTCATACTTTAGATCAGAAATAGGCAACCTTTTTGAGCCGGGGGCTGGGTTGCTGCCCCTGAGACAATGGGGGGGGGGGGACCAAAAATAAATAAATAAATAAATATAAAAATAAAAAAATTAAAAAAATTAAAAAATTATAAAAGTATGCATGCACACTCTCTCAGCCCCAGAAAAGCCATGGCAAAACCCCTGTGGAGATTTTACCAAGAAAAACCCAAGAACAAGTAATAACAACAATAATCAATATCATCATGGCAGGGAGCGATGGGGGGCAGTCCAAAGGCCTTGGGGGGCCACATCCAGCCCCTAGGCCTTAGGTTGCCTAGCCCTGCTTTAGATCATTGAATCTGCCATTGTTGCCATTTTCAATAGTGCAGCTACCACTATTGCAATATTTACAATTGCATTATCTTTTGTTGTCTATTAGCTTTGAGTTCTGCTGGAGGCATTAATTATATCCTCAGGCACACTGAAACCAACACATCTAGTTTAGAAATGTAAAGTACTAGGTTTGATATTAATGAAACTGGAATTGAATGGAATGAAGTGAACAGTTAGATTTTCCTACACAAATCAACCTATGGAAAAGTGTCCTTGCCTCAATATTTAACATTTCTTTAGATTTAAAACTTTGGATCAGCAAAGATGGAAGTTTCAGGTGTATTGGATACTGCTACACCCATTTAAAAAGAAATGTTTTAGAGATCAATTACATACTGGCAATGTAATTCTTCCTTGTGCTCCCCTGTAAAATGTTGTGTCCCTGTGTCATACAATGTGGATGTGTTCAACTCTTACTCCTTTTTGGTTGGATGTAATACAACATATCAATTTTATATTGGAAAAATATTTTATATTTTTAGCCATACATGTTCTTTTCAATTATATCCTGGAGATATAAAATTTAACTAATGATCAACATGGTTGGAGCCTACGTATTCGTACAGCTGCCAAAGACTTCTACTCCAAACATGGAAATATGAACACAATCAACAGTCAAATCTTACTGCTTTAGCTGTTCAGGAATGTGTGTTTTATGGACATCAACTTCAACAAAATGTATTTTGGAAATATGCTCAAGATACATTAATGTATATGCCAAGCCTAAACTCATATTGTATGTATTCTTTCCCTTTCCCCCTTTTCTTTCTTACTTCTTATTCTTCTTTGAAACCATACTTTTTTTAAAAAAAAATCAATTTTTTAAAAATGGCAATATATTATACCTCCATAATTTAAGTCTGTCAAAAACTTTCCAGAAATTCTTATAAGTAAAAGTATATCCTTGCACTGTCAAAGTTGAGAAGCATACTAGATTCTAGATATCCTAACAGTGTATTTCACAAAATGCATCCTGATTGATTCACTGATTTGATTTATATCCTAGGTTTTCTCTAAAACTGGTATTTAAAGTGGCTCACAACAAAAAATAACTAAATAAAATGGTGTTAATAAAACCACAACATGTATAATATTTAAACACAATTAAATTAAAAGCAAATAGATTGCCTTCCTCAGTAGCCAGTCAGGTGCCAAAAGCCGATTGCTTCGGTAGAGGGGCAGGATAGAAATAAATATTGTTATTCTTATTCTTATTATTCTCAAAAGGGCTTTTGCCTGATTATTAAAATAACATTTTTGTTACAATACTTCTATGTTAATTTAATGTTAACGGAGGATGCTCAAGAAAGCTTTGGCCACATGACCACCTATTTTGTGCACAGCACTGCAATCCCTCCCTAAGAGAGCAAATATAAATGTTGCCAACTGTTGTGCTAGTCAAAATGGACCATAATCCAACAGAAAGTGTCCCACTTTGGCATAAAATAGCAAAACCAAACACACATACACATTCTGGTGATTGCCTCCATGAGTCCCTGTATTGGGAGGATGGTGGGATATTTAATTTAATTAATTAAATTGTTAGGCCACCCAAAAGGTGCAAAATACATTATGTAAGCTTTCAAAGCTTACATGTTTCCTCATCAGGCATGAATGTTAAAAGTTATTTTAGGGTCTATCCCAGATATATACTATTTTTGCACATCATCCTCCCTTTCCCCCTCTGCAGATATAAAACTGGGATGGTCAAAAACTCTACTGCCTATGGCACAAGCTGACCAAGAGATGCCAGGGGATGGAGGCAAGTCACAGGGCATGGCCCATATCCCCAGTGAAGAAAGGCATTTTGGTTCTAGCCAAGAATGAAACAAAGGTAGAAAGCAAGAGAAGGCTGGAAAGCAAGAGAAAGGAAGGAAAGTGGTTGGAAAATGTCTTTTACTGAGAGTGGGAGGAAAGAAAGTGGAATGTGGACAAAGAGGTGGATAATATTTGGAATGGCCTCTAGTAAATCTTATGAGATATCAGGAGGAGAATAGAGAGAGAATCTGAACTAGAGACAAGAATGAGAAAGCAAACATGGAAGATGTGGTAAAAAGAGCTGCCAAGAAGTACTAGGAAAAAAGAAAAGGCAGAACAAGGACTAGCAACAAACATGGGTCCTGGGTGCTTTAAACTATCAGCTTATTGCATCTGGACATTAAAAGAGCCAGAAAGGCATGATTAAGAGCTACAGAAAAAAATGAAAGATAATTGGATGCCAAAGCAAGACAAATCTTTGGGTGAAAGTTAGTAAACTCTTAACTCTGGACAGGTGCCAGAGTTCAATGCCTTGAAATACATTAATGGACAGCACTGGCTGAGGCTGATTCCTCCAGTGAATACGTGCATTCCAGCTTTTGGTTCTGTTTCTGAACTTTTTACAATCATTTTTGAAACAAAGTTTTAAGGGGATTGGAAAAGGTCCATAGTTGGAAGCAGAACAGGACTATTTCTCCTGGATGATGAATTGTATTTATACCCCATTTTTTAGCAATGCTCTCAGAGTGGCTTAGAAAATTGTTAGACAGTTCCCTGTCATGAGGCTTACAATAAAAAAAAAGACATGACACAAAAGGAGAAGGGAATGGCAGTGGGGAAGGGGATCACGTCCAGTAGTTCTTCTCTCCCTCTGAGGCCTGGGCCATGGCAGTTAGATATTTTAAGGAAACTGACCTTCAGGATACTTTTCTTTCCTCAAACCATTTTTTTCTATTTCAAGCTGGCATGCTCCAATGTGTGACTGTTCGATTACAGCCATATGCCTTAAAACACCTTTCTTCTATAAATAAATAGGCATCATCTGTCACATAAACCTGCATTTGTAATTTATGTCCCTGAATTCCACCTGAAGGTTTCCTCATCACTAGTTTCATTCTCAAGAAAGGACTGGAAGGTACATTGAAAAATTGATGGCTCTGCTTGAACAGTGAGAATGTGACTTTGAAAATATATAAAGTTGTAAGGTTCTGTTTGAAGCATAGGTGTTTTGTGCTCCGTTTGGTGCTTGGAAAAAAACGGAGTTTAATGTGCATACATGCATGTTTATGTGTATATATGTAGTAGTTCACAACTTCTTTATGAGACCACTGCACTGTTAGAATAATATTGGGAAAGAAGTAGGGTTAATGAGTTCCTTGAGCCACATGCTTCTGCAGGTTTAGTGTAATAATTCTGAAAATAATAAATGAGTGCTTTCACAAAAGGCAAGGAGACCAACTCTGCCTTTTTCCATATTCTGAGAACTACAGTTATCACATGAATAGTCTGTTTGAATAAATTGGGCATGTTTTAGGATCATGAGGTCCTCAACATGTTGATGAACTGTAACCCCCAGCATTCCTGTTAGATCTATATGTATGGTTCTGTCATGATGTAATGATGATATGATGGTAAGATGATATGGTGATATAACGTTATGATAAGATGCTGGTTTATTGAAAGGGGTATGGGAATCATGTGGGAAACCAAGCTTGGGAACAACAGGAAGGAGAAAATGTCCAGAGGTGAGAGAGATTTGAGGTTTTATGACCCTGTTGTTCTTGCAAGCAGATCAGCGCTGTAAACCAGAGATGGTCTCTTCCTTAAATGCGATTGAATGATAATGCAGGAAAGGAAAGTGGAAACATGAAAGGTCACTTTGATCCAGATCAAATCTCAGGATTGTAGCCAGGGAGGGGGGCTAGATGATGGGAACTCTTAAGGATGATCCAGGGGGAAAACTTTTCAGTTCCGACACAAACCCTGGACAGAGAAACTTCTGTCTCAATTTCTGGAAAAAAAATCTTTTGTTTAATCACACAAAGATATTCTGTTGGATATTTGGAACTGCAGCCACTGATCTTGACAATTCCTTAGCATGGACCATGGTCTCTAGGGCTTCTGGGATTTGCAGCCCAAGAACCCCTGCAGGGGTAATGATTCCTACCCACCTTTTAAAGCACATGGCTTTTGCATGTTAAAATACAGATTATGTACTTGAGAGGCCTAAATACTGTGAAGGTGCCAGATGCTAAGCAGGATGAGCCCTGGCTAGTACTTGGATTGTAAATCATCAAGGAATACCAGGAGCTATAGAAGGGGTAGGCAACCTTTCCCCTTTAAGGGCCGAGGGACTTCAGCTCCCAGAATCCCAGGAGATATTGACCAACATAGCTGAGGCTTCTGGGAGCTGAAGTCCCTCGGCCCTTAAAGGGGAAAGGTTGCCTACCCCTGAGCTATAGGCTATATTTCAGAGGAAAGAACTGGCAAAACCACCTCTAAATATTCCTCACCTAACAAAACCCTCTGAAATAAATGGGGCCACCATAACTTGACAAATGAGTAGAGGTGTATGCATGTGCACGCACGCATGCGCACACACACACACACACACAATATTAGAATTATGTTCAATAATTTCTAGGATCAATGTTGAAAATGATAACGCATGTGCCTGATAAAGATTATCCCTATTTACATATTGCCTAAGAGGGAAAACATTGCTAATTATTTCAAGAAAAATTGGGGAAAGAATGCTTGCAGCAAAAAAGAAAGGATGGATGGAAGGGAACTGTTTTGCACAGAATAGCACTGTGTCTAGGATTTTAAAAATAAATACCTTAATTTGCAGTAATATATCTAATTACAGCATCACACTAACATTACTTTAATAATTGTGAAATACATGAAGCATAGTTCAGAAAATTATTCATAGATTTGGCCTAAGGAGGAACCCTGTAACCAGCTTTAAGTTTCACTTTATGACTGGTGTAGATCTTGTCTATCCCATGATAAGGCACAGAGCAAAACTTAAACTGGGGATTCAGTTGAAATTAAGATCTCTTACCAACAAAAATACAATTGGAGCCTTCTCATTAAGTTTTGTTTTAATTTGTATCTTTTCAAGGTACAGTACTTGCCATCCATTTATAACTCTGTGGAAAAGTGACTATTCTGGTTTGGCATGAAACACTTCAAAATACTTTTTATCATTCTTGGTGGTGGTTGGGGTAGATTTTTAATTTTTGTTTCCTTTTTTACAAAAAATAAAATTGGTGACCATGAAGCACATAGAACAACTGATGTTCATGAGAGATCTCCCCTCCCATCCATGCATTCCTGTATGATTCCTGTAAAACACACATTGATTTTTTTTCTGAGTGGGAAGTCAACATGGGAAAATATCAGTGCCTTTGAACATAAACAGTGCTACAATTGTAGTTTAAATGTCCCCATTAATGAGCCATATTATGAAGTCACAGAGTCATAGAAAGTATAATGACTGAGCAAATTGGTGTTCTTCGGATAAATAATCCTCCATTGCTTACAAATATTCTCATAAATTACAGGATAGAGAGTTTAAAGTGGCAATTCATGAAGAAGAAGTATTGTCCAACTTGCTGCAGTAAACTTTGCTTTTTAGGTGACAAACTTGCAATTTTTAAATGCACAAAGTTAATTTTTCATTATCAACTAATATCACTGTAATCAAAATGTCACCAGGGTCTTGAGGCGATTTAAACCATTCATTTAAAAGATGTCCACATGTGACAAAAGGGATTTCACACATCTTAAAATCATGGAGGGAAAGAATGTTTTATAGCCATTGAAGAAAGTTGTCCTGAAGCATCGTTGTCTTTTCAAATGGATCATGCCTTCTCATGATGTGGCTGAAATACAACAGCTTCAATTTAGTCATCTTGGCTTCCAGGGAGAATTCAGGCTTGATTTGTTCTAGTACCCATTTGTTTGTCCTTCTGGCCATCCACAGTATTCTCAGCACTCTTTTCCAGTACCACATCTTAAATGAATTAATTTTCTTCCTATCTGCTTTCTTCACCATCCAACTCTCACATCTGTACATGGTAATGGAAAATACAATGGCTTGGAAGATTCTAACTTTAGTGTTCAGCTGTTTATCTTTAGCCTTCAGGATTTTGTCATTCATAACTGTCCTTCCCATTCCTAATCTTCTGATTTCTTGACTGAAGTCTCCATTCTGATCAATGTTTGATCCAAAGTATGGGAAATCTTGAACAATTTCGGTTTCCTCATTATCTAGGATGAATTTATGTAAATCCTTCATGTCATTATTTTTATTTTCTATGTTTCACATTAGGCCTACCTTTGCACATTATATTTTGACTTTATTTAGTTATTGTTCCAAGTCTGTGATGCTTTCTGCTAGTAGTATGCTATCATCTGCCTATCTTGATTGTTGATGTTCCTCTCTCCTATCTTCATGATTCCTTCTTCCATGTCTAAACCTACTCTATGTATTATATTTTCTGCATACAAGTTGAACAGATAGAGTGATAAAATACATGTTTGCTTGACCCCTTTGTTAATTGGGGACCATTCTCTCTCTCCATATTCTGTTCTAAGAGTAGCCTCCTAAATATAGATTCCTCATCAGGACTATCAGGTGCAGTGGCACTCCAATTTCTTTAAGAGCCTTCTAAAGGTTTTCATGATCTATGTAGTCAAAGCCCTTCCTATTGTCTATAAATCACATGCTGATTTTTTTCTGCAATTCTTTGGCCTGCCCCATTATCCATCATATGTGTAAAAACACGATAGTTCTACCAGAAAAGGTAATGGTAGAATATGATAGTTCTACCAGAAAAGATATTGGTTTGGGTAGTAGTTTCATATGTTTTTTGTTTTTTGCTTGGGTGGTAGCTGATGTATATTTTTGTTTGGTTGGTTGCTTTGTCTTGGTGGAGGCAGCTATCAGATGCTACAATCTTGGATGCTCAATGGCTTGGAATGTAGGGGAGGTGTGGGACTGTTCATGGGAATAGTAGGTGGGGAGTTATAGTTTGTACCAATTTGTGAGGGGTAGAGTTGTAGATTAGGGGTTTTTAATATACTGTTTGTGCTGTTTGGGACCAGTCTCAGGTTAGACACTGAATTGGTGAATTGCTGAGGGCCTATACAGACTGTAGTTTATTGTGGCACCAGAGGTCTCTGACAGAATGCTCAATGCCTCAGAAAAAAACTACAATTCCCATGATTCCCTAACACTGAGCCAGGACAGTTAATGTGGTCTCAAGCTGGATTATTTCTGGCAGTCTGTACAGGCCTGACTTTGTGACGTTCAATAAAGTTCTGTTCTGTTTCATCATATAAGACTCATTGATTGCACAGAGATTCTGAGTTCTCTGATTCTGATAGTAAGCTGAGACTCCCCTAGAACTGGTACAATGCAGGGGCATTCTAATCCAGATGACCTTCCTATCTAGATGACCATGGAGGAGAACCCTGAAGAGGGCTCGGGCAGTAAACCTTCACAACCAACAAGAGCCTCTGGCATGGGAGCCCATCTGAAAGTGGTCATGGCAGTAGAGGGATCCACCCCTGCCCAGTTGGAGAAGGATGTGTGGTTCCAGCCAAAGGACCTAACTAGGATTTGTGAACATCAATGGGCTGGCAGGGTGTCTGCCTGGGACATTGAGGTTGCTGGCCCCTTAGACTCCGATCCCCAGGAATGGGAGGACTATGGCGAATAGGTGCGGCAAATGCATGAGGAGATGCAGCAGATGCAAAACTTTTACAAGTACAAATTCACCCTGAAATTTTTCCTGGGAAAGCAAAATGTTTTGGTGGACATACTGTACAGTCTTCCCCAACATGCTGATAAAGAAAAGCCCCCATTGCAGACTATATTCACCCCTAAACAATTGGGCTTGGCAGTCATAACATGTAGCCAAATGCAACAGGGGAAACAAAAAGTTTCAGAGACATTTGACCCTCTCCACACAGCAATCCAGCAGGCAGCTGAGGGGGACGGATGGTTGCAGGAACACAAAGATTCATTGATAGAAAAAAAAAAACCCAAACCCTGAACTTTAGTTCAAAGGATCCAGGATTTATTTGCCTCAGGCCCTGAAAATCAAAATATTGCAGACTTGTCATGATTCCAGAGTGGCAGGGCATTGAGGCTATCTAAAGACTTGGCACATGATTTTTAGACAGTACTGGTTGTGGTATGGGGTCAGAACTGTTGTAGAGACTTATGTGAAAGGCTGCCCTGTCTGTGCTATAGCCAAGCCAGTGGGGAGAAAACTCCAGGAATTGTTGCAGCCACTTCAAACCCCTGAATGCCCTTGGAAACACATACCAATGGACTTTATCACAGACCTGCCAGACAGCAGGAGGACAAATACAATCTAGGTGGTGTTGGATCTGTTTTCTAAGCAAGCGCAATATGTGGGCTGTAAGGGGCTCCCCACAGCTACCAAATTGGCTGATTTGTTTATAAATCATATATATAAATACCACAGATTACCAGATAAGATTGTGAGTGATAGGGGTGCTCAGTTCACCTCGCAGTTTTGGCAGGTGCTACAGAACAAGTTGGATGTTGAGGTGGCACTGAGAACATCCCATCATCCACAGTCAGATGTACAAAGTGAGAGAACTAATGCTTCTCTGGAGAGGTATTTAAGTGCTATACTAATTATCTACAAGATGGCTGGTATGACCTGTTGCCTCATTCAGAGATAGCATTCAATGGATCTGTGAATCAGAGTACAGGACATTCTCCATTTGAAATAATCTATGGCTATGAGCCAAAGACTTTTCCCACCTTGATGCCAGAACAGTCAGACCCAGTGTCTGTATCTCAGTGGATTGCAAAAATCAAGGAAGCATGGCCCCAGATTGTGACCGCCATGGAAGGGGCTAAAAAAAAAGTATAAAAAGTTTTCTAATCACAAGATGAATAAAGAGTGGGACTTAAAGCCAGGAAATAAAATTTATTTGTCCACCAAACATTTAAAAATTAGGCATCCATCTAAAAAACTTGATCCAAAATATCTGGGCCCTTTTGTGGTTAAGAGACTAAGGGGGGAAGCAGACGAGGGTGTCCAGGATGCCCTGGGCCGGCGCGCCGTGGGGCCACAGCCTCCGCACCTCAGCACACCAGCAGCATCCCTGGAAGGAGCACTAAATCAGCGCTCCTTCCTCAAGACAGCGAAAGTGCGCCCTAAACGTGTAGGGTGCACTTTTGCTGTCTTTTCCGCCGCAGCACATGCGGTCGCTGCAGCGGGAGGTTGCCCTGGGAGTGCCGGCCGTGCAGAGGGCTGGCAGCTCCCAGGGTGACCTCAGGAAGAGGAAGGAGGGCCGTGCGTGCGGCTGCTCCTCCTCTTCCTGGGCTCGGAGACGACTCTATTAGTCATCTGCCAAGGCCCTCATAAACAAGGTGACTGCTGAAATGGATTTACTTAAAGCATACATACATTTCATTTCAGCCTATTGAAAACAGACCTGACCACTGAACCCTGGAGATCTGAAGAACCACTGCCCCTTCCTTTGTTGGTGGAGGGGGAGCAACATTTTGAAGTGTCTAAAATGTTGGACTCTAGAATGCATAGGGGCAAATTGCAGTATTGGGCTAGGTAGAAACATTTTCTTGTTGATCATGATTAGTGGGTTGACAGCAAGCACAAAAGAGCCCCTGATTTAGTTAAAAAGTTTCATTGCAATTATCCTGATAAACTAGAAGATTTAAGGGGAGAGGCTAATTATGGGGGGGTCTGTTAAAACATGATAGTTCTACCAGAAAAGGTAATGGTTTGAGTAGTAATTGGTTCATATGTATTTTTTAATTGCTTTGGTGGTAGCTAATGTACTGTATTGTCCGGTGCATAAGATGACTTTTTGACCCTGGAAAAGGGTCTCAAAAGT
>CM034708.1:101413009-101428747 GCA_020142125.1 Phrynosoma platyrhinos
TAAGACAACCTCCTCCCCTTCCATCCTAGAACATTCACAAACTCAACTCTTCTTCCAGTGTTGACACAAGGGGGGTGGGGGTGCCACAGGTAATTTTAAAAATATTTTCTTTTATTTTTATGGAGGGAATTGAATCGTGTTTATGAGGAAAACAACAATGAACGCTCACAACCTAAACCTCTCAGTAGCATTCTTTCTAATGCAGACATGGGGGTTTTCGCCATACATTATAAAAAAAAAATTATATACAACCTCGCCACAACAGTATGCATGCACCAAAGGACACCTGGGGAATGACCTGAGTGCCAGTACCAGTACAGCGGTAAATGCAGTGTGATAATATGTGTTCTCATAATGTTATCATTGTTATCGCTAGTCTAATGCGGTAACACCTGTTCCCATATTGTTACATTTCCAGGACTTAGTGGGAACGTAACAGATACTGGTGTGATAAACTTATATGGCTAGCAATTGGTTTGGCCAATATTCATGTATTCCTAACTAATATTATAATTTTTTAGTTAATTTAAAAAATCAGAATGCTACAAACTACTGGCCTGTGATACAAAACACACCTATGTAGTGAGGCCACACTCCCCTGTAATTATAAACTGAAAAGAATGTTATAGCTACATCGTAGCTATAAAAAAGTAATGATGTCATCCCCTGTTATATTAACATCATTGTTATAATATGTGACGATGCCAGCCATAGATGCAGACAAGACGTTAGGAATACATTCTTCTAGAATCTAGAACAGGGGTCAGCAACCTACAGCCTGCAGGCCGCACTCGGCCTGCCGACCCCCGCTGACCAGCCCCCGCTGACCCCCGCCACCGATGATGACTCCTGCCACTGCCACGCACGTCGCAGCCACCATTTTGTTTGCCAAAATGGTGGTCGTGGCTCATTTGTGCATGTGCAGGAGTACTGCGCATGCGCAAATGAGTCATGGCCACCATTTTGGCAAACAAAATGGCGGCAACGGCACACGCGGTGGGGGTTGGCAGTGGCGGCGGCAGTTGTGAGTGCATGTGCCACCATTCCCCCTCCCCCTGGACCAGCGACTGGCCCCAGGTAAAAAATCCTTGCCAACCTCTGATCTAGAACATGGCTTCCCAGCTTGAAAAACCCACAATAACCTATCATTGTTATACATTGATTATTGCATAAAGAATTAATTACAAGTAATTCATCATTTATAAACACTCAGAATAGAAAGAATATTCATTACAATACATTTCTCTGCAAAATAATGAGTTTCCTGACATTTAAGAAACTCCTGTGAGAAGAAAGGACCCATGGCAAAGATTATTTTGTATTTGGGATCAGGAATAACGTAAAATTTTGTAGTGAGAATTATTCTGTGCATTTACAAAAGGTCAATTTCTTGTGTCATGTTCTATTCATGATGGCTATTTTAATCAAAAATTCACCAAGTGCCATTTTGAATAGCACAATGCATGTGGGGTATCATTAATTTGTAAGCAAGTGGTAATTTTCTATTATTATTGCTTATCCAAGGTTTGTGGTTAGAGATATGCACTGTGATTTGATTGATGATGGTTATTTAATCTCTCTTTAAAAAAGAGAAAGAGGGTGCTCTTTCTCTTGCACCCCCTGGGTCACACATTTCAATTAGGGCAGTTGCAAATGAGAGATAATGTCTGTCTCTCTTCTTTAAACTGGCAGATCTACTTGAGACCAGTAAACACTCAACTTTAATCTTTTGTCTCAGAACATAAAATAATAGATGCCATCAACCTTATTGAACCTGCCCATGTAAGGAACAGTCACCACATCATGTCTATCTGCTGCCTTCCTTCCAGCCAGCAGAACATCAGTATTTTAGTGTATTTCATTGTGCGTATGATTTATAATTTTTAATAATTTTAAATAAATTGTTTATACATCTTTATTGTGAACTTTCTGGAGATATGTATTATGATGGGTAGAATATCTCTCTTTGAAACAAATAAATAAATGGAGACAGACTCTTTATATAGGTATCTCTCTGGGGCTCTTCAAATAGCAGCAAAGGAAACTGGCAAAACCAAAAGAACCTCAACCAAAGAAACTGAAAAGTATAGAGCACTTACTTACAGGTAGGATGGATTAACTGAATTGTTAGTAAGATGCTCACCAAATGGTAGAAATATGACCATGAACTGCCTGTAGTTGGTCCAACTCTCTACCCAGCTGGCAGTGTCCTGCTTTTCCTTCACTTGATCCTTGTTTATGAGTGATTCTACCCCTCTGAATCCACTTGCATTTCCAGACAAATCCTGACATTTTCTTACCTCTGAATGTCCTTGTTCACATACAATCCTTTTCTTTCAAGCACTTGCCCATATCTCTACTATGATGTGTTTCACTTAGGCATACAAATAGGCCTGAGATGAGGATGAAAAGTGTAGCAATGGTTGCTTATTTCACAAGGCACCCTCTCAGCTCCAAGTGTTCCTGGATTAGATCAATTTTTTGATCTAAAACCTGATTATAAGATGGAGGTATCTTTGCTCACTTCAATTGATAATGTACACTGAGAACTGGATAGGGGGAGTGTATTCCATTTGACTCTTCTGGACTTCTCAGAAGCTTTTGACACCATGGTTATTATTGTTTGCCTTTGTTTATTTTTTTTACTTGTGGAGCCCCTAAGATGAACCAATAATAGTGTTGTATGGTTGTTGTTGTTTTTGGCAAGATTTGTTCAGAGAGATTTTGCCTTTGCCTTTGAAGCTGAGTGTTATTTGCCCAAGATCACCCAGTGGATTTCCACAGCCAAGCAGGACCAGACTCGAACCCTGGTCTCCAGAGTTATAGTCCTGTGCTCAAATAACCACACCAGATTGGCTCCCAGGCATCTTGGAGCACAGTGTTTTCCTAGGCTGCTGTCTGAGATGGGACTTGAGGTCACTGTTTTACAGTGCCTTTGCTTTGACTTGAAGGTACAGGTTCAGATGGTGTTAAAGGGAATTCCTTTTTGATGCCTTGGCAATTGACCTATGAACTTCTGGGGTTCTGTCTTATTCTTCATAATATTTAACATTCATGTGAAATCTCTGGGGAAAGCTTTCCAGAGATCTGAAATTTGATGCTACACAATATTCGGACAACTAAATCAGAATACTTTTAAAAGTTCTAATCCAGTGTCCAGTATCAATAATGGACTGGATGAGGCTGAACAAACTAAAGCTTAATCCAGAAAATAGAAATCCAAACAATGGCTTAAATTACTCATACCTTTTGGGGAAATGCCTATAAGGCAGATCAGGGATGTGTTAAATGAGGTAATGCTCCATTGGAAGGCATAGGTTCACATTTGGGATGTATTCTTGGATTAACCCCTTGCCAGGCTTCACCAGCGTCTGGGAGTAATTTGTACAATTAAAGCTGGGTCCATTGTGCCTGTTCCTGGAGATTAGTGATCTGGCCATGGTAACAAATTACCTCTAATCTCCCATCAGAGTTTCCTAATTGCTACCATCCCTATCAACTACCCTTTCATAAAAATGCCTTTAGTGTAATGTCATTGAAGGCAAATAGCAACTGGGAGTTTCAGAAGGAAATTGATAGATTAGGTAACAATAATGGGGTATGATCGTGCATTGTGAAGCACCTGGTGACTATTCTTTCAGAACAAAAGTAACCCTTTCAAGCATATGTAACTAACTTAGGGCCTCTGCAGACTGGGCCAAAGGGCCAGCCTGGAGGTAGAGTTGGGGCAGGGCAGCTGCACGCCGGCTGCCCCAACCCCATGCTGATGCTGTCCTGGGGCTGTGCGCCATTATGAATGCTGCATGGCATCAGGACACCCTCCCAGTGAAGCGTTCTGAGACATTGCACCAAAAAGGGCAAGAAAGAGCCATGCACCAGCTCTTAGGGTGGCCTTTTGCCTCGACTAAAATGAGCTGCTCTTTTTGGGGTGACAAAAGGGAGGATCAGGGCCACAGCATGGGGTTGCCGTGGCCCTGATCCACCGCTTCCCGGGGTGCCCGTCTGCAGAGGCCCATAGCTTCTTCCATGTTCTATTGCTTCCCTGCTATTCATCTTCCAAATCATTGCTTTTCTGTATCCCTATATCAGCAAAATGTTTATGGAAAGATGAACAAACAGATAGATTTGCAGAGGTATGGGCATTTGAGTATATGTGGGGGGATGCATGCTTAAAACATAGGACTGGTACAGATAGCCCAAAAAGCCTGCTTCTGGGCATCATCAGTGCATGGCATTTAGATGCTGCACTTCCTGATGTCAGGAAGCCAGCTTGAAGCCAACTGGCTGCCCAGATGTGGGTGGCCTCATGACACTCTGGCATCATGGCGTTTGCACACCACATGCCACCAGAGCATCATGAAGCCACCATGGGGCAGTGGTGGGTTTCCTTGGCCAAAAACAGAGTGGATCTCATTTGCTCTGTGTTTGGCTAGGCTCAAGGTGGATTGGGGCTGTGGAGTGTTTGCCACAGCCACAATCCATCTTTTGAAGGGGTAGCTTCAAGCCTCCCCTTCAGGGCCATCTGTTTTGGTCCATACCTAACAAGTAAATATTCAATAATATTTGCATTTCAAAATGATGTGAATTGCTATTGACAGCTTGTTGGGCAGAAAAACAGTTTCGTTAAAAGTGAAAATTTTAGTCTCAATGTGTTCAAGTGTTTTATTTATTTTGCACCAGGCTTGAAGATTTTTTACAGGGATTATTTGCCAATATAACATAGTAGTGAACTGCTGTGGAAGAAGTTCATTGGTTATAAGTGCAATTACAATCTGGTCATATTTGTGTTTATTGTAAGCACTTTCTACTGTGTCCAATGCTATTTATTCTCGACTGATTCTATATAAAATCATAGCCTCACTATTATTGAAAGTGACTATGGGGCTGTACAGACCAGCCAAAAGGGCCAGCCTGGGGGTGGAGTCAGGGCATGACAACCACATGCCAGCTACCCTGACTTTGCCCTGGTGCCACCATTACACTGCCCATTCAAAAAGATGGCGGGCGGTGTCAGGGTGCTTCCTTGGTGCAGCGTTCACACACGTTGCACCAAAGGAGTGATGAAAAACCACCACAGCAGCAAGGATGGCTTTTTGTGCTCCCAGGCTGCAGCGGCCCCAATCCGGCACTCCTGGGGTGGCACAGAGCCTCTCCTTTCGGACAATCTGTAGAGCCCCTATATCTCTAGCAACTTGATCACATCTTACAATTGCAGTAATTCCCCCAGCAGAGAATTTACTGTACTTTTGCCTAGTTCATGGTGCATTTCTATACACGTTTACTAACAAATTAGTCCCACTGTGATCAATAGAAATAATTCCCAGGTAAACATGTATAGGATTGTTGTCTCATGGGTTTTTCCCAGATGCTGTGCTCCCTATTCTCCAGAGGAGATGAAAATATATTATCTAGGTGTTTGTTGTTCTTGTATGGATACAAGCAAATAATGAGAATAGAAATGATACAAAAAGCAGATGCAAATTAAAAAAACCAAACACTCCCAGTTCAGGTTAACCTGTTTTTTCACCAGGTTAAAAAGAAATCCCCAAAGACTCATGGCTCTTTTTAGAAGGAAAGTGAAATCTCTAAATAATTCACTCAGGTAAATGGAGAAGAGTTGATGCATACAACCTTATTATCAATTACTTTTTTTAAAGCTAATGTTTAATATATGTATGGCATTTAATTTAACTTCTAGGTAATTTATAATTAAACAGCCTGCAAGAAGCAATTAATTATTTGCCACCCAATTTTAAAAGGTCTGTGATCCTATTTAAAACACATTTATTAATAGAAATGAATAAGCTTTGAATATTCAAGTTAACACATAGAAAATTTCTGGTTGATCTTTTTCTTTGCTGCTGCCTTCTTATTAAATATTACAGAGATATCAATTTAGAAGTGTCTAGAGAATCAAGAAAGTCCTCTGCTGTAGCAAAAACTATAAGCCAGATCCAAATTGTGACTTTAGGCATGATTTTCCCTTTAATCTTTATTTTACTATTGTTCCCTATTCTCACTGCCTTTTTTGACAAAACAGTTGAGGTTTTTTTTAATATCTATATCTATTCTTTATTGAGTTACATAGATTGCATTGTCAGCAATATGTTACTATTATTCACCAACAGCTTACACCTAGACAATACATCCATTAAAATTATATTGTATTTCTTAATAAATAAAATACACAACTGGATATTGCACCTTGCCTCCTGTTTTGCTTCATTCTGAGTGAGATTATCCACAAGTAGTGTCATGTGTCTTATATCTTGTTGTATATCTTCATCTTCCTGCCCATTTAGTTGGAACTCTCTTTTTATATGATTGTTTTTCCATTAACTATCATGTTTCTAGAATTCCAAGATATGGCCATGTTAGTCTGCAGAATTAGTATGTAGAGTTGTAGCACCTTTGAGACTAACTAAACAAAGAAGTTGATAGCATAAGCTTTCATAGATTTAAATCTACTTCTTCAGATGCATTTGGTGGAGTGGTAAACCAGGAACAGATTTGTATATGCCCTAGGTGTGTGAGAATATCAATATGAATTCAGAATTCTTTGTGTATAGAAATAAAGTGGCAAGCCCAGTTTTAGAGATGGTCATTTGTGAACAAAGGCATTGTAAACTAGCCTTTGTGCACAGAAATGAAGTGGTGAATCCAGTTTGGCAATGGAACTAGCCTGTGGTGAAGAGAATAGATGAGTGTAGGATGGCCCCATGCAGATGGGGTCAGATAGTGTTGAAATTTGTGTTGTGTGCCAGGAAGCCATTATCTTTGTTCAATCCATTGCTGAGGGACTCTTTCCAATCTACTTTTGCAGTTCTTTTGTTCAAGCACTACTGTTCTGAGGTTTGAGATGGAATGCCCAGGGAGATTGTAACATCTGATTTATGTCCATTTATTCTCTAGTGCAGTGACTGACCTGTTTGTCCTATGTAGAGTGCTGATGCTGTGATCCTTCTAATCTTTATATATGCTTTCTTCCAGCTTCTATATTAGTTCTACTTTTCCCTTTCTTTCTCCAATGCTTTTTAAAATCATTTACCAGTCTTCCTCAATCTATGTTGACCTTTCATTTAGTAGAGCTATTAGTTGATCTAAGTCCATCATTTCCTTTAGCTTTATTAGCCAATCAGCTGTGGTTGGTATCTCCATCATATTCCATTTTTCTCCATATAGCATCCTTGCTGCTGATACCATATATAATAACAACTTCCAATGTTTCTTTTCAATTTCTGTATCTATCATGCATGTCATATTCAGTAAATAAAATTCCAGGTTCATTTGAAAAATTATTTTTAAATTTTCCATTATCTGCTTATGAATTTTTGACTAGATTTTTTTCACTGTGGTGCATCTCCACCACATGTAAAGGAAAGAATCATTTGCTTTTTGTTATTTCCAACACTTGTTCTTGCCTGTTTTGTACATTGTGTCTAATCTTGTTGGAGTCAGATAACCAATGGTGTGACATTTTCAAATAATTTTCTTTCAGATTTTGGCATATGGTAATTTTTTTAGTTTTTCCCCATGATTTTCCCTATGATTCTAATTTAATATTTTTACCAATATCTTGTGTCCATTTTGTCATGGAATCTTTAATAGTCTCTTGTTCCAATTCCTGCTCTCTTAGGATTTATAAAATGTATCTATGTGATGTTTTCAACTGTTAAAAAGAATATTGTCTAATTTGGTTTTTTTTCTATTTCAAAATCTTCCAGATTACTGTCCATTTGGAATCTTTCAGCTGTATATGTAGAAATATATATTTTCACTTAGTCCACCTCTTCCAATTCTTCCCTTGTCTTTCTCCTAAATTTATTATGATCTTCTTTAATCAGTACATTTTTGTATTTTATCCATTTCTTGTCATCTGATCTGCTTCTCCTGAAAAATGCTTCTTGTGGAGAAATCCAAAATGGGATTTTAATTTTGTCCAAATTCTTATCAGTGTTTTTGTTATGTAATGATGCTCAAATGTTTTGTTATCTTCAATTTTGCCCTACCAGACATATGCATGCCACCTGAACATAAGATTGAAGCCTTCCGAGTCAAATAATTGTTTATCCCTTGACAACAACCAGTCTTCTGTCCACGATAAATACTGGCATGTAATATAACCTAAAGTCCAGTAATACACATGCTCCTTTTTCTTTTGCTTCAATTAATGTTTTCTATTTAATTCTCGACTTCTTTCCTGACTACATAAATTTTGTTAATTATGCTCGCCAAACTATGCACTTTTCATTTATTATAATTGGAAGATTCTTGAACGTCATTTTGGGTAGGACATTCATTTTTACCAGTGCAATTCTCCTAGTAAGGATAGCTGTAATTTGGTTCATCTTTCAAAATATTTTTTTAATTTCCTTCAAAATCTGGTTGTCATTGTTTTCAAAAAGATCTGTATTTCTGAATACCTAGATATTTTAACTTTTTTTCCAATTTAAATCCCTACTTTTTAAAAAACATTGGTCAATTTATTCTGGTTTAAATATATTATTTGTCAGCATTACTGTTTTTTTCCTGAATTGTTTTAAAACCAGAATTTTTTCTGAAATTTTTTAGGGTTGTGAGCAATTTCAGAAAGCTTGAGTATTAAATGAATTAATGATTTCACAGCAACTAACTGGACATGCAACATCTTGTAACTACATCTCCTGATGCAGATGTTTAGTCATTGTTTGTAGAGCATACAAATGGAAGAGAATTTTAATTAATATTTAAAGTAGTAGATGCTAAATAAAACTTGAATATTCAGCTACTGAAACTTTGGAGCAGGGAGAAGGAAGAACAGAGGAACAGAGATGATGCAGCAGATAGTGCTTGGAAAATTGTGTTTTTAAAAAGTAACTACTTATCACTATAGTTCCAAAGCTCTTGAAATTTATTAGTTATGATTACAAGTATATATATATTTTAAAAAACCTATCTGCTTTCTGACTTCTCAGAAGAGACTGAAAATGTTTAGTATTAAAGAAAGAAATACCAGTGCTTTAAAAAGGAAATATTCTGTTTCCAGAACACTCTCAATAGAGCATGAGACACAGATGAACCAGGTAATATGCCCACTCCACTATGCAGGAAGGTTAATGGGTTGGAAGTGGCAAGATCCTTAGGTGGAAGTGATCATGCTCTCCTGAAATTTATTATACAATGAAAAGGAAAATCCAAGCAGTTAGACATGCATTCTAGATGTTAAGAAAGCTGATTTCAGTAAACTTAGGGACATACTGGGAGTAAAGAGGGTTCATGAGGGATGGGAGTTTCTTAAAAGTGAAATAAGTGAGAGCTCTGGTCACCACAATTCATGTAGGATGTTGACAAGCTGGAGTGTGTCCAGAGGAGTGTAACCAAAATGTTGAAATGCTTCTCATCCTCTTGGAACAGATGAAGTGACAGACAATTTCTTCTGCTTTTTATTTCATTATGCAAATCTATATCATATGGGGTATGAGCCAGCAACTATATGCTCAATAATAAATATATCAACTGTATCAATTAATAGGCATTTGAAGTGTCTCCCTCCACATGCTTTGGTTAATCCATGACAGAGAAAATATATGAACTGTAGAAGTAATGAATTTTCTCTTCAGCAGCTTAAATCATATTATGAGACTAAAGCTTTCAGAAGAATTATATTATGAGGCTAAAGCTTTAAGAATCACATATGATGTTTTTTTTCTTTTTCAAGCAGTATTTTCTATTAATAACTACAGTTGTAAATCCATTCATGCAAACATTGTCAGCCAGCTGTTCAGGCAGGTCCTTTCCATGAGGGTGTAAAAATAAGCTTTTTCTATTTGGTAGTGCTATACCACCAGCTGATTCTGATGGATAACATTCTATGATTGCATCTAAGATCCTTGATGTATGCTCCCACTTAACAGACAACCTTTAAATATTTCAAATACTCCTGAAATGGTTGCTATCAGCACTTAGGAAAAGACATCTCATTCTCTCTTTCAGTTGTGTGACTTCACACAGTGATTTTCCATTTGCATTTGAAAGATGTTCTTGCTGGTATTTCAAGGGAGAGAGGAAAGACACAGTTAGCAAATGCATGCAGTGACATATCAAAATGAAACCAGGACCTCAGTGAGAGTAGTTCTGTAGTAAGCAGTATTATGATGAAGAGGAGTTACTGTCTGGAAGGATGACTTCAGTGTAGACCTGTGCAATACTTAAGCAATCAACCTTCCAGCCCTGTGTGACATGTTGTTGTGTGCCTTCAAGTAGTTACTCACTTATGGTGATCCTAAGGCAAACCTATCAGAGAATTTTCTGGGGTTGAGAGTGTGTGACTCACCCAAAATCATACTGAGCTGAGCGTTCAAAGTAGTTCAGTGTTCAAACTACTGTATCACATTGGTTCTTGTATGACATTTATATCTTCTTCTTCTTCTTCTTCTTCTTCTTCTTCTTCTTCTTCTTCTTCTTCTTCTTCTTCTTCTTTTCCTGCCTCTCCTCAAGGCTCTAGGTGAGGTACAACAAGTTAACATTCAAAATACAATTAATATATATATATATATAAACACATTCAGTACTACTATCCTAAGCTGAAGCTGTTTTTGAAGGTATGGAAAAAATATATTTGAGAGTCTTCAGCATACTGGTAGCATGCCTCCAGATGATCCCTTCCAGTAGTTTCAAGTAGATGTTGAATAGCACTGGGGATAGAATGGCACTTTCTGGTATTCATATAACAGCTCCTTTTTTCAGAAGCAGCTACCCCCAAGCACCACCATCTGAAACCTGCCTGAGAGGTAGGACCACAACCACTGCACACAGTGCTCTGATTCCCAACCTCCTCAGGCTTTCCAGAAGGATACCATGGTTGATGGTATCGAACACTACTGAGAGGTGCAAGAGCACAAACAGATGCACACTCCCACTTTCAATGGTAAGAAGATCATCCACTAAGGTGACCATAACATTCTCAACTCTGTATCCTGCTCTGAAGCCAATTTGAAATGGGTGGAGGAAGTTTGTGTCATCCAATACCACCTAGAGTCGGAAGGCAGCTACCTTCTCCATCACCTTGCCCCAAAATGGAAGATTTGATAGTGGGCTGTAATTATTAAGGTCCAGAGGATCCTGGGAGGGCTTTCTCAGCAGTGGTGTAACCACTGCCTTTTCCAAAGAAGATGAAAAGTTCCCCTTTCAAAAGTTACTCAAAGTCACTTGTGATTAATGGCAGCTTATGCAATTGTTTGGAGGTCAGTGATTTCCTGGTGAATTTGCTGACTTCAGAAAGAACATGCCATGTCATCCAAACAAGGACAGTGCATTTTTCTCCTCTGCCTTGTAATTTAACTCAAGCCTAATCTGGCAGTGTGGAGTAAAATTAGCCCATCAGGCATAAGCAGAATTCATCTCTAATTAGGTACTATGAATGTGGGTCACAGTATTCACAGAGGAGGTTTAGGTTAAGCTTCATTCCTCTTCATTTGTTCCTGGTCATTTTATTACTTGGCTGGAGAACAATGTTGGCCCGTTCTTTTGGCATCCATCTGTTCTATTGCATTTTTTTAAAAGTCTAGTGCAGCCCATATGTCCTGATTTCTTCCTGTTCCTCAGTTTCAGTCCCAAAGAGAAAGGTATCATATCCTTGTATAATAAAAATAGCAAAAAGAGTGAAGGGGAGGGGGACATAGCATGGCTGTTTGTTTGCTTTTATAGAAGTAAAGGAACAGAATCAGGTCTCTTTTTAAATGCTGCCATATGTTTTGATAACATTTTGTGGTGAAGTTGTGTAGACTGAAGTGATATTTCCATGAGTAAAGTCATGGAAACAGCTTCTTGGAGAAGGAGAGAACACTTTCTGTGTTCTGAAACATTGAAGAGTGTACCCCCAACTAAACTGTTTCCATGCCTTGAAACAATAGCTTCATCACTCTTTATAGCTCTTTCTAGCCACTGTTCCATGAACTGTTGTTGCTTGCTCAAAAAGTGTGTGTGTGTGTTGAGAGAGAGTTTTGCTAACCTAGGCCTTCTTTTATTATTAACTAGTACTTTGCAATATCTACTTGATATGGCTCCAGAGCTATACATTATTGTTGTTGTTTTATTTGCTGTCAAACTGATGTCACCTTATTGCAACTTTATGAATGAGAAACCTCCATGAGCCCTGGTCACCAACAACCCTGTTCAAGACTTGCAAATTCAGAAATTTTATTTTATTTTATTTTATTTTTATTGAATCAGTCTATCTGTAACATGGGAGATTATTGCACACACCTTTTTGCCTGATCTGGGCTCAGGCTGGAATTGGCTGGGACGGGTGTTATCACAGATGAAACTGCTGCTGCACTGCTGCCCATCCGTCAACAGTGCTTAGCTGGCCAATGTTAGTAGTACAGAAATCTTCTACCGTACTACCAAAATGTGGGGGCTAAGTGAGGTTGAGGGATGTGGTGTGGCCGGGCAGCAGTGCAACAGCAGTTTCATGTGTGATAGTACCCGTCCCAGCCCAATCCCGTTCTGTACCCAGATCAGGCAAAAATGGTGTGTGTGTTAATCTTCTTGGTCTTCCTCTTTTCCTACCACCCTTTACCAACCACTATTGTTTTCTC
Source organism: Phrynosoma platyrhinos (assembly GCA_020142125.1). Taxonomy (NCBI): domain Eukaryota; kingdom Metazoa; phylum Chordata; class Lepidosauria; order Squamata; family Phrynosomatidae; genus Phrynosoma; species Phrynosoma platyrhinos. The sequence continues at coordinate 101,425,588 of CM034708.1, forward strand.
CAGCGAGTCACACTGTCTCATGACAAGTCCAGAATATGAAAACATCACTTTGGTCATCTTGGCTTCTCGATCTTCTCTAGGACCCATTCATTTATCTTGTTAATAGCAATAGCAATAGCAAGTACAATTCTATACCACTTATCAATGCACGTAAGCACTCCCTATGTGTAAGCTAATTGCCCCCAACAAGCAATCATTTTAGTGACCTTGGAAGGATGCAAGCCTGAGTTAAGCCTAAGCCCCTGTCTGGTAATAAAATCACAACTTTATGGTTTGTGAGTGAGTGGCTGCAGTATAGGCATTTAACCACTGCACCACCAGGGCTCTCCAATAATCCAGGTTATCCACAGAATTCTCCTCCAGCACCACATTTCAAATGAGTTGTTTTTATTCCTTGCAGCTTTCTTCACTCACCAGCTTGCACATACATAGCAGTCAGAAATATTATGATGTAGATGATCCTGACTTTGTTATTAAATTGTATATCTTTCCACTTGGCTATCTTATCTTGTTCCTTTGTAGCTGCCTGGTCAGTTAAGGAAATAGGGATGGGAATTGCACATTTAGCTCTGTACACAAATGCCCATACATCAATACAGATGTATAACTTTGAATTCAGAAGACATATTCGTGGGTAGCTTTGCTGGCAATACAGCAAAATAAAACAAAATGCTAAATTCACAAAAGAGTGATAACTTTATTGGCCAACCCAAATATATGAAACACATCATGAAAGTTCCTAATACTCCACTGGCTTCTTTATCAGTGAAAACATTTTTTTAAATCATATGGGGGGAGACAAAATGTTGGAGTCACAGGACTACATTTTGTATCCTTTATTATCTGATTCTGATTCTCCATTCTCATCCCATGACAAAGGCAATCAGCTCCTTTTGGAGAAGGAGAGACATTTCCTCAGAATTTTAAAGATTTTAAGATGAAGAGCCAGCATGGTGCAGTGGTTTGAGCATTGGACTATTACTCTAGAGGACAGAGCTTGAATCTTCCTGTTATGAAACCCAGTTGGTGACCTTGGGCAAGTCACACACTCTCAGCCTCAGAGGAAGGCAAAGGCAAAGGCAAAAACTCCTCCAAACAAATCTTGCCAAGAAATCCCCATGATAAGGACTCCTTAGTTGCTATAAGTTGGAAACAACTTGAAGGCACACAACAACAGCAAATGTATTTTTAAATTATCACTACAGCCTCTGTGACTGTTGTTACAGACATGCTCCAGATGAGGGGAGTCTTTTTTTAACTTTTAAAAAAAGCTTCCATTGGCCTCCAACCCACCACAACACTGTAATATCTTTTCCAAACTTTTTAAGGATCACTTTTTCTTCAAAATGGGAGTGATGAACTTGTTCTCACCGAAGAACTTTCTTTCATATTCAGTTGTTTTTAAACCACTTGTTTTCTTTAAGTTGAAATAGGCAGTTATATATTTACTTACTTCAGCAAGGCTTGGATATTACCTTCTGCATCTCTTGCCCTTTTCTATAGCAACCATCACCATAGTAGCTAATACGATTATATATTTATAGCTCTTTTATATCCTAAGGGGGAAAGGTGTTTCATATGTAGGAAGAAGAGCTAAATTGAACGTTGAAATTGTATATTCATTGATTTATTCAGAGCTAGGTGCCTGTATGTATGCCTGCTAAATTGAAAACAAAGTTGGGAGCATGGTGCTTGATGGCACTTTCCTGAAGTTATTGGTTTGCTATTTTAATATTTGTTACCATTTTCTATCACACATTTAGTACTTTATCTGTTTTATTATTTATGACAGATTTATTGTCATCACTGAGGTGCAGGGCATGTTACTTAACTGATGTTGAATGTTTAGCTATTTAATTAACAATCAAAAGCAAACTAGCTTTATTAATCTAGTATATTTACACTTCAATTAAAATTATTGACCAAATGGAAATCAACAAAGAATTTTTTTGGGGAAAACCTCTAAAGCTGCTGGTTTGATTCTCAACTTTAGTGAAGGGAGTGTCTTGGGGAAAACCTTCATATTCTTCATATACATACACTGGCCTAGTTCTCACTGATGTATCTGATCTGTAGTACACCATTTGGGAGGCTCATAGGGGCTCAATGCTTCTCTGAACAAAAGAATCATCTCTACACAGAGAACAAGATGTTGGGGGAGAAGAAATCAAGTTGTACTTTTTCCTTGATATGCCTGTCCAGGGTAAAAGGAATTGCTTTGTACGGAGGAACATTCCACCATCAGAAATGCACTTAGGCCTTAAGAGAGGGAGGGAGGGAGAGACAGACTTCTGGCATTCCTGCACAATCTCATAAATGCATATTGCATACAGCATAGAAATAGTCATTGTCTAATTCTATATTGGCTAACATTACTATTATGTTAGTGTGCTCAAAGAATTGACCATCAGACATATCTCACTTTCCCTTCCCTTCTTCTCTACATTTAAAGAACAGTGCATGTGTGCATTTGTAATTCTCTTTTTTAAAAAACATTATAAATATCTGTTATAATTAGAAGCTTAGATCAAGATGTTTCCTCACTGTGTTGTTTTTTTTTTCATATAGTTCCCTTATTGCAGGATTGGCCAACTACTGTGACACTTTTCGAACTGCCTAATTGAATGAGATAAAAATGAGACTTTGGGATGACAAAAATGGGATGGGATCATGTAATGTTCTGTATTCATGAAAAAGTAAGATGAGAACTAAAGCGTGATTACATGAACACATTGAGCTAACAATTGTCCTTCAGTGACAGATCTCATACAAAAAAAATTAAGTAGAGGAAGAAGGGGACTGGATTTCACCATCATTATACCTTGAATATTTCTCCAGTGAAGTAATTCTTACACAACAAATTTTGGTCTTTCAACACCTTATCATAAAACTTTTCGTGTTCCATGACGCAATTAGGTGGAGGGGCTTTTTTGTTGTTTTTTTACAAAGACACCCCCCAACGAGTCGGGAGGGGTTGCTTATTGCGCTGGCCATATAAGGACATGAGAGGCCTGATTGGGCAAGCGTGCAGGGGCCTCTGGGTACCTGCATGCTTGGCCCAATCACAATGCTTGCTTGAGTTAAGGAAGTCTTGCGGTGATTGTCCTCTCATGAGACTTCCTACAAGAGTTTGTTCTTTATAGCTCTGCACTGCCACATG
>CM034708.1:101450429-101463098 GCA_020142125.1 Phrynosoma platyrhinos
GAAACAAACTTCAAATTACCTCCCCCCCTACATAGATTGTTAACTTTAGTTTCTATATGTAACAGAGTGCATAGGTTCTATACACAATGTTTCAATACTTCAACTATAACAGAAAACCTATAATTCCCAATTCCCAAATTGCTTTATCTTGTTACAGGAATCCTCTTATTTAAAAATAACAAAATAAGTCAGTCAAGTATCTAAATAAGGTGGTACTCAATTCCTCAAAAATTACTATGTTTAATAGATCTTAAATACTTATTAATAATCCCCAAAGTCAAGCCACTGAACCATGAGTTCTGAGTCCACACATGTGACTTGTATTCTCCTTTCTTTCTTCTTCTCAGAGAGTCAATCTCCTGCCTTTCTTCCGCAATCCACAATCCATTGAATCCACAATCTTCTGTCCTTTTAATATTCAAGAGATAATCGCAAGCAATTACCCTGTCCTATGTCACTTTTCTTTCTTTAGTATTAATGTTTTAGCTCAATAGTTGATTTGCTTGTTCCTTAAGTATGCTGTTTGTCTATCTTGTTAGGTCCGCCATGTTTCCCTCTTTGACAATATCTCTCTGCTCTTCAGTCACTGGATTCCCTTAGGGTATTAACTATTTTGCAATAAAGTCCTTATTCTTTCAAAAACAATAGTCCAAAGTCCAAATTCCAAATTCCAATGAAAGGAGAAAGGAGAAAGTCAGAATCTATTGTCCATAAAAATAACAAAAGTAAAAAAAAGTGAAAAAAAAAGAAGGGCAAAAATGAAAAGAAAAAAGCAAAGCAAAAAAATACAGCTCAAAAAAAAAAGTTCCAAGTCAGGGAAGGGTCCCCACTATATCAATGTCTCTTACCAGGTATCAAATTTTAGCAAGATTTATTCTGAAACTTTAATAAACCTTTGTTCTTGTTAATCTTGAGTTCAAGAGCCTATTTGATTATTTTAAACAGGGAGCGGATACATTCTTCTTCACATATCCAAAGTCCTTTTACTTTCCTTCCGCTTATGCTTCCCCCTGCTAGACTCTTTATTTTCACTGCTTTCTTTTAAGCTTTAAACTCTGTTGATGGTACTCTGATCAGACAGTCACAAATGGTTTAATAGTAGAAGGTTAATCTCCAAATCAGACAAGCTTTGCTAGATAAAGTGAAGATAAGAGTTGATTTTACATACTAGCTAAAAGTGGTGGCTCCGTTAAAGCCGCATTTAGCGGCAGCCGAGCCACGGACGTGGTCAGCTCAAACCTCCATGCCGGCTTCTTCTTACCAGATCGTCTTTGTCAGCTTGATCCCAATCTCTTTCCAATCAATTTCTGGTAAGCCGGGTACGGCAATTGGGTCTCTGCTGAGCCCCTCTGCTTCTCCCCTAACTGGGGAAGAAACTTTCACCCCCAGACATAGACATCTTGAGGGTCTTGTCCTTGTGACCGGCAATCCTCCCGTCAGAGCTGTCCTTTTAGGAGGATTGTCTCGTCACCATGCCACCCGAAGTCCCTGAAAAGGTGCCATTGTTGAGCACCCTTTGGGTCGGCCAGTCAACCAATTACAAATCCATGTAACAGTTACTTTGTCTAGCCCACATTTTACCAGCTTGTTTGCAAGAATGTCATGGGGAACCTTGTCAAAGGCCTTACTGAAATCAAGATATACTATATCCACAGCATTCCCTTCATCTACCAAGCTGGTAATTTTATCAAAAAGAGAGATCAGATTTGTCTGGCATGACTTGTTTCTCTGAAACCCATGTTGACTTTTTGTGATTATGGAATTACCTCCGGATGTTCACAGACTTTCTGTTTAATGATCTGCTTCAGAATCTTTCCTGGTATTGATGTCAGAGTAACTGGACAATAATTGTTGGGATCCCCCTTTTTTTTTCCTTTTTGAAGATGGGGAGAATGTTTGCCCTCCTCCAGTCTGCTGGGACTTTTTCTGTTCTTCAGGAGTTCTCAAAGATTATTGCCAACGGTTCCAATATTCCATTTGCCAGTTCTTTTAATACCCTTGGATGTAATTTGTCTGGTCCTGGAGACTTATCGCTCCTTTCACAAGTCAGTGAAAGTGCGCCACAAAAGGCTGCCGCTCACTTTCATTGATTTTTCTGCTGCAGCGTGTGGAAAGGCTGTGGCGGGAGGTCCTCCTTGGAGCGCCGGCCATGTGGCGGGTCAGCTGCTCCGAGGATGACCTCGGGAGGGGTTTGGGGCACCAAGCGTGTGGCTGCCCCTCCCCTTCCCTGAACCAAAGACGGCCTTTTAAGCCATCTGCTTAGGCCCTTATATTCATTTAGATTAACCAGGTATTCCTGTACTGTGTCTTTACTTATTCTGTGCTGAAATTCTCCTGAAAGCCCTGTTTTTAGTCTTGAGTATACCCTTTGAATCAATAAAACTTACATAAGGTGATGAAGGGGCATTGCAGACCGGCCTAAAGGGCTGGCCTGGGGGTGACGTTGGAGTGGGGCAGCTGCACATTGACCAAACCCACCCCAATGCCATCCTGATGCTGTGCACCCGTAAGCACAGTGCATGGCATCAGGTTGCCCTTCTGGCACAGTGTGTAGACACGATGTGCAGAAAGGGCATGGAAGAGCTGCAGCGCCGGCTCTTGGGGTGGCCTTTTGCCACCCCTAAAAGGAGCGGCATTTTGCCACTCTTTTGGGGATGGCAAAAGGGAGGATCAGGGCCACACCACTAGCAGGGAAGGCCCAGAGCTGCCCAAAATAGGCTGTCTGTAGAGGCCCTAAGCAAGTTTGCAATAATTAAATGGGTCTACTCTTGGGGGGGGGGGTTACAGACTGCCAGAAATAGTGCAAATTGCATCCACTTTAAGGGTTAGTGTTAGGATTCGGGACAAAAACAGCAATTAGATCAGGACAACCCTGGGGTGACTGGACAGGATGAGATGGCTGGGAAGACTGGGGATGGGATGAGATGGCAGGAGACATGAAGTAAGGTTGGCTTACTGCTTTGGGTACAAGTACTACCTTTGTCTCAAGGTGCAAGAGGAAATGCAAATGACTTGCTGGAAAGGAAGGAATAATTAGTACACCCATTTAAGTTTGGTTGTATTATTACCTGGATTATCCAAATGCCTCTCTCTCTTTTTCGTCTGGGAACCTGATCTAGTGTTCCTAAAGAGCATCATGATCTCTCAAGAACATGGTGGCTCCAGATATGAAATACAAAGTCTGGGGATGCCAAATACAGTGTGGGGTATGTGAAGGTGAGACTCACTCACCCAACTACTTTCCTCAGATGGCAGCACAATGGGTCTTTTTTTTTATCCCACCAATATGTGACAGTTACTTCTCTAGCTGCCACCAATAACTATTGGGGTACTCTGTGAGATTTTCACTCTGAACCCCCTTGTTAGTTTTTTCCTTATTTCACCCCACTACTTGCCACCAAATTGCATGATGAGACCCTTGAACTTGGATCCCTCGCTTGAGTGACTCCCACCCTTTTCTTTTCTCAGGTGCCACTTTTTAGGAAGAGAGAGCACTCACTATTTTGAGCGTTATCAGCAATAACAGTAATATTAATTCCTGGTAGCGTTTTATTTATATTTTCTTAAAATACTTCAAGCAACCATACTTTGAACCAAAAAAGAGAAAACTTTATTTACAAGATGGTTGGTATTTAGAATTGATATGGTATTTATTTGTTTAAACAGTTACAGTTTCACATAAAACTTTTTACTAGACTCTGAGCTTTAAAACTTGGTTGATAATTTATGACTTCCCTAGCCACACCAATTCAATTTCCACACTTGACCTTTTTAAATGGTTTATGGTAGGTTTCCCCAGCCTTTTCCTGGCTGTAATCTCTCAGGGTTTTTCTGGACACCTTTTACCAAGAATTCTCCTAGTCCTTCACCTGGATACTCAAAACCCCTATCCAACTGTCCCTCTCAGCAGTATACTTCAGCCACCTTGGCTGTTAAAACCTCTCAGTGTCTAATCAACCTCAAACTCTAACTCAGAGCTCTATCCCTAACTCTCACACACTCTTCTCTTCCTATTTACACTTGCTCCTGGGAGTAGCCCCCACCTTTTATTGCCTTTGCTCCCATTGGCTGTTGCCAGGCTCACTTTGATTGGATGTTGCCAATGTTCCAGTCTGCCTTTTCTCCACAGGGGTATGCAGGGTGTGCTAACAACTTGTACAAAGGTATCAAAGGTATGGGTGAGAAGATTGACATATGTTCTACAATATCCTTTTCTGACATGGATCTGACAATCCTTTCTATAATGTCCATTTGTGATCTGTGGAATCTTAGATGTTGAATAGTTAAGACACTATGAGTACCTTTGACGTATTTGACCTGCTCCAAATGGTGTGCCTAGATGGCTGTAGCTATGGCTCAACATGCTGGAACATGACTGTGTTTTAGCCCCCCCTAGATACTTGACAATCCAGTGAAGTGGAAAAAATGTTGCATTTGGTTATGAGAAGTTCATGTTCTCACCTGAACTATTGAAGTCCTACATAGCCTTAAGAGAATTTCTTTAGGGGGTGAAACAGCTGAGTCGGAAAAAGCAGCTTGAAACTATCTTTTCTGAAGCTTCATTGAAACCCCACCAACTGCACCGACCACTCTCAAGGTGACTAGAGTGCACATGTCATGACCACATGGTGCAGCTTCAAGCTACTAGGTACTTTTTTTTACTGTTCCCTCCACCATCCCTGTGCACCTTTGCAGGAGCAAACCACCAGTAACTGCCATCCCATTGGATAGTGTCCCTGTGAACCTGCACACATTTGTGTGTGCAACGCATCACCAGGACAGGGCATCGGAGCAGAGGTGTGCCCATGCAGATGCCAGTAAAGTACAATCACACACACCCCTTCATTCCATGCCCCCTCTTTGACTGTCTGTCTCATGTATGTTGTACTCATCTCCATGAGAAGTGTCACCATTTCTCTTTTGGGCATTGCCACCCTCACTACTTGGGTACGGTAGCTCCATCTCTTTTAAATGTGCTCCTGTGATGAGGTGTTTACATGCACAATTAGAGTTAGGGTTTGGAAAGAGTGCCCCTTTAGAGCCACCCTGGCATCAATACATTTATAAGTACATGCAAAGGTGTTCACTTTCCAGGAAGAAGCAGCTCCTTTTTGGTCCAGCTTTTCTCCCCATAGCACAGATAAGGTGCATTTTATGGCAGGATTCAAGGTGTGCATCATCTAAATGCCCCACTTCAAAGCTGGCTGGAAACCTGCATATCTTGATCATCTGTTTTGCCCCTATGGCTCAGTTCATGCTCCTTCAGGGAGTACAATGAACATGAGAAATCACAGTGAATATTTTAGCTTGTTGCAGAGGTTTTCCACTGTAAATCTACTGTGTGCTTAAAAAAAACAAAACACTGTTCTGTGGAAATGTCAGGTGTGTGAGGAGACAGCAGAAAAGACTGTAAAAGGATTAACTTTGGGGAATGGTAACTGAAGTGAAGATATTATCCAAATCCACAACCTTGTTGACCTTGGATTTTAAGCAAAGCAAATGCTTATGCTCCAAATCAGAGAAGTCACCATTCCCTTCCCTTTTTTTGATGCTTGATAGCAGCAGTGGTAGATGTATGGGGGTGGTCAGGGAAGATTCACTCTCTGATTTTATTGCTCTGTAACATGTTTTTCTGAAACTCATGAAAGCAAAATCATGCTATTACCTTGGGTCCCATGTCAGGAGAAAGGGAAATAAGAACAAAACAGTGATACTGAACTACATGAAATACAGCCTCATCATTTAATTGTTATAAATCTGCATTGATTATTTAATTTAATAGATTATCTCTTTTTCTGTTTGATTTGTCTTTCTTTCTGTGCACTTTCCCCATCTTTACTATTAATTTATCTTTGGTTATGGACCATTAGAAAAAGATTCATTTCTATTATAACATTTTAAATTATAAGGAGAGCATATTGGGAAAAGCTATGGAGATAGGTTTCTTTAAACTATTTTTTTAGAGCTCCTGCAAGTACTAGCAAAGCCATTGTTAGCAGCAGCCAGCAGCTGCCATTGTTTACCCATGGTGACCTCTGGGGAAAATTGATGGCAGAAGTATTGTTTCTGATGCATTGCAGGAGGGAATGTACCTCAACATTGGCACAAAGAGAAGTGACATAATCTTATGAATGGCTGCTCAGAAGTCAGTCCTACTAGCTTCAATGCCATTTTTCCCTAGTAAATTTTATATACCGGTAATTGGATTGCAGCCTATGTTTAAAGAAGGAGCACCCTTGGGAGTGGGGATGGACCTGGGATGGACCCGGGCAGTGATTTCAGCAGCTAAATCCTTCTGATAATATCAGGATGCTGCCTGCTTTAAATTTTAAACTAGATCAGGGAAGTCACAGAATGTGATAAGCTTCTGAGTCAATCCATCTTTAGTGCAGTCTTCCTCTTTTCCTTCTGCCTTCCTTTTCCTACTGCCTTTTCTTCTTTTCCTACTGCCTTCCAATCTCACTTTTTGGGAGCAACAAAATACTTTGAAAGTCTGCAGAAAAGGAAAGAAATGATCACAAACATAAAGAGACTGGGAAAATGTCATTTGGACTGGCAAAACATTATTCAAAGCAGTCGATATCATCACCTCCCAACACATTTTTCTCACCTGGGAGAGCAAAAACTATCCTTTATGCAGAACGCTAGATGTGAGAGAGTAGGGTTTCAACTAGCTTCCTCTCAAATACCTGTATCCTACACACAGTAGGAAAGAGAAGCATCTATAATGTGAGCTCCCATCTTCTTTGTGACATACTGATTTGCTACCATTGTGGAAACTATACCAATGAAATGTGAGGTAGAAATTGTTAAAATAAATATTCAGCAGGGAAAGTTTACACTTGTTTTATTTATTTATTTTTTCAAGCCAGAAAGTTTTTAAAATTTGGCCTGTGTAACATTATGGCTTAACATGTATAAACTGAAAGTGAAGTCAGTGACCTAAAAGTCCTTATTACTTACCTAGAATTGGTGAATAATTGGCTGTGATAATGTTTCTGGTTTAGATGAATGATTCTAACTGTAATATGGTAATAGTCTTTAGGAGTGCTTCATTTCAATAATGGGCCAAGGGTTCCAACTGCTATAGAAACTATTGTTTTCCTAAATGTTTTCCAATATTTCTAATTATTAAATGGTTTCCCACCAAAAAGTTCTTTTGTCATATTTTGGGCATGTTTGGGGGCATATCTCACAGAAATTTGTTCTGTATAAGGTCATATGTACTTTGTTACCTTAAACCTTTTCTTCTTCTAGAGGTTCATGCCTTCCAGTACAGAGTTGAATGTTTATTCCACATATTATATCATCGAAAGGGGGTGTTAACTACTTCTAGAGTAATCTAACCTCACCTTCACAGGAAAGGTGAAAATATTTTTTTTCATGAAGAGTCACGAAGGAAGGAGTAAATAGAAGTGAAACAGAGACAAGTATGTGGACCAAGGATGAGTTCAGCCAATTGGACTTGTAGTTGAAAGATAATACAAGAGTCAAAAGAGCATTAGTGAGGTTTCAGCATACCCCTATTCTTTGATGCATTGGCTCCTTGGGATTTTTTATCCACCATATCAGATAACATGAGGTAATTAATAATTCACAAAGGGCATGCAGTATTTTCCCTCATTAGCATCTGTATGTGAAAGGGGAAGAAAACTGCTAGCAAAAGCTAGTGTGTTTTTGCCAAGGTCATTCTGGTTTTACTTTACAGATATATCTCCTGTTAACTGTTTCATCACAATAAATAAGACCATTTTCCCATGGAACATTTTGTGAAGAGACACAAGGTACTTCCACTAAGGTATGGTATGAAATTATTGTGTTACAAACACACACTTTCTGCCACATGAGTCTGTCATCCAGTCACTTTCCCTTTTTGTCCAGAAAACATGCAGGGGTAGCTGTGTTGGCCATTTAGCAAATTGGATTTTGTTTACATTTCCCTTTGTATCTTCTCTTTAATTTTCCCATCTTTTTTCAAACTGTGGAAAGGCCAACTACAAGCCATCAGGAATATCACTGCTGCAGATGCTATAGCATATTGGTAGCAACTTGGCCATATTTTATTTAACCCTCACTTATTTCATCTTTGGAAATAATATATCTTTTAAGGTCAATGACACTGCCATGGGCACCTGTGTAATCCCATAGTTGTTCCAACATTTTCATGACTGTCTTGGAACAATTCCTTCTCATCTCTTGTCTCCAGAACCATTAATGAAATCTTTATTACCAGGATTCATTGAGAGGAGACTCTGATGGAAGTTCCACCAGGATCACAGTAACTTCTGTATCTGTCTGAGCCTGAACAGTTCCACTTTTGAGACACAGTATTGTGCCTCTCTGTAATGGACTTATAAGTGCAATGTCCATGGAAGCACAGAGGATGCATTGCAGTTTTGCTTGTAGCCTACAGTAGGATAGCAGATTCGTGGCACACACAAAAACTGCCTCACTGTGTCTTGCAGCAAGTGGATATACTTGGGAAAAAAATAAACAGATCTGGATTCAGGGCTATTGAGATCACTTGGTGATGTGGGCTGATACTGTGTAAGGACTAAGGCAGAACATGGTAGGTAGTACAAAGTTTACATCTCAGATCTGAAACTTGAATCTCAGGGGGGAAAATATTTTAATACACCTGGCTTGCTTTCTCCTCCTTCCCAGGTCAGTGTCAGCTGAACTTCAGAACTATCCTCCCAAGGCTCCTAGCTATTGATAAAGTTTATCTGAATTTTCTGGGAAGGCTATTGTTTCTGAAGAAACTTCAAACACATCTGACTATCTTTTTTTTAAAACACTCTGAAAAGGGGGGCTTCAGCAAGCAGCAAAGTGCAACAGCAAGGGTAAAACTAGAGCAATGCTAAGTACCGGGTGCATGATTTTTATTGAGAATGCTGCAGATGAGGAAGAAAGATTTAACCCATCCATCTTCATCTGCAATACAGATGGATCTTCTTCTCCTTGTGCATTGCAATTCAACAAGAAAAGAAAGTGTATGGCTAATTGCAAGATAATTGACTGTATCAATACCCTGAGGGCACTAGATCCTGTGTGATCTTGGAAGCTAGGCAGAGTCAGGCTGGTTAATACTTGGAAGGGGACTATCAAATAATACCAAGTATTCAGAGGAAGGCACTGGCAAACCACTTATGAGTACTCCTTGCTTTAAAAAACTCTTTGAAATTCATGAGGTCAGCAGGCAACTTGAAGGCACATATACACACACACAATTGCAAGATGGAGGGGATAATTTTAGTCAGGAACACATATGATTTAAATCTATAATAATAAGGATTATTATTTCTAAAATGAACTAACAATAAACATAATGCATAGTGTTGATATTTTATTGGTTAACTCTGTTCTGGAAACTGAAATTGTTATGTAGCAAAATTGGGGACAATAATAACTATGAGGCATTCATGGTCTATTTCCATATTAACACCATATTAACATGTAATATAAATGCTATGTATTGTTCCTATTAACTCATGCATTTTCATTTACTGTTAATAATTTTTCCATTTCAAATTTTCTTTCAGCCATATTCCATCATTTCCTATGTATATACATGCCTCTGTATCATAATGATTGTGATAAAATCTCCATCTCAATTGTGCTGACATTTAAAAAGAGAGAGAGGACTGTCCTTTTAATCACACAAAGCAATATTTTATCATATATGTTTCTTGGAAGATAAAAAACACTGGATTCAAAGAGGATTATTTTAACTGGATTCTTTAAAATTGCTTATTAGGAAATGAGGAAACTTGCTTCAAAAAGGCTTTAAAAATCTAGCATATACAAAAATATAGGTAACTGAAAGATAAAGACTGTTATTTCATAAAAATTAAAGGAATTTCTCAACTTTTAATGCATACTGCTTTGCTTATTCTAGAACTGCTCTAACTGTTCCACAACCTTTGCTGGCTGCATTCAGAAACAATTTTCTTGAGGAAAAATATTGGGCTCAGACAAAATGATTCTAATGTATCTTTATGCATTTTTTTCCTTTGCCCTGAAGTCCCATCTTCTTGAATCCTGCAAATATGTTAGAGTGAATAGATTTACTCTGAAACTGTTCGGGCATTCATTGTATTGTATTGTACTGTACTGTATTGTATAGTTCTCATCCCCCACCTTTTCCCCAAACCTGGTAGTCAAGGCAGCTAAAGAAAGAAAAAGAAAGAAAGGTAAAATAATGTACAGATAAAAATACAAAAAGTTATGATTCAGATGCATTTAAAACCACTTTTAAAAATTCCATTAAAAAGCAAAAGATCAAAATTGATTGACAGGGACCCATTAGCCCCTTCCTTCTCTGTCTCATTGTTCATAAGGATAGCCCCTTGCATGACCTTTTAAGTGCACAGGGCTGCTACGAAAGGTAATGCATGAAGCAACTGCTTATCTTCTAACAGGAGATGAACACAGTATATAATTATAGCACTGTGATACCACATTAACTGCCACAAGTGCATCCTATGAACCATCACATTTGTACGAGTTGGTGAACAACTAGGGCTGTCTAGAAGAGAATTCCAAATACTATACAAAGCTATAAATCCCAAGATACTATAGGAGGGGGTCCATGGCAATAAAAATAGTTTCAAAACTACATTAAGTAAACAAACTAATATAAAAGGATCCTTCACAGTAAACTACATTAACTGTGTAGTGTTAAAGAATTTTTTACAATTACTTTGTATTAGTTTCCTTTTGGATCAGTCATGTTAGCTTGCTCCAGTCAAGTGGAAAAGGTTGAAGAGATTTTGGTGCTTCTCTTAGAAATTCCAAATGGTGATAAAAATATAATAATAAAAGAATGAACAATCTGCTGCCCTTTACTGGCATTTCAGAATCTGCCATGTGACACTGGTGGCCTCACTTTGCATAATGGTAAGGGTAGTGAATTTTGGTAAGGATGCTCACTGGTTGAGCTTTTGAAATCAGAATTCCAGTTTCCAGATTTACTTGTAAAGAGAAACAAATTTGTGCCTTGGGAATGTCAGCCACCAAGTGTTACCTTGGTCCTTGCTCTTCATGCTCTCGAAACAGTTTGTATGTCAGATCCTAAATTTCTTCAGAAAATGTACTGTATGTCAGGACTAATACAGATTTCTGATACTACAAAAAGAAGGAAGATTGTAATGAATGAACAGCCAACAGATATATTAAGTACCATATTTTCTGACATATAAAATTACTGGGTGTATAAGATGACCCCCCAACTTTTCCAGTTAAAATATAGAGTTTGGGATATATTCACCATATAAACTTGTTTTAGTTTAATTTATTTTTAAGGGGTGGATGGGTGTGGGAATATGGCATGGGATTTGGCTTTATTTTAACTTATTGTGATGTTTTAATGTGTTGTATGCCACCCCAATTGCGTGGCAGAGGGGCGAGATATAAATTATTATTATTATTATTATTATTATTATTATTATTATTATTATTATTATTATTATTATTATTAGACTATCCCTCTTCCAACACACACCAAATATTTTTTTTAAAAAATCAGATTTGATTTCAATATGGCAATTTTAATTCAAAAACTTATGACATGCAGTAGTTAGCAGGAAAACTATCACTTATAAACACAACAAACTACAGCTCCCATGTTCCCTAGCATTTATTTCTGCAGTGTGTTTTGGACCTTACTTTATTAAAAATAGTCCAGCTTTAAATGCTGCTTTAAAAAGTATTTTCATCTCCCAGCTATGAGATGATTGGGGGGAGATGAGAAAGTGTTGGGGGAAAGGACTGCCAATATACAAAGGGCCTAAGCAGACTGCCAGAAATAGTGCACATTAAATTGAGGCACTGCCCTGGCTCAGTGCTAGGGAATCATGGGAACTGTAATTTATTGTGGCACCAGAGCTCTCTGACAGAGAAGGCTCAATGTCTCAGAAAAAAATACAATTCCCATGATTCCCTAGCACTGAGCCAGGATAGTGCCTCAATTTAATGTGCACTATTTCTGGCAGTCTGCTTAGGCCCTAAGTGATACATTCTGGGGTATGTACAATTTGCAGCCAAGTAAGTGATCCTGGGCATGTCACACACTCTCAGCCTCAGAGGATGGTAATGGCAACCCCCATTTGAAGAAACATGCCAAGAAAACCCCATGATAAGGTTGCCTTAGGGTCGCCATAAGACAGAAAGGACTCGAAGACACACATGAACAACAAAAAAGTCTTCCATTGTTTCATAGGTAGTACATGGGAATAGAAGCCAGCATGGTGTAGTGGTTTGAGTGTTAGACTACCACTCTGGAGACCTGGGTTTGATTCCCCACTCTGCCATGAAACCCACTGGGTGAACTTGGAAAGGTCACACACTCTCAGCCTCAGAGGAAGGCAATGGCAAACCTCCTCTGAGCGAATCTTGGCAAGAAAACCCCATGATCACCATAAGTCAGGAACAATTTGAAGGCACACAGCATAAACATATAACTTCCAAGTTAAGGAACTTGGTTCTCCTTTAGATAAATCCTCAAGGGTACTCTCTCTCTCTCTCTCTCTTTCTCATCATGCAGAATTATTTGTTAAAGAAGCCATGCCAAAGCAACACATCAACTTTGGCTGAGTCTACATTGCAGTAATTTATTAAAGCAGTCCTGGCTCAAGGCTATGGAATTCTGGGATTTGCAGTTTTGTGAGA
>CM034708.1:101463198-101474779 GCA_020142125.1 Phrynosoma platyrhinos
TTATTTCTGCAGTGCAGATTCAGGCTGCATCCATATTGTAGAACTGTTGATTATTTGGCTGTGGTGTGCTTGAAATGCCACAGAGCTCAGGAAACCAGCTTCCTTCATCAGCCTTCCCATGCTGAAAGCATGCAGACAAATCATGTAGATCTAAAGTAGAGCTTTATTGTTCCATAAAATGAAAATAAGCAAAGAAAACATACAGTCCACCATAGAATCACACCTTGCTGATGTGGTAGAAAACAAAAGTTACAGATCCATATTTCCAGATCTAGGAGTTACATTGTAAAAGCAATATAAGCATATTATAATCCAGAAATTAACTCCATGGTTAAAACCATTGTGAACACACATTAACACACACAATGCATGAAATATAAACATTCTAGGCAAAGGGATCTCTTGGCCCTTCCCCTACTCCACCTTATGGGTGTTAACCTTATGCTGATTGGATGATGCCCGTATGATGTGTTTTTACCCAGCCTCTTCCTGTCCATCATCCACCCATGTAACTCTTTTCCCATGATCTAATATTGTTTGAATTTCATTATCTGTTTCCCAGCTAAAATCTGTTCATGTTATGACTCCCCTGGCCATCTGGGCTGAGTTCCTTTGTTTCGCTAGTTGCTGTTCTCATGAGGAAAATTCCACACATACATCTTTACATTTCACCTTTGACTGTATAACCCATCCATATTCCAACAATCCCCTCCAAAATGTACAGATGTGTGTGAGGCACACTATTTTCTGTTGTGAAACTATCTTAGCACAATGGCTAGTCCTGTACACTTAAGGTGACATTCCAAGTAGCCGTGACATCTGGTCATGTCTGTCAATTGTCAATGGTTTTGTCAAAATGTCTGCTAAATTATGTCTTGTTTCTATATACTGTAGACACACAACTCCTTTCTGTATCAATTCTCTGACATTCTGATACCTTACTCCAATGTACTTTGTTCTGCACTTTAAGTTTTCTATCTCTGACATGTCAATGCATGATTGTGAATCTTCATAAATAAAAACTGGTCCAGGACAATCCTGATTCAAATCCTGTAATAACTGTTTAATCCACTGAATCTCATTGACTATTTCTGACAATGCTGCAAACTCTGCTTCACTTGTACTTTCTGCTACATATCCCTGTTTTCTACTTCTCCAAACTATCGGACTTTCCAAACTTGATCAACGATCCTGTAACTAACTGTCATGCAACTCTGAAGCAAATGAACTATCCACAAAACATTCTAACCCAACCTGGCTGTTCTGTATCTTCAGTTTCCATTCCATGCTACCTTTCAGGTATTTCAACAAATGTTTAACTGCTGTCCAATTCTCAACTTTTGGACAATTTGCCTTTCTGCTGAGCACGCCAACTGCAAATGCAATATCAGGCCTGGTGTTATTTGCTATGAACATTAAGCTACCAACAATACTCTGAAACAACTCTGGATTCTCAAACTCTCTAGTTGCTTCTCCATTGACATATCCAACTGACATAGGACTTTTCACTACTTTTGCATTTTGCAATCCACACTTCTCAATCAGCCTTTCAATCTTCTTTTGCTGACTCAATAAACAACTGCCATCCTCAATCCATTGCACCTCAATTCCAAGATAGGATCTGAGAGGACCTAGATCTTGAACAACAAAATCCACTGGGATCAATGAGAGTCCATTCCCCTGTCAATTGAGAAACAGCTGCTTGACATATCCACACCCTCCCATGAGCGATCTTCAGTACAACAGGCAGAAAAAGGACTTCTGTCACAAATACCCCTCATGCAAGATTCTTCATGTGAGGTGGGAGAATGACAGGCAGCCACATCTCAATGTACAGGGGAACAGACTGCCACTGATCACAGCAGCTGCTTACCAATAAGGGGGGGGGGGGTTGGAGGATTTTTATGGTCCCTACATAGCCCTAAACTAAGAGTAATGTAGAGATCATGAATATGTAGGCTACATACTACATTGTGAATATGAAGAATACCTGTAGGTAACTGCCTAACAGGATTTTTCCGTTTTTTTATAGAAAGCCCTCTTATACTGACTGGTGACCTAGTTCTTCTGCCTTCCCTCAAATATTTATTGCCCCCCCCAAAAAAAACTTGCCATTACACTTCTGACTCTCTCTCTCCCCTGGTGAGAATAGTGGCCATGGGGGGTGTAATCCTGCAGTGATCAGATTGGTTGGAGAGGTCATTGCACAAGAGGTACTGAATATTCCTTTTGCAGTGATTTTAAAAACACATGAGAAGGCATAATGGAAGTTTGTTTTTGTTACGTTCCTTCAGGTCTGAATTATGGTAACCCTATCAGGGGCTTTTCTTGACAAGATTTATTCAGAGGTTTGTCATTGCCTTCCTCTTAGACTGGGAGAGTGTGACTGGCCCAAGGTTATGCAATTTCCATGGCTGAGTCAAGATTTGAACGCTGGTCTCCTGGAGTCCTAATTAAACACCCAAACCACTATGCCATGCTGTCTCTGACCAATGGGGGTTTACACTTGTATGTGACACCAACAGGATTCCACCCAATATTCCACTATGAACATTCACAAAAAATGTATTTTAAACAGAATATTTTTCCATGAAAGAGACTATGGATTTTCCATGTCGAATTTACCATTGTGTAGAGTTTATAAAGTGGATGTACACCCAATGATTTACTGCTTGGAAGCAGCTCAAAACCACTTTAAGATTTCAAAGTCCCCTCCCAAAAGTTTAAATATACCAAAAATTAATCTCAAAATTCTCATTGTACCTTCTCCTGAGAAGGGCCTTTGCAGACTGCCAGAAATAGTGCAAATTGAGTTCAATTTAAGGGTTAGGGTTAAAGCTAAGGAATCATGGGAACTGTATTTTATTGTGGCACCAGAGCTCAATGTCTCAGAAAAAAAATTACAGTTCCCATGATTCCCTAGCACAAACCCTAACCCTTAATGGACTCAATTTGCACTATTTCTGGCAGTCTGCAAAGGCTCATAAATAGCAAAAAAAAAAAAAAAGTGCTAGTCTGAGGCCTATAAAACTCAAAGAAGAGGTGGAATGAACTATGCACATTTTCTAATTAATCTTTATTATTAATGAACTATGCACATTTTGTTTGGGGAAAAATGAATTGTACCATGATGTATGAATTGTCATGGGCATAACTTGGGTTTTGTTAAATGAATGTTCCATTTTAAGTAGGAATTGACAAGAATCTCCCAAATATCGGAAAGATTTCACCATCTCAAGCAAATAGCCCCATACATGATCGAATGGAGGTGTACAGAAACACATACAGAGAGACACATGCACAACACAGAGCAGATCAATATTTCAATTTAACAGAATGACTTTACCATCACGTGCCTCCCTCTTCCACTATATCAAATCCATAACTTGGGGTGGGGGGAAAGCCCTTTTAAATCAAGTCATCATTTCTTTCTACTGTTAGAAGCAGTAATCATTTTCTAGGTGCTTCCCATTACAACTGGCTTGGTTCAATATGGGTGGCATACAGAAAATGGCAAAAGTATTGCTCCATGCTTTGTTGTTCTTCAGTGACATTTCCTAGCCAGCTTACAAAAGGAACCCTGTGTTTTTTCTTATCATGGACTCCAAACCTGTGGTTAAACCTCAAGGAAAATGTGTTACAAGAATAAAACACCACACTTGTATTTCTATGCACACACACATACATGTACTATCAAAAGGTCCAAGTTTCACAGGTTGGCAGGAGGGAGAGGTAGAAAGGTAATTGCCTAGACAGGGAGAAGCAATGTCATACCTCCCCCACTCCCAAGAGTCATTCTTGCTAAAGAATGGAGGTCCCTGAATGGAACATCCTGGAGGTGAAGACTTTTCCAAGAACCTTGCAGAGAAATCAAGGGATTCTATGTTTTAAATTAGTAGACCCATCTCTTCAGGATGTAGAGGCACACACACACACACACACACCTAAAATAAACATGAAAGCTGAGCCACTGCCTTGTTGAACAATTAAACAGTTCCCTTACACTGGATCAAACATTGATCAGAACAGAGATTGTAGCCAAGAAATCAGAAGAAGACTATGAATGGGAAAGGCAGCTAGGAAAGAACTAGACGAGATAATAAAGTGTAAAGAAATAAAACTGAGCACTAAAATTAGAATTGTAAAATCCATTGTATACCCCATCATCATGTACGGATGTTAGAGCTGGACAGTGAAGAAACAGGATAAGAAGAAAATCAACTCATTTTAGATATAGTGCT
Organism: Phrynosoma platyrhinos; assembly: GCA_020142125.1. NCBI lineage: Eukaryota > Metazoa > Chordata > Lepidosauria > Squamata > Phrynosomatidae > Phrynosoma > Phrynosoma platyrhinos. Next base: position 101,467,440 of record CM034708.1, read on the forward strand.
GTAGAAGAGTGCTCATGGACAGCCAAAAGGACTAAAAAAAAATAGATCCTTGAACAGATCAAGCCTGAACTCCCCCTGTGGCAAATCCTCTTGCCACCTTTCACCATAGAACTGACTTTCTAAAATGGCAGTCCTGGGGGGGGGGGTTGTTATCCTCAAAAGCTTTAACAGGTTAGTAGTGTGGTTTGGTTTGAAAACATAGGACAAGTGATGTTTAAATGAGAATTAAAGTTTATTTTAGAACAGAATGGAATAGATATAACTTATATCAAAGCTGGTTAATATAGTTTCTCTTGGTTACATATCAGCAACGTTTGTTTCCAGTTCCTTTTTAATATTTCAGCCACACCGAGTAACAATATCCCTCAGGATTTAACACAACAGCAACTCCCTTCCTTAGAGTTCTGTATGTGTCCTGAGTCCCTCCCGTCTGGACTCCAACTAACAAAATTTACAGTTCCCTCAGAACTCCCAGAAATGCAGTCCCTCTCTCTCTGGCTTAACTCTCCCCTCCAAAAACAACCCCCCAACTATTATCTCTCAACTGTTAACTTGCAATTTTTTTCAAGTGCTCCCAGCTTAAATTCTATTGGTTGGCCCTCAGCTGCCTCCTGATTGGCCAGCTGGACATTCTATTCACCACACACCTCCCCCCATTCGCAGGTTTATGGGCACATATAACCTATCAGTTATGCAGGCCCATATATCCCTCTAATAAATTATACTTACCACCAAACCATAATATGTATAGCATCCAATAAACAACAACATCTATATACACAATACAGTTATATACATAAGACCCAGTACCTGTTCAACTATATTACATTACCTTCTTTTATTTTATCCCTCTTCAGACAATCTAGAGAGACTATCAGCTACTATATTTTCCTTACCTTTTACATACTGGATGGAGTAATCAAAGTCTTGTAATAATAGACTCCATCTCAGTAACTTACTGTTACTTCCCTTGACAAGGGTGAGTGATATGTCTTAATTATAAACTTCTTTCCCCATAGATAAGGCTTGAGCTTGTTTAAAGCCCACATTATGGTCATACATTCCTTCTCTATGGTGGCTAAGTGTCTTTCCATGGGAAGTAGCTTCTTACTCATATATAAGATTGGGTGTATTTGGCCATCTTTACCCTCTTGGCTCAATACTGCTCTGAGTCCAACATTAGAGGCATCCATAATGACTATGAAAGTTTGGGTATAATCTAGAGCCATTAGAACAGGAGCTGTGGTCATCCCAAATACTGTTGGCTAATGGACCAGTTACTCGATATGGAGGAGTGGCTATGGGGCTTGCCTCCCCAGTATTAATATTATAATATATTCCTTGGACTTTTCCGGGGATATCTGAGAAAATATCCTCAAACTTTCTTAACACATTCCGTATCTCTGACTGTTGCTGGGGAGTAAGAGAAGTGTCAAGAGTAATCTCTTGTATCTTTTGTTTCCCTGCATTCTCAAATTTCCACTGAGAAAGGACAATGCCTTCATTCTCTTTGACAGCATATAGCACCAAATTTTCCCACCTAACATAGGGCTTCAGCATATTTACATGTACCAATTTACACCCCACATCATCTCCCAAGTCCACTATATAGTTCACATCATTGATCTTCTCTGTGACCTGACCTTGACCCATCCATGCATACTGAAGTTTATTTCCTCTTGTGAGTTGAAAGACTAGCACCTCATCTCCTGGAAGGAAAACTCAAATTCATGGCTTTTTGTCATACCAAGATCTTGAGCTGGTTTTAAGTTTTCTCTGGCAATTATCAAGACTTGCTTTAAGGATGTCATCAGGTTCTGGACATACGATACCACATCTTCCAGCTCTTTTTCCTCTGGGGACTCCCACTCATGTTGAATGCAATCTAAAGGTCCTTTTACCTTGCAATAGGCAAATAATAGGTGTTGCAACTTGGTGTCCCAATCATTCTGGATTTCTCCAGTATAGGATTTTATCATGTTAACTAATGTTCCATTAAAATTTTCTATAAGCCCGTTGCTTTGTGGATGATAAGGGGTCATAGTTAAATGTTTAACTAAACAGACCTCCCACAACTTTTGCATCACTTTAGAAGTAAAAGAACTTCCCAAATCTGATATCACCTCACTAGGAAATCCTAGTCTACAGAAAATGTTTATCAGAGCATTAGCCACAGTTGTTGTCTCTATATTCCACAAAGCTACTGCTTCATGATATCTTGTGGCATAATCCATTAGAGTAAGAATGTATCTATTCCCTCTTTGTGTTGCCTGTGGTAATGGCCCTACAATATCTATCCCATTCTCTGGAATGGCTGTGACATTACTGGTAATGGACAAAGCTTGGCTCTGGTCCGATCTTACCCTGTGCCCCTCTAGGTATTATATTTACTTTTGAGAACCTCTCTATATAAGTGATCTTGAATGATTCTAAATCTGTGAGGGTGATTCTCACTCAGCTCTGCATTAACTTCTTCCTCAGCTAGAGTGAACAAAGTTTTAAATTTTCATCTCTCTGTTGCTCTTGACTAAATTTGGGGTTGTTCTCAACTTTAATTTCCTCACAACCCTCCTCTTCTGTTATATTGGTCACACTAATCTCATCCTTAGGGACCACATCTTGTTCTGTTCTTTCTCTAGGTATTTGATCACCCTGTTTGGAAGACTTTTCCTTTTCTTTTTGTCTAGTGACCATGAAAGTGAATCTAAAATATCTATCCAAATCATTTCCAATTAAACACAGAACAGGAATTTCATCCCAGAGGGCTGCATTTTGTGTCCTCTGAAAGAAATGTCTAACTTGGCTATTGGTGCTACAAACGCAGGGCCCCCTAAACCCTTTAAGGTCATCATTTCTTCTGGCCATTTCTTCTGGCCACATTTTGAGGGTTTACTAAGTGTGGTTTAATTATACACACTTTGGACCCAGAGTCATGGAAAACCCACAACTAAGTCTCATTTATTTGTATTAATTCCCTGTGTTCCTCAAAATTTAATTCCTCAGGCAAGGTGGTTACAAGTAGGCACAGCCTTGGAGAAGGCTCTCTTCTAACATCAGTTGCTTTACCAACTGTCATTTCCATGGCAACCACAGCCTCTGCAGTTCTTCTCTGGCAACACTCTTTCTCTGCATGACTAAGGGGCTAAGCAGACAGCTAATTGGGCCATTTTGGGGGCAGGGAAGGGGAGGGGCAGCCACACGATCGGTGCCCCAACCCCTTCCCCAGGTTGTCCTCAGAGCAGCCGGCCCTCTGCATGGCCGGTGCTCCGAGGAGGACCTCCCACTGCAGCATCCACACACGCTGCAGTGGAAGAGTCGCCGAAGGTGTGCCACAAGCTTTTGTGGCACACCTTCAGCAACTTGTGAAAGAAGCACCAATTTAGCGCTCCTTTCCAGGGGCGGCAAAGGTGTGCCACGGGGCTAAGGTGTGGGGATACCTTGGTCCTGCGGCACAGCTTCCCGGGGTGGCCCATGGCTGCCCGTCTGCTTCCCCCCTAACTGATGTTGTACAATATGCTGACTTTATAGGTGACTTTGAATTCTTAAGATAAAATTTTGGGCAGTTTAATCTTACGTGCCCCATTTGCCCACATTCATAGCAACTTCTCTGGAGTAGTTTTACTGGTTTTTAGCCGACCATCTATCCCTCTTCTGGTCTTCAGGACCACACTCTCTTGACCCAAAACCTTTCCTCTCAGATTCCTGTGTTCACCCTTGATGCCAGGGTTTGTAATTTTCCCCCTCATTCTTTTGTGGATTGTCATGTTTTGGGGTCTTTTTTGTCTTCCTTTATTTCTTGTCCTTCCCTGGTCATCTCCTCTAATTAATACTAATTCATCAACCATTCTAGCAGCTTCTGCTACCGTTTTGTCCCTTTTCTCCTGAACTAGACATTTATATTCTTGGGGAATTACATTATAGAATTGCTCCAAGCCTATTAAGTTTTGCATTTCTCCTTTGGAAGTTACTTTGTATCCATCCACCGAGTTCTTTAGATAATAATCTAGTCTGCATGCCAGTTGAGAGAAAGTTTCATCTGGTCTTTATTTTATGAAACTTCCTTCTGTGGTGTTCTGGAGTTAATCCAAATCTTTGTTTCACCATCTCTTTGAATAACTCATAATTTTGAGCTTCATCTGCTCTAATCTCAGCATAGATTTCTGTTAAACCACCACAAATCTGGGATCTAATATAACTCATCCTTTCTTCTTCTTTTATTTTCAATTCTTCACAAGTTCTCTCAAAATTGGTGAAGAAGGAATCAATATTGTCCCCTTTATAATATCTGGGAAAACATTTCATGTCAATCTGAGGTGCCCTATTTACCTCAGCCATCATTTGGGTTTGAGGAATTCCCTGATCTAGACTCCTCATTCTAATTTGAAAATCCATTTCAGCTTGTCTTACCCTCAGCCTCTCCATTTCAATTTTTTGTTCCTTTTCAATCTCTTTTTCCTTTAAAAGCCTATCATTTTCTTTTTCTTTTATTCTGGCCATTTCTATTCTTTCTTTTATTTTCCAAATCTCTAAACTTTCTTGAGGTTCAGAAATGGCAGTGTCAAGACTAGCCCCTATTTCTTCTCTAATCTTCTCTCCTTTCACCAGTTCAGCAGCTGCCGAGGTTTTAATTTTTTTAGGAGGCATGTTGATAGTATTTCCCTACAATTACCTAAAACTATTACCTCAAGAAATACATCTAAAATGTCAGCATCTCAACTGAATGTAAAAGACAACACTTCTGTCTTGAAGTCAGAGTAGTGATTCCTTACTTTACCACAGACTTTTACCTCACGAATCACTAAGTGTGCTTTTACCCTTGCCACCAGTCTCCTACCAATACCTCAGCACATTTACCTCAGAGACTAGTTAATTTCTAGCATGGTCAGTTTCCAAGTAATCTCCTACAAATACTCTTGTGTGATTACCTCAGAGATCACTTTAAACCAAATATTGGATATCTGGCATCTCACACTCAGACACCTACAATTCAAGCACAATTCTGGACACCAAATTTGTCAGATCCCACTGCTGCCACCAAATTATGTGATGAATCCTCTTGCCTCCTTTCACCTTAGAACTGACTTTCTAAAATGGCAGTCCTGGGGGGAGGGTTTATTATCCCACATCAAAAGCTTTAAAAGGTTAGTAGCGTGGTTTGGTTTGAAAACGTAGGCCAAGTGGTGTTTAAATGAGAAATAAAGTTTATTTTAGAATAGAATGGAATAGATATAACTTATATCAAAGCTGGTTAGTATAGTTTCTCTTGGTTACATATCAGCAATATTTGTTTCCAATTCCCTTTTAATATTTCAGCCACACCAACAATACCCCTCAAGATATAACACAGCAGTAACTCCCTTCCTTAGAATTCTGTATATGTCCTGAGTCCCTCCCATCTGGACTCCAACTAACAAAATTTACAGTTCCCTCAGAACTCCCAGAAATGCAGCCCGCCTCTCTCTGGATTAACTCTCCTCTCCAAAAACAAACCTCCAACTACTTTCTCTCAACTGTCAGCTTGAAATTTTTCTTTCAAGTGCTTCCAGCTTGAATTCTGTTGGTTGGCCCTCAGCTGCCTCCTGATTGGGCAGCTTGACATTCTATTCACCACATCCTTGGAAGCCAAGATTATTAAACTGAGGCTGTCATATTTTGGCCACATCATGAGAAGGCATCTCAATGCTTACCCCATTAATAAATGTTGTTAGAGTTGTCTTGCCATCTTCACTCATCAGAAAAAGACAAAACAAATAAACAAAGTGACTTGCATAGCTAGCTTGCAAACATAAAGATATATAACATTGAATTACTGTAATGCATTCTACTACCTTTGAAAAGTTCTGAAAACTTCAATTGGCCCAAAGAGCTGCAGCCAGGTTGACTGGAGCCGGCTACAGGAAGCGTACAACTCCCTTGTTGCAACAGTTCCATTAGTAGCCAGTCCATTTCTGGGCACAATTCAAAGTGCTAGTTTTGGCCTTTAAAAGCCTTGTTGTGACTAAGGAGCCCCTCCTCAGTTATGTGAGGATTTCTTCCAGACAGTAAAGAATTAACATCTGGGCAGAGGTGCATGTTAATGAAGGTGCACATCATATTCTAATGAAAGGTAACATCACATCTGACATGATGAACAGTTAATCAATCAGCTCAATAGGACCAGAAACCTTCCAGATGTTTCCAAACAGATTTTAAAAGGACTTTCCCATGATGCAATTGTGGCTCTTTCCTTTGTTTGCAAGCCTAGCTATTGGGTCTGTGCCAATGGGGCAGGCCTAAGGGATGCAGGCTCAGCAATTGGGGCCAGCACCTCGCATCCTAAACCATCAAGGACTGCAAATCCCATCTCACTGTAAGGTAGAGCTATGTGTTAGTGCACTTAGGCTTTTTGTTATTTTTCATAGCCTGCCTGTAACTTACTTCCTGTACCTGCAAGCCACAATGATTCCCTAGCACTGAGCAGAGCAGTTAAAGTGGACTCAAGTTGCATTATTTCTGGCAGTCTGTAAAGGCCCAAAGACAGGGTTGCTGTTTGGCTGCTCGGGCCCCCAGCAAGTGGTGTTGAACATGGTGGCAGTGGTGTTGAACTTGGGAAAATAGTATAGCTAAGGTACAGGGTCCTCAAACTTTTTAAACAGGGGGCCAGTTCAATGTCCCTCAGACCTTTCAAGGGCTGGACATGTGCACTGTGGGCTTGGGACAAGTCGGCTGCTAAGCAGGACAGGCAGCGGCAGCAAAAACACCTGGCAGGCCGGATAAATGTCCTCAGCAGGCCACATGTTTGAGGACCCCTGGCTAAGGACATATAAAGATAAGTTGCAGGTTCTTTTGTCTCTTATTTTCTAAGGGGGGAAGCAGACGGCACAAAGGGCTGTTTTGGGGGCAAGGAAGGGGAGGGGCAGCCGCACGGTGGGCGCCTCAACCCCTTCCTAAAGGCATTGTCAGAGTGCTGGCCCCTCCACACAGCCGGCGCTCTGACAATGCCTTCTCGCCGCAGCGTCCATACACGCTGCTATGGAAGAGTCACCGAAGGTGCACCGCCAACCTTTTGTGGCGCACCTTCGGTACCTTGTGGAAGGAGCGCTATTTTAGTGCTCCTTCCAGGGGCGGCGAAGCTGCGCCACGGGGCCAAGGTGTGGGGATACCTTGGCCCCACGGCGCAGCTTCCCAGGGTGGCCCAGGGCCGCCCGTCTGCTTCCCCCCTAACTCTCCCTCTCTCTCTTCTACCTGCCTAGGAGTGGGAAGGTTGGATGGAAGCATGTTGAAAGGGGGCTCTGAAGCATGTGTGCTTGGTTGGAAGAGTCTGTCCTTGCTGTTGGGAGTTGTAGCTCTTGTAGAGTTGG
>CM034708.1:101581437-101611658 GCA_020142125.1 Phrynosoma platyrhinos
AAAAAAATTAAAAAGTTTATTATTTAAAATCAGCATGTACAATTCATGTTCATTCCACATTTAACCTATAGAAATGTCATTTAAATCAAAATGAAAAAAACAAAAGAAAAAGAAAGGTCACATTCTTCTAAAACAATAACAAGTTATAACAATAAGAAATACACTTAAACATTTAAGCATTTAATCTCTTATCTTTTATATCCGATTTCAACAATTCAAAAATAATTTTTCCACCTAGTATCGGATTTTCTCTTTTTTATTTACAAATGTACTCCTTATACCACCTATTTCATCTTCGTCCTTCCTATACCATTCTTTTAAACCTTCCTGTTTACTCTCTCCTATTTCTCTCTCCTTTATTCCCTTCCCTCTACTTTCTTTCTTTCTTTCTTTCTTTCTTCCCTTCCATTCTTATACTTTCTCACTCTTTCTTGGCCTTATTAACTTGCTAAATACCTTTTTCTCCCTAATTCATTCCGCTACCTACTTCCACTCACCTTCAACACTTACCTGTAACTCTCTTAACACTTTCTTCTTCCTTTCTACTACAAATTCACTCTCAGCTCCATTCTTCCTTTCATATCCACATTCATTCCAACTTCCTTAGCTGGATTATTAAGCATACTGTAGTTGGCCTTCTTTAAACCTTTCCTTTGTTTTGTAACATTGTAATAACCTATTAAAGTTTTAAAGTGTTGATTATTTATCAAGTTTCTTATATTTTCGTCTCTTCTTCCCTCCTTGAACCATTTGTGTATGAAATTTATCATAATATTATACTTGTAATCCATTTGTTAGATATCTACTTGTTCTTCCTATCTCTCTTGTCTAGCACCTCTTTTATTTTCCAATTTATACCTTATTCATACCTTATTCATAACTAAGCTGCATTCATGTATTGTTAACCGTCATTTTTGTTTAGCCATCATGGATACTGGTGGCCAGTTCTGCTTTTCAGGATGTGGCTTTTCATCCTGGTCACAGAGGCAAGGACTTTTACTCCACAATTAGGAATGTTCTGTTATGCACAAGCAGAGACTTCTGTTGTTTTGTCATATAGAGCCACTTTATAGGTACTGTACTTCTCATTTTTGTTCCACCCTTTACTATTAAATTTTAGTATAGTGGAAGAGCAGCTTAATCAGTAGTTTAACATATCAGATACCATCTTGATTCCTTATATAAATTTCTTATATACTTGATAAATACCAGGTAAGAGCTAGGATAGATAGAAAATAATGTCTACTGAAATGCATAATATGCTAAAGCTAAAATATTGTAATATCTGGGAAAAGATACTGAAACATACCTTATAATAATGAAGTGTACCATATGCTATTAATTGTCTACTTGTCAATTTTTCTATGGAATATAAAATACTAAATATAAAGGTGCTTGAAGTTGTCCTGAATATAATTACATATCCTGAAAAGCCCAGTGCTCAAGGTGCAAAATAGTTTTACTGTGATCCACAGCCTCAGAAGCTCAGATGACCATAAAAGTGAACCATAGGGAACTCTGAATAGATACAGGTGAACTAGTAAAAGGCAAAATCTTTGATCTTCTATGTAAAAATAATGGTGCCTATTTCAAATTCAGTTTTATTTAATGGTATGGATCTGTTGAAAATCACTAGCCTCAATTGCTACAATCTTGAAATGTTTCAGACATGATGAAGAAGGCAGGAAGAAAAAACATGAACAACTAGAGGAAGATCTTGGAGAGCCTCAGAAAATAAATGAAGTAAGACCTGTTTTGAAAGATATCAATAACTATAGCAATATGCTACTGTTAGATTGGCTTGCATTTTGTCAGTTGCAAAGACTCTTGACCAACAAGATTGTTCCACCCTTTAACATTATTTTTCTGGATTGCTCTGTTTATTTATTTATCATATTTAGCAGTACTTTGTAACAGGTTTTTTTAAATAAAACTATTATAGGAAAGAAAAGGCTAACAATGACTGATCCAAATGACTGATGCAACTATGAAATTTTCTTATTAAAGTAGACATTTATTCTGGTTACTTCCACTTAGAATCCATGATAAGAAGCAGTTTAAGTCAAGCTTATCTGGGTGAAATAAAGCAGCTTAGGCAAAGTAGATCAGGTTCAGTCATTTGGATCCAGTTAACTTTTGTAGAAGTCAGTCAAGTTACTGATGATCAGTCTGATCAAGGCAAGCCAATTAGCTGCTAGTTTAGGCCTGGCGGATTCACACAGTCAGAACCAAAGACAACTCCCATTGTTTTTTTGGTGTTTTTTTTTTTTACCTAAAATATAGAAAGATGTTGTTTCAGCAAAGGACTGGAGTCAGCTTAGGCCTTTAAAAGGCTGACAGATTTGATCTTTTTGTTAACTCTCTTTTGGTTGTGCTCTGTGATCTTCATTCACATGTTTCTCTGTGGCTGAGGAAGAGGAGAAGTTGCAAAGGAGTGATTTCAGAGTAGGATGTCAATAAGAAAGCTGTATTTTTAGGCTAAGAGAATATAAAATAGTGTGCCAAGATCTCCTTTAGAAAGTCATGATATAAACTGTCTAAATCTAACATTCTCAGAGAGATGCTGGGCTTCAGAACCAGAATAGGACAGACATTTTTAAGGGACGTTATCAATCAACGATCTTTGTGACTGTTTGCAATGCTGCCCAGTGACCCTATTGCCAACTCTCATTTTGCCTTCATTTTCTGATCAATATAGTTAATTTGAATGCTGAGTCAGATATTTATTTATTTTCTTCCACACAGATAAACTTAACGTATGTACTATTTGCTATCTGGGTGAATAGCTTTGCACTGATTTTCAGTTATATTCAGAACTGTAATTAAAACATTCAAACAAAAATCCATCCATTTTTGTTTGAATTTGCTAAATAGCCGACATAGCTACCGCTACATGTTTTCTGTAATTAAAACAGTGCATATGTGCTTTAATAGTGGGTTAGATTAAGACAAGCCCCACTATGACTGCAAAGACTCCTTCTATTTGAAGAAGGAACTGGGACTCAGCAGAGGCTCTCCCCTAGGGCAAGGGTAAGAACCCTTTGGCCCACGGGGCCCTTTTGTGCAGTCTTCGGAGGTCCAGATGATCCCCACTGCAAAGTTTTATCCTCAGAAAATCAGAGAATTGCAGTTATCAAAGGCATTGGGGCACAATACTTGGTTAAACAAGGAAGAGAACCATTCTTACCTTGTTTACTCTGCAATTCTCTTTCCACAAAATCAAAAGTGCAGTCCACAATGGTCCAGGTGAAACAGGGCAAATGCAGCCCCCAGAACTATGTGGCTGTGTTGAAGTAGTGGTTTCCTCTGATTCATTTTTCTCCTTGTGGCCTACAACATCAACTATCTTGCTGTTTCAGCAGACCATTTAGCCCCCAGAAACAGTATTGGAAGTTAAATTAGTGGCTGCAGCAGCAATCAGAGGAAATCACTTCCTTCCATTAGCAATGACAGAACTCCATTGAGTAAAACTCACAAATCTGAATCCATCTCAGGATATATAGATAGAATGTGCAGAATTTGCGCAAAGACATCACTTTACAATCAGTTGCATTTTTCTTGCAGAGCGGTGAAAAGTCAAAAGAAGTGAAGGCCAGCCAAGGGAAAAATGAAGGGAATAAATTTGTTAGAAGACTTCCTGAGTCAGTGCATTCAGCTGATGAAAATAGAAGTGATTCCAAAATAGAAAAAGAACACAAAAGAAAATCATCTAACTCTCTCCAAATAGAGGGAGTACAGCAAGATGATGAACTCCGGGATACCAAGCCTCAGTCTGACAAGGCCGAGCCTAACCAAGAAGAAACTCAGAAACAGAAAAATGTACTTAAAAATGAAAAACATATTAAAAAGGATGATTCTGAAACTCAAAATGTTAAATGTGCACCCAAGAAAGAGGCTAGATCATCAAAAGACAAAAATGAAAAGGAGAGAAGTATTTCTGAAGATAAGTCTTTGATAAAGCATAAATATAAAGGAGATGGTGTTCATAAAACAGCTGAAGAAGTAGAAAGTTTGCCATCCGAGAGAGGCCTAAAAAATGAAGAGAATTCCCAGAAACATAGTCAGCTGTTGAAAACTTTGTCAGATGATAAAGCTGAAAGGAAGAACAAGCACAGAAGTGAAAGGAAAACATCAGCAAACAGCAGAGATGCGAAATATATTTCTGAACATGCTTCAAAAACTGATGAGAATTTGCGGAAGGAGAACAGCAGAAAAGACAGACAAGTTTCCACAGATAAATTGAGAGCAGAACACAAATTCAAAAGATTGTCAAGTGATTCTAGGCCACAAAAAGAATCTCAGAGTGTATCAAAGCAGCATAGTTCTACAACATCAAGGAAGAGTGAAAGTCACTCTGAAGATAAGCATGATGCAGAATCAAGTAATGTAGATAATAGTTTAAAGCAAAATGACAGTATACACAAAGACAGGCGAAAATCAAAGAGTGCCATGGAAGAAAAGTTCTCATTAAAATCCAAGTCCAAGAGTCATAGCAAAGTAATCAAAGTACCTGAAAATGAACGTCAAGACAATTCCCCTAAGCAGGAATCCAGCCAGAAATTGGACAAAGATAAAAATACAGAAGAGAGTGACCTAGATAAACAGTGGAAAGCCAAAACTGAAATTAAAATCTTAGAAGAAAATTCTGTAGAATTGGAAGTTGAAAGTGGAGCATATTCTGTTAGTAGTTCCCAGAAAGATTCTAGTCATAGAGTTAAGTTACAGTCAGGAGAAAAATCATCTGTAAAAGAGAAAACTAAAAGTGATAAAGATGGGAGCAGTGTCAAACTGGAAAGGAAATTATCAACAGAAAGTCACAAAAGCAGAAGTCTGAAGCACAGTAGTAAGGAGACAAAAAAGAGGGAAGATGATGACAAACCAGAGGACAGAAGTGTTAAGCAGGCAGACGCTCACACAAAAATGCAAGAAAATATTCTGCTCATTGATAAAAAGCCTACTAAAAGAATATCTAGTGAAAACAGAAAGGGAAGTGTATCAGCCCATGATATAAATATGGGAGGGGAAAAACTGTTCACTTCTTTCTCAGCCATTCAAAAGACTGGTTGGACTAGTGGACATTCATTACATTCAAAGCAAAGCCAAGAGCCAGTGGGGGTTAAGTCAGAACAAAGACATGGTAATGTACATCATCAAATTGAAGGAGAAAGCAATAACTCTCAACAAGTAAATAAATTTAAAAGTACTGCCAAAGACCAAATGCATGATAATTTGACATATGAGCTGAATAAAACTTTGCATACTAAAGAATTATCTAAGTCTTCTCTTTCAAGCGTCAGTAATCCCAAACAAAAGGAACGTTTTTCTACAAAAGAAATCAGTACACGCAATGATGCCTTTAAACAAACTTCAAAGAATGTAGGATCCAGTGAACAGAAGGAGTATCATGCGATTTCTAAGAATGAAACAAGTAATAATATTTTGCTTGATGGATCTCCTGAGGATGATGACAAGCTACAGTCCCAAAAAATACCTGAAGATGTTCACACTCCAAAAAATGTTAAAAATGCTATTAGTCTAAGTGAAGAAAGCAGTCCTCCAACAAAGAAATCCTCTAGAGAAGATATCCATCAGGAATCAATGGATAAAGATATTGGAGATGTCACAGTGCCTTTTACCGATACATCTAAAGAAGAATCTTTTAATTTGGATAGTCCCTGTATTAAAGATATTACTAAAGACCATCAAACAGATACTGTTAAAATGGAACAGAAGGATAACATTGTACTCAATAGTAACACAAAAGATGGTGATAGCACTAACATCGAAATTATGAACACAGATGACAAGGTTCCCCTAAGTTGCACACAAGCACCTGGAGAGAACATAGGTCCTCTAACAAACATTCAAGAAGCTGTTGTACAAGAAAGAACTGAAAGTTCATTGGCTGATACTATACAGAATGACAGTCTTACTGAACCAGCTATTCAGGTTGCACGTGTAAGTGCAGACAAGTTTGCCATAACCAGGTTGGAGGAAGGCAAGGAAAATTCAGATGAAGGTCCTTCTGCAAGAAACAGTGATGGTGCTACAGAAGGGAAAGGTGAAACAAAGGAAAATGATAGTACTGATGCTGTGATAGAATTTTCTTCAGGATCAATACCTGAAAATGTTCCCAAAAATATAGGTGAAATTTCTGCATTGATGAGTGAAGCAGAAGGAAGAGGTGATGATATAAGACCACAAGGTGACAGCAGTATAGTAGGCAGCAGTGTAGGAGGTGGCAGTTGCATTAGTACCTGCAGCAGCATGGAGACTGATACACTTGTTATAGGAACAAGCACAGAGAGAACTTTTGGAAGTGCAGTGAAACCCACTAGCACTGAAGGAAGGCTAGGAGAAGAAGGTATTTCAAATTTGCAAAGAGAAGGTGATGCCACTATTACTTGTTCAGAAGAAAAGAGTAAGACTACTCTGAGCTCTACAAGTATAGAAGCAGATGAAGGTTTCACTTGGGCCAAAAATAAAGAAGATGTCCTCTTTGAAACAGAAAAGTGCTTTGGTGAGTGTACTGTCACAGCAGCTGAAGAAAGTAGCAGTGTTACTGAAAGTCTTCCAGTGTGTGAAAGCTCCTCCGCCATTTCAAAAGAGGAAGAGAGTGCTGAATGCATTATGAATTATGTAGAAGAAGGTACTAAACAATTAATCAATGAAAGTGGAAATGAACTTGATCAGAGTATGAATAGTTTTACATCAGAAGAAAAAGATGATGCTGTAACCAGTGCTGGCTCCGAAGAAAGGTGTATGGCTTCTGTCAGTGATGGTGCAAGCACTTTTGACAGTGCTTCCGCCTGCACTGGTGAAAGTGATGGTGCTGTAACCAGTGCAGGTACTGAAGCTCAGGATGGATCTATGATAAGTGAAAATCCAGGTGAATGTCAAAATAATGCAACAGAAACTGAGCAACTTAAAGGAGCTGAGGGTGCTGTGACATGCACAGGTACAGGAGGAGCAAGTGTTTGTTCTGCTGTGTGTTCAGTGACTGGTACAGACTCACAGGAAGAGAGTGTTGTAACTGGAGTATTTGCTGAAAGCGACAACCATGTGGCAGCAGGCCCACATGCTGACAAAAGTGAAGACATCATTAATGGTGAAAGTGCTGTAACCAGTACAGGCATAACAGCAGAGGATGATCCTGAAGCTGCGCCTGCTTGCGCTGGCTTAGAAGACAGCAATGAAGGTTTTGCAGCAGCTTCAGACACAGAAGAAAAATATAAACGTGCTACGTTCAGTACAGAAGCTAGAGCTGAAAAAAGTGTCCTAGAGTGTAGTCGAAGCTCTTATGATGATGAACGTTGTGTGACCAGCACAGGTGCAAAAGAAGATGATGAGGAAGGAGAAAATTTTGTTACTAGCACAGGAAGAGGCAATGAGGAAACAGAACATGCTTTGGCATGTACAGGAACAGATGAAAATGAAAGGGTGCTGGTTTGTGTTGAGGCTACAGCCTCTGTCTGCCAAGCTACAGGCCAGGCTGGAGCAGGGTTAGGTGAGCTTATCTCAAATGCAGATAAAGGTACTGTTGGCAGCATGATGGGCTTAGAGAGAAAAATGAGGATTAATGACATCAGCAACAGTACAAAGGGGGTGGTTGAGAGTAGTACTACCAGTGCTGGTTCAGACAATGAAAATATGGCTTCTGTCACAGAAAAAGAAGAGTCTCTACTTAATGAGAAATTTGAATGTGATGCAATCAGTGCAACTTCAAACACTGAAAGTGTAGGTGAACTATCAGCTGGAGAAGAAAACAGTGAGAGTACTACATCTTATTTAGATGGTGGAAAATGTGAAAGTCTGTTTGAGATCATCTCTAAGAAAGTAACCATTCTTCCAACATCTGCTAATCAAGATGATAAAGATGAAGGTGAGACAATCTCAACAAGTGTGGTCAAACTATGCCCATCCCCTATACACTGTTCCACTGAACAATATAGTGAGCAAACATCATCACATGAAGTTGAAAACACTGAGAAAACCACATGTCTGATAGATGCAGAAGATTTCAGCACTCCCACGCCTAGCACAGCTGTTGAATATATGAGTCATGGACCTGCTGTTAAATCAAATAAGGGTCCTATAAGTGATTTCGAAGAGTTTGAAGCTCCTATGCCAAGCTTAACAGGAGATGGCAAGAATCTCCTTATTACTATTAGATCTTCAGAAATGACCACAAGTGGGGAGATAAATACTATTTCCAAGCCCATTGTGTCTATTGGAGGATCTGATGAAAGCCATGCAGTTGATGGCAGAGAAGAAAGAGATGAGTGTTCTGTAATTTCCACAAGCATTATTGAAGAGACAGAGACTCCCATTTCCCAAGAAGGCACTGAAGTTGATGTTCAACATTTTGCCTTAAGATTACAACAATCTGCTGATGCAGCTGTGATCTCAACAAGTTCAGCAGAACATTGTGAGACTTCTGTGTTTGGTATAAAAACAGATGAGGTTAATCAGGTGCCTAGTAAAGATGGAAAGTTTGAGACTTCAACCATTACTACAACAGAAGGTTGTGACCAAGCCACTAGTGTTAATTTAGTACCGATTGAAGCTGAAGAGAGAAATGAGGGTATAGTGGATGGAACAAAAGAATGTACAGCTGTTCAGGAAGTAAGAAGCCAAAAGTCTGAGTTACTTGTTCAAAGCACAGAGAAAACAAACCAGAATGCAACAGCTTTGGCTGAAGAGAGAAGAAAATGTGAAATTGAATTCATGATTGATAACACTAAACCTGATCAGCACTTGGCTACCTTGAGTACTGAGAATCCAGGAAACAGTACAAAGGTATCTGTCAGAACAATGGCAGAATGTGACAGTGTCTCCACCATTGCTGTCTCAGAGGAATCTGTACCTGCTGCCTCAGAAGAAACTCCACATCCCTTTGCAAGCATAGAAGTAGAGGATGAAAGGAAAATTGCCAAAGAATCTGAATGCAGCATGTTGTCAACTCTGGAAAACAGTGAAACCTCTTCAGCAGTGCTTCCCAGAGAAACCCAAAAGTTACATAAAGTGGAGCCTGATGGTGATTTGGAAGAATCAGCCCCATCTAAGAACAGTAACACAGAAAGCCTAGAAATGCCTGCAGATACAGTTACATCTATTAGCGTTGGGGCAGATCTTTGTTTGGACTCCTTAGTCAGTGATGAGTCATCCCTGGAAGCCTGTGTGCATGAAAATGGAACTCAAGACCGCAGTCAGCTCATTGAAGGACCTTCAAGTCCACCTGGTATCCCACAGGAAAAAGAGAGAGAAAATGAGAATGTAGTACTAGAGAATGTTAATCTTAAGCCAACATTAAAAACTGACCTTGCTGAAATAAGGGAGTCTCCCAGCATGAAATGTTCAGTGTCATTGCTTTTTGAACTGGGACAAAATTCTGAGGACATTGGAGTGCTTGATAGCAGTCAATATAGCTTGGCCAGCAAAAATGCTAAAGTGGATGAGCATCATGAACCAGAAGCACTTTCTCAAAGGACTACAGGGGATAATAACGGTATGATTCCTTCCCATTTCTTAGCGGGCTGTCATGAGATACCAAAAATTTATGAGTCTGAAACTTAGATTTTGGAAACAGTTAATATGTTCAAGTGTCTTGGAGACCATCAGCTATATCAAGTTGGACAACTTTGCTGGCTCTAGGGTGAATTCCACTCCTGAAACTTGCCAGGGCTGGCCCCCTACTGCCTGGCTACTGGATTTCAGGAGGTAGTGAATCTTCACAACCAATTTCTGGTGATAGGGTTGTTGGGAAATGCTTGTTTTAAACAGGGTTTTTGTTGTTGTTTTACAGTTGCTGAAAAGAAACCCTTTTAAAACGAACATTTCCTCCTTGTTTTAAAGTAGAATTTGCTCTATGGTTAGACCATGTGATGTCCATCCTTGAGCTATACAGAAGGGGTGATATAATAAGATATTTTAAGTGAAAAACTCAGTTGAGATAGACAACTATGATTGCAGTTCACACATTAGCCAGCATGAAAACCTTCATTTTTTCCCTTTAAAAATACCATCCTTCAGTTGAAAATTTTAGGGTAATTTGTAGTAGCCAATAAAAATACAGAAATAAAAGCCATCAGCAAAGTAGAAATATAGCAGAGATTAAAAACCCAGGAAAATACAAAATTCTCTGGTACCTGAAAGACTGACATAGATGTTAGGTGAATCTCCCGGGTGAAAAGCTCCCCAGATGAAGTGCACTATCAAAAGGCCCTCCTGCACAGCTGCCTCTCTCAGATAACTAGAGGGGCAACCAGAGAAATAACTGTGTAAGATCTTTTTCTACAGACAGTTGATTTTTAAAAAATCTTCATGTCTAGATCTGAAATCATAGAAAGCTTTAAAGGAACTTGCTAGCTACCATTTTAAAATTTGAACAGCAGTATAAAGTAGCAAGAGGGTATTGTTATTACGTGCCTTCAAGTCGTTTCTGACTTATGACAACCCTAAGGCTTGGGATTTTCTTGGCAAGTTCCTTCAAAGGAGGTTTGCCATGGACATCCTCTGAGGCTGAGAGAGTGTGACTTGCCCAATGTCACCCAGTGGGTTTACGTGGCTGAGCCAGGATACAAACCGTGGTCTCCAGAGTTGTAGTCCAACACTCAAACCACTACGCCACTCTGGCTCTCTTTCTAAGGGCATTGTAGCTTTAAGAAAACGGAGAATTGCTTGACAAACTACTTGAAGATGAAGTCTTCACTTGTGTAATATCCGAATTTTAATTTGAGAGATTAAATTAAATTAATTAAATTCCATTAAATCAACTAGGAGAGTGTGGGAAGGGGAAAATGAGGTGAATGCAGGTGAATGACTGGACTTGTTAACAAAAGCAGGTTTGAAAGAAATGATACATCCCTTAATCCTCATGCACTAGGCAGGGGCAGGGAATAATATTACAACCTACCAAAGTTACATTTTGCACCTGAACAGTTTCTTCACTTCTCCCTCCAGACTTAAACAGTTTGCCCAAATTTCAGCCACTTGTCATATGTAGGGTTTTTGCAGATAAAAGAAAAATTGTCCCAACGAATTTCTTTGTTTTGCCAATGGAGTGCTTTCTTTGTTAGCCAACACAGTGTTTTTGACAGCAAGAATTCCATGCCACTTTTCAGCATGGTATAGTGGAGCAAAAGTGCTACACTCTTAAAATCAGTAGATAAGCCCCATGTGAGGTAAAGGCGATATTGGCATTCACATGCGGGGATCACAAAATGCATCATGATGTTCTTATGGCACTGACCAATTTCCATTGCGGTTAAATATCCCATAACAGTTTATTTTTGTGTATAAGTGTTAAAATCAAGAGATAAGTTAAACTATTCCTAGAGTAAGAAATCTCTGATATATAAAACAATGGAGATAAACAGGACTGGGGAGGGGAACCCATGAGAATACAATGTAATTTTAATTGAAAAGTGAAAAATAAGTGTCTGGGGTTTTTTTTATTATTATTACTGGTATTTTGACTGTGGTTAAAATGACTATTACCACAATTTGTCATTGGTTCAAACGTGACTAGTAAATGAATTAGAGACTCAGCTGAATTTTGAGGGACAATGAACTGCATTTTTAATAAAAAGAAATGACAAGCAGTCTGGAAAGACTTAATAAAATTATTGTGTGAATTGTGACAATAAATAATGAATCAATTATGTAAAAAGCTGATAACAATGATTGCAGGTTTGTTTTTTTTACAAACTCTTATTAATCGAGATAATGATGCTCAAAATATTGTAAGCAAATACCTACAGTTAATAATGTGGTCAAAATATGGGATAAATTTAGAGAGAGCTAGCCAATTAAATCTCATATTACTTCCATAATACATATTTTGCACTCAAATATTGATGAGGAGTTAGAGGCAGGATGAGATGAGTTCAGATGGATTAATTTATAACATCCTGAATATCTAAGTGTTAGATAAACATAAATGAGTATAAGCAAACTTGCAGCTTGAATCCTGTGCTTGCTTACTCAGAAGTCTAATTGAAAACAATAGGCTGAATAAATATTACTAGGACGTGCTGTGTAATCTTGGCTCCATTTAGTCAGTCTCTTGTCTAAGTAAGCATGTGCAGGATTAACACATTTAAGCATGCTTAAATCCAGGCTCCTCTACCTAAGCAAACTGAAGTTTTGTTTTAATTAAACATCAAAGTCTAGAAAAGGTCTCTGTTTGACTTTTGATTGCCTCTTCATTAATTCATAAAATTTTAGTCACTTTACCTTTTCTGTGTGATCAAAGTATTATTCAGAAGGAAAGAGTAAAGATAGATTTGTGTTATTTCCCCCCAGAAATGGTATTAATCCAGTCTGATGGTGGCTTTTCCAGTTGCATAAGCAATAGTGCAATTGTTCAGATGTCCCCTAGATGTGCATCTGTTTGAGCAACTGGAAACAACATCAGAGACCCATCTGATGCATCATACAGAACTATGATGGCCATAAGGTCAATGTTGTTTATACCAGTGAAATGGCAATCTTTAATATTGATCAAGAATTCAATTAATAAAACTCTGATATACTCAGTGAAGTTTGTAGTATGAAACTGCAAGAGGACAGTAGGATTGCAACATGTATGATCTAATGTACTGTATATGTCTGAATTATTCGTTAGATAATAAGGAAATGCTTCCAGTTGCAGCAGAAGAGCTAGAAGAAATGATGAAGGAAAAAATTGATGAGGTATTCTCATGTTTTGAAATATTTTATTTATCATAATTTTGAAATACCTTGATATATATATATATATATATATATATATATATATCAATACTTTGATATAAATTGTTGGACTTATTCAGGGAAAAAATCAATTCTGTGAATGTTATAGAAGATGTTGAGTGAAAGATTTAACCCCAAAGTTTTGAAATATAATTTTAAAGTGTACCAAAATTACTGTCATACCTCATATTAACTCAGTCTGTAAAATATAGCCAAACCTACATCCCTGGTTGTAGCCATTGAGATGTACTTCAGTTTAGATTGATGGGGGGGGGGGTTTGCTTCTAGTTTGCAGATAACTTGCCAAGATAACTTTGGAGCCCTAGTTCTATGTCTTAATATCTGTCTTGTCTACCAGAAGGATACTTGAATTAGGCTAACTGTCTCTTAGGAAGGTCTCCTATCCGGGCCTCATTGTGAAATGAAGGAGCTGCCCAGTAATGCTCTTGCTGAGCTCCTCCTTAGTGAAACTTGCTGTAGAGAACCTTTTGCTAGAATCTAGATTTTATCCTGTGGGTCTCCTGCCTTGTATATGATTTCTTAGTGTGGGGAAGCTTTTAGGATTTTTCACCTTAGACAACAAAATGTCTTAGCCCTCGCTAGCGGTGGATCAGGGCTGTGGCAACCCCATGCCGCAGCCCCGATCCTCCCTTTTGCCACCCCCAAAAGAGCAAAGAGTATACATGCTGCACCAGGAGGGCGTCCTGACACAGCATGCCATGCAAACGGGCATGCAGTGTCAGGACAGTGTCAGGATGGAGTTGGGGTGGCAGCCCCGCCCCAACTCCACCGCCAGGCCGGGCCTTTGGGCCAGTCTGCAATGCCCCTTAGACTAGCCCTGAGGGTGAGGGGATACATTATATCTCACCTTTCTTCCATAGAATTTCTGTATGCTTGTATGTCTGTAGATGCAAAGATGTTATATAGATGTCATTAGAGTAACTGATGGACTATGTCAGAATCATGATGAGCATAATCTTGAGAAAAAAGCCAAGCCTACTTAGATCCCCAGTTCTTTTATGTAAATATTTATTAAAGCCATTATTGTTTTTTTTTAAACCACAAACTACATGTTTGTCTTTTTGAGTTAGTCTTTATTCTTTAGGAAGCCAGATTTAAAGTAATAGTCTGACCCACGTTTTTGATGCTCTGCTGATGACGTTCATACCTTCATATTTTAGTTTATCTTTAAAAGGGGTAAGACCCTGGAAACTAAAATTGCAAGCCACAACTACCAGTTGGATTCAGACCAGATATATTTGCTTTCCTCTATTTTGGTCCTACTTGCACTGATGCTTATCTGTGAGCCATTAGCTGCTGGTCCATGCTGGTCCATGGAGAGTTTTCAGGAAAGAATGAAACCGTTATAGCTAGTGGGTACAAATATGGTACCAGTCCCTGGTGCGTTTGAGGCGGGGGAGGAAAATACTGATCCCCTGCATCAGATGTTCTATTTGACATGGTATATGATTTCAAAAGCTATAAATCCTAGAATTCCTTAGGTGTAAACAGGAAGGAGGGACATGTGATGAAGCAAAGCAGCATAAGACAATCAGAGCAAGTGCTGTTATTATTTCTGAGGCCTCTTCACACTACACTGTTCAAGTGCTAAGATTCTGCTCTAACTGCCATGGCTGCATTCTGTGGAATCCTGTGCTTTGTAGTCTGTGCAAGCACTAGAGCTCTCTGGCTGAGAATTTTAAATACATTTCCCTAAACTGCAAATCCCAGGTTTCCATAGGATGGAACAATGGCAGTTAAGCACTATAATTATGTAGCATGAAAGAGATACTGGTGAGATTTCCAGGCCCCTGAATTTGTAATTCACTTGTAGTTACCATTTCAATGCAATTTTTGACAATGTAATGTGCACATTAGAACACAAATTCATGGGAGCTCAAAACATTTATTTTACATACTCTTGTGTCCTACATAATGGCAGGAGAGCACAAGAGACTGAAAATTAAAAGATGATGACTGGACAAAAATGGTCATAAACAGCTGGGGAAAAGTTTAACAGTCCACATTTTTAAAAATAATTATCTGAATTTAGGTCAGAATATGCAATTTTCTCATCTGCACCAAATTTCAGACAGTTCAGGGAAATGTTGATGTATTGAAACCATTTGTAGAGGCATTGCTATGCCTGTACAATAATCATGATTTTTAGCACATGCAACTACATGCTGGATTCTTTACAAAACCGGACGAGATCCGTCTATTGACATCTTTGGATAGCTTTAAAAAGGCTATTAAGATGGATCTCTTCCGGCAGGCCTTTCCGGACTAGTTACCCCCCCCCAACCCGGACATAAATTGCCGCTATTGATGCCCCTACGTGGCCCCATCGTTAGATGGAGGGGATCATTCAGTTAGGCATTAGTTATTCTGTGTAGGATTTTAAAGATTTTAAATTTTTAATTCATGTTGATTTTAAATTTGTTTGATTTAATATTGTTTTAAGGGGGGTGGGTAGGTTTATCTGTATTATCTGTATTATATGTTTTATCTGGTTTATGCTTTTAGACTTGTAAGCCTCCCTGATTGGGTCTCCATTGGGCGGGGTATAAATAAACTTTATTATTATTATTATTATTATTATTATTATTCCCTACCAATTTTTGAGGGATGTATCCAGCTAGTGACTGCCCTTGAAATCTCCCTACAATGTGTGTCAAAGGAATAGATTCTACTTCTTCTCCACAGTCTCTGTCCCTGAAATCTGTTCAAGTGTTTGAGGGATTGTACAGAGAACATTTGGGGTGAAGAGGGTTGAAAGGGCTTGGGAAAGGAGGAAAAAAATTACTGCTTCTACAAAAATATGTTTGCACTATGTTGGATGTCATCCAGAAAAAGTTAACTGATACCACTAGTTTCAGGCACTGAAATTAAGATAATTACATTTCTCTTACACTGTGGTAATTCCTTTATTTAGAAACTAACGGCATTGATTAAGCTGCCGTTCAGCAACAATTGATTTTTTCTGGTATAAGTATTGATGCAGTTTCCTTTATTTTGCAATATTATTCCTTGATTCTAGTGGGAAGTAAGCTGTCCATACATCTGAATATTGGTAATCCTGAAAGTATTTTATTTCCTTTACTTCATAGGACATAAGATGTAGAAATCCCATAAAGGAACATCTTTGTGCCAAGGGTCAGACAGAAGAGATTCCTAAAGGTAAATTCATTATTCTGATTGCAGTGATTCACTATTCTAGGACCCTAGGTATCATTAAAGGTATAATCATTTAATATATAACTATATAAAATGCATGATCCACAGTGTCCATTATTCTGTAGCATTTAGTGTATTAAGAAGTCTCAAAAGCTAAGCACACAATAGCTGTTTTAGAAATACAGACTGAAATCCTAATCTGCATTTCAATTGATCCCCCACACTTTGGACTGAATTTGACCTATTAGACAGCAGCGAAGATAGAAAAAAATGCTAGCTGATCTCCCTCTGCTGGCCTGAGTGGAAAGATCATTGCGAACAGCAGCCAAGTGTGTTTTAAACCTTAACTGCCTTACTGATGCTGTGGGTTGCAACCCCAGCCGATAAGTCAACTGTGGCTGAATCAGTTCTTTGGACAACAGCTTCCAGAATTCCCCACCAGCATTTACTCCAAAGAAGTAACTTTTCTAAGCTCTGAGCTGAGTATATGTGAGCAAGCAGATATGGAAACAGAAGCTACCTCTTCTCCTTGATTCCAGCAGCATCTCTCCTACCCCAGCATCTCCCATAGCTACCACCAAATATTTGGGCTACTCTGAACACACTATTCCTTTTTATCTCATGAGTTTGCTAAGCTTAATTGCATTTTAAATAAGTTGTTTTTGGCCCCAATTTGATGGGTTTTCTCTCAAAAAGCATATTTATAATACTTTCACAATGCCACATATTTACAAGGGACTCTTTCCATAATAATAATACCAGTGTCAAATCTGTAATTCTTTTTCCATTAGAAGTTTTTTAGAACAATCCTTCTTTGGTTTTTTGATATGATTCAAGCTAGGTAAAGGAAGTTGTTTAAGAGAGAATAATGTCTTCTGTCAGAGCTGAGAGTTCACAGCAGACGAGGAGTTTCATAATCCAAGACTGAAAGGAATGTAAACACTCACTTGCTGTTTGAGCAACTAACATCTAACATTGTGCCTGACAATGTATTTAAAAAGTGAAAGATTCTCTCTTGTATCCTAAAGTAGTCACAATAAAAGAAAGCATGTACACAGTTTAAATGGTTTTTAATGAGCATTTTCTTCACAAGGAAGAGTTGGAATAATACCAGTAGCTAGTTAGATTCCAAGTTTACAATAGGAAGTTCCAGTAAATTGGAATTTTAAACATTTAATGTTGAAATAAGCAGCTGGGAGCCACAGGCTTCCTGCCTGGTGGTAAGCATGAACCTTCCACCCCAAGGGCCTCTCTACATGGCTATATCTGGGAGCAAGTAACTGGTGTTTCTTACAAATCCTTTGCTGTTGTGCATGCTGAGCAGAAGGAAGCTAAAAAGCTCTTTGCTGTTTCTGTTCCTAGAGGGAATGATGTTGTAGTGATATGTGGAGCTAGTGTTGTCAAGAGCAATGGTGGTAAGAGAGGAAGCAAGCTAGTTATCTTTCTTGCCTAAAACCACATACACCTCTACTCAGTCTGACCAGTTTTTTCCTTAGCAATTAATTTTTTTTCTACAAAGTATGTGTAAAGGAAGGGGAAACAGCAGACGTTGCTGACATATTCTGTGCCATCTGTGTTATGTCACAGGAATTTCCTCTGGAATAATAGGGATAGTGAACAAATAGTGTAGTTTATTTTTCAACTTTTGAGTAAGAGCATTTCAGTTCCTTTTGAAAGAAGTGTTTCTGTATATAAAAGGTTGAGTAAATAATTTCTCAACAGTTCTTACACAGACACACCTCACACAGACACTATTCCACGTGCACTTACTGGAGTTAAGAGGTGTCATGCCTACCATTTCCTTCTGCATTGTGTTTGTGCAGTCTCTTTCACCTTTGGGTGAAGCTACAGATATTTGATACCACTCCTCATTACCAAGACATAGTATATAATATTTCATCTTCGTGGTCTCTGCGAATCACACAAATGGGTTTTAATCTGCGCATGTGCAGCAACTTCGGAAACTTCTGGAATCGCTAGGCAGAACTTTAGTTGTTACTTTTTGGCGGTAACTCCGCCCATCTCTGTAAAGTCTCCTAGCAGTTCCGCTCTTTCCCAGTTCCTTTCGTCCCCTTCTGGCTATTACCATCACTTATTCTGAGATTAACGTTTTCTTCTGACTTCGGCTTGTTCATCGACTATCCACTTGTTTAATCCCTTGGCTATTGTTTACTGGTTTTTGACTCAGACTGTTGACCTTGTTTCAGATCACGTCTTGGACTCGTCATGTTGGCTAGATCTTTCAAGCAATGTGAGCGTTGCGTTAACAAAATTCCTACGGGCAATGCGGGCTCAAAAACCAGTCCTAGGAAAATGTCCTCCAAATCTTATGGAGAAAGGAGTCTTGGGAAGTCCACGAAAGCACCGTCGGAGGACCATTCCCCAGAAAAACATAAGGGGAAAAAGACCTCAAAGCATCACCATGTTGAGGATCGAGACAGATCCAAGGAGTCAGTCCTGAAGAGGTCTCGTACCTCATTTGGTGAACCTCAAAGTCTAAGGACTCACCACCGTTCTCGGAGTCACCAGTTTCTCCAACTCCAGGCCCATCCTCCTCGGTACCGAGGCCTCGGGATCGAAAGGTCTCTCCGGAGAGGTCCTTACCATCCCTCCAACAACATCAGATGGTACTGGACTCGGAGTTAGAAGGAGAGATCAGGGAGGACATCCCTGTATTCGTACCCCAAGGACCGGATGTCATCTATCAAGACCGAGGTGTCCTCAGTACAGAAGCTGACGGCTTGGAAGGGGATGCGGAGACTGATCGCGTCTTGAAGGCACACCCTGACTTGGTATACGATACTGTGATGCGCCTCTATCTCTTACCAGTAGATCCCAAGGCCCTTCCTCCATACGAAGAACCACGGGCTCGAACCCAACTCCAGCCCCACCGTTTCAGGACCCTCCAGGAGAGGTCTCGTCCTGTTTCTCCATCACCTCGACGGAGAGCCTCTCCATCGCCTCACCGAGGAACCTCAAGATCGCGCTTGAGAGGATCACGCTCCTGATCTCGTATGCCCCTATCTCACCGTTCGAGACGTTCTTCCTCATCATCTTCACGCTCAATTTCTCCGGCTTCGATCCAAGACTCTGGCATTCTCACCGACCACTTACCTGCTTCGCCCACGGATGATGTTAGATCGTCTGCAGAACAGTTTTTCCATATGGGCAATGCACTGGAAATCGAGGTGGTCAGGACCGATAAAGACGCAGCTGATGCCGTTGAGAGACGCGTTCACGGGAAATCCCCACCCCTCCTGCATTGGGCTTTCTCCCATCTCTATAGAATATCGCCAAGCGCTCATGGGTCGCTCCAGGTTCAGTTCCATCTACATCCTGGAAATTAGAAAATCTTTATAGAACAGCACCATCACAAGCTATGTGGCTCTTTCAACACCCGAAACCTAATTCAGACATTGTGGAGGGTGCCCAAACCCCATTTGCCTCCAATCCCTCTCAACACCTGTGGACAGGGACGATAAAAAAGTTGATGGCCTGGCAAAAAAGTGCTATGCGATGGTCCTTGACATAAAAATTGCCAACTGCGCCGCGTGTATGGGACAATATCAACAGCACCTGATGGATGCTACCCCTCCTTGATGACCTCCCGGAGGACAAAAGACCACTTGCCCTAGCGCTTCAGTCAGAGGCTCATTCCATCGGCGGCCAACAGATTGTCTCTGGGCACCACTCTGCAGATTATGCAGCGAAATTGATCTCCGGATCTATCGTGCTCAGAAGGTTTGCTTGCTTAGATCATCAGACCTGACTTCCCATGCCAAGAGCCTCATCGAAAGCATGCCGTTCGACAATTCAGGCCTTTTCAACAAGAACACCGACGAGCGCCTGAATGTCAGCTACAGAATGAAATCTGTGGCAAAGAAACATGGTACGTCTTCGAGCTTCTATCACCAACAACGCCGTCGGTTTGGGACTCAGCGCCCATGGTACCCCCACCAGCACCAGAAACCTTACTACCAGCAGGATAGACAACCTAATCCCCCTAGACCAGGGGTAGGCAACCTTTTTGAGCGGGGGGCTGGTTCCCCAAAGTCGTCCCTTCTGCCAGGCCGAGGGGGGGGATGGCGGCGCGTGTGCTCAAGCGCGCGCACCCCCACCACCACACGTGCCCCCCCGCGCACGCTGCCGCAGCGGGCGCTACTGCACCCGCCTCCCCACATGTCGCGGTTGCCATTTTGATTTCCAGAATGGCGGCCGCGAGTCGTTTGCGTATGCGCAGTACTCCTGTGTGTGCGCAAATGCACGGCGGCCGCCATTTTGGAAATCAGAATGGCGGTCGTGGCGACGCGGCCACACAGCGATCAAAACGCACGGCGGCAGGGGTTCCCCTGGGCTGGTAAGTGCAGGGACCTGGGCCGGAACCGGCCCGCGGGCCATAGGTTGCCGGTCCCTGCCCTAGACAGAGGTAACCGTCCCATTCCTCATATTCCTCCGGTCGCCGGCCCCCACCCCAAGCTCGATTCCACCAAGCCTACCAAAAAGGCCCTGACCGGACCAAGAAAAACTTACGATGTGTGGCCGCGCCCTTCGTCATCTCCCCACCCTTTGGAAATAGGTTGAGACACTTCTATGACATCTGGGCTTGCATAACATTGGACTCATGGGTGCTCTCCATTATTTTCTATGGCTACGCTCTCTAGTTGTCTGAATTTCCCCTTACAGGGGTTCTTATCTCCACCCACCCACCACCAACCTCCTCGACGAAGTGCGCACCTTGTTGGAGAAAGGCGCTATTGAGCCTGTGAATCCCCTCAACTATGTTGACTGCTTTTTCTCACGTTACTTCACGGTCTCTAAAAAAGATAATGGACTGCGGCCAATCTTGGACCTTCGCCAGTTGAACAAATGTATGTCTTACAGACGTTTTATGATAGTAACCCTTAGATCTATTTTGCCGTTATTGCAAGAAGGTCAGTGGATGGCGACCCTCGACCTCAAAGATGCTTATTTTCATGTCGGGATTCGGGAGGACCACAGAAGATTCCTGGTCTTCATGATCGGCCAGCATGTGTTCCAGTACAGAGTCTTCCTTTTGGACTCTCCACCGCACCAAGGGTATTCACAAAGTACATGGCACCTGTTGTCGCCTACCTCCATCAGCAGGCGATTTCGGTCTTCCCACCAATGTTTGCTCGGGCATGCCTTTCCTGCCACCCCAACCTCAAGTGTCGCTAACAACTGATGCATCATTGGAAGGATGGGGAGCCCACGTCCTCGATTTCACCATCAAAGGACACTGGCTTCCAGACAAGCGCAACTGGCACATCAATAAGCTCGTGGCACTGGCTGTAGAGAAAGCCTTCGAACCCTTGCTCATGGCCAAGGTGGTCCTATTGTCAATGGACAACAACACCGTCATGTACTATGTCAACAAGCAAGGGGGAACAAGGTCTCCTCCCCTCCTCAAGATCACGCTGTGGATTTGGAACTGGTGCATCGAGAGGGGCATTGTTCTGCAAGCGATCCATCTGCCCGGGGAAGACAACAAACTGGCAGATTGACTCAGCAGGTCGACGGGTTCGTGCCACGAATGGAGACTACACCCTGAGGTGGTTGCCAACCTATTTTGGAGATGGAGACAACCCAAGATCGATCTGTTCGCCTCTCACCTAAATACTCAGTGTCGCCTGTTCTGTTCCAGATCCAGGACACCGGAGTCTCGAGGAGATGCCTTTCTATTCCAGTGGTTGGGGAAGCTTCTCTATATGTTCCCTCCCTTCCCCCTCATCACGAGGGTGATCGCCAAAATCAGGACAGACCGATCAGATGCGATACTAATAACACCTTGGTGGCCAAGACAAGCTTGGTTCGCACCAGTGCTAAACTTTTCTCGGAAGACCTCTGTGCCTCGACCCCCGTCCCGATCTGTTGTCCATCCACGACGGGCAGGTACATCACCCGGACATAGACAATTTACCTTTGGTGGCATGGAGAATTCTGCCTTAAGTGATCTTTCCCCAGCCATATTGGCCGTCGTCCAAGCAGCGTTGAAACCTTCCATCCAGAAGTCTTACACCTTGAAATGGGCCAAGTTTCAGGACTTCCTGGCTTCTAGGGATATCTCTCCTTCCCAAGCCATGATACCAGTCATCCTGGAGTTTCTCATGGACACAGGGCTTGGGATTCAATTAATCAAATGTTACCTTTCTGCAATTTCCTTGTATTGTCAGTTTCTAGGCAAAACTTCTCCCTTCAAAGTTTCCCTGGTAAAGGATTTCCTTAAGGGATTGTCTAACCTCCGTCCACTGGTATCGATGCCCACCCCTGCCCGGAGCCTCGAGACCATCTTAGCAGGCTTCTCTTTGAAGCCATTCAAGCCCATGGCTACCACGGACCTACATTTAGTGACCTGGAAGACTGCTTTCCTTATTGCTGTTACCTCAGCCCGAAGGGCTAGTGACTTTGCGCACTTCGGGTGGACCAACCTTTTCTTCGTTTTCATAAAGACAAAATGGTACTCCGCCCGGACATCACCTTTTTACCAAAGATTGTCTCGGCATTCCACCTTAACCAGGACATTGACACCCTGGCTCCTAATCTCACCACCAACGAGGAGCGCCATTTACATCTCCTCGAGTTCTAGTCTTTTATGTGGACAGAACATCGAGCTTGAGGCAGACTGATCATTTGTTTGTTTGCTATGATTCCAAGAAAGGATTACCAGTTTCCTCGCAGAGGTTCTCAAAGTGGGTGACCAACACCATTCACCTATGCTATGAACTGTTGGGAAAGGTCCTTCCTACCGGAGTGCATGCCCACTCTACAAGAGCAATGGCTGCGTCCTCGGCCTTCCTTTCTGGCATTTCCTTAGAGGACGTGTGTAAAGCCACAATTTGGTCACAACCTCTGACTTTCATCAAGCATTATCGTATGGACTCGAGGGCCAAACAAGATGCAGTTTTTGGGAAGGCTGTTCTGTTGTCTGCTTTACATTAAGGTGATACATCTTTGTATCTTGACATCTAAAAAAAAGTGAATGAGAGATGAGAAACTCAAAAGAAAGAAATAATACACTGTTTTTGTTCTTTACATTGTTGTGTTTATTATTCATTTTAGTATAAGACACTTCCTCCTCCATTGCACTAAGCTTGCTAGTTGTACCCATTTTTTGTGATTTGCAGAGACCACGAAGAAGAAGGACAGGTTGCTTACCTGTAACAGTATTTCTTCGAGTGGTCATCTGCGAATTCACACAAATCCCGCCCATCCTCCCCTCAGTTGTGTCTTTGCTCAATATTTAACTCTGTCATGACTTGCGGCGATCATTTCCAGAACTGGGAAAGAGCGGGACCGCTAGGAGACTTTATAGGGATGGGCAGAGTTACCGCCCAAAAGTAACAACTAAAGTTCTGCCTAGTGATTCCAGAAGTTTCCGAAGTTGCTGCGCATGCGCAGATTAAAACCCATTTGTGTGAATTCGCAGATGACCACTCGAAGAAATACTGTTACAGGTAAGCAACCTGTCCATCCAGAATAATAAAGGTTTGTGTGTGTGCACATAAACTAGACACCTGAAATGCATCATTGGTCCTAAAAGACCATACATATGTGTATGTAGGGGCTTTTTCATTTTTAAAATGCATTTATAAATTTATAATGCAATTAAATCATATTTAATTTACAACCCAATTAAATCATATTTCATCTTGCAGTGCCACCTTCTCTAGGTGGCAACTGAAATTGCAGCCTAGCTACAGTGTTTCCTGATAAAAAAAAAAGGGTTTCTTTAAAAAGACAGCTCATTACAAAGGACTAGGAAAAGCTGCTGCAAGAGTCTTTGAGATCACCAAACAGCAGGCAGAGTGGGAAAAGTTGCATCCAGAGTTGCTGACACTCCAAAGCACCAACTTGCAAGACAGCGGTTGTGGCTGAAGCCCTGAGGGGGGGGGGTGTTAGAAAATTCTGTATGCTCTTTTTCAAGTTTTGATTTATAGTTCTGATGCCTTAATTCCAATTGGGTTAGTGTCAAACTCTTGCATCCAGTGCCTTGCAGTCAAATGGCATATCTCTAGAGACATGGTGTGCTTTATTTGTCAATAACTGCAGCTGCTATGAAAAACACCTTATGAGAGAGGGAGAATGTGCTTATGAGTGCCAGAGGACGTGGCTTTGCCCATACTGGACAAACAGAGTGTGTCCAGTTTTGAACATTGTGAAGCCTTTTGTACATCCAGATGATTTTTTTATTATGAAAGGAGCAGGGC
Organism: Phrynosoma platyrhinos; assembly: GCA_020142125.1. Classification (NCBI taxonomy): domain Eukaryota; kingdom Metazoa; phylum Chordata; class Lepidosauria; order Squamata; family Phrynosomatidae; genus Phrynosoma; species Phrynosoma platyrhinos. The sequence continues at coordinate 101,605,575 of CM034708.1, forward strand.
CATTGGGGAACCCCAGGAGGACCAGATTTGACTCGGGAACCTGAGGTTTCCCCACAGTAAAAATGACAGGAACATTGTACAAATTAAGATAGTATGTGAGTAACTTTGAGCATGAAAATGATCAGGTTGTGGGTTTTTCCCCCCCAGATACTTTGGTCATAACAGAAACAATAGAAGACAAATCTCCTAAAGAAAAGTTGTTACAGGTTTGTATCTCTTTGCTTCGCTTCTTTTCTACTCATCTCTACTGAAAGACAACTTTTAAAACAAACCTTGTCTTCTAACAGTATTACACAGTGATGGGGTTTTTAACTAAGCAGACGGAAATCAAAATCAAATGAAAGATTTTCAGCTACACCACAAATTATAACTAGATAGTCTTAAAAGATGTTCATATTAGATTGGTTTGTCAAATATTTGATACTACATGAAGCCCCCAAAGTTAGAGGTATTATTCCTCTGAAATCTAGGCTGAGAAGGACAGCCAATAGTGGAGAGCTGTTAATTTCATGCTCTGCTTCAGTCCGTCCCTGAGGTCTGTGGCTGTTCAATTGCTGTTCAGAATGCAGTGCTGGATTTATTGGACATTAATCTGGTCCAGATAAAGATTCTTACATTCTTTGCTGTCCTCTCCACCTCAAGCCACAGGCAGAAATCTCTGATCAGAAAGAAGAATGCTTCATGCCAGAAACAGCCAAACATCCTGCTGTGGAGGACAGTGAATCAGGTAGTTCACATTATTAGATGCTATTATTTCATTCAGTAGTTAAGATTTTAGTAGATTTGGATTTTAGATTAATCTGGTTCAGAGATGGTTCTGTGCATGATTTTAATACATTTGTTCCTTCTGAAAAATGTTTCAGGAAAACATTAAAAATATTTTGCAGATCATGATCCCACCTGTCAAGTTCTGGAAGGGAAAAATGAACCGAAGTATTTTGAAGCCAAACCAAAAATTAATACGGTATTTGTTAATCTGTTTTCACTTATGTGATTTATTGAAATACTTTCTAATGGATGGGGTGTGTATGTAATGGCAACTGTACTTCAAACATAAAATTTGGGAAGAGTCAAACTGTTATGGTCCAGTTTGGTGCTTTTATCAAATTGGACAGTCTAGTACAACTTTGTGTACTAGATTACTAGGCCACAATAATATTACCATTTGGCTTGTCCCCATGTTGCATTGACAACTGGAAGGGCACGGGCTGCACACAAATCTCTTAATTTACTCTATCAGCTAAAAAATTAACCTTTTTCAAAATCCTCTGGAGACAGCTTTCTCTTACTCCCACCACCATCGCAGTTAGACTTGGTAAGGATATAGGAGAGATCTTTCCCCGTGGCTGCTCCCAGGCTATGGAATTCTCTCTCAAAAGATTAGACTGAACCTTTTTTGCTCTCCTCCCACTGCAAGATAAAGACCTTTTAATTGAGCAAGCATTTGGTGACCACCTGACTATGTATCAGGTCTTTTAATGAGATGTATGTGCTATACGTTAACAGCTGATGTTTTTTATATTTATTTATTTATTTATTGCCTCAAGCCCACAAGGGCTCTTGAGGCAGTGAACAAATAAAAACCAATTAAAACAATAAAAAATTGTTAAAGCACATAAAAATATTTTTTAAAAGCTCCTAAAAGCAGTCTACAAACAGTCCTGGAATCCTGTTTTGAAACATTTAAAGCAGCAGTTTCAAACATTGAATTCCATGCTGAACAGCACTGTTTTGGCTACACACCAGAAATGTAAAAGAGATGGGGCCAGTCTTAACTTCCATGGGTAGAGAATTCTACAGTTGAAGAGTTGCTACAGAGAAAGCCCTATTATGTGTACCTACCAGCCCAACTTCATGAGATGTTAAGATACACAACAGGGCTTCCACTGAAGATCTCAAATTTCTGGCAGGCTCATATGGAAGGAGGTGGTCTTTCAAATAACTTGGCCCCAAGTCATTTAGGACTTTGTATTTAGGTCAACACCAGCACCTTGACTTGAGCTCAGAAGCAAATTGGAAGCCAGTGCAGTTCATGCATTACCAGTATCTTATTGTCTCTGAAATGCACACCTGACATCACTTTGGCCACTACATTTTGCACTAGCTGCAGCTTCCAAACAATTTTCAAAGGCAACCTCACATAGAGTGCATTACAGTAGTCTCATCAAGAGTTAAGTAAGGAATAAGCCACTGTGGCCAGATCTGCCTTCCTCAAGAGAGAGTGCAGCTGGTGCACCTGCTGAAACTGGCCAAAGACCCTCCTAGCCACTTCAGCAACCTGGCTTTCCAGGAATAGCAATGGGTCCAAGAGCACCCCCAAGCTATGAACCTGATTTTTCAGAGTGAGAGCAGCACCATCTAGAACAGACTATGATCTCAATCCCACAGCAGTAGGAAAGCCTCAGTCTATTCACCCACATCCTTCACTGCCTCCAGACAATGCTTCAGTGTCACCACGGCCTTTTTGTCATCAGTTGTAAAGATATAATTGGCATACTGATGACATCCAATCCCAGATGACACCAAGCATCCAGATGACATTGTCCAGTGGCTTAATGTAAATGTTGAAAAGCATAGGGGGCAATATTAACTTCTGAGGAACCTCATGGGCTAATGGTCAAAAGGCTGAATAACAGTTTCCCAGCACTATCCTTTGGGAATGTTCAGCCAAAAAAGATTGGAACCACTGCAAATCAATGCTCCCAAACCTGATATCAGCTGAACAACCCAGAAGGGTATCATGGTCAATGGCATCAAATGCCACTGAAAGATCTAGGAGGGTCAGTAGGGATTCATTCACCCTGTCCAACTCCTGGTGTAGGTCATACACCGAGATGACCAAGCCTGTTTCTGTCCCTTAACCAGGCTTGAACCAAGACTGGAATGGGTCCAGATCATCTCGCTTCTTCAAAGAAAGCCTGGAGTTGTGTTGATACCACTCACTCTAGGACCTTACTTAGAAGTGGGAAATTAGAGACTGGCTGATAGCTACCTAGGGAAGTGGGGTCCAGTAAAAGTTTTTTCAACAGAGATCTTATAAATGCTTCTTTAAGAGCAGTTGTAACATAGCTCTCTTTCAAAGAAACATTTATAGCCTCCACCATCCAATTGACCAGTCCTCCTCTGGCAGCTTTAATTAGCCAGGATGGGCATGGGTCTAACAGACACGTGGTTGGCCACACCTCTTCAAGCAACTTGTCGACATGTTGGAGAACCTGAAACTCATCTGTCAAAACTGGACAAGTATGCGCCTCAGTTACTTACCCAGACTCAACCTTCAATGTGGAATCCAAGCGAGAATGAATCTGAGCAATTTTCTCCACAAAGTATTTAGCAGTTTTATCACAGCACTTTTCTGAAGGCTCCTTCTCAGCAATCTGAGGTGTAGCGTGTAATAGTCCTTTAACTGCGTTGAACAGCTATGCTGGATGAGATTGAACTGATGTAATAGAGGCAGCAAAAAATAATTTCTCTGCAACTCTCACTGCTGCAAAATAAGTTCTAAAATGGGACTTAACCTATGCTTGGTCAGATTCTATCCATGCACTTAATTGCCCTGAGCTCCTCAGGGCAATTGATTTTACCCTGTTTTAGAGTTCTGTGTTTTAATATGGTAATTCTTCTTGTAATTTTTTACAATTATGCTTTTCTCAGTTTGTTTTATTCCATATTATAATCCTCCTTCAGTCCTATGACAGCAGAAAGGCAGGATAAAAAAAATAAAGAAATAATGTAAAGATGGTGCCCTGGGTTTGAAGTGGAATTAATACGGTCTGCCAGCTTTCTACACAGTAAAATTTCATACCATGCATTTGCTTGGTTGCCCATATTAGTACACGAGTTTAATTTTTTAAAAATCAGCCACACATTTTTGTTGACAAGTTGTGGCATTTTAATTAAGGGTACTTCACATGTCCCATGTGATTGGCCATTTTTATTATTAATCCACACAAGATAACATCAAATCAGATATGTGTTGTCCCATTCTATAGAACTTTTTCCTTTGAGACATCCTGTTTCTCCAGTGGTTTTCAGATATTATAAATACCCAAAGTTCTTTGTGTACTTGCCATGGAGAGAGAAGGACAACAACCAGGCACACTTCTATCATGCCTATGCCCCAGGAGAACCCTCTCTCCATATTCCATCTGCCACTGGAGTGAGCTCTGAGACAGAGAACAGAATTCAGACTCAGCTCCATTATTCCTGAGTCCCAGCTACTGGTGAGGGCCCCTCTCTCCATGTTCCAGTTGCCATTGCTGCAGACTTCAAGGGGGAAGGAGAACAGTCAGGAACTACTGGACTTAATTCCTTACCCACCATCCCCTTTTGCGTGTGTGTTGTGTTTTATTTAGATTGTGAGCTTGAGGGTAGGGAACTGTCAAACTAATGGTTAGCTGCTCTGGGAACCTTCATGGTTGAAGAGTAGGGTATAATAAATAAATAAATACAGGTTTGTTTGTTTTTATTTCAAGGACATGCTTTTATTTTTATCCTGCTTTTCAGTCAGGCTCCCAGAGTGGCTTTAAAAGGTTAGTAACAAAACTCTCACAGATAGTCTTATGTTTGCCTGTTTGTGTTATTCAGAGGGCACACAATTAATGTTACATTAAATGTATATAGTGACCCCTTTTAGTTTCAGTTTTCCACATTTCTTTCTGACCTCAGAAAAAGATTAGAGCAAGAGATTGCTGAGTTATACTTTCGTAGGGCATTTCAATCTTATTACCAGAGATTTCAGTCAGGGTAATGGAACACACTGCTTGTGTTAATTGGCTTACCTAGTGCCAAGATGTATTTCAGTGACAACAGTTCTGTGAATCACTAGTCTTACTAATATAATTAATTAATATAATAATATAGCTGCCCTGAGTACCATTTTGGGAGAAAGGCAGAATTTAAATCCAATAAATAAATAAATAAATAACATAATTTTTCTAAAGGATAGTCATGTTGGTCTACAGGAAAGCAACAAAGAATTGTGTGGTACTCTGGCACATTTAAGACTGACAAATGTATAGCATAGACTTTTGTGGACGAAAATTTGTGGTATAATCTCAGTCTTAAAGATGCCATACAGTTGTTTGCGATAATAATGTAATTGTCCCTGTCAGTACTTTCTGCATTTAATTTCCCTCTGACCTCACTGTTTGCAGTATGTACCCATATGCGTACTCTGTATATACCTGAAATTCCTGATAATGCTTCATTCACCCATGACAGCTCATTCTGTAACAAATTTGTTAGTCATTAGTTGTTCTTAGTTGTTCTGTCATTATTTATGGTGACAGTTTTAAAATCACATTAGCTGTCAATACCCTTCTCTCAATATGACAGATTTGCCTATTTTTAATCTTATAAATCCTTTCCTAGGAAGCAACAACCAAGGACTCAGAAGAAAAACCTGAAGCTGGTACTCACTCTCAGAAACCTTCACTGGATAGTGTAAATGAAAAAGGTGATGTTAATTCACTATTCTAAATTTTACAGAAAGACTTGTAGCCCACTAGCATTTTCTTTTGTACATGTTCCATTGATAAGTATAAGCATTTGTTGGCTTTATATTTCTTTTTTTTTAAAAAAATTGAAGATTAAAATGCAATATTAAAGCAAAAAGAAAATAAAAATGAAATTATTCCTATGTTCAGTTATTACATAACAGCAAAACTCTACCCCTGCAAACGTATATCTTAAATTGCTTCAAAAAATGCTTATACTTAACTTTGGGATAATTCTTGAGCAAGATGTGCACAAGAGCATACTTTTTCTATTCTGCCAAGAATACTGAAATTGGCACATAAAACCCTGACTTCATCTGTTTATAGGTTTCCTACGTCTCTTGCCATCTTTAAATATTTCACCTTACTTCTCTGGATAGTGAACCAGACACTAGGTAGTCTTCTGAGTCCACAAGGGATCAGATTCTTAGAAAGAAAAACTTGGGTAGATGTTCAGAATAGGATGCACCTCCTACTCTCTTCTTTGGTCAGTTACTGCTGGCACAGCTCTGTGGTTAATTGCTATTACTAGCAGAAGGCACCCTGGAAAGATGATAGATTGCTGTGCAGAGGGGCGGGATATAAA
>CM034708.1:101625745-101651587 GCA_020142125.1 Phrynosoma platyrhinos
TATGGATACTGATTTCTTGTTCCTCTCCTCCAACATTAGGGGGTCTTCCTCAAAGCAATACTTTTGCCCATGAAAACAACACATGCTGTGGCAACATAAGTAGTCTTTGCCACCATAACCACAACGACTTAATCCAAAGGTTAATCAGAGCAAGTACTGATGGACAAACAAATGGAAGGGGATGGAGATCTTCTCAATCTAAAATGTTTTAATAGAAAGTATTTTATATTGGCCTTTCACATCACTCCTCCTTCCCATTTTTTTTTTCTAAATTATAACATTTTCAAACTAGCATTAAAATTCCTACCTTTGAAGAAGGATATAGTCATTTCACTTTACTTTTGGCTGATGATATCATGACAACACTTAAATTTTGCTTTGGTATGCTGTGATACGATTTAGGTTTAGAGGAAAACCCTTTTTAAGTTGATTTTTAATTACACTAAACAAGTTTGTGCTTAAAATTACATTTTAATTAAAGTTAACATTTCCTTATACATATATATATATTTTCCTTCGTAGGCAAAGATTCAATGACAAAAAATCAGAGACACAATGTAAGTACATGAACTTGTAGGGTTTTTTTTATCCTTGTAAGTCCTTTCTGCTCTGATAATTAGAAGTATTTATTAGAAGTAGGTCCTTTTAGTTTCTTTGAGTATTCTAAGGATCATTTCCAGTGCAACCTCTAATGAGAATTGTTTTACTTGGGATTGGCTTGCTGGATCAAAGAAATATCCATTATGTTTTTCAGCGGTGAATGCCTATGTGCCTCCAAGGGTTTGCAAGTAGGGCATAAAAGAAACAGACCTCAGTACAACATGTTGCACCCATAGGTATTATATTGCTCCTGAGCTCACGATTGTTAAACTGGTAGCACTGGCAAAATTCTAGGTGGCCAAAACTGCTGCCACCTTTTAAAAAATTAGATCTAGCAACTGTAACCTGAGTTTTTCAGCATGGTTTCTGTGCATTGCACACATGAGTGTGCAGAGCCGATAGTTTGGTCAGCAGTCCTGACCCGTCTCCTTTATGCACATGCATAAGGTACTAAGCAAGCAAAGCAAAGCAGCTTCATTTATATACCGCTTCATATCGCGCTATGGGATGTCTAAGCAGTTTACAACTGTGAGCTGATTGCCCCCCAACAAGCTGGGTACTCATTTTAGCGACCTCGGAAGGATGCAGGCCTGAGTCGAGCCTCAGCCCTGGCTGGTATTGAACTCGCAACCTTGTGTCTGTGAGTGAGTGGCTGCAGTACAGGCATTTAACCACTGCGCCACCAGGGCTGAGTTGCACATCATCCACAACATAGAATTTTCTTGAGGTTTTTAAAGGAAATGTCCTGTTCTTTTTCCTCTGGCCTTCAAGTTTCCTCAGCTTCCTTTTGCTCCTTTGTACTTCTTCAGGTTCTTTTGCTTCAGGAAGGGAAAAGCTCACAGGCCTAAGCCTAAATCTCACGGGCTTAAATGCAGGAAAAGGTTTATGTAGTTATTCATCTGCATCATTACAAGCTTCTGTGCTTCACTTCACTTCATTCTTCAAGATATCTATTCCAGTTTTGGCTCTTTCGTTTTGGGCTGGCAGTCTCACCTCAAATTGGAGTCATTCCTATGACCCGTAGATCTGAGGCATGTAGTCTCTCACAAGAAGGCCACATAGCTTATGATTTCATTTGGAACTTCTGCAGTCAGTACTACTGTCATTTTGGTACTTGAACAGACAGGGAGAAAAGCCATGATGCTTTCACCATTTCTCAGCTATTTCTCATGGCTATATATCTGGCCAGGGAAGACAAAGTGTTGGCAGACCAGGTTGAAATCAAGCAAACACAAATGAATATTCAACCGTGTTCTTTCAAACTGACTGTTCAGAAGGTGAGAGTTCCATCTCTTTGTCTCCTCCCAAGACCAGACAGATGAAAGTATATTAAAGAAGAGTAGGAACAAACCAGGTTGCTAGCGAATTGGCACCTGAAGGCCCAGGCAACAATGGCTTCCCATCTTCCAGTAACTCTCTAAAGTAGAATATTACAGATACGCCTTTTGGAAAGATGTGATTCTCTAAGACAGTGCCTGACTCCTGCAACCTTACCTGTTCTTCAAATGACAGTTATGCATTCACACTTCCCACCTGTCCTTCCCTCAGCAGCATGTTGCTGGTTTTGCATTTGCTGCCATTCTGTGGCTAGTATTGGGCTAAAGAGCCTTGAACACAGACATAATGGGGGAGAGGCAGAGCTACTGCCAAAATATCAGTCTGAGGAGTTCCAAAATACAGTTAGCCCTCTGTATCTACAGATTTCTTATCCACAGATCCCAACTATCCACTGGTTGAAAATATTACACACACACAACCAAAAAGGAAACCTTGTTTTTGTCACTTTATATAAGGAACAGCATTTCTATGCCATTATATTTAATGGGACTTGAGCATTTACAGATTTTGGTATCCATAGGGGTTCCTGAAACCAAACCCCAGAGGATACCAAGGGCCCACTCTACTCCTCTGCACAGGAACAGATGTATTCATGTGACTGCATAGTCATAGAACATCTGTCACAGAAAACCTTTGCTACAGGGATCAGAACACAGCCTTTTCAGGTCTAGCTCTTACATTATCTTGCTGACTCATGGGTTTTCAAAATTGCTTGCACTGTGGATCACATCTCTTAATCTTTGATAGACCTATTCATATTTTCAATTGTATGACTATTATTTTAATTATGATTCTGTATTTTATTATTGCTAGCTACCTTCAGCACTTTTTTAAAAAGATAGATCAAATATCAATGCTGTGAAATCCATTTTAAAGGATTATTGCAAAGATCTTTTGTTAAAAGCCATCTAAGATAGTACCACTCATACTTTGGACATAATTAGGCATGTTTCCCCACATGTAAAGTGTGTCTGTGGTGTGAAATGCTTATGTTCCACCACTCCATATTGTTTATAATACTGTAAGCCTCTGTCATGTTTTCTCCTTGTCCTTTTTCTAAACAGAAATCTCTAAATACTTTCAACTTCATTACTGTTTTTTTACGTTTATTTTCAACTGTTAGGAAGCTGAAGAAGAGAAAACAGAGGTGGTTTTGCGTCGAAGAGGAAGGAAGCCCAAGCGGCCTCTTATTCCATCAGAGGAAACAGGTAAAACACAGAAACTCTGTGTCTCTTAAATTTTATTGTCCAAGGTGTACATTAGCTTATAGCAAAATCAGTTTTATTATCTTTATTCATTGGGGGAAAATCATTGTATTATGGTTAAAGTAAATATTATTGAAAAATGTGCAAATTGCTATAATCTCATGTCAGGATTGGTATATCCCAGCTGCTTCCCTAAACCCACTTGAGTTTTCTGAGAACTCTGGCTGTGAATTGAAGAAGTAAACTATAGCAAATGTGTTTGGAGAGATTTAAACAAGTATAAATTAAAACCCAAGGAAATGGAAAATTACTTATTCCACTCACAGGGTCCATTTAGAATTCCACTTCTAAAACAAGTGTCCATATCCTTTCTGGAGGCTAGGGTGGAAATTTGAGTGTGTGAATAAAATTTTGCAGGCATGGATACACCTGAGCCAGAAAAAAAACGTCAAAAATTAGCACCTGCAGTTGAAGAGGAAACAAAAGACCAAGATGGAGGCAAGGATAATGGCAGTAATGGAAGAGATGATGATGACAGTGGTGGTGATGCTGATGGGATGCATTCTGGAGCCATAACTCGATTAGCTTCAAGATTGGAAGCACAAAGGTAACACCAGCTTAGTTAAGACTTTGAACTCTGGACCAGTTGCTTTGCTTTGTCCAAGGCCTGCCCTCTTTAGGTGACTTTACTTAGTGCACAGTGGGCTTCTGTGGGAAGGGAGAAGATCGAAGGTGTGTTTGCAGAAAGAACCACTGACACCATTGTTGATATGTCAAACCAAATCCAGTGCAGATGCTAACCTTAGCATCCTGCTTATCCATCCTGTACCTTTCATTCACAAATCAGATAGTTCCATCTTATGCCATACAAAAATATAATAAAAGTGGCTTACAAACAATGAAAAAGCAATCAACAACAAAACAATTAAGCAGCTGCCTATCTACTTCAAGGTAATGACGCTGAACCAGGCTTACCGTGTTACCTAGAATGTATTTGAATTTGCTGATTCTACTAAGCAGAATAAAGCACAAGAACATTTTCTGCCTCCCAGGATCAGATGATAGAACAGAGGATGCTTATAGCACCAGCATACTAGTGACGTTCCAGGCAAAATCTTTGGATGGCATATAAATATTAAACAGCATGGAGAACAAAATAAGTAATTTAAGCCAGTGGATATGTAGTACAACAGCATTTACAGCATTTTTTCATCAATTTTCAGGAATCTAGGTTTCATAATAGACTGGAGCCACTGTGAAATTGTGTCTCCTACTACTGTCCTAGCTAGGCAGCCAAAAAAGATACTGGGGGCAGTGGTATCAGAAGCTACTATGGTATCCAGGAGAATTAATAGGGTCATGTTCATCATGCCAGAGTGACCGGGGCAGGTTTAGTTCTAAAACCAAAGTGAAAATCAGATTGGAGCTAATAATTTACATCCTTTATAGTTTGGAAAATCTGAAGCTGGTTCACAATCCTGTGGTTAAGTACCTTACCCAAGAAAGACAGATCTGAAGCAGTACAGTCATTGTTAAGGTTGGATGGCTCAGGTGAGGGTTGGTAGACTGAGGAGGAGGCTCAGCCAACTTTGCTGAGGAGCACATGCATTCCCCAGTCTGCAAGCCACCATTGATACCACCCTGAGCTCCCACAATATAAATGTATTTATTTGGTTTAAATATTTTACCAAGGTCTCCAGTTGCCTTAAACTCAATTTCCTTGTTTATTTCATTCACTTATATCCTGCCTTTTCTCAGTAAGGCATTTATCTTTCTTTTTTATAATCAATAAGAATTGTTCTAGCAGAATTAATAACCAAGGATGGACAGATGTCAAGACACATATAGGTGTGTTCCCTATATACCATATTTATGTCCAAAGGATGTAGGAACTGAAAGGTGTCCAAAGAGAACTAAGCAATACCAGGACTGATTCTGACATTAACTGCCATCAGTTAAAGAAAATACAAGCAAAGAGTTCCACAAATTGATCACAGTGTTTTCACAGGTGCTCTCCTGTTATCCTGTTGGAGAGTAAGAGAACTCTTACTGTTGGGAAAGGCTCCATTGGGTGATATTGAGCAGAAGTGGCAGTGATGAAGAAATATTATTTGTTTGCCACCATGATGACTGCCATGGAATAAGCTCTAATAGGAGCTCTTTCTTTAATTTGTTAGATTACCCCACCCCCACATTTTGTCATTAATAATCTAGCCACTGTCTTGTTTTTTCATGCCCAACTTCTCAGAAAATAGATTATTTGAATCTGAAACAAAGGAGTGCATCTGTCTGATGTGCTTCTAGAGGCAACCTTGAATCACCTCCAGATTTTGAGGGTCAACTTGCATACTACGATTTCCAAAGAGATAGCTGTGTTAGTCTGTCACAGGGTAAAAGGGAAAATGGAGTTGATGGAAAGAAGGAATGTGGCACCTTTGAGTCTAACTAGTTTATTTCAGCATGAGCTTTTGTTGATCTTATTCCCCCTCTTTTGATGCATTGATGGAGTGTGGTATTATAGCCCATTGCTACTGGTTTCCTTTTTTTCATTACCTCCATTTTTCTTTTTGCATACCAAAAATCACTGACCATTTCTCTTTACTGAATGCTGTTAGTAAATCAGCAAATACATATAAAATTCAACTGAGGGGAGGATTGAAGTGCACAGGATTTGACACTTGTTGGCCCTGGGTTTTAAATGCCCCAGTTTAGGACATACAGGGTATAACAGATTGAGAAATGGCCACCGGATGGCTTCATATAATAAAAGTATACCTCAGTTAACCAAAATAGATGTGTTCTATTAATAATAAAAATTTAAAAACAAAATAGATGTGTTCCTGGGCAGGTTTCTCTACTTTCCTCTCTCCTCTCTTTTGCTGTTTGCACATGCTTGTTAGTGCTTGTTAGTAATGGGCTCTGGAAGCAGCTGCTATTGTTTTAGGCAGCTACACATAGCTACATTAGAACTGGCTACAGTAAATCTCAAGTTTCATGTTATCCTTTACTATACCCATGCTGCAACCTGACACCAAATGTCTGTGGTTTTTCTAGCCCTCCACCTTGTTCTTAAGGCTGATGCTGCTTAAAAAACAAGGAAGGCTGAGCAGGTGTAAAAAGACATTGTAAATAGGAGAGTTTGTGTCAGAGGCTTTGTAGACTGAGGTGTGCCTGTGGTTGCTTTCCGTAGTCCAAAAATATATGTTAAATTGATGTTAACAACAGAAATACTAAAATGTCTATGACACAGCTTGGTTAATGACCACATGTCATTGTTGGTTGTACTTACCAATTTATTTGTTTATTTAAATGTGCAGTTTCTGATTTTAGGAAAAAGTAAGGATTCTCTGTTCATTTCATTTAATTAATTTCTTAATTTGCCTGCTTAAATGCAAATCTTTGTGATTTTATTTACTTATTTATTTCAACGCATTTATTTATCATCTCTCAGACCATGATTTGTTCTTAAGAACATATACTAGTTTCACCACCTTACTTCTTCAGTGTCTTCTAATGATCTTTAATATATTTCTGATCCATGAAGCCTTTGCTGCTGTAACCAGTATAGACATTTAAATATCCAAGCAGTGGAAGTTAAATGTGTAAGATTGTTGTGGTCCTGAACTACTGTGATTTCTCCTCCCACTTGAAGAATTAACCTTCCCTGCTTTGGCTGAAACTGTACAAATAGCACTTATTTTAATAAGGAGATGAAACAGTATCTGCCATTCTACATTAAGGCCACTCCTGCTTCACACAGCTTTCTTAGAGCATGTTATATGTAAAGAAATGTGCATAGCACAACTTTGTTGGCTCTTTCCGAGTTCAAAGCAACTGTGCAGAGAGTGGATATAGCTTAGTAGTGGTAAACTGCAATCTAAGCATCTCTGGCTTGGTCCACAGTTTCTTCAGTCTAAAGATAATTGCTACAAGGGCTGACCAAAAGTCCTCTTTTTGAAATCTGAGAGAGCCAGTGGAGGTATTATTCAACCTGTTGTTGTTTTTTCCAACACAGATCAGCGGTCCCTGCCCCCATTATCATTGTCCTCACTTATAAAGTAATACATGTGAAAAAGAGAGATAATTGTGGAGGCTTCCCACATGAGCAAGATCTCTGATTTTCCAGGTTCTGTTCATGTGAAGAGCTTCCATATGAGGAACCTCTTTTCTTCAGATACTACTTTGTACATAAGGGTTTTGGTGAGGGAAGGGGACAGGAGTAGCATACTAGAGAAAATGGGGTAATAACTGAAAGATGTAGATAGTATTAAGCCAAATGCAGGAGTGGTCTGAGTTTAAGGCAGCTTCATGTGTCCATATGACAGCTATTCAGATGCAGTAGATTTTTCTCCACTCTTTACCTGCCTACCACTTTTCTTCTCCAGTCTACTGTAACACCTGCTATTTTTCCCTTTGCTGGGTACCATATGCATACCTGTGGTAGACATGGTACCTTTGAAATGCAGTTGAGACTTAACAAATTCAGAAACCAAAATAGTGTCCCCAATCAGAGTACAGGTTGAGTCTCCCTTAGCTGGAATTCCAAAATGCAAAATATTCAAAAACCAAAACTTTTTTCACGGGTCACTGAGATAGGCACACTTTGCTTTCTAATGGTTCAGTGTACACAAACTTTGCTTCATGCACAGAGTTATTAAAAGCATTATATACAATTATCAGATTGTGCGTATAAAGTGTATATGAAACATACATTGGTCCCATCTCCAAGATACCATATTATTATGTGTATATATATTCCAAAATCCAAAACATTTTTAGTCCCAATTATTTCAGATAAGAGATAATCAACTTGTATATTATACTGTGTTAGGTTATTGCTTTCTGCTGAGTAACCTATATAAAAATATTTCTGAAAACATTGAATGGATTTGTAGTATAATTGATGCTTATTTTTTTCAGAAAGCAGCCCAGCAAGCCAACTACCCGAGCAGCATCTAAAAATCAAAGCCCAGATCTAGGTCCTCCTAGAAAGCGTCAAAGGATAGCAGGGAAAAAACAGTCACCAGCCCATACAAAATCTAATAAATCTCCTATCTCAACACAGTAAGTATGGAAGTGAAAGTCACTACTGTTTTGGATATCTCCCCATTGCTCCTCTGTTTTTTTCCTCTCACTCTATCTTTTCTTGACTGGCCACTATTGGAAACTGGCTTTGATCCATCAGGACTCTTCTCCATATCTCAATAAGTCCACATACCAAATAGCCTACAAATGTTTTGAAAGTTAATATTGAAAATTCTTTCTCTGTGCTTTATCTTGATTTGAATAGTTTATTATTAAAAGCCACATTGTTTGCAGATAGCTTTGTCAGTAGCCAAGAGTCCTAGATGTGAGCCCAAGGTCAAGATAGTCCATCCTGTTGACAGCTGGGAGCCAAAGGATTTATATATATATATAATTTAGAATACAATTAAACTAACTTGAAAACACAAGATAAAATATTACAAGACTTTTAAAACATGCTGAAATAATAATAATAAAAAAAAAACATTACACCACCTTCTTCATTAAAAGTTCTGTCTGCTGTCACTAAATGCCTCCTTAAACAAAAATGTCTTCACCTGCTGATGGAAAGAATTCAGGGAGGGGGCCAACCAGACCTCCATTGGAAGAGAGTTCCATAGCTTGGGAACAGCCATAGAGTAGGCTCTGTCTCGAGCCCTTACCAACTGTACCGGTGAGATGCAATCTTTCAGATAATTTGTACCCAAGCCATGTAGGGCTTTAAATGTCAAAACCAGCACTTTGAACTCTGCCCAGAAACGGACTGGTAGCCAATGAAACTGTTTCAACCGGAGGGGGGGGGCATGATCCCTGTACCCAGTCCTAGTCAAAAGCCTTGTTGCAGCATTTGGGACGCACTGAACTTTTCAAAGACAGCCCCGGGTAGAGTGTAGTGTTTATTGTTCTGTGCCTTCAAGTTCTTTCCAACATGTGGTGACCCATAGGCCCATATTATGGGGTTTTCTTGGCAAGATTTGTTCAGAAGAGATTTGCCATTCCCTTCCCCTGAGGCTGAGAGCATGTTACTTGCCTAAGGTCACTCAGTGGGTTTCACGGTTGAAGGGGAATCAAACCCTCATCTCTAGAACCATCGTCAAATACTCAGACCACTACATCATGCTAGCCCAAACAGGGTGTAGTCAAGACATAGCCAGATCTGTCTTTTCAAGGAACGAGCACAGCTGGTGCATTAGTTTTAATTGTGTAAATGCACTCCAGGATACAGCTGAAACCTGGGCATCCAAGCTCAGATCTGAATCTAGGAGCACACCCAAGCTGCAAACCTGTTGGAAGATGTTTTCATTCTCTTCCCCGCTCCTTAGATAGATAGGGATTTCCTCCATGCAAACTCCTCTATCTCTCTCTCTCTCTCTCTCATTCAAACTAACCATTTGATTGAGATCACTCCCCCTTTGGGATTAACAGACATTCTCTCAAGAATTTCAACTGAGCTGTTTGGTTTTCCATTTTCCTCCTCTCTCAACTTTATTTTTGGAAAGATGGTGAGATAAAGATGTATTTTTACCTGAACTATTCACTAGCTAGATTAGGATATAGTTTTTATGTAAATATAGAGTAAAGCCACTAGTAAACTTGTTTGAGCTACAAACTACTTGTGTTTGTTGTTTTTGAATCAGTCTCAGTTCTTAGGGAAGCAAAGGCACATTTCTGCTACTCAGCTAATTTAAAGCTAGACCCTAACAGGCTTGGCTTTGATATTTTTGATATTTAATTATTTTTGTTTCCTTACCAAAGGCTGAACACTTTGGAAACTTAAATTACCCTACAAAACACACACACACACACTCAGGGTGAGTGTGACCCCATACACCACAGCCTCAGTCCCTATTCCCTGGTCTGTCTTCCAACTGACCAGGAGCACCTTTGTCTTGTCTGGATTAAGTTTCATTTTGTTCATCCTCATCCAGTCCATTACTGACATCAGACACTGGTTTAGTACAGAAACAGCTTCCTTGGAGTCTGATGGAAAAGAAGTTGTGTGTCATCAACATACTAATGACACTGAACCCCAAATTCCAGATGATCCCTCCCAGCAGTTTCATGTAAATATTGAACAGCATGAGGGACAGAACCAAGCCCTGGGGACACTGTAGAATAGTGCCCAGGGTACTAAACAGGCATTCCCCAGTATCACCTTCTGAATCTGTAGCTCCAAGAAAGACCAGAGCCATTGTAAAACAATGAGCCCCATTCCAGGAAGGCAACCCAGGAGGATGGTATTGAAAGCTACTGAAAAGTCACCAGCAGAACCAATAGGGACACACTCCCCCTTTCCAGTTCCCTGTGTATGTCATCTGCCAGGGCCTTGTCTGTCCAATAGCCAGGCATGAAGCCAGATTGAAATGTAACTAAATAATCCACTTCATCTGTGAATGCCTGGAACTGGCTGGGCACCACATACTCTAGTACTTTGCCCAAAAAAGGGATATTGGAGATTGGCCAATAGTTTTCCAGCATGGTGGGATCCAGGGGGGATTTTTTCAATAATGGTACCAAAGCCTCTTCCACATAAGATGCAAACCAGCCTTGCTATAGAGCAGGGGTAGGCAACCTTTCCCCTTAAAGGCCCGAGGGACTTCAGCTGCCAGAAGCCTCAGCCATGTTGGCCAATAGTCCCATGTTGGCCAATAGCTCCTGGGATTCTGGGAGCTGAAGTCCCTCGGCTCTTAAAGGGGAAAGGTTGCCTACCCCTGCTATAGAGAGTACCTCTTACCCATTCTGTCAGTCCCCCTCAGGCTGCTTTCAACAGTTAGGAAGGGCATGAGTCCAATATATATTTGGTGGCACTCACCTCTCCAAGGATCCTTGCCATGTCTTCAGACTTCAGAAACTGAAATGTATCAAATAATACTGGACAAGGAGGTGGCAAGGTTATATGCACTGGACCTGTCTCAATTTCAGCATCCATATCAGAGAAAAGCTGAGTGATTTGTCAACCAGCTAGACTTCTGATTATGAAAACAAAAGCCTGCCCTTCAAGACACCTGTTTACAGAAAGGAAGCTCCTTCAAGCTCATACTGGTATTGCAATGCAGAACTGGTGTAGCACAGTCACTGAACATGTGACCTTTCAGTCAGAGGTTCATGATGTAGATTTTGCTTTATGAACAACTTCTTAGGTGGCTGTAGACAAGCTCCAGGATCCCAAGGAAGGATCAATAGTAATGAGAAATGGATGTTGTAATCTTTTCCAGCAGCTGGAAAAAGAAGCAGACAAAACCAGCAGATTACAAGCAGAATCTCTAGGCCTAGAAGATGATCACATGCAGCAAGTGCATGTGAGACTTTAATCTGATTAGAACACTACTACTTAACATTTATGTGGAGTATTCAAGGTGCTTCGCCTAAGAAAGTGTCCTGGAACCAAGATCTGCATCATGGACCTTGGACTGAGAGGTCAGTGTTACCCCTATGATCAGTGACTGTACTATGCCAGTATGAGATTGAAGATGTTCCTTTTCTGCAAACAGGTACCTTGAAGGGCAGGAGGGGCTCTTGTACACAAAAAACCATGACCTAAAATAAAAATGAAACAGTGGAATTGGGGACAGATAATATAAAGACCCAGCATTCTTATTCTTAGTCTGTAATAATATTGCTAATATCCTCTGGCAGGAGAGGGCAAGAGACCAGAGATTTGTATGTTACATGCATGGGTGAAGGTGGTGGCAGTGTTAGATGGCAAAATCAAAATTTTCTCTAATTCTGAGAATATCTCTACTAAGATAGAAAAACTAAGTTGCTGAGCTTTGCATTTCAATAATTGCTTGAGGCAAGCAGCAATTGGTTCCAGACAGCCAGGGAGGGAGCCAGACAGCCAGGGAGGGAGGCTTGTTTAAGCTTATAAAATTCCTTTTAAAACTTCAGGGTTTTAGTGTGTGCTTTACTTTAAAAGATTTTAAAATTGGTTAAGTTGGCTAATATACATTACACAGTAGTCAATATTGTACAATTTATTTGCAAGGCTGTGTTAGCCATTCTGGTGGGCTCTAAGCTGGGTCTTAAAAAGTGGGAGGCATATATGATAGGCATCATATAAAGACACAGAGGTACCACCATGTATGTTTTGAGGAAGAGCTTAGAAAATTTACACTGGCTGGGAGATTTGGGATTGGAGTCCAAAAAAGTAATTTGTCTAAGCTTTGATTCTGAGAGGCAATTCCAGGCATTGAAAGCAACCAGGGAGGATAAACGGGATTATTTAAGAGGTTGGGAGACTTTGGGTTGTTTATGGTGATGGAGTTGGAAGAGGAAATTCAGAGATATAAGAGCAAAGCTTTCAAAATAAAAAATAACTTTTGTGATGAACATAGATGGGAAGCCAGTACAGCATTTGAGAATGAGAATGGCACAGGCAGTCTAGTGTCCTCTAAATGTGTGGGGATACAAATTACATCTAAAATGTGAAAGCTGGGAAAAAAAACAAACACAAAACCAGTCATCATACCAAAATAGGATTTGAACAATATCTCCACAGAATTTGCTAACAATGTAAGAAACAGATTTGTGCTGTTATGCATAATCAGCCATGAACCAGAAAAAGCCAATGACATAATTAAGGAAGAATAAACTATTGGTAGCCAAAAAAGAGAAAGAGAGAAGAAACAATGGATAACAGATGAAATGCTTCAAGCAGTAAAGGAAAGAAGAGAAGCAAAAGAAAAGGGAGATAAATAAAGGATAAATAAAACTACTGTAATAATCAGTGCACATAAAGAGAGGACAACAACAAAAAAGGAAGAACGAGAGGTCTTTTCCACAACATACAGAAACTCAAAGGGAAGTTCAAACCAAAGGCCAGGGTGCTCTTAGGACCAGAAGAACATACTACAAGATCAAGAAGAAATAAGGAGATGATTGATGCAATACACAGAAGACCTGTTTAAAATAAATAAATGACACATATAATGAAGAACCATATGAAGACGAACCCCAAATACTGGAAAGCAAAGTGGAAGCTACAATAAGGGGAACTGGGAAGAATAAATAGCCAGAAAAAGATGATATTCCAATTGGATTGCTATAATACACAGAGACAGTATCAACTCTAGTGTTAAAATATGCCAAAAATATGGAAAACAAAATTATGGCAAATAGACTAGAAATGATCAGTATACATCCTCATCCACAAAAAAGGAGACATAAAAGACTGCAGCAACTATAGGACCATAGCATTAATTTCCCAAGCAACCAAAATTATGCTCAAATTCTGCAGCATAGACTCCAGCCACATAGAGAGAGAGAAATCTCAGAGGTTCAAGCAGGTTCCAGGAAAGGAAGATGCACTAGGGACCACATTGCAAATATATGGTGGTTAATGGAACATACCAAGGAATTCTAGAAGAAAAATCAGCATATGCTTTATAGACTATAGCAAAGCCTTTAAGTGCATGGATCACAGAAAGCTATGGAATGCTCTTAAAGACATGGGACTACTATTACATTTGATAGTCCTGATGAGAAATATGTACTTTGGACAAGAGGCTACTGTTAGAGGAGAATATAGAGAAACAGAATGGTTCACAATTGGCAAAGGGCCAGGCAAGGCTGCATTCTGTCATCCTACTTGTTCAACGTGTATGCAGAAAATATCATACAAAGAGTAGGTTTAGACCTAAAAGAGGGAGGAAGGAACAATGTAAGATATGTGGATAACACAATACTGCTACTACTGGAAAACATCAAAGACTTGCAACAATTACTAATGAAGGTCAAAGTAGA
Source organism: Phrynosoma platyrhinos (assembly GCA_020142125.1). NCBI lineage: Eukaryota > Metazoa > Chordata > Lepidosauria > Squamata > Phrynosomatidae > Phrynosoma > Phrynosoma platyrhinos. The sequence goes on from CM034708.1 coordinate 101,639,656, forward strand.
AATTGCAAAGGCAGGCTTGCTGTTGAACATAAAGAAAACAGAATAATGACCATGGAGGACATGAATTCAAAACAAAAACAAAATAATGACCATGAATTCAACCTAGACGATGTGGAAATAAAAATAGTTAATGCTTTCTCATACCTTGGATGAAACATTGATCAGAATGGAGTATGCAGTTAAGAAATGAGAAGAAGACTAGGAGTGAGTGGGAAGGGCAGCTATGAAAGAACTGAATAAGATCCTAAACTGCAAACACACACACACACACACACACACACACACAAAACCAAGCACTAATGTCAGAATTGTTCAAGCCATTGTATTCCCCATCATCATGTACAATGTGAGAGCTGGACAGTGAAGATGCACATAAGAAGAAAATTAACTCATTTGTGGTGCTGGAGAAAAGTGCTGAGGGTATTCTGAACAGCCAAAAAAGACAAACAAATGGGTTCTTCAGCAGATAAAGCCAGAAATATCCCTGTAAGCCAAGATGTTCAAACCGAGGCTGCTGTACTTTGGCCACATCATGGGAAGGAGTGACTTATTTAAAAAGACAATAATGCTGGGAAAGGTAGAACGTAGTAGAAAGAGAGGAAGACCACATGCCAGATGTATAGATTCTATCAGGGAGGGCACAGTCTGAATTTACAGGACCTAAAAAGAGCAGTGGAGGACAGGGGTCTTGAGAATGTCTCATTCACAAGGTCACCATGAATCAGTTTTGACTCAAAGGCAGTTAAAATGACAAACAGATCACATCATCATAGATGGTAATCAGAGATGATGGAAGTTGTCCATAACTACTAGAGAGTATCAGGTTGCTTACCCCTCGGCTGTGAGAATTGAATGATGTTGCGAGTAGTGATGAGAGGACTGAAATGAGGAAGCACCATGGAGAGGTCCAATATAAATTGTTACTGATCCTCTCCTATGAGCTACTATAACTTGCTGAGAAATTGGTTTGTTCCTCTCTACCTGCAAAATCCCCCTTTGCAGTCTGCACTACTGGGTTTTCAGCCCAAGATAAATCCTGGAAGTGACTAGAAGTCTACTTTTGTTGTCAAGGTTTTGTGCTAAAATGCCATTCCAAAGTGGTATTGGGGGGCAATTTTCCATCAAGAAAATTTGTTTTAAAATGTAAGATTTGGGGTTTTGGAAGACATAAAAAGGAGTTGGTGTCACACTTTGTTCACAATCTATCACTTATGGCAGCTGAATATGGGATTCACAAACAGTTGCTTCTTTGCCTAGGCAGCATTTGGACAGTGACATGAAGGATGTTTCTGTACTTCCAATGACTTAACTATGGTGGAAACGTTCTAGGTTATTTAAAAACAAAATCTTTTTTTTTTCAGTTCAAAGTTGCAGTCCCCTAAGTGTAAAAGGGAAGTCAGTTCCCTAGTGTCATACAAGAAAGGTCATCAAAGAGCAGATGAGCCTGAAGTGAAGAAATCAAAACGGTAGTTGCACCCTCTACCAGGCAAATGTGGAAGAAAAAGGAGACTCTTCTGTATTTCTGTTGGAAACAAACGAAAAAGCCAAGAGGTTTGCATGCGCTTGTTTCCCAGGTATGGCGTATGTAACATATAGAAACATTGATAAACTGCTTGTTCATGCAGAAGTCTTTATACATGCATTGCAGAAGCTTACTCTGCATCTCAAGCAGAGATTGTCAAGAGTGACTTCAAATGCTGATGCTTCCAATCCATTCATCACCAGTGGCCTCTTAATGACACCTTTTGTAAATAAGCCACATATTTTAAAAAAATTGTATTTTACTGTGTATGAACTTAATCAATGGGAACACTTTATTTAATAGCAAGGACTGGTCTGTGAACTGTTACATTATCTTATGTTAGTCATTTTAACTGGATTTTTAAATGTTGTGCAGCCATTATTAGCATTGTGTAGGATGGGAGGGGAGAAGGCGAGGGGCGTCTTTCAACAAAATCAACAGAGCTCCAGCAGCTGGCAAGGAATTTTTCCTCATGTGTTCAAGTAAGGGGGAAATCTTGGTTCCTTTCCTTGTCACATTTGTGCTTTTCTGTATGGTAAGGTATAAAGTTGCATTTACAATGTTCAGTAGATGCACCTTTTTTGAAGTATATTCTCATCTGTAAATTTTCTCCCAGCATCAAAGTAGCTAGAGGTAAAACTAGAACCTTTCAGATGAAACTGTTCTGAAGTCAGAATTGTCTCACTCTGCAGCTTTTAATTGTTCTCTCAGTATTTCTTTTTTCATTTGAAACAATGAAATCAAACGTACTTAATAGGTGTTCACCATTTTCCATATTTCTCTTACACTTTGTATACTGCTGTTCAGTGAGAGTGTAGAGCCTGTTCTAGTTGCCAGAATCTTTAGCAGCAAACTTGTATTTTACGCTCACAAGAACAAGTCTTCAAGTTCTGTTCTATGTAAAGCTTTTTTTATTATCAAAATTTGCCTCTTGCAAAGATGTAAGTTGCCAAATAACTGAGATTATTTTAAAATGTTCATATTCATGTTTTATAACTAAAATCAGCATTATGTATTAATTTGTTTTGCTTTTTCATTTGGGGACTTTTATTGTTGTAATGCGGATTTTTCTGTCAAATATTCCACTTTGTTTCTTACTGAACTTTTATATATAAATTATAAAATGTTTCCCAAAACTGGAGTCTCTGTATTTGAATGGCAAGATTATCTCTTAAGAATTTTTGATTTGTCACTTCTGAATCCTATCGATTTCATTAGGAATGAAAACAATCTTTACATTGTCCACACTGAAGCTAGTGAGACTCATTGCCATTAGCCAGAGCTAGCCAAAATTAATCCCCCAAGTGATGGGAGACTCCTATGGCCATTTTGGTGGCCCTCAGTCATACCAGACTCCCTAGAACACCCATTTTCTGGCCAAAAAAAGGGATGAATTGCCTTTCCCAGAACTCTCCCAAGAATGGTCACAGGTTTAAATAGGTTGCAAGTGACCCCAGCACTGTTTAACATCAAATATTCCAGTTTTTCAAAACCAAGAATGGGCTTTTGGCCACTAATTTTCTCTGGTTTTGGCAGTCCCATGAGCATCCCGGGAGAGAGAAATGAGGCCCTGGACCTTCCACATTTGCTATCCCCAGTGGAAACAAAAGAAGATGAACTGAAGCGGCATGCTTCCTGGTTGAGTTGCAAACTAGAACTGAAATGGATTTAATTGGCATTGTTACCAGCTATTGTACACAAGATATTGGAGTGTAAATGTTATGTAAACAAAAACAAACTGTTACTTCTTGGTAGCAAAAGTATTCACCCCTTTGCTGTGACTTGCATAAATAAACTCTGGTGCTCCTCATTGCCTCCTGAAGTCAGATAAGTAATTGAATGGTATCTGGCTGTGTGCAGTCCAACGCTACATGACCTAAGATTAAAAATACCTTTTTATGGAAGATCGCAGAGTTTGTTAGAGAGCATATCTAAACAAACACCATTATGAAGACTAAAGAGCCATAAAACAAGTCTGGAAAAAAGTTGCACAGAAGCATATGAAACTAGGAACCTTCCACAGAGCACCATTTAATCCATTATTACAAAATGGAAAGAATATGGTTCAACCATGACTAAGTAAAGAGGACTGGTAATACCCAATAGAAGGGATATAGAGAAGAGACAAACTCTCAAGGTGCTGAAAAATTCATTTTTCTTACAAACAGCCCAGTGTGTTTCAGCATAGAAATATTTAATGGCCTTCTTCAGAAGAGTGCAGCTTTAAAACCACTAGCAGGAATTCCAAAAAGAGTGTTTCAAAGGTTTATGCTTCAGTTGCCAGGCATACGCTTTTGAGAAATTATATGGAATCCTGCAGGCCTTTTTAAAGTTGCTCTCTCCTGAAGAAGACCATGACATATTTCTAGACCAAAATGCATTGGGCTGTTTGTAAGAATAAAATCATCTTTTGCAGCATCCTGAGATTGTCTCTTATCTACATCCTCTCAACCAAGACTTTGGTTTCAGAAGGCTGTCCACCAACACCCAGTGACCACATAAGACATTAATTGGATAAGCAGCCAGAAGGCCAATGATAACTGAATAAGCTAAACAGATTGAGATGGGAGAGACAGTCCATTGCACAGCTTGTAGATGCTCCACAAAGGTGAGTTAAGTGGCAAGAGAAAGCCATTGCTGAAACAGCCTCATGTCAATGCTCTTTTGGAGTTTGCAAAAAGGCATATAAGAGACACAGCAAACATATAGATGATGGTTCCCTGATCTGATGAAAACTGAACTTTTTGACCTTGCTGCAAAACATCTGTGGCACGAAGCTAACAGTATTCATTGTCTTGAAAACTTGCCCATAGTGAAGCATGGTGTCAGCAGCTAAGTTTAGGGTTATGTTTGTCCTCAGCTGGGACTGGAAAACCAATAAAGATTTAAGATTGATTGGGCAATTAAAAAGGTAAAATATTTCATTTTTCAAGAAACCTGAAACAGACAAAGGCTTTCCTTCCAACTGGACGGTGACTAAATCCATAGTCGAAGTATCACTCAAGTGATTTAAAAACAAGAACCAGAATATCTGAAAATAGCCTAGTCAAAGGATAGTCCTCAGTCCATTTGAAAATCTGTGGTAAGACTTGCTCAGCAATAGTCCCCATCCATCCTAACGTGATTGCTGGCATGAAATTTTGCCAAAAATAATGCACAAAAATTGCAGTATCCTTATGTGCAAATCTGATAGAGGCATAATTTACAGTTTAGTCTAACTCGCTGCATAAAGCAGCTTAATTATCAAAAATGGAAAGAAGTTACTCTGTCTTCGTCATCATCGCCAGTCAATCATTCCTTCATGGCAGGGCTGGGTAGCTGTGACTTCCACATGTTGGACTGAGATTCCCAACAGCTTGGCCAATGGTGAGGGGTCATAGTTTTTGCAGTCTCATCTTTTTATTATTTCAACATGCAGTCATCAAATGGTAGATAATAACTGAGCAGGCATAGATCTGTCGCTTGTACATAAATGTACATACATGTAGAAACAATATCAAATGCCTTTCATATAATCTTTTATATTTGCCATTGGTGGACATAGTCAAAGAAAAGTGGAAATGCAATGCCTGAGGAAAAGTAGAGGGAAATGGGACAGAAGTGGACCTATTGGACCAATTAGATTTAAATGGGCAGATGGAAAAAACCTACTAAGGGCCTTTGCAGACTGCTAGAAATAGTGCAAATTGAGTCCACTTTAAGGGTTAGGGTTAGGGAATCATGGGAACTGTAGTTTATTGTGGCACCAGAGCTCTCTGACAGAGAAGGCTCAATGTCTCATTAAAAAAAATTCCCATGATTCCCTAGCACTACCCCTAACCCTTAAAGTGGACTCAGTTTGCACTACTTCTGGCAGTTTGCAAAGACGCTAAGACTGTTTCACAAAAGCTTATAAAAGACTGTATGAAGAGTCATAAGTTTCTTATTTGACATAGAATCATAGAGTTGGAAGAGACCCCAAAGGCCATCCAGTCCAACTCCCTGCCATGCAGGAACTCAAAGCATCCCTGACAGATGGCCATCCAGCCTCTGTTTAAAGACCTCCAAGGAAGGAGACTCCACTATCTGAGGGAGTGTGTTCCACTGTTGAACTGCCCTTACTGTCAGGAAGTTCCTCCTAATGTTGAGGTGGAATCTCTTTTCCTGGAGCTTGCACCCATTGTTCTGAGTCCTAGTCTCTGGAGCAGCAGCAAACAAAGTAGCGCCCTCCTCAATATGACATCCCTTCAAATATTTAAACAGGGCTATAAAAGATGAAACATCTTTTACTCAAATGTATTGCTTTCAACTTGTGTTTTTTAGGGTCAGGGTAACTTATTTTAATATCTGATAGCACAGCCCCAATGAGTGTACTACAGTGTTCTGTTTGGTTTCAGTCAAGTTGAAATGATTTCTGAATTTCACCTACACAAAAAAGTAGGAAACACCATGTTGGATTAGACCAAAGGCCTATCTAGTTCAACATTCTGTTCATATGATGGCCAGTCATTTTTCTATAGGAACCCAGTCAAAAGGGGCATAACAGCCACTGGAGCCCTCCATCTTGCACTTCCTGGCAACTGAAAAAAGAGACAAACTGCCTCTGATATTACCAGTGGTGTATAGCCCTTCTAATTAGTAACTATTAAGGGACCCACCCTCCATCAATTTATCCAATCCCTTTTTTAAATTTACATTCAAAAGGAATCTGTAACATACTATAATGTTCTAGTACAACAAAAGCAGAAAAATAGAACACAAAAATAAATACATTAGTCATAAATTTCTATATAAGCTGACCAAATGTCCAAATATAAATCTATGCATAATTCGTTGAAATGTTGCAAGTGTCGTCAAACCTTCTATCCACTGGATCAGAGGTGGGGAAGATTGTCTTTCTCCTGCAGTGTGGAGAGATAATACTTTGTGCTGGGTCTGGCTCCTCCCTCATGCTTCATAGGCATGGCTTCAACCTCTCAATCAACTTTACCAACCTAAGAGGCAGGGTCAGTTCCGCCTTCTCGGTTCCATCTGCCTCAGACTTTTAGCGCTCCAGCTAAAGTTTGAGTTTGTGTCAGGATCACTGGCAGAACATTGCCATTATTACCTGAGCCTTTACCACCCTAACGGGAACAGTCAGTCTCAGCTCCAGGTATTGCTTTCATTGGTTGTAGAACCATTATTTACCTTAGCCTTTACCACGCTAACAGGCATAGTCAGACAAAGTGTCATGATGAATGCATACAATTCAGATCTCTCCTCAAAGAAGGAGTTTGTAATTGACTGTGTGCCTGAGCAAGCACCTGCAGGGTGCATGGAAGGATCAGGTTTTCTGAGGCTCTGGTGTTGGGTCTTGCTGCTGCTCAGGCAGCAGTGAAGGACTGTATGACATCTCATGCTGGTACAGGCTATATGAAGGAGCTCACGGGCATGACTTTGAGCATGTGTGCATGTCTGTGTGCATGGCAGATGTTCTCACTTCCTTCTCTTCATGGTTTCTGTGACTCACACAACTGGGTATTCCTGCACCTGCTCAGTGCATATTCAGAACCTCCTAGAATAGCTAAGAAGATTTTTTTAGCTCCACCCACCCTTAGCATACTCCACCCACCGACTGTAGCATGCTTCCATCCTCTGGGATGTATCTGTGACCCTTAATACTGGAACCTTCTCCCTCAAAGCAACCAATAGAAAAGAAAAAGCATAAGAAAAGGGAATACTCCAAATAGGGAGGTGCTGGTTTAACAGAAGGTTAATCTCTGCCTTGGCCCTCTGGAATAGAAAAATCTTCAGTACAAGCTGTTTCTTTGGCCACATGCCATAGCTCACCTGCAAAATCATTGCAAATTGTGCAAATACATGTTGGTCCTGAATCTGAAGGGAAGATTGTTGAGTCGCCACACCACAAACACATTGATCTGGCTTGTTCACCTCTCCAGTTCGATGAACTGCTGTGTCTCGAGACTTGTCTCAATCTCATGAAGATGTACAGCTGATTTCAGCCTAGAAATGTTGGCATATTGTCAATTACTCCATATCCTCCTCAGTCGTACACTCCCGAGTATTGGGAGAGGTTGATTTTATCATGTTCACAACACGAATTCAGGGATGAAGTTCAATAGTGTAATGATTTGAGATACCACTATGGTTATTGGCATGGCTCTACTCACAGCAGACACCATTCACTGCATTGTCATTTATCAAGAGATGATTTCTACAACACACTAGGCTTGATACTTTGTGGACTCTGGCTATCTCTATGATGTGCCCTATCACCATGTGGCTCATCAATACTCTTAGTAGATAATCCAATCCCTACCTAACTCTGTGAACTTCCAATCTGTTCCAGTTACATGCTTCCATCACTGTTTCTGCACCCTCAATAATCAAGTCCCAGATTCAACAACAATAATGGATTTTTGTAGGTTTTTCAGGCTGTGAGGCCGTGTTCTAGAAGAATGTTGTAGCCTCACAGCCTGAAAAACCCACAAAAACCTATGGATGCTGGCAGTGAAAGCCTTCAACAACAACAATGGACTTAGGAGCCACCTGCCCAACAGGCCCAGGTACTTCAAGATGAGACTCCACAAGAATGTCCTCCATCAGCCCCACCAAGACTTTCTCAGAAACCACTGCTAAGTCCTCCAAGATGGTCTCCCTCTCCAGCTTACACTGATGTGACTTCAGATTTTGTTTCCTCTGATGTTTCTGCTGAACAATCACCTTCATGATATTTAGTTGAGCAAGAGTTACCTCCTGCACTGATATGAAGACATTCTCTGAGCAAATGCTGAGGATGGCAAATGCCTTCAAACTACAGTTCATACAGCAGAAGATTGAAATTAGCAGCCCTGATTACCATGGGATCCAGACGAAAGTTCATTGATTCCCTTCCTCCCTTCTCTCCTGATGATCTCGAGTCATTCATAGATAACCCCTTTCACCATCCCATTCACATACCATAAGATTGATAACCTCTATCGGATTCTGATACAGTCTGGCTTCTGGAACACCCAAGACTGCTTCCACCCAATCAGCCAAAAAGGTCATAAGTTGGACTTATTGGCCAAAAAAAAATTACTTCTCTTCAGCCTTGGGTCTTTGCGTCACTAACTACATGGTGTGCATGGAGGCCTATCAGCAGAACCTGTGGGAGAAGCTTCTGCCATTGCTGGATAAACTCCCTGACAAAAGTGCTTAGCCAATGCTTTACAGGCTGAGGTCCATTCCCTTGCTAGTCAGCAGATCAATTCATCTTGCCACATCGCTAGTTTTTCTGCAAAGGTCCTGGCAGGAGCTGTGGTACTGTGGATACACACCTAGCTAAAATATTCCAGATTGTCCTCTCCGGCCAAGGCCACAATCAGGGACATGCCATTCAATTAATCCAGTCTTTTCAACAAGGATATAGATGAGAAGCTTGAATTCAAACAAAAAAATAAGGTCCACTGTGAGAAAGTATGACATGCTTTCTTATTCACAGTCTTCTTCCAGGGCTTGGTTTGGGTGGCAACGTTCATCCTCTAGGCAAAGACATTCCTTCAGCCCGGTAGCAATAGAGCAGCCTTGGTATCCTTCCTAGTCTTTCACTCCTCTGGGAAGCGTCACACCGCAACATCAAAATACCACTTGTCCTTCAAGAAAAGGGACATTTTTTACTTTTCTTCTTCTTCTTCTTTTCATGCCAACTCCAACCTTTGACAACAGATTCGCCCAATACCAACAGGCCATGGTTACCACAAACACCTAGGTCATCAACATCATCTGCAAGAGGTGTGCCATTGAGTTCAAGGAGTATTCCCTGACAGGGATAATCCATGTAACTCCCCCTTCTGACATTTTCCTTGACAAGGTTGCTATCTTACTTGACAAAGGTGCTACCAAACTCATCCCTATGACAGTGATATTTGGGGGGGGGGGTTCTCCCATTATTTCATCATCAGCAAGAAAGAGGGGGTCTTCAATCCATTCTGGACCTCAGAGATCTCAATGCCTGCATTCCTCTCAGGCACTTCAGGTTGGTTACCTTCTCATCCATCCTTCCCCTGTTGCAAAGGAGAGAGTGGTTCATGACCCTTGATCTCAAAGATGGCTATTTTCATGTTAGTATTCAACCATTGCAGTGACAATTCCTAAAATTTGCTATGGGAAGAAGAGCTTCTCAGTTCCACATCCTTCCTTTCGATCCTTCCATAGCATCCCAGATGTTCACAAAATGTATAGTTATGGTTGCTGCCTGGCTGAGACAGAAGGGGATCATCTTGTACTGTTTGTTTGTTTGTTTGTTTTTAATATTGTAAGCCACCCTGAGTCCAGTTTTGGGGGAATGGCAGGATATTAATATAATATAATATAATAGTTATTTTCCAACTAGGTCTTGGTGGCCAAATCATGTCACCAATTGATTGAACATATCAGCTATATCCTTAACCTTCTCAACATTCTCAGCTTCATCGTCAGCCTCAAAAAGTCCTGTCTCATACTGGCTCAGAGGATGAAGGTCATCAGAGCAATTCTAGACTCCAATTTGGCTACAATTTACCTCCCAGAGGAGAGATTTTGTACTCTGATACAGACAATTTCAAGATGTCAACATTCCTGCAGGTTGCCAAGCATGGCTAATTCAGGTCCTGCTGAGCCACATGGCTTCCACCACTGTGGTCATCTTGATCCTTTCATTGAAAAAGCTGTCTCCATCTCAAGCTCAGATTCATGTCTGTGATTTCCTTCTTTCCCTCTGCTAAAGTGTTATTTTGCTTCCATCTCCTCATGTTTCCAGTTGTCTGGCCAACCTTCCTCCTTTCAGGATCTGATGGCAAAGAAATTCCTCAAAGGTTACAAAAACCTGCACCCACCTGTATCAGGCCCAGCTCCCATGTGGAGTTTGAAACTCATGTTGTCGCAGCTATCTAAGAAGCCCTTTGAAACCATGGTATCCTGCATTCTGAGACTACTCACCTGGAAGACCGCCTGTCTTGTGGCTACCACTTCTGTGAGGGGAGCTGGATAATTATGTGCACTAAGAGTTGATCTATCTTACTTGTGTTTCCATCTAGACAAGATTGTCTTCCGCCCCAACATCTCCTTCTTCCCAAATATTGCTTCATCCTTTCACCTAATTGAGGGCATTGTTTTGTCAGCATTTATGCAAACCTCTACCTCTAGTTTTAAACATGCTCTACATTTCCTGGATATATGTAGAGCCCTAGCCTTTTATGTTGAATGGACGTTGAACTCAAGAAAGACTAAAAGACTCTTTGTATGCTACTCGGATTCTAAGCTAAGCCAACTGATGTCAACACAACGATTTTCTAAATGAGTGGTTTCTACAATTCATCTTGCCTACAAACTGTCTAGGAAAGAAGTACCCATTCAACCCATCCATTCAAATCTGAGCTCGTTCCTCCAGAGTGGTAGCTACCACTTCTGTATTCCTGACTGGTATACTGCTAGATGATGTGTGCAGGGCTGCTGAGTAGTCACAATCATTGACCTTTATATCACACTAAAGATTGGATGCTCGTTCCAAATCTGATGCAACTTTGGGAGAGTAGTCTTACTGTCAAACTTAAAGTAAAGTTAGTATTTTTAATGCTGTCTGGGTGAGGGCACTGTTGACTTGTGTTTAATAAAATCTCATGTTTGAAATGTTACATTTTTATGTTTCTGTCATGACACTCCCTCCTCCTTGTGTGGGTAACTTGTTAGTCTCCCAGTTGTGTCACTCATAGAGACCATGAAGAAGGAGAATGAGTTGCATACCTGTAACTAGTTCTTTGAGTGGTAATCCTGAACTCACACAAACCCGCCCATCCTCCCCTCTTAATGCATCCTGCCTTTTGGATTCCTTGGATGCTGCCACATGATGTCTTTGGGAACAGAGGTAAACGAGCAGCAACAGTGACGGATAGACCTGAGTGTGGGTATAGCTACCACTAGAATACTTGGCTAATGATTCTAGAAGGTTCTGAAGATGCACTGTGCAGGTACAGGATATCCCAATTGTGTAAATTCACAATGACCACTCAAAGAACTACAGTTACAGGTTTGCAACCTGTCCTTACTAACAGGATGCTACCCTAAGTCTCTGTGGCTTCTAGACTGGCTGTCACTTTAAGCACATAACTTATAACCAACAACCCCATTCATTCTGCCTCTTTCTGTCTTATACACAGACAGAACCAATCAATCCATTCTCTCTTATACACACCTGTGCTGTAATAAGTGACTAGATAGGGTCACTGAGGGTATAAATATATACATTTAAAATTTTAAAAAGACTTCATTAATCATAGGTAAATGTAATGACCAAGACCTTTAAATCCAGCCCCAAACGCCAACGTGCACACGGAGGCAGCAGAGGGGCTTGGGAGCCATCCCAGCAGGAGAGGGAGTGGCGGAGAGTCACCGAAGGGCTTGGACTGTCCCTTT
>CM034708.1:101685896-101698400 GCA_020142125.1 Phrynosoma platyrhinos
ACTCAATTTGCACTATTTCTGGCAGTCTGCAACCCCCCTGAGTCTCTACCAAATCCAGTCAAGGGTTACGATTTCAACCTGGCATTTGGGTTCCAGCCACTTTGAATCTTTAAGAAACCAAATCCCCTGAAAGCTAAAAGTTGGCTTCACTGGGATCTGCTTGTAGAAGGGGAACCTGAGCTTTTGCCCAGTAATATCGGACTTTATCAAAATCAGTCAGTTGCAACAGAGCATACTAAAAAAACTATTTGAAACTAACTACATACATTGCAACAGAGCATACGAGTAGGAAGGGTTTTTGGTTTTTTTAAATGTGATCATTTCTCTCGTCTTTTTCGCGATCTAAAGAACCAAGGTGGCATAGTGGTTTGAGCATTGGGCTCTGACTTTGGAGACCAAGCGTCGATTCCCAGCTCTGACATGAGACCCATGGGGTGACCTTGGGCAAGTCACATGCTCTCAGCCTCAGGGGGAGACAACCCTCCTCTGAACAAATCTTGCCAACCATGATAGGTTATAGGGTCGCCCTGAAACGGCCTGAAGGCACACAACAACAGCTTTCTTTTCCAAAGGGATGCCAGGTTGCGATCCTGAACATGCTGACTTTGGCACTAAGGGCCTTTGCAGACTGCCAGAAATAGTGCACATTAAATTGAGGCACTGCCCTGGCTCAGTGCTAGGGAATCATGGGAACTGTAATTTATTGTGGCACCAGAGCTCTCTCACAGAGAAGGCTCAATGTCTCAGAAAAAAATACAATTCCCATGACTCCCTAGCACTGAGTCAGGGCAGTGCCTCAATTTAATGTGCACTATTTCTGGCAGTCTGCTTTGGCACTAAGTCCCAGGGAGTTTAATAGGATTTACCCAGAAGCAAATAAGAACCCTGCAGTCCTCTTCGACTGGGAAATCAACAGCCTGCTTGGATTGATTTCCATCGGAGGAGGGTAGGAATCTCACCGTATCTTCTCCGATGGAGATTTGGAGATCTCTTCTGTCTGGGTCTCCATCAACCTTTGGTGCCTGGGAACTCAGCTCTGGTGCCGCTCTCCACTATACTTTTCCTGGGGTTGCACCGTTACTTCTTCCCAAAAGAGTAAATTTTATTCTCCTTTTGCAGCCTGGCTTGTTTGTCCTTTTGGCTGTCCATGGGATCCTCCTTTCGTTCCTCGGGGCGTTTGGAGGCGAGTGAAGGTGTGTGTGTGTATGTGAACAACCAGAAGATTTGGGAATAAAAAGGTGACAAAGGCTGGGATCTTATACTTGGGTGTAAGCCCCGCCGATCCCAGTGCCACTTACTTTTGAGTAGATGAGTATCGAAACCGGTACTGAAATCATTTCCCAATTTTATACAATCCGATCCCTTGGATCCTTTCAATTGTGGATCGGGTGCCACTTAAAAAGCATCTCCTGTTTGCTCCGGATTTAATATAGTGGGCCTTCTAGTTAGGAAGAAAGACTGAAACCAGGGTGACCTCTTTTTCCAGGGCGTGCCCTACATGTCAATCTTCTGTCCGGGAGGAATTCCAAAGTGTCCTCCATTTGGAGCAGGACTAAGAAGAAGCCCATTGAGTAACGCACCACCTTTGCTCTTCCATTTCCAGAAATGCATCTATTACTTGGCAGTCTGTTGCAAGTTTGGGGATCGGGTGAATCCTTCTAGAAATCTCTTTATTTCCTAGGATCATCCCCAGCAGACAAGACTTGCCCGCTTTTTTGCAACCTTTTTAGGCAATGGGCTACTTGGGGACACAATGCCAAGGTTTTTTTTTCCCCCTTCAGCCCAGTGGACAAATGAAAGGAGTAATTTAAATGTAGATTCAGCTTGTTGGTAGCAAAGTACAGTTTCAAGCATTTGTGTTGCTCAGATGTCTCTAGGTACATTGCAAGCCAACAAGGCACTTTAACAACGGTTCATCTGAAAAATACAGTTGAGTACATAATAAAATGCAGCTCATCTAATATAGTTATGACATGTATTTATATTAGTGTTTTTAGCTTTTATTTTGCAACGGCCTACATTTTTCTCGATTTTAGCTTTGACATTTTAGTTTTTTTTTTTGGCAAGGCCCTACATCTTCACCTATATTTTATGGGCCTTGTCCTCCTTTGCAGTGAGGACATCTGGTCCCATTGACTGAAACCCACCTGTGCCAGATCCTATATGCTTGGATTCCCTGGAGACTGATTTAGATTTAGGAAGAAGCCCTAGGCCTAAATAGCCCCAATCTTCCCCCTTCTTGCAAGGTGGGCCCACCCTTAACAAAATTTGGGGTTTATTTTTGTTGGAGTATTAGCATCAATGCTTGTGTGTAGTTCTATGTTTCCCTTTGAGAAGGGGTAGTGTCTTTTGCACAAAAGCACTGATGTAGATCTCTATGGTCATTTGGTCAGCGTGTCTATAAAGTGGTCACTTCCCATATCCCTCCTCTTTTCTGGGGATCTCTTCCTGGGGTAATACACTTTTGTAATTCTTTGTTTGGAAGCACACTTTCCTGCCAGCTCTTATCAAGCATGGACCCAGAAACCAGCCTTTGCTCCTAAAGATGTTTTTCTTCTTACTTTCACACATAGATGTCAGCTATTGAGGGACCTAGTCTGTACCAAAGTATAGTTTTCTCTACTGAGTAGCTATTTTGTAGAACCTAGATGTAACAATAAAGCAAGTTTTCTTTTTACTTACCTGATGTATCCTGTTTATTTACCAGAAGCTCAGATCTAGTTCTTTTTTTTAACCAAATACCTGTGGAGGACACGCTTGCTGCTGTTGCTGCTTCTGCTGCTGCTAAACTGATTTAACCACAAATAACCAAACCATAATTTTAGCAATTTTAAAATAGCAGACCATTGTCATGCCTTTTTGGAAGCCTTTCCCATTTCTTGCACATCATTGTTGAAATTGCGCACAAAGAGGCAACAAGGAATGCTATGGAATTCTGGGAAGTGTCATTTGTTGCCGCACCAGAATTCCACAGCATTGAGCCATGGTGGAAGTTGAAGTGGTATCAAACTGATTGTTTCTGCAGCAGTGTGGATGTAGCCAAACTGACTCTGTACAGACTGCCAGAAATAATCTAGTTTGAGGCCACTTTAACTGCCTTGGCTCAATGCTAGGGAATCATGGGAACTGTATTTTATTGTGACACCAGAGCTCTCTGACAGAGAAGGCTCAATGTCTCAGAAAAAAAAAATCAATCCCCATGATTCCCTAGCATTGAGGCAGGACAGTTAAAGTGGGCTCAAACTGGATTATTTCTGGCAGTCTGTTCAGTCCCTCAGTTCCCATATCTTCAATATGGGGATAATATTTTGGAAATCTACTAGGGTGACCTTGGTCAGGTCACACATTCTCAGCCTCAGAGGATGGCAATGGCAAACTTGCCAAGAAAACCCCACGCCTTAGGATCACCCTAAGACACACACCAATGACAATATTAGTCTACATGGCAGATTGATAATATTATTATTGTTGAAGAAGTTCTTTCTCTGGATTACAGCTCCCAGGATTTCCACCCATACTAGTTGGGGAATTTGGATGTTTAAAAAAAAATTCCTCAGGCTTTGCACCAAACCTTTTGCAACATACTGAACCTCTTTTTTAAAAACAACAACAACAACAACAACAACAACAACAAACCAGTAAATATAGTAGTAATAGGTTGTATCTGCTTCATTCCCTTCCAGTTCTAGTAATAGATCTGGTTCCATTTCCTTTGGTGCGCCTGCAATATTGAAGCTGTTGTTGTGTGGTTACAGATTGATGGAGACCCTAAGGCAAATCTGATGCCACAACAAACTCCAATCCCCAGAATTCCATAACACTGAGCCATGGCAGTTAAAGCGGTGTCAAACTTTTGGTCATTTCTGCAGTGTGGATGCTGCCATAGAAATCTGTTCCTGAGGCTGCAGTGCGACCCTGATAGCTTCAGCATTGCATTTACCTGGGAACTCATAATTGCAATATATAGGCTTGGAGGAAAAGATGATAGGAGGAAAATCAATGCATTTGAGAGAATGTGGTGCTGGAGAAGAGAGTTGAGGATCCCATGGAGAGCCAAAAGGACAAACAAGTGGGTCCTAGAGCAGATCAAGCTGGAAACCTCCCTGGAAGCCAAGATGACCAAACTGAGACTGTGGTACTTTGGACACATCATGAGAAGGGAGGACTCTTTGGAAAAAACAATAATGCTGGGAAAGGTGGAGGGAAGTAGGAAGAGAGGAAGGCCACATGCTGCCAGATGGATGGAGTCTATTAAGAAGTCATGGGTATGGGATTGCATGGCTATGGGATTGCAGAATTTAAGGGTATGGATTGCAGGATTTAAGGGTATCATGGGTATGGGATTGCAGGATTTAAGCAGAGCAGGGCAGGACAGAGGGTCTTGGTGATGTCTCATCCATAGGGTCCATAGGGTCACCATGAGTCGAGGGCAATTAACAATGACAACAAAAGGATCAGGGCTTGGGATCTTAAGGGACTCTTTGGTTGAGAAATTACCACAGGATTATTTCAGGGCGATCCTCCTCTGAACAAAGCCCACTTGGGATTCCCATACAGTTAACCAGGGATTGGGAATCAGGTGGCTCTCCAGATGTTGTCAGACAACAATTCCCATCAGCCCTTAAGAGAATAGCCAGTGGTGAGGCACCGAAAAGAGCTACAGTCCATCAACATCTGGAGGGCCAGATCTTGACCACTCCCCACCATTTGGTGGCAGGATCAGAAGTGTCCATAAAGATAGATGGGGTCACACTATAGGAGGCCCAACACGAAAGGCAGTGTATTTAGTGGTTAGAGAGCCACAGTCTAGGTCTCTGCCTTAAAACTCTCCAGCAGTTTAACAGGAATGGTTTGGGACAAATACAAGGGGTGGAGGAAGATTCTTGTAACCCATTCTGGGGTACATAGAGGTGTTAAAATTACGGGTTTGGTTACTTTGTGGTTAAATTGGTTTAACAGCAACAGCAACAAGCATGTCCCCCACAGATATTTGGTGAAAACAACTAGATCTGAGTTTCTGGTAAATAAACAGGATACATAGGTAGGTAAAAAGAAAACTTACTTTATTGTTACATCTAGGTTCTACAAAAATCACTACTCTGTAGAGGAAACTATATTTTGGTACATACTAAATAGCTGTGTGCAAGTCAGAAGAAAAACATCTTTAGGAGCAAAGGCTGGTTTCTGGGTCCATGCTTGATAAGAGCTGGCAGGAAAGTGTGCTACCAAACAAAGAATTATAAAAGTGTATTACCCCAAGAAGAAACCCCCAGAAAAGAGGAGGGTATGGGAAATGACCACTTCACAGACACGCTGACCAAATGGCCATAGAGATATACATCAGTGTTTCTGTGTAGAAGACACTGCCCTTTCTCAAAGGAAAGCATAGAACTACACACAAGCATTGATGCTGATACCCCAACAAGAGGAAGGGTGAGCTAAAAGAGTAAGATAAAGTAAATAATATCTACAGGTCACGTTCTCTCAGCCTCAGAGGATGACAATGGCAACCCTCCCTCTGAAGAAATCTTTCCAAGAAAACCCCATGATAGGGTTGCCGTAAGTCAAAAAAGACTTGGAGGCACAGAACAACAAACATCTATTAGTTAATTCCAAGTGCTGAGCAAATTACATACAATGTCCTGCTCTTATGCAGAATTTTAAAATATCTTTATTATCATGCTAACTTATTTTCTTGTTAATTGTAAGGGATGTAAAGGTGGTAATTGTAATTCTGAGACAGAATGGATTCTGTGCATGGTCTAAAGTGCACGGACCAAAGCTTGTGGCGTGCCATTAATGCTAATAAGGAAACTAAGGCCAACCTATCACAGGTTTTTTTTTGGGGGGGGGTTGCAAGATTTCTTCAGGGGAGGTTTGCCATCACCTTGTCTTGAGGCTGAGAGAATGTGACTTGCCCAAGGTCATCCAGTGGGTTTCATGGCCAAGCTAGGATTCAAACCATGGTTTCCATAATCCAGTGCTCAAGCTGCTAGGCCATGCTGGCTTTCAATAAAGAAACTCCAGGTCATTCATTTATGTTTTTTAAGTCTAGGCAGCAGATCTAAAGCAGTGGTTCCCAAACTGGTCCTCCAGATGTTTTCAGATCCCCTCTGTTGGCCAAGCTGGCTGGGGCTTCTGGGAAGTGAAGTACCAAACAGCTGGAGGACCAAAGTTGGGGAACCACTGGTCTAAAGGATTACAGTTCTGGGGAGAGAAATTATCTGCTTATGTTCAGAGGCAGTAGAAATCAAGTCCATAGGTTTGTATGTTTTTTTAAAACATTAAGATGATCTCCACCCCATATATATATATATATATATATATATATATATATATATATATATATATTTGTTGTTGTTAACTGCCCTTCCCCAGCATTATTGTCTTTTCCAAAGAGTCCTCTCTTCTCATGATATGTCCGAAGAAGTACCACAGTCTCAGTTTGGTCATCTTGGCTTCCAGGGAGGTTTCCAGCTTGATCTACTCTAGGACCCATTTGCTTGTCCTTTTGGCTCTCCATGGGATCTCAGCACTCTTCTCCAGGACCACGTTATCTCAAAGGAATTGATTTTCTTCCTATCATCTTTCTTAATTATTCAGCTCTCACACGTATAAATGCCAATAAGGAATACAATGTCTTGTATGATTCTAACTTTTGTGCTGAGTTGTATATCTTTGCATTTTCGAATATTTCCTAGTTCTTTCATACCCCCCTCCCATTCTTAGTCTTCTTCTGACTTCCTGACTGCAGTCCCCAGTTCTATCAATGTACAGAGGCAGATAAAGGACTGTCCCTGGCTTTCCACTCCATCAAATGCATTTGGAGGAAGGAGACTTCAGACTAGGGGCCTTTGCAGACTGCCAGAAATAGTGCAAATTGAGTAAGGGTTAGTGCTAGGGAATCATGGGAACTGTAGTTTATTGTGGCACCAGAGCTCTCTGACAGAGAAGGCTCAATGTCTCAGAAAAAAAAAAATTCCCATGACTCCCTAGCACTAACCCTAACCCTTAAAGTGGACTCAATTTGCACTATTTCTGGCAGTCCGCAAAGGCCCTAGGAAAGCTCCTGCTGCCAACCTCTTGCAGTTCGCCTCAAAGGGGCTACAAGGTCTCTTAACAGACTGATGCACCCCATTCATTCCAGGGCCCGGGGCCTCTGAGCATGTGCAGAATGCCCTCTCCTCTGCAAGATGAAGGAGCTTCCAGGCCAGAAGGCGTGACTCCTGCTTGGATCCCCTGGTAGCAGTGGGTGAGGCTCTTTCATACCCTCAGTTTGCTTTCTCCTGTCAAGGCTCATTTGCTGCTCCAGCTTTGCTGCCAGGGCTTGACATCCATAATGAGCGCTAATCAGGCCCATGATTGTCGCCACCCGCCCAGAGATTGCCAGAGATCGCCTTTCAGGGCCCTAATGAGGGACAATTACTGGCTCCAATTCCAGGCAGGATGAAGTTGACACCTCCAGCCCAGCCAGAGGGGAGGGTTGCCCTGGGCTCAGGCTCCAAGGATCGGAGGGAAAGAGGACCCCTGAGCATCTGCAGAGGGCCTGCCTTGCCTTGCCCCCCCTCCCAACTATAATAATAATAATAATAATAATAATAATAATAATAATAATAATAATTATTATTATTATTATTATTATTATTATTATTATTATTATTTATATCCTTCTTATTGACAAACAATCCAAAGCATCAACCTCCATCTCTGCTCACCTTAAGAGAAATGTTGGGAAGGGGAGGCTGCACTTTAACAAGTGATAAATGGAAACATGCACAGCGAGCTATGTTGGCCATTTAGCAAATTCAAACAGAAACCCACCTAACTGTGATGCCTTTCTTGGCCAGCCGAAATGCACAATACACTCTTTGCAAGCTTTCGAAGCTCCACAGGTTTCTTCCTCAGGCAAGATGTTCCAAACCAAACCATTGGCGATGTCAGCGATACCTTTCTTGGCCAACCGAAATACGCAATATCCTTGTTGCAAGCTTTCAAAGTTCCACAGGTGTCTTCTTCATCAGGAAAGATGTTCCAAACCAAACAGGAGCAAAACAGTTGGAGATGTCAGTCATACCTTTCTTGGCCAACCAAAATGCATAATATCCTTGTTGCAAGCTTTCAAAGCTCCATGGGCTTCTTCCTCCTCAGGCAAGATGTTACAAACCAAACAGGAGGAAAAAAGTTGGAGATGTCAGTGATACCTTTCTTGATGAACCAACATGCACAATATATTCGTTGCAAGCTTTCGAAGCTTCAGGGGTTTCTTCCTCAGGAAAGATGTTACAAACCAAACAGGAGCAAAACCATTGGAGATGTTGGTCAGATGCCTTTGTTTCAGTCTTTAGTGAAGATGGTATATGGTAGAGAGGATATCTTTTGCAGCCAGGCTCCTTCTCCTTCTCACCATGTGGGTATAGGGAGATTTTTCCAAGTCTAGGAAATTTAAAATCTATTTGCTTCTCAACAGGGACCTCTTTTGCAATCCAATCTGTCTCTATTCCATACACACAGAAATAATGCAGCTTGATGCTGCTTTAGCTGTCGTGGCTCAGTGTGATGGAATGCTGGGATTTGCAGTTTAGTGAGATATTTAGCCAAGGGTTCAGGGATTCCCAAACTTTGGTCCTCCAAGTGTTTTGGACTTCAGCTCCCAGAAGCCCCAGCCAGCTCAGTCAACGGTCAGGAATTCTGGGAGTTGAAGTCTAAAACATCTGGAGCACCAAAGTCTGGGAATCACTGTGACAGTGTCACAACATACTACAAATCCCAAAATTCCATAGGATGGAGCTGTGGCAGTTAAGGTGGGGTCAAACTGCAGGATTTTTGCAGTGCAGATGTAGCCCCTAGGTAAGGCGTCCAGGTGTAGAAACAATATACTGCATCTTCCAGTGATGCCAGAGGGAAAGGTCCTTCCTCTCAAAGTGAGCTTCTTCTATTGGACCAACTTGCAGGAAACTTTGATCTGAGCCAACTCCTGTGCCATCTGAATTTCAACTCAGTAAATCCCACTAAATTCACTGGAGACAATTTCCAGTTAAGTGTAGCTCCTCTTGCAGCTCTAACTTTGTTGCTGGATACCTTCAAGCTGCTTCAGACTTAGGGTGACCCTATCATAGAGGTTTCTCAGCAAGATTTGTTCCGCCATTGCCTTCCCCTGAGGCTGAGAGTGTGTGACTTGCTCAAGGTCAACCAGTGGGCTTCATGGCTGAGCTGGGAATCGAACCCAGAGTCTTGGTCCAACACTCAAACCTTTACGCCACGCTGGCTCACAATGGAGACATACATTGAAACCTTCCTAATTCCCAGGCCCTTGGCTGCTTAAGGAACGCTTTGTACAGTACTCACTTTCTTTCTCTCAGAAATTGTGGGATATTATCATGCTATATAATAACGCTTATTATTATAACACTTAAACGCTTATAATAATAAGCGTTATTATATAGCATGATGATAATAATCTTGGCTGTGCCCAAACTATGGAAATTCCCTCCCAGGGGAGGCTCACTAGCACACACACCCCTCTTTTCTCCATCAGGACTTTTTATTTCTGTTGGCCTTTGGCTTTTCATTGGTTGTGAAGAAAGTCTTTTTTTAAATGGAGTGTGCTGGACCTTGGCATCTTATGTTTTTAAAATGCTTCTGAATCCTTCTCAGTCAATTTACAGCATGAATTTTAATAGCACTGCCTATTTAATGGTTTTTAAACTTTTGAATTATACATTGTTTTTGGTTTATTTTGTTTTTAACTTACAGTGTAAGAGGCTTTGGGTCCCATACTGGAGGAAAAGGGGGGGGGGAGTTGAATTAAAATACCTAAAGAAAATGCTATCCTTTATTAATACTGCTGCCTTACCTCCAGTGAATTCAATACAGTGAATTATTTATTTCATTTCATTTGCATTATACCACTTTTTTCCTCACAGTAACTTATACAGGAAGATTAAGGGCCTTTATAGACTGCCAGAAATAATGCAGCTTGAGACCACTTTAACTGTCTTGGCTCAGTGCTAGGGAGCCATGGGAACTGTAGGTATTTTCTGAGACATTGAGCCTTCTCTGTCAGAAAGCTCTAGTGCCACAATAAACTACAGTTCCCATGATTCCCTAGCACTGAACCAGGGCAGTTAAAGTGGTCTCAAGCTGCATTATTTCTGGCAGTCCGTAAAGGCCCTAAGTTGAGAAAGGCTGGTTGGCCAAGCAAGTGAGTATCATGTGAGTTTGATCCCTCTGTAGAGACTCATAGAAGGCAATGCCAAATCACCTCTTTGTATTCCTTGCCTAAGAAAACCCCATGAAATTAGTGGGGTTTCCATAGGTTGACGGGAGACTTGACGGCACCCACAACCAGAGCTTTATTTCCTAAGTCCCAGTCCATTACTTTCAGAATGCCTCTCAGAAGGAAGACCACTTCATGTGTGTGTGTGTGTGTGTTTACATGTTGTATGAAAAGCATAAAAAGACACTTCATGGCCCTTTATTTGTTTCACTGTTTTCAGCGTTTCAATCCCCAAATCAGCAATTCATACCCATGTTACCCAAAGTACTTGTAATTTCATATGCTACCCATAGTTCCTCTGATATCAAAATTGAGGAATTCCCTAATGACCTCCAGATGCAAAGTCTTTGGCTCCCATGATTTGGGCAGACCCCCTCCCCTTATGCAGATCTCACAGATAGTCTCGGAGAGTTGTGGAAGGGATTCTCCTCAATGGGCTTTTGATGGATGCTTTATGTCAGCCAGGCACCAGCACCCTGGGACATCAAAAGGTGTAATGTACCCCAACTTTACAGCACCCAGGCACAAACATCCACGGACATCAAAGGTGTGGTGTCCTCCAAGATTTACAACCCCCCCCCTCTCATCGGAAAGAGCATTTTGACACCTTGCCCTGGGAAAGGGGCTTCTCGGATGACAAATGCCAACTACAAAGGAGATCCTATGCATGGCACCTTCACCATCATTATTGCTCTTTTGCCTCCATGGCCCCTTTTGGGTCTATATAAACCCAGGATTTTGACCAGTCGGGTGTGCTAACTCTGAGATCTAAAATGACTCCATGTCACTCCGATCTTTGAGGCTAGTCACCGGCAAGTCCACTCAACCTAGGCTGCAGAGTTAGACTTGCCCCCCCCACACCATCTCACATCTCATTCGCTTCTCCGGAGGAAGATTTACATCTTGGTAAGCATCACCATTAGTAAAGCCTGCTTTCTGTTCCAATCTCCAACCCTACTTTTCCTGGAGCCTTGAATGAGTGTGTGTGTGTGTATGCGCAGCGGATGTGTTTCCCCCTATTTCAATAAACTGGATATTTAGTTTGGTAATATCAGTCTCAGCCTCATTTCTTGGAATCCTCTGGTCTCTTGGTATAAACATTGGGAGAGCGGCCCCCGGGTTCTTGTAGTCAACCCACCTCTTGCAATATTTGAGCTAATTACAAAAATTCCCCTAAGGATTTGGCTACACCCAAAACTAACCTTGCTGACTCTTAAGACTTCACTTTACTTTCTTACCTATTGGAATAGCTTTGGTTCAAAACACACTGCAGAAATAATCCAGTCTGAGACCACTTTAACTGCCCTGGCTCAATGCTAGGGAATCTATGAAAGCTCATGCTGCCAACGGCTTAGTCTCAAAGGTACTACAAGATCTCTCCACAGACTGATTTTTTCAGACTAATGTGGCTATATCTTTGAATTCAACCATACAATGTTACAATAGCAATGTGTCCCTAGTGAAATCCTAAAACGTGTTGAACGGTGAGGAATCTCAAACCCAGGCCTACCTTCACAGCAACGAAGGGCCATTTAAAATCAAGGAGGGACACCGAGTCCTGCTTCTTTCATTTAAAGATAAAGTATTTCTGGAAGAGGACTCCTTTCATTTCTATGGGGGAGTGCTGTTTGGAAACACTGCAGATTGGGCAAATTTAGGCCGATCCCCACTCCCCTGATCTTTCCAGGCTGGGGGGGCAAAGTAGTGCTGCTGCTGGCTGCCTCTGCACTGGGGAAACAATCCAGTTTGAAACTGCTTTGACTGTCATGGCTAAATGCTGTGGGATTCTGGGAATTGTAGCAATAGCAATAGCAACTTTAGTTATATACTGCTTCATGCAGTCTCTAAGCGGTTTACAACTGTAAGCTAATTGCCCCCAAACAAGTTTTAGCAAACTGGGAAGGATGCAAGCCTGAGTTGAGCCTGAGCCCTTGGCTGGGACTGAACTATTAACCTTGTGGTTTGTGAGTGAGTAGCTGAAGTACTGGCATTTAACCACTGCACCACTGTAGTTGGTTATGGGCCCGGCATTGAGCCATGTCAGTCAAAGCAGTGTCAAACTGGATTATTTACTCAGTGTAGATGCATCCAAGCTGTTTCCTGAATCAATGAGACAGCCAAGAGAACCAAAAAGCCTCCCAATGAGGGGCTGCAGGAGCCCCTAATTGCTCTATGAGAGAGAAGCGCCTGGTTCAGAGGGCTCCCGGTGGCCAGGAGTGTGCCAGCTC
>CM034708.1:101711193-101724059 GCA_020142125.1 Phrynosoma platyrhinos
TTTTTCATAGAAAATTGTGTAGACTGAGGGATAATGATTTCCAAGAAAAGGCAGAGTTCTGAAATGAGCGAGGGATTCAACTATTCAAGATCCATACTCATCAGTCTTTATGCCCCAAATATGCTAGTCTAATTTATGCATACAGATAAAAGGTTCAGAAATAATGGGGGTTGCTTAACAAACCACACTTTGAATGTGGACAAATTGGAGTGCTGCTTCGTTTTCTCAAAAGTGACTGTAGAGGAAATTTCCTGGTTTCTTAAGTCACAGTGCTTGATGTCTGAAACCATAACAAAAGTGAGAGATCAATGATAATTATTTAAAAAGTTAATTAACTAATCTGAACTATTGTAAATTGCAGTTGGCAGTAAATATAAATGTGTTTGTATAAATACAAATGTATGGCAACTATATTCATGAGTTTCATTGTTCTTAGCTTCCAGTTATCTGTTTAAGGAATTCATGTGTTGGGGCCATCATTCATATGACTTGAGGTAATAACAAACTGTAGTCAGTGTAGTCAGTTTGCAATGGGGCTGAACTGAAGCAGGAAATAGGAGTGAGAAATAGTTTGCAGCAAATGTGATGCAGTTTTGAGAATGCACACGTATAAGAATCTTTGAATCTTGGAATGATGCATCCTGGTCTCATTGACTCATACCAGCTATTACTCATGTTTTCTTTAAAAAATTGAACATACAAGAATAAGAATATGCACAGTAATTGCATTGTCAATTAGTGGCATATAATAGAAAAGGAATGAGTTCATAAATGACAATAGAAATGACATAGATAAACATTAAAAAGCTTTTACAAGGAACAAAAAGTGCAATTTCATGAAGCAGGCATTGTTAAAGATAGGTAAAATATATTCTGAGAAGAACTGTTGCTGTGAAGGCGTTTAATTCCAGGTTGTGATTCCAGTGCTAGCCTAGAATAAAGTAGGTTGGATTGCACTCCAGGAGGTCGTAAGGGCTTAAGCAACTTCAGTGGTTTCAGACTTCTACACCAGTGTGGTGTAGTAGTTTCAGTGTTGGAATAGGACTCTGGAGTTTTGGTTAACTACCCTCGAGTTGACCCGACTCATGGTGACCCTGTGGATGAGACATCTCCAAGACCCTCAGTTCACCATGGCTCTGCTTAGTTTTTGCAAATGCATGTTTGTGACCTCTCTGATTGAGTTTGTCCATCTGATGTGCGGTCTTCCTCTCTTTCTACATCCTTCCACCTTTCCTAGTGTTATCGCCTTTTCTAATGAGTTCCTTCTCACAATGTGACCAAAGTATGACAGTCTCAATTTGATCATCTTGGCTTTCAAGGTTTAAGGCTTGATCTTTTCAAGGACCCATTTGTTTGTCTTTTTGGCTGTCCATGGTATCCTCAGCACACTTCTCCAGCATAACATCTCAAATGAGTTGATCTATCAACTTTCTTCATTATCCTGCTTTCACATCCATACATGGTGATGGGGAATATGATGGCTTGGAGAAGCCATCGTATTTGTATATCTGTACTGTTTAGGATCTTGTCTAGTTCTTTCATTGCTGCCCTTCCCACTTATATTCTTCTTCTGAACCCTCTGGAAACAAGGGTTCAAATCCTCAGTCAGCCATGGAAAGCCATTGGGCAACCTTGGGCAACTCACACTCTGTTAGTCTCAGAGGAAGGCACTGGCAAACCCCTTCTGAATAAATCTTGCCAAGAAAACCCTGGGATAGCATCTCCATATGTCAGAAATGACTAGATGGCACACAACAACAGCATTCCACACATAGTTGGAATGACATCAGAATGGTCCTCAGATCCTCTTTGTGTGTCCATCTCTGCTTCAAAACACCAATAACAAATCAAGAGAAAAAGAGGGAGAGAGGGAGGAAAGGGAGAGAAGACCATACAGAAAAGGTGGCAGCAAAGATTTGTAGGGAAAGAGCCTCTAGAAAATAGAGTAGGATTTCAGAGATACTTTTCATGGATCTCATTCAATTTTGAAGAGAAGGTGTGAAGTGGTGAAACTGGTTAGTGCTGAAAAGGGAGAAAGAACTTTTTTCTTTAAAATGGTACTGAAGTGGGAAAGTGTTGCGGCTGTTTTCTCTGAGCAGGCAGTAAATAGTGCAGGGAGAAAAAAAAACTTGTTTGTTTATGAAATTTTCATGCCCCAAATATTTCTTCTATGATGAAAAATTTCTGTGGCAGAAGATCAGTGCAATGATAACCGAAAATCTTTTACCAGGTAACAGAGCATTGTCTCTCTATGCGTATGGCTTTCAAGTTGCCTGTCAACTTATGGTGAGCCCATTAATTTCATAGACATTTGTGTGTGTGTGTGTGTGTGGGGGGGGGGGCGGTAAGGATACACAGAGATGGTTAAGCCAGTTCCTTCTTCTGAAATATAGCCTACAGCACCTCGTATTTGTCTCCCATCCAAATATTAACTAGGACTGACCTTACTTACCTTCTATGATCAGAGGGGACCTGGTGCCTTTGGGGTATTTAGATCCAAGAAACAGTGTTTGTGTTGAATGATGCTATAAAGAAGAAATGGAGAGGTCTAGAGGGATGCATAGTGGCTGTAACCAGAATAGGTTTGTTGAGTCAAGAAAGAAAGTCCTCTTCTGAAAATACAACTAAACTAGATTGGGGTAAGGAAGCTCTTGCTCAAGGGCTAGGTACATCCCATAGACATTATTTTAATCCTTCCCATGGGAAGGTCTTTTGAAGAGTGGCTGCTTATCTTCATAGGGAGACCTATAGTGGAACACAGCTGTTCAGATACATTTGGTGGAATGTGCTCCAAGGTCCTTCCAGTGGTGGTGCCCAACACTCCTCATCCTGATTGGTTGTTACAATGGAAATATTACCTAAAAAAGGAAATTATAAAAGCCTCTTTATTCCTTATTGCTGTAATAACATCATGGTATTTAACTGGGAGCATTATATGTAATGTAATTTTACTTTGCACAGTTATTTTAAAATAATTTTTAAAATTGGTAATAGAAGAATAGGTAGATGTCTTTCTCTGCATCCCTTTCCTGGGCTAGTTACATATACTGAAATACCTCCATTGAGAAAGTAGATGTGTTCCTGCTTACTGAAATACCTCCATTGAGAAAGTAGATGTGTTCCTGCTTCTTTAACAGAAAATTTGGTATAGGTTGAGTTTCCCTTATCCAGGATTCCAAAATCCAAAATTGTTTACATAGGTGGCTGAGAGAGTTGCACCTTCGTTTTCTGATGGTTCTGTGTATGCAAATTTTGTTTCATGCACAAAATTATTTAAAGTATTATGCATAAAATTACCTTCAGGCTATGTATGTGAGATGTATATGAAACACAAATAAATTTCATGTTTAGACTTTGGTCCCATCTTCAAAAGCATCCATTATGTATATGCAAATATCCCAAAATCTGAAAAAATCTGAAATCGAAGACACCTCTGGTCCTAAGCATTTTGGATAAGGGAGCCTCAACCTGTACCAGAAGCAGAAATAACAAGATAAGAATAGAAATAGATACCCACACTACAGAACAGAAGAGCAGTCCAACATGTTTCAGCAGACTTTTTGTTCAAATCTAACAAGATGCACATGTGAAATGGATCAACCAGGTAAGGGAAGCTTTGCAGAAGTAAGCAAAAACATTTTGAACTTTCTGGAGATTACTTGAAAGCTTCTTTGAAAATGCCTCTCAGGATGATTCCCCCCCCCCCCCCCCCCCCCTTTACCACTCTCTACTTTTTTTTTTTTATTGTGGCCAGATACACTTTTTTAACATGCAGGGGTAAGGGAAGCTTATCAGTTTCCCCCTTTTCTCTATCTTCTGGTGTTCACACATGTTCTGTAAGGGATTCTAGAAGCAGTGACTGTTTACCTGGCAGTTGTAGACAGACATGCAAGCTACAATAGGGTTGGTCGGAGTAGAATCCCATTCTTTCTCAGCTCAGGCATTTTTGCATGGTGCTACTACAGTAGGTTCCAAACTTTGGTCCTCCAGATGTTTTGAACTTCAGGTTCTAGAAGCCACAGTAAGCTTAACCAACAATCAGGAATTCTGGGAGCAGAAGTCCAAAACATCTGGAGGACCAAAGGAGGACCAGTTTACTGCATGCCAATTGTTGCAACATGATGCCAACAGTTTGTGTTTCTCCATTCCTCCTTCACCATTCTTTTCAGTGTCAATGTTGGTAAAAATCTCTAAGTCAGATGGAAAATATGGAAGAAAAGGTGGAGGTGAGCAGGTGTAAAAAGATTTTGAAAAAAAGTGCTTCTTTGTCAGAGGCTTTGTTAACTAAGCATATGCCTGTATTTGTGACTGGTCAGTGGATCTCAGCCTGAGTAGCCAAAACCTGAGAAGAGGTTCTGATTTACTTATGAGATTTATAATACAACTAAAAACCTATGATGCAGTTGATTAATCCAAAATTACTTAAGCAGTTACTTGTGTGTGGTCTGGAGAGAGAGAGAGTGTTTGTGTGTGACTTTTTTGTTTGTTTTTATCTGTTGGCCTATTGCACTAGGAAAGAGTTCTCAGCCCCTGAACTAGTTGAAGTCCACGAGAAGAAGATGCAAGAAAAATATTGACTTGATGTCAAGTTGAAAAATAAATTAATATATAGGTGGATAAATAAATAATATGGCAGAAGAATCAGTAGACAATGATTAACCACTCCATTTTATAACTGCTAGTGGAAAGAGTCGGTTGTGGGATTAAAACAGATATACCTGCAATCTGTGTGGAAGGGATTGTTGAACACTTATTGGTATGAAAGAAGTGGGGGTGCTGCGGGCTATATTGAGAACTCTAAAAGTCCCTAATATTTGCAGGTTTAACAGCAATGGTAACTGAATAATCCAGTTTTCCCTAACAGGAGATCCTTGCACTAATGATCTGACAACCCTTAGCATTTAAGGTATGATTCATTGTGTTTGTTTTAACTTGTAGAGCAGTGTTCTTTAACCCTCATGCACTAGGATTTTGTTTTTAAATTGCATGTGAGGCATTACCTGAGCCTAAGGAGAATTCCAATGTATTAGAGTCAGGATTTATAATGGGTACAACTTGTATTTCCTAACCCCCATGAAAATGCCTGTGACCCCTTCTCCATGGAGAACTTTTGCTTTCCTGTGAATGGGACAACCTATTGACAACCAGAGCATATTACTTTTACTTTGCTGCTTCATCGTTCGCTGAAATATAGGATAGGGCATTTTTTGTTCCATTATTTTACATTGACTGGACAAACAAGTACCACTGTGGTACAATAAGACTTGTTGGGGCTTTTAAAAAATCCTGACAGTTTTTCTTTAAAAATTAGAACCCTGCCACCCAGTATACGGCAAGTGCTAAAATTTGGGAAACTGTTTACAGCTATTTGGGTGACAATGCCACAGAGTGTTTATGCAACAGGTTTAGTTCTGTGTATCTTTTGCAAGAAGCCGTAATCCTGCAAGGCTTGGTGAATGGGTATGGCCTAACATGGAACTTTGGAATGCTATGGAAGAGTGAAAGCTTTTGAGTGTATGAAATATCTGTTTATCAGTAACTGTTCAGGAATAATTTGTAATATGAAAATTCTAGAGAAATCAAAATGTCAAAAATAGAGGAATCAGCTTGTTTTTGAATACTTCATCATTTTTGTGGGGCCTTTTGATTTCAAGGTACTGTGCCAAATAATTTACCGTCAATATGTTGAGGAACAAAGTTGTCAGTCAGAAATGGATATCAGGAGTCCTTCAAACGTAAGAGTCCATTTAAAAAAATCCATAGAGAAATTATTTTTCTGATTTTCAGTGGACTCTCTGAAGAAGAAAGCCTAAGATTGTAACAGCAGATGCTATTGTACTTTAGGCAAGTAAATAATTGTTCCTTAGCTAGAAGCCTTGTTTTTCCAGGATTTTTCTATGTGGTATCACAGTCATTAATAACAAAATAAAAAGGGACCTGGTTCCTGATTTTCTGTTCTATGCTCTTTTCCAATAAGGAGAGGAGGTAATAAAAGTCGTTTCAGAGAACTTTGCTGTGCTGTTGAAAACGTATTCCTCATATTGGCAGCTGTTAACCCAATGTGTATTTTCGTTAATGCCTTTAGAAACCTTTTAGGGAATATTGAATGTCACATAGTGATAAAGCTAATATTTAGAATCCCCTTAAATATAGAATGGTATGTAACATTTTTGATTTTTCAGAATGTGTATTTACTTTTAAATATATTTTATTTCTTTAAAAAATATATATTTTTTAAAGAATCAGTTTGGACAATCAGAGCAGTTTAATTGATTTCCTCTATGTATTTCTTGCTTTCTGCCATCTTCATTTTTATAGTTTTTTTTTCTGATACTATATTTACTTCTGATAAACCTTTTCAGTGTATAGTTTTGAAATACTGAAATATTATCATATTGCTTTAAATATATTATGAATTTAAATTTTCCAAAGAAATTTGGTTTGTGTATTCTTTTTATTGAAATAAAGTGAATATGAAAAAATGCAGTAAAATACATTATTATTTCCTGTTCTATCCGTCTGTAGCTCACAGTTTTAAATATTTTTTTTGCTGTTTCCAGAACATTTTGTACTTTGAGTTAGCAATAGTGTAATTATGTTTAAAACTATGATTTTAGGTTTTTGTTTTGTTTTGGTAAAGAAATGGATTCTAATGATTTCAGCTGATCTTGTTTTGGTGGAATAGATACCTGGAACTGGGGATCATTGTAATACTAAACATTATTTTATTTTAGTTATTATCTAGGCAAATTGTGATACACATGATACATTTAAAAGTGCAGGAGTAGTTATATTGAGAGAAGCAAAATGATAGTGGATGGAATTTTGAACTGGCTTCTAGTAATTCTAGGTTCATACCTAAGCTCTTCCATGGGCTTCCCTTGTGGTAAGGGATGCTGGAGAATTTAGTTTGGTCTGCATTTTTAAGCAAACTGGCAATTAGTTCATGAGTGAGAGTAAAATCTAGAAGTACTAATTTATACTTACCAGACTACTTTGTGGATCAAAATATAATTATCATTTGGACTTCAGATTCCCTAAATTTTGTAGTACACTTCTTTGCTTAAAAAAAAAAAGGGGGGGGGAAACGTTTATAATTTAAATGTGTATATTTATACATTTTTAAAGCAGAAAAATAGATCTGTGACAGAGCTCATAAAGCTCACATGGACTTTTGAAATGCACTGAAACATTCATCCTTGCCTATGGTCTTGGTCAAGTTTCTATCTCTTAGTTTGAGCCCGGTGAAACATTTGTAAACTGTTTTTTTGTACTGCATACCTTCTGATGGTACAACAAACTGCTTTTGCAATGCACCTTAGTTTCTTAAGTTATTTGAATGTGGGGAGGGTGCTCTTGCTCAGCAAACACAAATCCCAAACCTCTTGGGCTCATGAACTCTTTGTGTGGTCCTTTGACTCTTGGCCAGTGTTATTGTAAGCGCAAACAACATTCAGAAGTGCTTTGCTTGATACGGTGCTAATTAATCCAGACAAGATCTAGAATAGGCCATTAGCTTAATGGCAGAGCAGATGCTTTGGATGCAAAAGGTCCAGTCTTTGGAATCTAAAGGTAGGACTCTGAAATTTTGGTGAGTCACTGACAGTCAATTTGATAACTGAGCTAAGTGGACCAGTGGCATGACCCAACATAAAGTGGATTCCTGTGTTCCTGTTAAATGAAGATGTGTTATGCCTTGTATTGGAGCCTCCTGGACTTTTTGTTTGAATGTCTTAAGAAGTATTGTATTTTAATTTAGTTTAATTTATTTTAAAAATATAAACTGGCAGCGAGTCAATATCTTTTCCTTACTAATCAGTTTTGCTACAGAGATGCCTTTCCTTCTGTTTTAGGAAAAGAAGTTACATAGAAATTAAGAAATTACTATTTTTTTTAAAAAAATAGCATTTAATATATTATACATCTGTATCTCCTTTAAAATACCAAATGAATTTGATGCGATTCTGTTTTCAGACATCCTTAGCCACACGTTTTGCTCAAGAAGCTTTTGGGAAGCAGTACAAACAAACCATAGGACTTGACTTCTTTTTGAAAAGAATAACACTCCCAGGTAAGAGGAGACTAACATGGACAATACTGAAAAATGGGATGTAATGGTAAAATGTTTGGAAAAGGTTTTTGTTCTTAAGTACATAAGATTTCATGTAACACTTGAAGAATCTGAACAAACTCAGTGCTAAAGCATTGTCTCTTTACATTTGCATCATTTCGTGTTGCGTGTCAAAAATTACATTCTGAAGAATAACTGTGGTTCTCCCAGGTTCCCAATTTAAATATTAACATGTAGAGTGAAAAAAACAACCCTCCACATAGAGTGATGGAAAAATATTTCCTTTCAAAAGACATTTTAAAATAAGATATTCTCCACTTTTGGTTAAGTTGAAGGGATACATGTATAATGTAGCTATGGAATTGCTTGGCTGTGATATGTGAATGCTGTCTTATGCAAGGCAGCATGAAATTGCTGGCATTTAATAGACCACTAAAATTCAGGGTCCCCAGGCACTCATAAAAATACAGTTTGAGCATTCAAGATGTTTCACTTCATGATGCAAAGAAACTATTTAGATGCCAGTTGTAGCACACGGCATGGAAAACATAAAGAAGTAATTAAAAAAGAATGGCAGGATCTTAAAATTTGTTTCTGAACAATTAGAGGTCTAAAATTAGTTGTTCATTTTATCATAACTTTCAAGCATAAAAATATTCAACAAAATGCATTTTTCCTGGAGTGCTTAACAAGCCAAAACTAGAGAGTCTTTTCATTGGGACTGCAGGGTGAATTGATAATGTTGGTACAAGATTGAACTTTCATTATTTCTGGGGTGTTTTCAGAAGAATACAAATGAAGAATGGTTTAATTGAACAGTGTGTAGGTTTTGGCTTTTTGTTTGTTTGTTGAATAAATCATAGAGGCTCTCTTCTGAACATTATTTGAAATTATAG
This sequence comes from Phrynosoma platyrhinos, assembly GCA_020142125.1. NCBI lineage: Eukaryota > Metazoa > Chordata > Lepidosauria > Squamata > Phrynosomatidae > Phrynosoma > Phrynosoma platyrhinos. Next base: position 101,720,161 of record CM034708.1, read on the forward strand.
CACCAGCAATTAGTTTTCCAAAATATTTTAACTTCTGAAAAGCTAATATCACATTTATAGGTGCCAGCCTTATACTGGCCTGAAAAATAGGTCACATATATAGGTGCCAACATAAATTGGTCCCAGAATTTTTCCAACTCTGCCAGCAATATTCAGTGTGTAGATCAATGGATGTGCTACTGAATTCCAAGTCTGAATGCTTATTTCTCTGTGAATGGAGTGGCCTACTCTGTCTTATAGAAGTATAGGTATGTATAATATTTACAGTAGCACTAGTAACTGGAATGTATGCCCTGTGCACATGAGGATTTGTGTACGGAAAATGTGTATTCTGTTTATTCCCTCTAGCCCCCTGTTGATTATAGCTACTAAGTATGTACAATGTATTAGTTCATTACTGACTTTTGAATACCTGGATAAATATTAATCTTTTGCTCCATCCCCATAATGTACAGTAATGTTGTAAATTATTTTTTGCTAATTCTGACAAAGGTATTAAGTAGTTTCTGCATAATATTTGCATGTTTCTTATAAGTAATTGTTTATCCATTGATAGATATGTAGAATAATTTTCTCCAAGATTTTCCAAAATATTTTATTAATGATAGAAGAGCTTCCCAGCTGTGAGTATATAATTTTTATTGCAAAAATAGTCTTTTATATTAAACGATTAATGATCCATGACATAGAAGTCAATACAAATCTAATTAGAGCAATTGCACTGAATATTCTTAAACATGGAATTATTAATGTTGCAAATGCCAGAAGAAAGAGTTACTCTGTTTAGTTCTGTTAGATGAATGGTTATAAATGGTAGTTTCTTAAAGAACTGTGGGCTTTTGGGGCAAATGCTTACATATTTTGAAATTTTGATTTGGAAATATTATTTTTAGCACATATCTGGATTCTGCATCCATTATTATGAACACCTAGCTTATCAATACTGAATATTTATTTCAATTTATATTTGATAATCTTCCATATGCCAGTCTTGAGTTTGGTATTTTCATTATACAAGTGTCCAGGGTTCAAAACAGAACCAAGAAAGATATAGTGCTAGACACATTCAAGTGTACCTAAGTTTGGGTGCAATCATTGAGATTTATTCTGTGTTCCAGACCATGTGGGGTTTTCTATTTCTGGTACTGGCTTTTCTTCAATTTTAGATTGGGGATTAAATCCATTTGGTGTAGTTCCCTTTGCAGAGCAGCTTTTGATCCAGCTTGCAGAAGAGAAGAGACTTGAAGAGGAGATTTTTGCTGATATTTTTTTTCCTCTTGGATTCCCTGAGAATTTGTTTTCAATCTGTAGTGGGCCTTACAGAGAATAGTTTGGAAAGTACTAAGCAGATGAAGGGAAAAGGGTAAATTCTAAATATTGCCCCTTCCTCTTTTGTTAATAGAGATGTTTGGTGGATCAGAAGATGTTCTTCAGATTGAGTGACAGTGTTGGCTTCAATCCAGAGTCTGCATAGGGGAAGACAGCAGAACACACACACACAACATTTGTGCCAGTCCATGTGTTGCCCTTGCAGTTGGCTAGCTTTTATAGAATTTTGCATTGGTTTTGGGGTGGGGGATGATTCTAGGAAGTTCTTCCATCCATTTAGGATATTTATGCTGGCGAAGCTGATGGTGTTAACCATCTGTTTTGCAGGGTGAATCCTTCCCCCATTCAGTCTATTTCTGCATACAAGGATCTGTGCATTGGGCCTGCCTTGTATGGGATTAGGGCACACATTTTTTAGCAAATGGTATCAAATACTTTCAGATATCTTACCTGTGGGAAATATGTTTTTTTTAAAGTTAAAATTATCTGATTGTCTTTGTTCAAGGTAATTATGCCTCAGATAGTGGCCCAGTTCTTTCAGTTTCATGATTCAGTGTGATGTATAGTCTGCATGCAACCACTGTGCAGATTTCAGTGCTTAAAATAGTGTATCTGTTAGTCTGAGGTTTTGGAGATAGAGCTCCTTAAGAGCCATAGTCAAAATACTTTCAGGAAGGTTGTGGGTATAACATAGTAAACAGGGTTTCACTATGAAAAGGCTTTTAAAAGGCCTCAGTAAAAGAGGTGGACAGACATGTTTTTAGTTCCATCTTGACTATATAGAACTTTAAGTAAGGTTAACCAGTGCCCCAAGTATACTTTTAGAAGGCTGCTGTTCAATCCTGTTAGTGGTATTAATTCAAACCAACAGAGTTTGGATATCTGCCCTGTGTTCCTAATGAGCTCTACTTCACTTACAATTGAACATTATTTTCTGTTGAGTACCCCCCCAGTTCCACCAAAATTTCTGTAGATTTTTTTCATGTTCAGCTCATAATAAAACTTTAATTGTAAACACAATTGTTTTGCTTTTTTTCTTTTATTGCCAGTGACCACAACATACATCATACAGATCTGTGAAACATTTGGCGTGTGGCTATTAACATATATTTAGCATTGTGTGAATAGGTGGTAATCTTCCTAGTTTTCATTCTACCAGGAAATCTGAACAGAACTGAAGCATTTTGGGGCTTTTTTTGGTGGGGAAGATCTATATTGCTTGTGTGTATGTCTCATTACACATTTTAAATAAACATACTTGTAGGTAAATATATTTATTTCAGGAGGCGGAGGGCCAAACTCAAGATCAGGATTATAGAACAATATAGCTGCAGATAATATAAACACATGGAGAGGGAATGGGATGAGGGGAAAGAGCCTATTCATAGAAACCTGTGTTTTTTTGTTTTTTTAATTGATAGTGAAATATAAACGACAATTACATAGGAAACAGGAAGTAAAAGGAGGTTTTATATATAAAACATATATAAAAAAGAAAAGAGAAATAAAAGAAAGGAAAAGAAAAGAAAAGAAAAAGATAATGTGAATAAAAAGAAAGAAGCAATTCAGTAATTATTAGCAATCTAAACCACACGTCCCAAATGAATTATGACTTACTGCTCATCTGTAATGCAGTTCTTACATATCATAGTATTACTCCTCTTAGAAATAAATTATTCTAACTATTCCAATTTTCTTTTCTTCTGAAAAACAAACTTTCAAACAGTACATATAAACTGAATCCTAATGTTGCTATGTTGCCTCTTAAATCTTTGACATATTCTAAAAGGGTTTTGAAACTCTTTAAAAAATCATTTATGCCATTGCCATTAACAAAATTAGTCAATTTTGCTAGTTCAGCCAAGTCTACCATCTTTTCCAGCTATTCTGAGATATTCAAAGTATTTTCTTTTTTCCAGTTTTTAGCATAAATTAGTCGTACGGCTGTAGCCTTAGGATTTTATGTCCTTTTTCATCCTTATTTTCAAAATCAATTATATTTAATAAAAACAGTTTGAGTCTGAGGATGAGATCTTTACCCAAAATCTTTTGTATAATAGTACTTTTTGTTTCTGTAATTCCTGCCTTTTTTTTACATGTCCACCAGAGATGTAAAAACGTTCCAATCCACTTATTATTTATCCCTTTACACATTTTTGCTTTTTTAAGATTATAATTTCACTTGAGGGCCAACCTGGTATAGTGGTTTGATCGTTAGACTTGGCTGCTTGGCCATGGAAACCCATTCAATGGCGTTGGGCAAGTCACACACTCTCAGCCTCACAGGAAGGCAAAGACAGACCTCCTCTGAACGACAATCCTGCCCCATGAGAGATTCACCGTAGGGTTGCCATAGGTCAGAACTTACTTGAAGGCAAGCAACAACAACAATTTCACCATCATTTTGCATTGTTTGTTTGTAGCATTGTTGTAGATTTTATAGACCAACAGCTTTATTTTAGGATGCCTTGAGGTACAATTTACAGAAAAGTTATTCTGTACAAGGCCCAAGAAGAATTCTCTTTTGTGTGTGGTTCGCAAAGGAGACATGCTTGTAATCCATATTTACC
>CM034708.1:101733525-101744571 GCA_020142125.1 Phrynosoma platyrhinos
TGCATGTTTTTTGCTGATGCAGGGTACCATTTGCCATTGGCTGTATGTGCTGTTCATCTCTTTTTACAAGACAAATACCTCAGCAGCAGCACATCTGGCATAGGTAGAGCATGTGGTATGCTGTTTCAATATGCTATTGTAAAGATTATTTATACTATATCAAATTTCTGTAATCCAACATTTAATTTTTTTTTCTTTCAGGAAATGTAAATGTTACTCTTCAAGTATGGGATATTGGAGGCCAAACAATAGGAGGCAAGATGTTGGATAAATATGTTTATGGTGCACAGGTATGACTAAAAATACCCTACAAATTGCTATAGGTTATTGTTTGCTTTTCTGGAACTTTCATTGTAAAATGATAGTTTTAAAAGTTTAGTAAAAATGTAAACAGCTGCTTATGTAAAACTGTTTTGAACGTTTGTTCTCTAGACTGAATTTTTTGGTTCTGGCTTTTTGGAACAGTATTTCTTTTATGAATGAAAGGTGCTAGTTTGTATATCCCTAACAGCTCGCTGAAACAGATGTTCATAGTCTTGCATTGTGGCTTAAAATGGCGCTTTCGTTAAGATTATTTAGATATCCCCATGGATATCTAAATAGGCATAGTGGCTGTTTTGAGTGCAGATGCTTCCTGGGGAGCAAAGGTAGAGGGAGGAAATTAAGAGCAATCCTGTGTCATTAAATTCATTCAGCCAGCTGAGCTTCTAGGAGGGCAAACAAAAGAAGGCAAGCAGGTAGCTAAATATTTTTGCAGAACAGTGAAAATGAACTGCTTTACAAGTAGGCACATTTTCAAGTTAACAGTAATGGTACATACATTTCTTCCTTCTTTCCTTTTCCCTTCTTTCTTTATTTTTAAAAGAAGACACAGGTATGTACACAGATATGCATCTTTTTGATAACTTGCACTATAAACATGCAAGTTCATAAACATATACATTATAAACATGCATACAGACATATATACACACAAGTTGGAGTGTGGCAATTTGCAAATTTATGGGAATTTTCCTGTTTTGTTTTATTTGTTTTTTGCATAAGCACAAAATAAAATATAGCAGTGGACATGGATGACTAGAGAAAATGCTAGAAATAAAAATATTTGTTTGGAAGTAGCTCTCATGAATTTTGATAGAATTCGCTTCCAATTAAAATGTATAGATATATTGTTACAAAGGTTTTGAATGGTCCTGTTCCCTATATAAATTATTTTATTTGTCCAGAAAATTATAGTTATGCCCCTTTTGCAGGTGAGATTTTGAAGTTAGTAGACTTTCTTTTCTGAAGCCAATTAGGCAAATGTTCAGAACAATGGGTCCCCCCCCCACCACCACTCAGTTATAGCCATTATTTTACACAAACTCTGCTGGTTTTGGTAGGAAGCCATCAGGCAACTTCTATTTTCCCTTCACTTTCTTTGATTTGGTGCCACATTGTTTCATACTTGCTGTCCTGTAATAAGAGACATGCTAGAAATAGGTAAAAATCAGTTTGAATATTATTTTGATTATAGTAAATTTACTGGTAACACTGTGGAATTCCATATCCTATATCAAGTTTTAATATGCCTGGTAGCATTTATTTTTCTTTGCTTGAGTTGAAATCAGTCAATACAAAGCAGAAAGAAAAACAACCTTAGCATATATTTTTTTCTTCTATGCACCTTTTTATTATCTTTTAAAGAGTCAGTCTGTTGCTAGGATAGATTACTATTTGAACCACCGTTTTACTGTTCCACTGTGCCATAACAGTGACAATTGCTAGTGACAATCAAGACTTGCTGTAGTGTTATGGTAGCTCCAGTGTGCTGGTAATTTTGCACAGTTGATTATATTGCATGAACTGAAAATGAGTTATATGTGTAAGAAAAGGTTTTTATGTGACTTGTTGAACTGAGACAAAATTTTGTTAACCAGCTGCTTTAATCACAGTTCAGAAACCAGCAGGGAAGACTTAACTTTCACATGAATCCTGTAATGCAGACTTCTTTGCTGCAGTGCAATTTTAGTTAATGTGTACAATTTCTTTCTTTTCCTTTTCCTTTTTTGGTAAAGTTTATTGCTTTGTTTTTCAACCATTGGCTAATATCCAATGGTTCCATTGTGCAAGTTCTACTACTATAATACTAGTGAAAGTTCAGTTTTACACTGTGTACAACGGGGAAATCAGTTTTTACATATGCAGCTTTAAAATAGTGTTTTTTATTTCTAATAAATCAGTGCATGCACACAGCTGTTGTAGCCTATCTTGTAACAGTGTGATCTGCTAGTGCATACATGTGCTATAGTTGGCATGATGGAAAATGCAGCAGAATCCTGCTTGTTCACTTTTACTGATGCATTGGATTTAATATACTATATCTTTATAAAACATTCAATGGAAGAGTAAAGGACCTCCATTTTTTATTCCGATTCCTTCTTTACTATGGAGCTTATCACACGGAGGCACATGGAAGCAAACCCCATGCAGAAACGGGATTTTAAAATCCGCTAAACACCCACAAATGCAGGTTGCTTTTCAGGTGCCTTGGCAGAAAGAGAAATAACATGAAAATACCCAAATGGAAAGTCAACAAAAACCACTCCTTTCTACTTTTGGAATTTCCCGAAAGTAAAAAGGAATGGGTTTTACTGGCTTTCCGTTCGGGTTATTTTCACGTTATTTCTATTTCGCACAAATGTCTTCTGAAAAACAACCCACATTTGTGGTTTTTTTCTGCTTTCTGTTTAGGTTAACCCCGAATGTCATGTGAAAAACAACCTGCAAAAGCGGGTGGTTTTCATTTTAAATCTAGTTTCTGCACGTAATTCTTTGTGCAGATCCTGTGATAAACTCCTATGTGTATACTAGACCCTAAATGTTCCAGTGGGTCCAGTGTGCATTGCATTGTGTCACTGTTAATTTTGTGCAGTAGTAATCATACTTACCGTATAGAAGCAGCCATTTCATGTTTAAGACAGAACAGTTAGTTCAAATATGTTTTTAAAATAATATATTGTGCTTCACATATATTTCCTCTGCAGGCTGTCCTTTTGGTGTATGATATCACTAACCAACAGAGCTTTGAAAATTTAGAAGATTGGTATAATGTTGTAAAGAAGGTCAATGAAGAGTCAGAAACTCAGCCACATGTGGCCCTGGTAGGCAATAAAAGTAAGTTGTTAAATTGTTATTTAGTTGGAATGTTTTGGTGATCTAGCTAAAATGCTGATCAGCAGGATGTTCCTATTCACAGCTCTGCAGTGCAACTATGTGAGCCCCAATCTTCCAGACACTGGTACATGTGTGGTCCCTTTCATTTTACTGGCACCATTGTGCATTGATTTTGGCAGGCTCTGGCTTGTAGAATGTAATATTTCATGCATTAGACCAAATGGGGAGTGCTATATTGTGACAGCAATCATAATGTTTAGTCTGCTGAGGCATATCACTTCATGGAATTAACCTGCTTCAGTGATTAGCAGCATGACATTACCTATAAAATTTGGGAAATGTTGCCAGTTTGTATTCCTTATTTTTCTCATACAAAATGGCTACATTATTATTTGTATCCCTCCATTTAAAAACAACAACTCATGATTGATCAACAAAACATAGTCTGACCTTTTCCTCTAATGTGTAATATTTAGATTGTTAACAACCTCTTGAGAGATATTATTACTTGATTCATTGGACCATCTAAGTGTATAGCATATTAGCAGTAGCCTCAGTTGGGTTAGTATCATCTGGTATAATAACTTGTGCTGTCACCCTTCCCCCCACTGACTTCCTCTCACACCATACAGAATTCTTCGTACAGCGTTGTAGTCAAACACTCAAACCACTACACCATGTTGGCTTATTACAGTGAGGCAACCCAAAACATATAATTTGAAAAAGCAACATTTACCTTCCTGTTTTTCAGATGGTAAATTTTAATTACAAAAAGGCGCACATGTACATCTGAATCCTACAAGCCAATGACCTGTCCTACTAAACATACTTTTCTCCTGTCTACCTCATTATCAGTTCTACACACACACACCACTGTATACAAAGTACATAATGAAACAGCAGTTTAACCATGTGATATTCCTCCTCTGCCATTTAATTAAACTATACTCTCTGAATTATAAAAAGTGATAGTTATACCACAAAAGGGGTAAAATTGTCCCTTGCTAAATTACAGTCTTAATATATTTTATTGGGGAAAGTCCAGGTGGCAAAGTCCAGATTACAATTTAGTGCTTCCTGGTCTAGTGGTTTGAGTGTTGGACTAGAATGCCATGAGACTAGGGTTTAAATCCCCACCAGTACTGCAAACATTGGGCAAGTCACCCTCTTTCTCACCCTTAGATGAAGGCAATGACAAACCTCTTCTGAATAAATCTTGCCCAAAATCCCCCGTGATAGCATCACTTTAAAGTTGCCATAAACTGAAGTTGAGTCTAAGTATCTATAAACAAGCAGTCATTTATGAATTTAGGCACATAAAAACAAACTTCCAACCTCTGTTGAATGCCAGCAAGGAGTGTGGGTGAGTGAGTGAGGAATCCAGTATCTAATCCAGATCTTGTAGGACTTCATTTATCCTATTTCAACACCGGTACCTATGCTGCCTAGATCTGATTGGAACATACAGCCAGCCACATTGGGACAGGCTAGAGCTGCTAACTCCCAATCTAATGTGTTTCAGCATGTATGCATGGATTTTGATACTTAACACTTGAAAGCCACATGGAAACAATGTTTTTCTTAAATTATTTTTAGTGTTAGCTACTTCAGTACTACTGTCCCCATAAATTTGGTGTTTTAAGTAAATTATCATTTATACCTAGGTGAGAGAGTCAGTAGATAACTAAACTTGAAAAGATTCAAACCTATTTACGTTGGAACATAATGTGTGAAAACACAAATATTTATATAGTTCGTACTAAAACCTCACTGATTAGACCAATGTTTGTGTACATTTCCTACAGTGGTCCACCATATGCTTCCAGGAAGCCCATAAACATTCAGAGCATGAAGAGATGAGCCTTTCCTTGCTGTTCATTTCAGTACTTCACATTCTGTGATATACTACCCTAAACATGAAGGTTTCATTTAGTGAATTGTCATCCTTACTTAAAAAAACCTTTCCAAACCATGAGGCCATGATTTCCAAGTTGAAATGTCAGGCAGAAGGGTTTTTGAGTCCTTATTAAGTATCATGCCTGAACATTAACAGCAGTTCAGTAGCATGAAAGGGTTCAGTGGTATACGTGACCTTGTTGGATACTTTTTGCACATGCTTTGAAGTTTGAGGCTTGGAAGCTTGTACACTTTGTTTTTCTTTATTTCTATATAACCCTTAAGAGTCCATCTTCCATTTATCTCAACTTGGGAGTGTACACTGACCCAGATGCTCTAGTGATAGGGTTTTGATGTGTTTGCCAGGTGGAGGGATAAGTCTGGGTAATATTTGTGTAGGGGGCCAGTATTACTGTTAACTATAAGGAGTGCTGGATCCTATCAGCAAAAGAGCTAGAATGCCTCTCTGCTCTGTACACTCTGCTACATCATTTGCCATCCATAAAGCTTATACTATAGCTGTATTGTGTCAGTGTTCAACACTGGGAGAACTCTTGGGAGCCTGGAACTACACCCAGTTCCTGAGCAAGGCACGATTAACTGGAGGTTATCTGTCCAGATCTCCTCATTCTTCACAATGGCAAGGCGAGGCACCGCAACCTGGAGACCCTTTGGCACATAGTCTTGAAAATTTGCCTATACCATCATCGTCTGCTCCAGTCACATGTATCATTGAGGTTGCCCATAAACCATCTATGTGATGGTAGCTTTATAAATAGACTAAATTTTCTGCTTTCTCCATTCGATACACATTATGTAAAACGAGGCATGCTCTTGATTATCTGGTGTCAGTTTTAGAAAATGGCCTGACTTTGGCCTCTATTAAATTCCATCTGCCAGCCATTCAACCACAATTCAAAAAAGATGTTGGCAAGTTGGAATGTATTCAGAGGATGACCAAAATGGTGAAAGATCTGGAAGCCATGCCCTATGAGGAGCAGCTTAAGGAGCTGGGAATATTTAGCCTGATGAAAAGAAGGTTAAGAGGGGACATGATAGTCCTGTTTAAATATTTGAAGGTATGTCATATCGAAGAGGGAACAGGCTTGTTTTCCATGGATACAGAGTAGGACAAGGAGCAGTGGATTCAGATACAGGAAAATGATTCCACCTAAATCGCAGGAGGAACTCAGACATGTTTGACAGTGGAATATGTTGCCCAGAGTGTGGTGGAGTCTCCTTCTTGGATGCTGTATTTGTTACAGGTCCAGTGGATTTAGTCTTGGCTCCTACTTGTTTAGTGTTATTGGATATATTTTAGTTTGTGCAACCTAATTATGTGGACTTGGAGATTTGAGAGCCACTAGGTGAAAACTGGATTCATGCCTTACATAGCTGTTGAAAGCAGCCCTGTGGTGAATGCTAATGGATTGAGTAAGGAAAGTAGTGAATGCCTCACAACAGCAAAGTAGGCTTCCATCTTGTCTTAAGGAGGCTGCGGCGAGGCCATTATTGAAAAAGGTTCTCCCTATTGGGCAGTTGCCAATATCCTTTTTGGGGGCAAAATACTGGATTGTGTGGTGACCTCCTCGCTCCTGAATGAAACAGATTATTTAGATCCATTTTGGTTTGGCTTCAGGCCTGACTATGGGATGGAGACAGTTTGAGTAGCCTTGGTACATCTACTTATCCAGGCAGCTAGATGGAGGGACTGTGTCTCTATTGGTTCTACTGAACCTCTCAGCAGGTTTTGATACCTTTGACCATAAATCCTTCTGAGTCATCTTTCTGAGATTGGACTCGGGTGTTTTACAGCAGTTCCAATCTTTTTTGGAGGGGTGGACTCAGAAGGTGGAGTTGGGGCATGCCTCCTTAGTACCCTGGCTATTGTTCTGTGGTGTACCACAGGGCCTGGTTCTGTCCATCATGTTATTTAATAATTATATAAAACTACTGAGTGAGATGATCTGTAGTTTTGGGGTCCAGTGTCATCAGTTTGCTGATTATCCACAATTCTGTCTCTCTTTTTCATCTGATTTCTAGGGAGATGTTTCTGTACTAAATCAGCATCTGATGTAAGTAATGGACTGGATGAGGGCTAACAAATTGCAGCTTAATTCAGCCAAGGCAGAAGTCCTTCTGGTCAGTTGGGGGCAGATCAGGGAATACAAATTCAACCTGTGCTGGATGGGGTCACACTCCTCCTGAAATCTCAGTTTTGCAGCTTGACTGTTGTCCTGGACTTAGATCTGAGCCTGGATGTCCAAGTTTTGTCTGTGGCCAGTAGTGCATTTGCACAGTTAAAACTAATGCACTGGCTGCATCTGCTCCTTGAGAAGTGAGATCTAGCTACAGTGACACATGCTGCTTGGACTACTGTAACCTACTCTACCTAGTGTTGCCTTTGGAAACGTAGGAAACTTCAGCAGGTCCAAAATGTTACAGCTAGGCTCTTGACTGTGTCTGGGGAAAATAAATTCTATTTTTGTTCTTCAGAAAGGACTAGAAATATACTTTGTGTACTTCCAAAAGGCATGCTAGAGTAATATGAACAAACAGCAGTATTAGTTCCCCTGGGAGAAAAACAACAACCCTTCAATAGTTGGTTTGTCTGAACAATTGAGTTCTGTTACAATCAAAAGCTTTTCTTTTCATTATCTACTTTGTGGGACCAACTGGCTGATCTGAGATGGTGAGCTATTACTGCCAGAACATGGATGAAAAGGTTCTAATAGGATCAATCTCATAAATAATTTGAATTGCATTGTATTCAATCATATGTTGCTGTGGCATTTAGGAAGTGCTATAGTGGCTTGTCCATCATTATCTAGTGACCTGTAGCAGATCTTAATAGCTTTCTACTTGTGCTTTTTCCCATCCAGATTTTCTTCTTATCTGTCTGCTTAAAATCTAGTTATTTTGTTTACCATTGATTACCAACTAAACTTTTTCAGTTTTTACCCTTGTTCCTGACAAGATCAGTGTTTTCTCCCATTATCACAATTATAAGCAAACCCTATAAGTGCCAAGTCAACGTTCCTGCTGGATAAATTGTGACCTAAAATTAACCCAGGCTGCATAGGAGTTTCTGTTCCTTGATTTACAGCTGGTTTGTTAGCCTGAGGGCAGTTGTTATCAGTAACTTATAGAATGGGTAGGTATTATCAGGCAGGCGGTAGGGTGAATGGATTGAGTTATCTTTTTTCACAGATATTAACCAGATCCTTTCCTAAGCAGAGTCCAATAAGTCAGGTTTTTAAACAGCCGTAGTGACGGATGAGTCCAAAAAGAGAGTGCCTCAGACTAATTAAAAATGTTGATGGTGTTTTTGTCTGTGGTGATTAATTGAAGCTAGAGTTCTGTCTCTGAACTGGAAATGCATTGTTGTGGCATAAAGTTTAAAGGTTACATTTTAATGTAACTGGTAGGGTTAATATATAGAGCTGTCTGATCTATTGGTGCAACAAAAGGGCACTTGAACCTGTAGATTCTCATTGTTTCTTCATACTTAGAAATTCCTACTATTTTCCTGATGCTTCTGGAGAGGAAGGAACAGCTTTGGGATGATGGCTTTCCATGGAGTAGACAGGCAGAGTTGTTTGCTTCTCTGAGGGATGCAGGCTGCCCTGCCTCCCAGACTGGCCTTGCTTAGGAAGCAGAGTATCTGGGTTTAAAAGATTGGTCTTCTATCTAGCCTTTGTGTTGTTGCTTTGTCCCCTTGCCCTGGTTCCTGGCAAGTCAGCTTGGAAACAAGACTATTTGAGAGATTCATAGGAAGCCACATTTTTTCTTTTTTAAGCCACACAACCAGGCAGGCAGATCCCACAGAAATACAGTATAGCCAGTGGGACCCACACTGCACCCAGAATTTTCTAATCATCACTGCTGCTAGTCCAGCACACTATCTTTCTCTTATAGTGCAATGACAAGGGGAAGAATTTGCTGCATCTTCATTATGCCTACCCCAGTGCTTCAAAGGGGAATCCTGATCGCTTCATTCATGAGCGTAGGAATAAAAGGAAGAAGAAGAGGCATACATGTAGTGGCAGGCCCCAGCACAGCATAAAAAGAAAAGGTCACAGAAAGATAGAGGACTCACATATTTCCCATGTTATTTACCCACAAGGAACCAGAGGAAAAAATAGACATTTTTGTGATTTTTGAAGGCTTGCTTCTTTTCTGAAATACTACTCCATTTAGACTTCACAGATCCTAAGGATTTTGTAACTTTAAGAAATAGCCATTTTCCCTACTTTCTACTTTTTGTGCTTTTTTTTTTTTTAGTACTTTTTCCACTCTATCCTCTTCCCCTTTCTTTTTTGTGTTATCTTTTAGATTGTAAATCTTAGGCTAGGACTGGTGTTTTTTTTAAAAAATTGTAAACTGCTCCCAGGGCCAGAATTAGAAAGAGTAAGAAAATTAATACATTATTGCTTCCCCTTTGCTGGCTATAATGAAGACATTGGAAGGGGAAGGGGGAAAGATGGGTTGCTGAAAATGGTTATGTGGAATGAGAACAGGCTGGAAGACAGGCTTGAAACTCTGTTGTTGCTTCACAGAATTTAAGCTTACAGTTAAATGTTACATTTTTTGCAGACTACTTGAGAACAAAAATGCTTAAACTCAGACTGGATTTTACATTTATTGCTAATATTATAGAAGTGTTCAAGCATTATTTAGGTTATGAGTTGTTGGATCAATTTCACTTATAGCAGGATGTTAGGGTTAGGCTGACTACATTGCACCCTTGACTGTAAAATCTAGTAGATGGGTTGACCCTCTGATCCAGGGAGTGGTAAGTGCCTCCATGGACTCAAAGGTGGTAGATAGGCAACTGTGAAGGAAGTGATTTTTTTTTTTTTGCTGTGCACCCATGCTGGCTCTGCAAGATCAGCAGGTTGACAGTTCAAGATCCAAGTGAACTTCCATCACTAGTCCCAGCTTCTGCCAACCTGGTGGTTCAGAAGCATGTAAAAGTGCAAGTAGATAAACAGGTACCATTCGGTGTGAAGGTAACAGCATTCTGTGCAATCATGCTGGCCAAATGACCACAGAGTCATCTTTGACAATGCTGGCTCTTCGGCTTAGTAACGGAGATGAGCACTGGCCCCTACAGTTAGACATGATAACCTTGTCAAAAGGGAAACCTTTATCTTTTTACCTTTATATTTATAATGCTTTTGGAGAACAATTCAATTGATTGATTTGTCTCTGATTGCTATGTTTTATGTTGTTTTAATGGCACTACATTTCTAATAACATTTTTTGATATTTGTAATTTTTAGATGCGTACTTTTATGATTTTCAGATTTGTGATTTTATGTATTGTAAGTAATTTGTGATTTGAACTATATTTTTATAGCAAATCTTTTAGAGACCTTAAGTTCTTACAAGGATGGGTTGCATATAAATAAAATAAACTGCAATTCCTAGGATGCAGTGTGATACCAGTGTATTAGATAGGAGGCTTGCTTGTGGTGCCTCATGGATTGCTAGTCTCATTTTTATTATAAGTTTCCATTTTTCGTATGTTATTGCTAATAATTTGGAAACCTTTGTATAGAGGACAATGCCATTCTGAGTAGCTGCTATGTTACTCCTTTTTTATTTTTTAAAAATGAAATGCTAATTGTCATAACCAGTATTCCAGACACTCATTGCTAAATTTGTTTTTTGATAATTACTACTCAGTCCCTTCCATAATTCATTTACAGTCTGAGGAAAACTTTTCTGAGTACTGATTATTAAAACAGTGTAGTGAAGCAATTTTTCAGTTCTTTGTAATTTACCTGTTTTTAATTTGTAATTTACTTTTACACTCTTCCCTCCACTTTTGCGGCTTTGATTATTCACAGATTTTATTAATATGTTATCTTTAGGAATATATAGGTCCTCCAGTGCAACTCTATGGTCAACTTTAACCAAAAGTAACACTGAAGGACCTACAGATTCCTAGAAAGAACACTCCACTAGGCATTTGTAGCTCCTCCAGCA
>CM034708.1:101744671-101762013 GCA_020142125.1 Phrynosoma platyrhinos
TTGTTATTTGTGGTTTTTCCACATTCAGGGGGTCCTGTGCCCCTAACTCCAGCGAATGTGGAGGGACCAGTATATTATGAAGACACTAATGAATGTGTGGAAATGGTGCTTACTGAGCCCTCATCCCTATTTTGTCCCCTAGAGGAATGGAAATTCAAAATTAATGGAGGGACGGACTTCTTTTAATGGTGATACATGGAACAGGAAGGAAAAAAATGGAATTTAGTTGTTCAGAAAAAATGGAATTCAGTTAATCAGAAAGAGCTTTATGCAAATTTACTACTAAGAGCAAGAAAAATATTCTATAAAAATAAGTCCACAGAAATTGCTGCACATTGTGCATAGTGCTCACAATTGACACCAAAAGCTTTGTCCTAACTCTCTTTTATCAACTTAATTGAAGGACATGTTAAAAACATAACATTTTGAAATGATGTTCTGCATAATTGCTGGACATATTAACATTTGTATATGTCTTGAAATGATGATTTCCTCCCTCAGAAATAAGTGCATTGTATATGTGTACTGGGCTATTTGGGTTTTGGGGTCTGAGAAAAGGACAGAGACTTCCCCAATTATTTTTTTAAATGTTTTAATAATATTTCATTAATAGAATTTTAAAAAAATAAAGCAGGAACAAAAAAGAGAGGGCATTAAATACTCCCCCATCCAGAAAAGTAAACCCCAGCCGTGCCATAGGTGCCCACCTCAGGTGAGAAATGGACTGATAGAACAAAGTTTTTTTGAAAAATTAGAACTTTGTACATACCTGTACTATACAAGTGGCAGTGATATCCTTGATCCTTGATAACTAAAATTGAAAAACATAAGGGATGATGCTAACTAAAGTGACAAGCACTAATATAAAATTGAGATTCATGTAGATGAGTATCATAAACCAGAAGATTCTTTTTCAAGTTCCATTGAGTTTTTCCACTATTCCCTTCCATTTTAATGGGATGCGCATAGAAGAATGGGCAGTGTTTAGAATCAGAGATATAATTCTAACAAACAGATAGGCTTCATAATAAATAATAGTTTGGGATGAAGGTATTTTTGTGTTAAAGTAGAAATATTTTCTGAAAGTATTGTTCACACTCAAAGGGAGTCTTTTTACTTTGCATTGGGATTATTATTTAAAGTGGAGACACGTAGTGGACATGTGGTGAATAGTAAATGAAATGAAATTGTAAGCAGAAAAAAATGTGTGGATGTGTTTTCAAAAAGTAGCTGTGATACTGTATCTGACAGTAGTACCTTATTTTCCCTTATTTAAGCAAAAAATGCAAGTTTTCTCATTTGATATGTTAATGATTCCTGGATTAAAATAATTTGATGCAACATTATCCATCAAATAAAAGAAAAAAAAATCTATACTTGTTCATTTGCAAAGTTGGCCATCTATGCTTATCACAGGGCATAAATAAGAGTTATAGTTGAAAACAGTTGAGTTTGGGCACAAATTATATTTTTGCAAAATACATTTGGCTTGGTTGTGGGTAATAGGCATTAACCCTGCACAGTGTTTTGGCTTTATGGATTCAAGCATTATATGTGGTTGCACTGCTGCAGCAAAAGGTTAAGTATTAATGGAAAATGTTCACAGCTCTTTTACTCAAAGAAAACATGTTACTTGTAAGTTTTCTTTTGATTTTTACTTTTACAGTTACATTGAATGTCTTCATTCATTTAGCCATCCATAAAGCAAATATTGTTGCACATGCAGTGGATAATAAGTCTTTTTAGGACTACTTGTGTGGCATGTCACAGATCATTAACTGCAAGTAACCACCTGACTTGAGGGAAGTCTGGAAGCATCATTACAGTGAAATGAGCTTTTATTTCTGTATCACTGCAGCACATTGATTTGTAGGAATGCCTCCATTAGCTACTGTGGAAATATATCTGCACCAAAGGAAGCTGATGATAGAGGATAACGAATGTTCGATTGTGAGAGAGACGTTAATGCTGTGCTTTTAGACAGGGTTTGAAAGGAAGAAAAAAAATCTGGTCAAGAAGTTCTATAAATCTTGTTCTGAATGTGTCATTAAATATTTTTACAATTGTTTCTTTCATTGAAAAGTGAGTCAAATTAGCAACAGTAGTAAAAGTTTTTCAGCTAGTGTACAATGTTGTTGCTTAGGTTGCAAATTCATCTGATTTGTACATTCATCAAGTGTAATGTTTGTTTATTGCTATAGTATGTGGCTATAAGAGCATTGAGTTGAGGGAAGGGTGGAGGAGGGATATGTCCACTCTTTTCAGAGGAAAAAGCTTCTCAGCTTAGCTTCTCCCGGACAAAATAAATAAATAATTTATATAAAAGGATTATATAATGCTGTTTTGATAATGGTTACATTCCAATTTTAATAATATTAGCTCAGACTTTACTGAGGAAATGATGATTCAACGTGTTCACTGTGCTGCAAAAAGAGGGCCCGGCCTTACGAGAAAGTTTGCATGATAAATGAACAATGAATAAATATTATGAGCTCTAAATTTAGTTAAGTGACTGTACCCTTTGTACATGTATGCTTGTTAATGTCCCATAGCCCATGCAATTCCATTTTTTTTTATTAGCAGAAGTAGCAAGTATGTGTGTGTGCTTCATTGTTTTCTGTTCTTCCTTTTCATTCTCTTCCCTCTTCCCTGCTGCCATTCTTCCCACTCAGAGTTTTGAGATAGGTTTGCTGTTCAAGTGAGGAAAAAGTATTTGGGAAAAGGGTTGCAAAGGAACAGTGTCCAGTGGGAAATGGTTAACTACTACCTTCACTGATTCCTACACTACTAGGAAATAGAGCATTTGAAATCCTCTCTTTGCTCTTGAATGTGTAGTTCTGTCTTAATTACTTTATTAGTAAAATTATTTTAATATCTTTATTGCATTTTTGTTGTCCAGTGGTTAGCAACAGAACACAGTGGGCACATGCTGCAGACATTAATTCTCTTCTTGGTGAACAGACATTAGTTCACTTTGAAACCTATATACAGATACTGCTTTAAAAAGAGGCAAAGGAACTTACGGAAATATATTTGAATTTGGTTAATTGATCATGACTTGCTGTAGGCCTTATGACTTTTGTTATTTTTCAAAGATACAATTGCTTTCTTATTTTTCCCAATCTGTTTGGCATTTTAAAATTAATTATTTTGTAGAAATTTTGCAGAAGGATTTTGTAGGAAAACATAGTTCATTTTACTACAGAACTATGTTTATTTCCAGTACAGTATTAATGCTTTTGTTTCATATAGAGTTAATGTGTGGAAGATTGTTAGCTATATTGTTTATTTTGAATTTGTGCCTTTTTTTCTATACAACTAAACTGATTATTTAACTATTACTAATTTTCATTATCTGTTTAATTTATTTATCAGTATTCTATAGTTTATGATATTTGATTATTATATAAGACCAAAGTTCATCTTGAACGGTTGCCACATGTTACTAGAGTACCAGCTTGGTGCTGATTTGAACAGTTGGCATATGAGCATCAGTACTGGCTTGGCTGAGCCTCAGTTCTTGTGTGGGTTGCTGACATGGAGTGACTCTATGCAGAAAGTATGCTTCAAAGATTATGGTTTAACACTTCCAAGTGATGTTGGGAGTTTTAGGGTTGAAAAAGAGAAATTGTGTAACACATTTCAATATTGTCATTGTGTGTAAGTAATAGAGTAGAACTGTTTAAACAACATAATTTTAGAGATTTTTGTTTGCCCCATATAACTTCAGACCTCAGTAATCTAAAAAGCCATTCTGTTTGGAAGCTGTGAAAGTTTTTTTTTTAAAATTAAAAAAGATTAAAATGCTTGCAATGAATAAATATCAGCCTCAAGGTGAGAAACCATAAAATATCTTAAAATACTTAATGATTCTTTAATGGGAATTTGGGACTATGGCATGTTCTAGATCAATTTGGCATCTATATTTTCTCATCCAATTATATGGTACTTCAGTGGTCACCTAGTCTAACCTGTCAGATTCAGAGAATCCACTCAGGTTTGCCTGATAGGTCATTATTCCACTATTGTTTAAACATGCCCAACAAAGAACATACTAATTTTCCAGGTAATCTTGGAACTGCAAGTCAATAGGAAATACCTTGTACTTCCAGGAGGTCCTTCCTTTGTTTAATCAAAATCTCCTTTCTTACACATGGAACATGATTGTTTGGAAAACAATTTTTCTTCATCATTTATGTGACAGTTGTTCTATTTTTATTCATTTTATATTTTATTCATGTCATTTGTATGCCACCTTTCTCCCAGAAGGGACCCAAGGTGGCTCACAGACAAAAAACATGTTAAAAACATCACAATAAAATTCAGAACAATTATAATAATCTAAAAACATTATAAAATTACACAAAAGATATACAAAAGTTAAAAGCCATAACTAAAACTGAAACACTCATGCTCCATAACAGCTACCCTGGTATAATTATATGTGGAATGCCTACTTAAATAAGTATGTCTTAGTTTGCTATTGAAAAGCAACTAGGGATGGGGCCAGGCTGGCTTCTCGCATAAGGGATTTCCAAAGAGTATTCAGTGTTTGGAGCTGTCTACCATAGCTTTTAATCATCTAGAAACAACCAATTCATTCTACCTTTCCTTATAGAACTTGGTGTTGGGGCCACCAGCCCTTTTTGTTACCCTTCTCTGGACACATTCCAGTTGGGCAATATATTTCATACATTTCAATGCTCAGAACAGAGAGATATCATTACTTCTTGTGATCTGGACTATGAATTTGAATCAACAGAATTACATTAGGCTTTCTAAAAAACTATTGCATAGCTGATTTGTGCTTAGCTTGTAGTCTGCTAAAACTCCTCCAGGTCCACTATTGTTACTCTATGTGTTAACGATCCTGTATTTCTAAATCTCATTTCTCATGCCTAAATTTGGATATGTCCATTTATCACTACTGAAATTCTGCTAGTTTGGTCTCAATTTTCCATCCTGTCAAGATCCTCTTGATCCTTTTCCTGGCATCTAATGCATATCCTAATTTAGTGTCATTAGTAAATTTGAGCATTCCCCTCCTCCCATGTTATTGTTCAGGTCATTGGTATTTGGATCCAAGACAAAACCTTACAGAACCATACGTATTGCTTCTTTTCATACTGATAAGGAACCATTGATTGCCACTCTTTGGATATAGTCTTTTGCCCACCACAGATCCATCTAACAGTTGTATTATCTAGCTCACAAGTGACCAGCTTGATAAAAAGAATATTGTGGGGGACCTTCTTCAGAGATAGTCTGTAGCTCTACCACCATTATAGACTTTGGTGTGCCATAAAAAAGTATCTGCTTTTGTGCCTGGTGAGTATTTAGAGTAGTGAGCTATGTAGAAATTTGAAGACTTTTTTTTTTAAAGGAATAAAATGTGGTTTAAAATATTCTTTGTAAACGGAACTTTTAAATGACCAGGTAGTTTTCTCATTAGAAAACTAATAATTTTCTTAAGCTGTCTTCCTGGTAAAAAGCATAACTGCAAAGTCAGTGGACTGCCTTTGGTGTTTATAACTTCCAGTGTGAGAACAAAGCCAAGCCAAAGATTTTTCAGAGAGTTTGAGTAGCTGCACGTTTCAGGAGGTTGATCACTTGGGCAATAATGTAAGGTTTCTGAGCACAGCCAGTACTTTTTCCAGCTGCTTTACAGTGATATCTTGAAGCTTAAAATGTAATCTGTATGGGTAAGCCACAAAAGCCACTTTATATTAAAGCAGGCTCTGACAGTAAATCACAACTGAACAGCTGGCACCACTACTAAAGTAATAAACTTATTTATTAAAAAATCTAAACAGAAGAATTATATTAAAAAGAAAGGTGTAATTTCTACAGCGCAGTGGATATAGTTTAAAAGTAAAACTGGGAAGTGTTCTAGATTAAGGGCCAAATTTATTAACATATGTTCTGGCACTTTCTGTGCAATACTCATGCTCTTTATAACAAAAGTGTGAAGGGTATTTTTTCTCCCTTCTCATATTAATTGTGCTTTTCTGCAGTTCATAAACCTCTTATTTGACCTTGTAAGCAGACTTTCCCCCCTTTACACACTTGTTAAAATTATTCTGCTGTTTGCCAAAAAGCAAGTGCTATCACAGCATTAGAGTCCCAGGGTGGTATGAGGTGGTAGTGGAATGCTTATGTTCATTTATTTCAATAAGTTGACATGCTGAGCAGTACCTGAGCTATGAATATTTGTATTTTGTCCATTTAAAAATTGTATCACTAGCAAAATAGTAATGCAGCTTGTCCACTGACAGGTCTTTTTGTGCCCTGCATTCTTATAGGAGTACTGAAAAGCTTTCAAGTGTGGTATTGGCAGCAAAATTTATCTTCCTGAGAGTCTGAGTTTTCATTAAACCACACACCAGTTTCTAGCACCTTATGGGTGTGAAGGTTGGCTTGGTTCAGCTCTGTATGGATAATGTCTGCTGAAATCTTGGGAGGCTGGGATTGCTGAATCCAGGAGGCATGTCTTCATGTCCTGTTTACATATTACTTAAACTGATATTGGTGAACCAGTGCAGGGTACAGTCTAAGATTTAGAGAAATCTACAGAGAACATTGCTTTTTAAATAAGAATATTTACACAGGGTTAACTTTCCATTAATTAAAACAAAACAGCTGTTTAAAGCACCCACTTAATTTTTGTGGAACAATTTTATGTGTTTTTACCTTACTTCTTTCTCTGTACTTCACTGGCATCAGCACAGCTGCATCACCCGTTGCCATTCCCCTTTTAACCTCTACTTTTAATTAAGAAACTTTAAATCAAATGCCTTTTAAAATAGTTCTACCTTAGGTTTGGGAAAATAAAACTTCACATCTAGCCCAGAGGTACATGGAACAGCTGTTTAAGAGCCACAAGCAAAAAGTTACTTATGAAAAGAGAAAGTGAGAATGAGAATTTTTAAAAAGTTAAATCTTCA
This sequence comes from Phrynosoma platyrhinos, assembly GCA_020142125.1. Lineage (NCBI taxonomy): Eukaryota > Metazoa > Chordata > Lepidosauria > Squamata > Phrynosomatidae > Phrynosoma > Phrynosoma platyrhinos. The sequence goes on from CM034708.1 coordinate 101,751,616, forward strand.
ACTAAGTTTCACATGTCTAAAGCTTTTTGACTTTGGTTAGCTGGTTTTCATGTTTTGATTTCTCTTTCTATTTCAGGGATGGAGAAACAAGCATTTGTAATAGAAATATCAGGACACTTTTTATGGTCTGTTATAGCTTTCATGATAAATACAATACTATTAGTTGGAAAGTATTATTTCTTTTCCATTGGAAAAGAAGTAATTTCAAGCTGTTGGATTTTTTTAAATAGGAAAACATGAAATGAAAAAAAGAAAATTACATAATCAGCTCTTTAAAAATGAATATAATGTACACTTGATTAACAAAAGAACAGACTACCATTTATGACCCTAATATGCCTTATGCTTATATTTTAAGGAACTGATCTACTTTATTTCCGACGGATCATATCTATGTTTCATGTAGTCCCATTGAAGTCAGTGGGACTTCAGCTAATAATGACTAATGTGTTCTATTGATTCCAGTAGGTCTGCTTTAAGCATGAAAAAATAAAGATTCACCTCAATGGTTTTACTTCCTTGAAGAGTTTTGAGGAACTCACACTATATTGAACTATTCAGTAATTATGTTTTTTATTGAATATACCATTTCTGTACCTGTCTCTTCTTTATTTAGACATATTTTAAACATATGCTTTCTTGAATAGTTCCAAAAAAAGTGATTTTCCTAGATTTCAGAACAGTTACAAGAAGAAACAGGTAAAGAAATGGTCTATTCAATAAAATGAAAAGAACAGAAATGACAAAGTGAAAATGCAGATTTGATAGAAACCAGATGTAGGAACTGAATGGTGTGAAGATGTAGTTTTGAGGGAAAGAAACAGAGGAGAGGAGGTGGTTAAACTCTTCATACATGTCTTTCCTTCCCCCCTACAAGCTGTGTATTAAGAAGCCCTTGCACCCTTTCTCTAATTGCTTGTTCCCATGTAGATATCTGATATGGACCAAGACACTCATCTAAACATATTGTTCTGTTCACAATGTTTGTATTTAATTTTCTATGCCATATGATGTGGATGCACTGATCTCTTGTATACCAGTTCTGCACTAGTAAGGGCCTTTACAGACTGCCAGAAATAATGCAGCTTGAGGCCACTTTAATTGTCTTGGTTCAGTGCTAAGGACTCATGGGAAGTGTAGTTTATTGTGGCACCAGAGCTCTCTGATAGAGAAGGCTCAATGTCTCAGAAAAAAAAAATACAATTCCCATGATTCCCTAGCACTGAGCAAGGACAGTTAAAGTGGCCTCAAGCTGCATTATTTCTGGCAGTTTGTAAAGGCCCTTCTTAGGCAGCAGCCTGGGTGAAGACATGCCTTGTTGTTGTTGTTGTTGTTGTTGTTGTTGTTGTTGTGTGCCTTCAAATCATTTTCGACTTATGACAACCACATCATGGGGTTTTCTTGGCAAAATTTGTTTAGAGGAGGTTTTTCAGTGCCTTTCTCTGAGGCTGAGAGCCTGTGACTTGTGCAAGGCCATCCATTGGGTTTCATGGCTGAGTGGAAAACGAACCCTGGTCTCCAGAGTTATAGTCCAATACTCAAACCACTATGCCACCCACTTTTAAATGCTAGTAAGAAACTAGATATAGATAGCTTTTTACAGAAGCTTGGGATTTGGTCAAGATTATTTGAGAACTCGCAAATAAATCATAAAATAAAACTCTTATAAATATTATTCAGCATTTGAAATTTGCTTTTGTATTTTAGCAGTACTCTCATTATTGTGGATATTGGCAGAACATTTTTCTTCACTTACATGGCTTTAGATTTGTCAATAGAATTTGCACTATTGCTTTTGCATTGTTGTTATTTTTAAAGACAGAAATAACCGATGGCACTACCTTGGTGTGGTGGTGGGATTGCGTGCTCCTGTGAAGTAAAGTCTATGCTGATGGGAGCAGTTCTGCTGGGCAGATCTCCTTTGTCAGTTAGGCATTTGCTGAAGAGGCTGAATAAATAAACCAAATAATAACAGGCAGCCACAGTAGTGGAGGGTGGACACTGGTGAAGGATCTTTCAGATTCAGTGGCAGGGACACATTACTTATGCTATGGTGGGAAACAGAGGGAGGCATGGTTTACCTCCCTTTGAAGTTTTTTTTTTTTAAACAACAGCAAGCCTATAATGAGACAATCCAAAATGAATGAGATAATGCCAGAAGATGAAATTCCCAGGTTGGATGGCATTCAATAAACTACTAGGGTACAGTAGAGAACATCTATGAGTAGAGCTGTGGCTAATGACTCAACTGGACTCAAGTCAAAAGGATATTCTGCTGTTGAGATGCTTAGAGGTGAAAAGAGAGTCTGAAATGGCACAACACATATTATAGAACATGGAATGTGAGAAGCATGAATCAGGGGAAACTAGACATAGTAAAACAACAAATGGGACGTATAAATATTGCAGTAATTGGCATGAGTGAGCTAAAGTGGACAGGAATGGGACATTTTGAGTCAGGTGTTTTACTCAGGAAATGAAAATCTAACAACAAATGGGGTGGCATTAATAGTGAGCAGAGATGTAGCAAAAGTAGTCGAAGGATGTACAGTAATGCAAAATCTGACCAAATCATGTCAATAAGACTTCAGGAAAAGCCCATGAATATAACCATAATCCAGGTTTATGCTCCAGCCATAGAAGAAGAAGAAGAAGAAGAAGAAGAAGAAGAAGAAGAAGAAGAAGAAGAAATTGAAAGATTCTTTGTTGAAGTGCAAGAGGAAATGAATCACAAACTAAAACAAGATATATTTTTAATCATAAGCTATTGGAATGCAAAAATAGGAAGTGGAGCAGAATCAAAGATGGTAGGTAAATTTGGCCTAGGATCAAGAAATGAAATAGGAGAGTGACTGATTGGGCAGTTTGTTCATCACAAACACATTCTTCAAGCAACCAAAGAGGTGACTGTACACATGGACATCATCCAATAGCCAATATAGAAATCAAATAGACTACATAATTGGAAAATGGAGAAGCTCCATTCCCTCTGTTAAAACAAAACCAAGAGCAGATTTCAGCATAAACCATGAACTACTAATATAAAAAATTAGAATAAAGAAGAGCACTTGATCAACCAGTGTGCCAAAATACAATCTCAAGAACATCTCCAAAGAATTTAAAGAAAATGTGAAAAATAAATTTGCACGATTAAGCCCATTTGACTGGGAGCCAGAAGAACAATGGACTGAAGAACAATGGACTGAAGCTAAGGATATTTTCAAGAAGAATATAGGAAAAACACTATCTGTAGCCAAAAAGGGAAACCTCAGTGGATGATAGATGAAGATCCTCAAGTAGTTAAAGACACACAAGAAGCAAAATTAAAAAGTGGGGGGAAAAGAGTCAGAATCCTGAATGCAAATGTCCAAGAACTTGCGGGCTTGGCAAGGAGAAGTACTATAATAATCAATGCAAAGAAATAAAAGGTGACAATAAAAAAAGGAATAACAAGAAACCTCTTCCACAAGAGCCAAGAAATCAATGAGAACTTTAAACACAGGGTGAGGATGCTCAGCAACCTGCAGGAGAATACATTACCTGAGCAAGAAGAAAAAAATAATGATAGAAACAAGACAGTGAAGAACTATATCAGAGAGATGAAAAAGTGAGAGATTCATTCAGGGAAGAACCATATGAAGTCAAATCTCCAATTTTAGAAAGTGAAACTACATTTGGAGCACTTCAGCAAAGTAAATCACCAGAAATAGATAGCATACCAATAGAGTTGCTTCAGTCTACTGATACAGAATCTACTCTAGTACAAACTAAAATCTGTCAACAAATATGGAAAACAAAATAGTGGGTCACAAATTGGAAACACTAAACATATATTCCAATTCCCAAGAAGACGGACACCAGGGATTGCTGTAACCACAGGGCCATTGAATTAATTTCCCATGCAATCAAAATGTTGCTCAAAAGTCTACAACAATACTTTTTCTATATACCAGATGTCCAGGCTGAGTTCAAGAAAGAAAGAGGCACTAGGGATCGTATTGCAAATATACACTGGATAATGGAGTGCACCAAAGAATTTCAAAGAAAATCAGCCTGTGCTTTAGATTATAGTAAAGCCTTTGATTTTATAGATCATGAAACATATGGATTGCTCATAAAGAAATGGGTGTGCCATAACATTTGGTTGTCCTGATGCATAACATGTACTCAGGACAAGGGGCTACTGTTAGGAAACGATACAGAGAAACTGAATGGTTTCCAGTTGGTAAGGAAAACAGGCAAGGCTGTGTTTTATCACCCTATATTTTTAATTTGTATGCTGAAAATTTGATATTGGAGGAAGGAAGTGTGAAAATTGGAGGAATATCAACAAGATATGCAGAAAACTTTATAGACTCATCCTTCCCTGTTCGCAGACTTAGAGTCCTCAGTCTTGCCCATTCGCAGATGGCAAGCAGGGAGGGATAAAATGGTGCACGCGCAGGAATGGGTGGCCATTAAAATAAATGGAACCCCAATATCTGTGATTTTCCCAATTTGCGGTGTGTGTGTGTTCAGAACAGACCCCCTGCAAATTGGAAGGGATGACTGTACTACTGTCAGAAGATAGCAAAGATTTGGAATGATTACTGAAGAAAGTCAAGAAAGAATGTCCAAATACAAATTTATAGTTGAACACTGATAAAATAAAAAATAATGACCAGACATGATTTACATAACGTTAAGTAGATCATGAAGACATTGAAATACAGTTGTTCCTTCTTATCCGGGGGGATCTGTTCCGGACACATACATGCACACACGCACCCCGATAACAAAAAATGCAGGACCTTTAGTCCCATTCTTTCCTATGGCTGTGTGATCTTGATAGATTTCCCCTTAGGGTTGCCATAAGTCAGAAATGACTTAAACTCACACAGCAACCCCTTCTCCCATCCCAAGTTCAGCCCTTGTAATGGAGTGGACAGTCATCCCCTTGGGGCAGATTTTCAGGCTGGATGAGGGCTTGGGCCAGGGGTGCTTGGAGAGTGGGCAAGAGGAGATCCACAGCTTAGGAGGAGGTGGAGGAGACGAGGGCGGAGAGGACAGCATGTTGCTGCTATCACTGGGTCTCCCTGCTGAGGGGATCCACCTCCTCTGCTGGCTTCAAGACCCACTGAAATGGAGGGAGGGACTCTTGGGATGGTTTCCTGCCTTGTTTGTGAGCTCCCCGGACATCTTCCAGCTCCAGGTGATGGCAGCGTTTGTGCTGTCCTCCTGGCCTGGCTCCCCTCTCCTCAGCTAGTCATGGGGGAGTGCCCACTCCAGCTTCCAAGTCAAGGCAGTTCTGCTCCTTCTCGGGTTTGTTGCTGCTCTTCCTCCTCTTCTTCAGCAGAGGAAAGTGAGGGAAGAGAAGAGAGAGGCTGTCCTGAAGCGGGCAAGAAAGGTGGCTGAGGTGGCTCCCATTCCTGGTAATTCTTCCTATGGCTCCATGCTATGGAATTCTGGAAAATGTAGTTTATGTATAACCATTTAAAACAATGGGGCTTGCCATCCTTGGAAGGTCAAATCTGCAGATGGCAAGTCCGCAGATAAGAATGGCCCAGTGTAGTTCAAGATTTTCCATACCTTCGCTCAGACATTAAACATAACGGAGCCTGCAATCAAGAAAGCAGAAGATGCAATGGCATTACTGGGTGTGGGTGTGTAGACTGTATCGGGTGACACTCCAGAGGAGGGGTGACACATAGTTAGGCCCTCTTCCCTCTTTGGTTCAGGAGGGGCAAGCGCACACCCTTCCTGGCTGCTCTGTTGTCAAGCTTTCTCCTTGGGGAGGAAGCCCTGTGATGGGCTTTTGTCTGCTCCCTCTGCCTCACTTGCATGGCTGCCCTGGGTAGGGGACTGGGCAAGGGACAATGCAGCGATTGGGAAGAGGGAGCAAAGGGAGAGGGCAACTGGGCAACTGGTGCGGAGTGTTACCTAAATGCGTGGGCTAGCAGAGCCTCCGCTACAAGTAGCAATCTATCTTTAATTAGTTTAATTACTCAATTGATTTTTATTTTTATTAATTAATTAATTTTAATTAGGGAACACTTAACTTGACTATGCTAGAGGGGTCAACAGGATTTGCAGGATCCAGTACTATATATACTGGTAATAACTGATAGAGAACTCAGGCAAGTGAAATTACATGAACTTTTATTAAAGAAATATAGAGTACAAACATGCAGGTGACTCATCCAAACAACCAACACACAGAGCTAAATAGGGGAGTGAAATGAAATAGCAGACTTACAAGCTTAGGAGAGGGGGTGCAATTACTGATCCTGAAAGAAGAATCCATGGTAAGCCAGAAAGTAGAAGACTCAAGCCTCAAGGCTTGGGTGAGTAGCTTTGGGAGACGAAGATTTTTAAAATATAAATTGTATTAGCTGGAGGTGGTACAGCAATGTTTCATAGAATCAGAACAAGTTTGAAGGAGGTTTCAACCCTTTTCTGTCGTGTTACAGTCTGAAGGAAAGTCCTTCATTTGAAGCTAGTATGGGAGCAGATTCACAATCGGTGTGATCCCAATAGTTATTACCTGTCACTGGCTGATACAATTTGCATTTTTAAAATGCTGCACATTATATACAAAGGTACATTTAACATACTGTGTACTTTGGTCTAGAGCAGGGGTAGGCAACCTTTCCCCTTTAAGGGCTGAGGGACTTCAGCTCCCAGAATCCCAGGAGCTATTGGCCAACATGGGACTATTCGCCAACATGGCTGAGTCTTCTGGGAGATGAAGTCCTTCAGCCCTTAAAGGGGAAAGGTTGCCTACCCCTGGCTAGAGAGTCATGATTTTTGTGATGGGAGATCTATCATGTTGAATCAGATATCCATGTGATCATTTGAAGATGTCTTCAGTTATTATGAATATAACCTGAAGAAGGGTTGTGTTGAATAGGTATTTAAGTAAGTATTTGTAAATGTTTGCAGCTCAGATCTTTTTTCATAGTTTGTTTTGTCTCTGCTTAAAGCATCTGCTTGGTGGGTAAACAAGTGTTGTTGTTGTGTGCTTTCAAGTCATTTCTAACTTATGGTGACCCTAAGGCTTTTTTTCACAAAGTTTTCTTTGCAAGATTTGTTAAGAGAAGGATTGCCATTGCCTTCCTCTGAGGCTGAGAGAGTGGGACTTGCCCAAGGTTACCCAGTTAGGTTTCCATGGCTGAGCCGAGGATTCAAACTCTAGTTTCTGGAGCCCTAGTCCAACACTAAAATCACTACATCACACTGGTAGTATGCTTTATACTTTTTTGATAAAGCCAACATGGATCCCTTTACAAAATTGTTAATTCATCTTATTGTATTAGAAGTGGAAAAATGTTATACAGTAGTATATTGCTGCATATATATCCTACTTGTGCCTGTGGATGGAGGGACTGTGAGGCATGATCAAGGACAGGAGTGCTAGCTCTAACTTGGCAGAAAATGTGCATCTTAAAAGTACTGTCTGAACACTTGGGTTATTTTCTTAGGGGTTCTGGGAGGAGCTCTCATGCAGTTCTGAGTGGTCAATTTAGATAGGTTAATATTTGAAATCAGAAAAATAAGGAGATTTTTTTTAAATTGTGATTTCAGATGAGCTTCATCCCCTCATCTAACCTGCCATAGTAATAGTGCAGACCTGCTCTAAACTACACTCTTTCAACCACAACCATTCGTCCAGTAAATTGTTATTACAGTGAAGTGTTGTTGTATACTACTCTCTCAGTCCATGTTTGCTGAAACTTTTCTAATGTCAGTGGTAACATCTGCTTTGATAATATAATGACAAGTATTTTCCTTGCATTAGCAAATAGGATATAAGATAAAACAAGGTATCTCATGCCTTTTCCTATCACCTCTGCAGAGGAACCATCCTTAGAACAGTTTATTATTATTATTTTGCTATAAATCGCATCCTAAGCAATCTCATGTGGAGAACTAACAGGCTCCCCCCAAGTGCCAGGGATTGGCACTGTATTTGTGCCCATTGGTTAAAACTGTTTATTTTGTTCTGGGAAATTTGCTGCGGACCAGCAGCCAATGGACAAGCACTTTGAGTAACACTGATCTACAGGGATATGAGATGATGGTGAATAGAGAAGGATCAGTCACTCCCACGAGTTGTCATGTGATAAAAATCTACTGGAGCATCCTGAAATTTTTGAAATCATCTCCTAGCAACTATCTCTATTGCCATAGCATAATTATATTTTTCCTCTTCCTTCTTTATTTGCATTTTTCTGAAGCTTGTTAGAAAAAGAGGAAGAAGAAATTTCATATCTCCCCCTCTAAGATACTAGAAATGATGTCTTCTTGATAAATGTATATGAACAATCACAAGATCTCAGCAATGTCAGTTCACATCTGTAAGGGAAGAAATGAATCTGCAGGAAAATGTTTAAAGCACCCCTAATATATTTTAAATCCAAGCATGATCTTGTTTCACAGCATTGGTAGGGGTATACACTGAATAGTAATACCTGTGATAGAATATCAGGACAAGTTTACAGTTATTTATTGGTGCAGCTTTCATGCTCTGTTTGTGAGCTTGGCTAGTTGCTGTTGGAGAGAATGCTTGATGAGTCGATATTGGTCTGAGCTGGCAGGCCTCTCTTTATGATCTTATCTCTTAATAACCATTAATCACCCTGGATTAAGGTGACTACTTTCCTTTTTGATCCTTCTATGTTGTTTATGGGGGAATCCATGCTACAAAGAAATGTGCTGGTCAGAGAATCTTTGAAGCAATTAATTCTGTCTCCTTCCCAGGTTGTTGTATGGTTTCTTAAAATTAGAAGCAAAGGTGTGCTGTGCAAATCTTTTTGTCCTCCCCTCTGTTCTAAAGCAAATCCATGACTCTTTAATGGGCACATGACTCTCATTATTTGGCTCCTTGTTTGCTACAGAGCCCTGGTAGTCCCTCTGTTACATCCTTTGCTACTTTTTCAAGGAAGTTAGGAAATCCTGCCACGTGGGGCAAGAAGCAAACTGCATTGGCAAACCACACTGCAGAGTCATAAAGCAAAATTGAACTATTATATTTCAGATGGATAACAATAAATTCCATGGCAATAATGGCTATCTTCATGCACCATTGTTGTGTGTATATTATCAATGGGTTCTAAGGATATTGCAGATTGTGATTGAAATAATGTAATGCTAGATGCTTATAATAGTAATACTGCTACTTTGCCCTGAAATATATAAGATGTCGTTATGCCTTGTGTGAGTACATTCTTTGATGTAAAGAGGTACAAGGACTAATCTAAGTTAACCACATTCTTAATGCTTATATAGGAGATAAGAAATGAAAGATTTGTGGAATGTTTGTAGAACCAATTTTTTGGCATTCTTAGAAATATACAATTCAGAGCAGTGGAAGACAGCTCTGTAGGTCAGACAGTTTTACGGTGGGACCAAGGACTAATTCAGGTGCTGAATAGAGAATATTTGATTGTCTTGCCCTACTCTTCTTGAGCTTTTTGGACCCTGTCCGTGCTATGCACTGATCTTTATAGCTTTATAGTTGATTATAACTTTCTACCTAGTATGTAAAAAGCTAGAGGTATTTCTTGTTTAAAATTGTTCTCAGATTCATGCATGGGGCGGCATGAATGTAAAGAGAATCACGCTTGCATCAAATTAATTTTGTCTGTCCTCACCTAATAACTATCTGTCATGTTATCTTTCAGGGTGTAGGTGTAAACAATTTATTTTGCATTTGAGATAACTTCCTGGAGGCTGTTAATGTGACACATAGTTTGGCTGAGATGAGCAAAAGCAGATGACTCTAGATGCTTTCCTGATAATCTAAAAATATTGTGTAAATCTGTCCTAGTTCTGATTTACACCAAATTAGTAGCATCTTTGCTTTTAAAACTAGGGCTTTGTTGAAAGTATGCTACTTCTGCAAGAGCTGGAGTGAGCAAAGGTTAATACAAAAGGTTATAGTTTGTTTAGCATATTCATTGTTTTTCATTCTTAGAAACAGTTCTGAGTGGCTAATATACTAAGAGAGTGTCGGCAAGGTAATTCAGTATATTTGCCAGATTTAGCTCCTGGCAGTTTACTGTAGTGGGTGGGAGAAAAGTGGGGAACCAACGTAAATGTGAGACAAAAACAGCATTAAAAGAAGTGTGGGACAATTCACCGGGTTCAGGGGTTAGTTTTCCTTATTGGATTATTCCATGGCCTACACCACTCTCTGAGAAAACCAAACCAAACAACTGGAAGTAGCCAGAGGTCCAAATTCTGGTTTCATACAAAATATATTTTTTTGGGGGAAACAAAGTGTGTGGATTCTCTGCATATTGTTTAAAGGAGAATTGTACTTCCCAGAGACTTCTAAGAACACAGTTCAGAGACACATTTTTAATGAAAAATGTTCTTTAATGGCAGCTTTTGAGGCGGGCGGGCGGGGGGGGGGGG
>CM034708.1:101766826-101792795 GCA_020142125.1 Phrynosoma platyrhinos
AATTCAATCTTAATTCGGGCTGCATCCGGACCCTATCACAGTGATTTTGCCGCCAAAACTGCCACTTGGGTCCAGTCTGGGTCCCAAGGGCGCTCAGTGTGCCTCTTTTAGAAACTGGGAGTTTTCCAACTTAAAAGATGGCTGCTGGAGTGCTCCTGGGACCCAGGCTGGACCCAGGTGGCAGATTCGGCATCAAAATCACTGTGGTTGGTTCTGGATGCAGCCCAAATTAAGACTTAATTTGTGACAGGTAAAATGTTTTATTTAAGGGTGCAATAAGCTCCATAGTTTCTTCCTGCTATTCTAAAAGATGGGGAGATTTTTCTCTCTTTACCCAAACCATCTCCAATTAGATTAGATTTTAGTTATTTTATGTAAATATTTATCAAAGCCAGTATTGTTTTGCTTTTAAACTACAAACTGCATGTTTGTTGTTTTTCTGAGTTAGTCTTTATTTTTTAGGAAAGCATATTTAAAATATAGTCTGACCCACACTTCTGCTGTACTGTTAATGAAAGCTAGACTCTTTAGAATCATACAAGTTTAACTTTCATACTTGCATATTTTTTGTTCCTTTAAAAGAGTTAACACCCTGGGAGACTCAAATTGCACTCCACACTTCATAGTTGTGGTTATAAAGAACACAAGTTGTATAGACTGATCAGCCACCTCCTTTAAATGTAAGTGGCATTTTCATTTGGTCTCTACCACAGTAAATGCCACTAGTGCAACCTAGTAGAAAGATACATACCTAAATACCTTTAATTTCAACTGGACTCAGTCATGCCTACCTTTCTGTGCATTGTTCCTCTTAGGTAAAATGAAATCATCTGAAATGTTTATATGTTTCTGTCATTCATCATATGTAGTATTTGGTTGATACAGAGGTTCCATTATGCTTTTCCAATTATAGATTCTGTCATTATTAGATAAAGAAAAGCTGTTTTTATTTTCAAAATGGAAATTTGCATTCATTTAACATTATAATTCTTTTTCACAAGCATCATCATCATCAACCAGAAATTGTTAAAGTTTGCACTGACACATGGTGTAACTTTTTACAGTATGCTTATTTTTATAGTATCCTTCATTTATATTTAGAACCGTTATTGGAACCAGCGTACATAATCCAACAATTAATTTTGGACCAATATACCCACTGCTAGCAGCATTCAAGGTGGCTGCAATGATATGTATTAGGGCTTAGAGAAATATGCAATAGTAATATTTCATATTGTTGTTGGAAAAGTAATCAAGAATGTAGTGATGTTTCTTGACTGTGGGTCAAATTGTTCAGCTGCATGGAATGTTGGGGTTTGGGTTGGAGCAGCAAGAGCTTCGCTGTAATATCAATATTTCCTTAGATGCCCAAATGTATTTAATATTTTCAAAGTATGTGATTTGCACAAATACTCTGTTTCCATTTGTTATTGGCAGCATAAATAATATATACTGACTGTTGGAGAACAGGAGAGTCTGGTCACCATGGACCTAGTGAAACTGTGTAAAATTACATGGTATGTGCAGTCTGTGTGCAGTCTATGTGCAATCTCCACATATTATTTCCATTTTGTTGGTCAAAGTTTGTTGGTTGTTAGTTGTTATGTGCCTTTAAGGTGTTTCTGACTTATGGCAACCCTGTCATGTGTTTTTGGGGGGTGGGGTGGGGTGGGGGGTAAGATTTCATCAGAGAAGGTTTGCCATTTGCTGAGAGTGTGCAACTTGCCCAAGGTCACCCAGTTGGTTTCTATCCCTGAGTGCGGATTTGAACCCTGGTTTCTAAAGTCCTAATCCAACACCTAAAGCACTGCACCTCACTGGCTCTAGGTCAGTTATATCGATCTGTGCTTTTTAAAACATGGTGGTGGCACCTGTTGAGGCTGGCTTATGTGCTCTCCCCTTTTCTCTGTTTTGCTGTTCACTGATGCTCAGTAAGGGATTTTGGAGACAGCTGCTGTTTATCTTTCCTGTTGTGTTCTTTTGGCATAGTTCCAGTGCCAGGGAAAACTGAGAAAACTTGAATCTGCTAAATGCCATCTCCCACAAAATTGCAGAATAATGTTCTTCATTTTACTTCCATTTTGTGTACTTCACCTAATTCAATTGACTCTTTTTGTTTTTCAAAGAAAAGAGAAAAATGCAGTAATAATACTTCTGGTGAGCTTCACATTTGGTCAAGGTGTGACCCAGAGTTGATAACCAGTTGAAAATAATGTCAGTGTGTCCAACTAAACATTGTTACACTCATTTTTTTCTTTCCTTTTCCTTGATTTTGTTTTTAGTTGATTTGGAGCATCTACGGGCTGTAAAAGTTGACAAACATCTTCGATTTTGCCAGGAAAATCATTCTAGCAGCCATTTTGTGTCAGCTAAGACAGGTGATTCTGTAAGTAATAAAAATAAGGTTAAGCATTTGTTATAGTCACATTTATCCAAATTCATTTGATATTGTCAGAGTTGAGTGCTAAACTCATTTCCTATGAATTTCACTTTTGTGAGCTGAGTCATTTATCTGGAGTGATTAATATATTTTGTTTTTTCTAAAGGGAAAATATTAAGAAGTAAACAATAATAACAATAACAACAACAACAACAATAATAATAGTAGAAACTATTATTTTGTTCCATTTTCTGGATTTCGGATTTGACATCTTCAGATTTGTTCTACTACAGATGTGTTAGCTTCTAAAAGAGACAGGAATTATTGTTGTTAACAATAAATACATATTATATTTTTGAAATTGTCTTTCTACATCATTTTTCAATATAATTTGTAAAACATTGCCAAAATAAACAAAATCTTTTTTTTCTGAAAAACATTAATTTTGGGTTTTTCCTCTTGCTCACAAACTTATTTATTGTGAAACAAATTACTTTTTCTCTCAGCTTGGTCATAGCAGTATTAAACTAATGACCCTAGCACCAACAGTCCTTAACTGATGTGCTGCTTTCTCTTGACATAAAGGGTTGCTAGGTTCTATTGGCTCCAATATTTTGATGACATACGTAGGGTATAAAGCAGTCCTGGGCAAGAGTCCATGCTCCAAATAGAATTGGGCTGCATCATTGAAATGGGAGCTGGGAGTACAAAATCCCTATATGGCTTAGGTCCAGACTATCTGAAAGCTTGAAAGCCTACCTGAGTCCTACAATCTTCTGGGAAGATCTTTCTCTCCATTCTACCACTTTTACATGCTCAATTAGTGAAGACACAGGAGAGAGCCTTCTTGGTGACTGCTTTTAGGTTTTCAAACTCCCTCCCAAGGGAAGTTCAATTTGCCTCTCCTCTGCTGTCTTTACGTTGGCAGGCAAAAACCTTATTTAAACAGGGGTCCAGCAATGGCTGACCAGGGTGGAGTGATATGCAGTTGGATGTGCTGTTATTGGTATGTAATGCTTATTTTAAGTGTTTTAATTGTTCTAATTCTTAATTTTTTTAAAAGTAGAGTTTTAATTGAATTTAATGTCCACCAATGGCACTACTTTTCTGTAGGGGTGGCATTGCATGCCCTTGTGAAGTAAGAGGCTATGCTGATCACAGGAATGCTGCTAATCTTTATTTTTTTTATTTTAGCCAAAAAATTTTTTTGCAGCTGAGCTAGATTAAATCATTTTTAAAGTCTGTTCAGTTTATCTGTATAGTTGTCTCCAACTGAAATTATTTAGCATTTAAATTATTCGTTCATGAGTACTTATCCCACCCCCGCCACATCCCATGCTTTCTCAGTTCAGATACTACATGTGAAAACCTCCACCAAAAACACTTCCAAGATATTTATGGGAGGTATTCCCCCTCCTTTAGATATTTTTTTCTTTCTACATTAATTTAAATAATACAGGAAGCAATTTCAGTTGCCAGCAAGCTTTAAATAATACTAAATGCCACTGGTCAGATGTAAGTACTTTATAGATACTGAACAACCAGTGTTTTAAAATTCAGCTCTATTGTCCTGGCTTCCTGAAACCAGAATGCTTTCATGTTATCATTTTAGAATATAATTCTGGATAGGATTTTGTTTTTGTCAGTACTCTGAAAACTAACTAAATGAAATGTCCGCATAGAACTCAGTTTTGGTTTTGCTATAAAATACTTTTTTCTTGTGTAGGAGAATCAAGCTGTACTTACAAACATGAATTAAGAAAGAAGGAGTTGATAGATCTCTTGAACAGGTTATATCCCCCGCCCCCTCATATCTCACTGTTTAGAGTTCAGGATTTTTTTCCTGAGGTATTTGTAATAACTTTAGGATGTCTGTTTCTAATCACTTACCGGTAAGTCTTTCCTTTTTTAATAGGTCTTCCTATGTTTTCAAATAATTGCGGCTGACCTTCTTGACGTCAAATTAAACAAAGCGGAAATAGAACAATCACAGGTGATATTCCTGAGTATATTGCTTTTATGAGCTGGTATATTTTCTTTTAAATAAGAATTGCTAATATATTTTACCTGTGGTTTTTGATTTTTGTGTTCTTATGTTCTACATTTGGAAGTCTGACTATATACTTTATCACTTTTGTCTGTCAGTGAAGAATCACAATTTCAAATTCTTCTTTAAGTTCAAAACTCCTTGTAGTAAATTTCCAAAATATTCCAGAGCATCTCAAGAGTTTTTTCTGGACATAAATGAAATAGAATTTGTCTGGGATTCAGACACTGATTTTAATATTAATATATGATTAGATTATAGCAGTAGGGGTCATCCAGTGAAAGTGATTGGCTAACAAAGAGAGGTACTGCTTTCAGTGACAGAATTCACTGTCACAAAATCTGGTGATTACTAATATGACTAAAGCATACAAGACATGTAGGATCAGTATCTCATAAAGTGGACTATTCTTCAAGTTGGCTACATGGAATCTCCAGCTTTGGTGGCAGAATATCAATGAATGCTAATGTAATAGTAGAGAGGTTATTATTTTAATGTAATTTGGATAACTATTGTAGTAAATGGTCTGGTCTAAATGGACCTTTGATCAAATCCAGCAAAGCTCTTATGTTTTTACTGGAAAACTGTTTCTGACCTGGACAATACCTTGAGTGTGCCCAGTGGAATTTTACATTGTTCTTTAATTAACAGACCTCCCCATATGGCATCTTAAAAGAAGCATTAGAAGCTCTATTTCAAAAGGGTTTACATGTGGCATGAGGACAGCTGATTCAGAAACATGAATCCAGGCTCAGCCATAAAGTGTAGTGAGTTATGGAGACTTGCAAAGTCTGTTTCTTATGTAATCTCACAGCACCAAAGCTACCACAAGATTCAGGAATTCCTGCCTCTTCCTTTTTATTGGTTATTTGACTCAGTTCCACACTTTATAACTTATTAGAAAATTTATTTACTTCCATTCATTTTGTTTGGTTTTAAAAGTAATGAACAACAGAAAATTAATAAATAAAATGCAAAACGAATGATAAAACTATAGCAGTGTATTTTTGCTACTAAACATGCAGTGTTGTTTCTTGAAATTAAATAAGATAATCAGTCCTCCAGACCTTTTTAATTTTGCATCAATAAAATAGACATCGATCACATAAGAATCTGGTAAGTGACAAAAACTGGAGCTTGGGGAACATCTTTGTTAAGATCTTGAGATGGGGAAACTGAAAGGGTAATGCTCGCTCTCTTAATTGAACTGATTTTTTAAAGCCCAGTTGTTTTAGTGTTGCACCATGTAATGGCTTAACCATGGGTCACTAGCCTAGCTATTGTATACAAGATAGGATTTAAGCCAGATTTTGAGGAACAATTAATTTCTCAGGCAGTCTAAAAATTCCGTTAAGTCCAGCATAAAGTATGATGCAGAAAAAATAGTCTTGTGAGGTCAGATAACAATGTTTAGGAGCACACACCACTCTTCTGCTAACTTCTTCATGGAATTGAATTTTTCTGATGATATGGTAAGGCCTGGAAACCAATGAATATAACTCTTCCCTCCCTGGTAAGATAAGATAACCTTGATCAGTTAAAAGTCAACCCCAGAATATCAACAGGTCATAAATTAGATGTCTTTTCATCTGCCCCTAGTAGCATTTCTTGTTTAATATATAGAGAAGTTATTGTCAACAAGAAATATTTATATAAAAAGGGATTCTTATCTTTTCTTTAAAAAAATATAAGACACAAACCAGTGAAAACTTGAAGTTTCTGTGGGGCTTAATTAAAGTCATTAGAAACTAAGAACTTGAAATGATTCATTCCTCTAACATATTTTGTTTATATACGTACACCATTGTATCCACTGATATATTTTAAATTATAGACTAGATAAAATTGTTCATAAATTAAAAACAGTGTTTAATCTTGTCCAAACAGGTATGTGTTGCACAAATCAAAAAGAAGTTTTATCCAATGACATAAAAGTATAAGCAATGAAATCAGTCCAACAGAAACCAACAGAAAGGCTGCTATCTGAAGCACATTTACTCCCCAATTTTTCTGTTGGGTTGCTTGGTGTACTTGGGGGAGGGGTTTCTTAAATCTCACAGGGGATCAATAAAAAAATCATGACTTCGAGAAAACAAATATTAAGGCATGCAGAAGAAGAATTATGTGATTCCTCTGTGACCTATTTTATGCTATCTTTTTGAATGCAGTTTTGTTCTGGATAGTTTACAGTTCTTCAGAATAATTTATATTAAATATACTAGAACTATAGCAATTAAAAAAACTTATAACAGTGCTGTAATAATTTATGCTTGCAAAGTCAGTCTACTTTAAATCTGTTAAATCTTTAAATCTGTTCAGTGGACATAAGATAATTTCCTGCTTTTTACTGCAGAATATATACATATATAGCAGCTTCTGAAATGAAGAACAATTTCCAGTAACATTGGAAGTTAAAACATTTGATAGTGAACTGATGTGCGGATATAGCCATGAGTTGCAATTGCAAAGAACTGTAAAGCACCTCTTAGTGGCATATTACAGGCATACATCATGATAGGCCCCATAGCTTGGTCCCCAAGGAGAGTCTAAGAATGCAGGCATCTTTTGATCCATGTTAATCAAAATTTTCTCACATTTTTCATTTCCACCAGAAGCAGGTGTTTTATAGAATGAAAGACTAAGCCACCTCCAAATACTTAACATTACAATAGGGACAACTCAAAACATTATATCCTGTGACTATTGCAGTTAACCTAGAAGTAATGGGGAAAGTGAGTGTGGTAACAACTTGTATCAGTATTGCATCAAGATTATAAATAATCACAACAATATCCATGTACAGTGGGTCATTGGTATCTCCTGGGTTTTATTCCAGGATTCCCATGGATAATAAAATTCATGGATGCTCATGTCCCATTAAATACAGTGGCACAGTAAAATTGTGTCTCTTATATAAAATGCCGAAATCAAGGTTTGCTTTTTGAATGTATATATTTTAAAAATATTTCCAAACCATGGATGGTTGAATCCATGGATAAAGAATCTGTGAATACACAGGGATGACTGCACTCCATTCTTTTGTGCCATGGTCCTGCTGTATTCCTGCTTAGTAGTTTTCATACTTTTCCTGTTTCAAATCCCCCTCCCCCTGGTCTGGTTCTGCATCCTTTTCACATTTTGTCTCCTTTTATGCCCACCCCCACCTCCTTCATGCTTACATTAAAATTAACTTCCACTGGTTGCTTTGATTGGCTTGGGCTTTCTGAAATAAGCTATTTTGTGAGACATATTTGCATGAAGACTTTGTAATACAATTTCTGAATATTAGGGATGAAATGCATGTTCTTTCAATGAATGAATGCACACTGGTGCAATAATGTTGTGTTGATTCCCTGGGTGTGTTTTCCTAGCACTTCACATTGAGGAAGGGTGCAAGCTGAGGACTAGTGTCACTGGTTAGGTTTGCTTAATTAACCCTTTGCTAGGAATGTGGGTGAAAAGGGTAATTTAAGAGGCTCTTCCCATGTTCCAAGGCTGATGTGGGGAGCCTGTTGCCCCAGGGCCATCTTGTGATTTTGTGCAGTCCTCAACCAAATTTCAAAGCTCTTTGCAAGTGATCAGTTTATGTTCTAACCTGATGGGTAAAAAAAGGAAGAGAGGGGGAGAAGGAAAGATACAGAAAGAAGAAAAAGGGTGGATTCACCTACTTTTGGCTCTGATCACAGTGACTTTGGCTCTGTCCACTGTCAGATGGGGCATCTGACAGAGTACCCTGGAAGGACTGTGGGCCTCAACAGAACAAAGTTTGTCCATCTCTCCTTGATAAGCAACAAAATGACAGAAACTCCTGCTAAGTGGGCATGCTGGTCACCTTGCATGATGGTGGAATGTGATTGCTTTGTTTGCTACTCTTGTTCATTTGGGTTGACCATTTCTTTTTTCTAATCATTGATCTTCATCTCTTTCTTCTTTGTTTTTCTTTTCTTTTCACCCATCCCTTGCACTCTCTACTATTTGCTACATGTCTGCAGCATGTGGTCAGGGCAGAACTAGTGAAGTATCCTGAAGAAGATAATCAACACCACAGCACAGCCAACTGTCAGAGTAAAATCTGCTCAGTGCAGTAGTTCAGGTAGTATAGTTAAAAAACTCAGTCCTTCTAAAAAACAAATGTTAATGTTTCATTCACATGAAACAATAACGTGGTACTTGTATAATGGTTTGTATATTTGCAAGGATAAAACAATTTAATATTTTGATCCTCTGATTAATTTTCTAACTAAAGTATATTAGTTGCACATGAACTCTTATGAATTCATTTTAGAAAAGCTTAGGTGCGATAAACATTGGCACCAACAACTAAAACCCTCATAATGTCTCTGTGCTGGACTGGAAGGTGTTTGTGGAAACTCTCCTGAGAATCAGGGGTGATTTTCCCTGAGCATGAAAACGACATACTAAAAAGGAAAAGCTATTCTCATGAGTGACATGTTGCTTTTTTTCTTAGGACTTGGCTCCAGGCAAGAATGTCAAGGCCTGTATTGTCAGCAATTGGGGGGGGGGGGGGGGGGGGGGGGGGGGAGAGAGAAGAGATCCCCACTGCTAGCATGTACTCCAAGCCTTGTTTACTCAAACTCCATTCATACAAATGAACGAACAGACAAAATCTGACATATATATTCCCTTTATCTACATACTCACACTGCCCTCCTTGTGGCAGTGCTTCTAGGAGTACTAATGGGGCTTTTTAAAAGTCTGATGCAAGGAGTAGGTTGCAGAGAGGAGAGAGTTAGCCCTTCTCAATCCACCCCTAACAATCCACCCCTACTGAAGTTAGGTTTTTAAAAAGCTTCTGCTACCAGGTTTTTAAAAATTGACTGTAGGAGGTGTATATGTGGATGGGGAGCCCTTGTGGAGCAGCTTCTGTTTCAGAGGCTCCCTATGCCTGCCATAAAGAAAATGAAAGAAAATTATGTGAGGTAAAACTCAGCCCCCCCATTTGTAAACCCAGAAATCACTATATATGATTGGAATCAGTACTTATTATCATAACCATCTATTATTTGGGAAAGTGCACCATATGCACTAGCTGCTGTGTACCAATTTTTTTATGCCTGATTTCTTGGAAAAGAGGACTGTGGCACATATTTGCTGTTTTAAAATGATCCATATTTCATAGTTTGTCATTAAATAGTGAGATGTTTTACTAGCACTGTGGAACAGAATTGCCTTTGGATTCTGTAGCTATAACTTCTTCTGTTTTTCTTTTCTCTCTCTCTCTCTTTTTGACAGAGTGTAGTGAAGGCGGATATTGTAAACTATAGCCAGGAGCCCGTGACAAGAACAGTTAACTCTCCCAGAAGTTCAATGTGTACAATCCAGTGAACGCTTTCTTTTCTTTTCTTTTCTTTTTTCTTTTTTCTTCTTTCTTTCTTTCTTTCTTTCTTTCTTGTATTGATCTTCTTAGGCATCCATGCTACCTTTGCACAGACAGAGGGGCTGCCAGGAATGTTGTTTTAACAGTGAACATTGCTGTGGTGCATTTAGAAGTTTTTAAAACTTAGTACCCATTTGTGTGTTGAAAAACAGCAGGAAGTTTCTTTGGGTAGCCATGATTCAAATGCAAGGACCACACACTTTGAAAAATTATGATATATACCCATATTCTCATAAATAATATTTCATTAAAGACATGTGACTATGTGTACAGATGTCCTTTTACATATAGTGTCAGAATATGTGAGAGAGTAAATGCAAAATGTATAAATTATACAGAATTAAAAGTGATGCTTGAAATAAAGCCACGGAGAAAAAATAAAATTGTTTTCATATTTGATTATTTTTGATTTAGCTAGCTTTGCTTTCATTAGAACAGGTACTGCAGATCTTCCATTTTATTCCTGTGGTGTTAATTGTGAGGTTGCCCTATCATTTGAAATCAGCTGTATTCCTCAAAACAGTAAATGTCTTGTGCTACTTACCAGTAGTGTTATTAGCACAGTGACTTAGATGGAACAAAATATTGCTAGGGTTAAGTTAATTTTTCAAATTAAACATGAAAAAACCCCCATTTAGACAACTATTAGTAGAGATGGGAAAATGTTTCTCTGGGAAGCAGTGACTGTATACAGACAACATGTCAATTGAATATATCAGTAGATTTTACTTCCTCAAAATACTTGAACTATTCAAATAATCTAAGCATCTTTTTAACTTAACAATGCTTGTACTGCAATTTTTTTTTTTTTTTTTTTTTGCAAATAGAAGACAGTAAAATGGTCCCTCTACATTCAGTGTGGTTTGGGGCATAAGAACCCCCCCCCCATGAAAGTGGAAAAACTGCAAATACCCCCCCCCCCCACTAATTTTGTTACTTGAGAAAACACCTTGCTAGTGCAACTCTATGGTCAACATCTGGCAGATGCAGGAGGACCTACGAATGCCTACAGAAATGTTTTCTCTAGCAATTTCTAGATCCTTCAGTGCAACTCTATGGTAAACTTCTGGCAGAGTTGCACTGTGGGGAGTGGGTAGAGATTCCTAGAGAGAACATATTAATCAAATCCACAAATAATAAAATCCACAAAAGTCAAAACAGCAATGTGGTGAGACAACTGTAATTGTTAAGTCTATATGGTCTGCCTTCGGTTTTTAGGATCATGTAGAACAAGGGTAGGCAACCTTTTTGAGCCGGGGGCCGGGTTGCTGTCCCTGAGACAATTGGGGGTCCAAAGCACCATAAATAAATAAATAAATAAATAAAAAATAATTTAAAAAAATACATGCACACTCTCTCAGCCCCAGAAAAGCCATGGCAAAACCCCTGTGGAGATTTTGCCAAGAAAACCCCAATAACAAGTAATAACAACAATAATCAATATCATCATGGTGGGCGGCGGTGGTGGCGGCGGCGGCAGCAGCAGGACCAGCCTGGGGCTGGTCCAAAGGCCTCAGGGGGGCGCATCCGGCCCCCGGGCCTTAGGTTGCCTACCCCTGATGTAAAATGTGGCCTTTTCAGCTTACCTCACTTGATTTTCATTCTTTTTGACATTGATTGGATTTCTAAAGAGGATGTTCCCATTAACCAATTGGCACTCTTTGTATTGTACATGCATAGAATGGAAAGGTGTCACATGAAATACTGAAGTAACATGTTGATTTAAAGATGCTTGGTCTCCAAGGCTCAGCAGAACCCACACTAAAGTATGTTAAACCTAATTTGTGTCTGTTTTGTTTTGAGTTCCTGGGTATAGGGTTGCCATAATTCTCTTCTACAAAACTGGGACCAAAAGTAAGAAAAGAATGTAGGACCAAATATAGGACAAAATGTGGGACATTCAAGAAAAATGGAGGGCACCAACTAAAAGCACAGGAAAGGTGGCAGCAGCCTTCAACACCCTCCTGGCACCCCAGTGAGTCCACTGGGCCCCTGGGTGACCCCAGCCAGGCCTACTTACCTGCCTGCCTGCCCGTCCACTCTGACAAAAGTGTGGGGAAGGAAGCGGACGGCAGTGGTGGTGGCCTTTGACGATCCCCCTGGCCCCCAAGACCACCAGGCCACTCCGGCCCCATTCAGGCCTACCTGCCCAACTGTGTTGGCAAAAGCATGGGAAGGAGGCAAGCAGCAGTGGCGGTGGCCTTCCATGACCCCCCCTGGCCCCCAAGACCACCAGGCTGCTCCCAGACCCTACCAGTCCTACTTGCTTGCCTGCACTGGCAAAAGTGTGGAGAAGGAGGCGGGTGGCGGCGGCGGTGACCTTCCATGACCCCCCCCAGCCCTGGGCACCTATCAGGCCAGCCCTGGGCACCCCAGCCAGGCCTTCCTGCCTGTCCACCCACACTGGCAAAAGCACGGGGAAGGACACAGGCGGTGGCAGCGGCTTCTCCCCTGGTACCCCAGTGAATCACCAGACCATCCCTGGGACCCAGAGCCCCTCCTCCTCCCTCCAGGGGTCTTAATGGGGGCTCCCTTGCATCCAACAGCCAGGACGAAACTTGGTGGGGAAGGTGTGGAGGGAGGTGTCATTGCCCTCACTGTGGCTCCGTCACTGCCTCAGGAGCTGCAGTAGCAGAGGGAGGTGGGAGGGTAAGCTCACCATGCCCATGAAGCACCGGAGGCAGCCAGTCTCTGTCCCTGCTTCCCTGGCAGTGCCCTCTGCCCTCTGGGCCCAGCTAGGCCTCTAGGCCTCCCCTCAGCCTTGTTTCATCGGGCAGGCCACCACTGAGGAGAACTCGGTCCAGCCCTTCCTTCTCCTCCTCTTCCTTCATTAGGCCACACCGCACTCCGCCTAAGCAAGAGAAGTGACTCACATCATGTGAGGAGGGAAGGAGGCAGAGCTGAGGTCGAGCTCAGCCAACTATGTGTGTATTGTTTCGGGCACATTTTGTCAATCTCCAGTCCAACTGGAACAATGTGGCTTGGAACAAGGCATGAATCTGGGATTGGAGGGTCCAAAATGCCCAGCTAGGATGGGGCACTTTTTAGACCCTCCAATCCAGGATTGTCCTGGCAAAAACCAGGAAATGGCAACCTTACCTGGATAGAACTTTGTATTCTGGCCACCTTTCTGAAATAAACAAGAAATTGCCACATTTTAAACTCAGGATTCTTGACTGACTTTTACTTCAATATTTTAATTTTTTATCTTTTATTAATAGATTCACATTACAACTGAAATTTACCAACACATAAAAACAAAATATCTAAACAAACATTTAGACATCCACAAGACAACCTTTATATTACCCTACACCGTGTACATTGAATATTATACCATAAAATAACTTCCTAATCTCTACATTCCAAATGTTTCTTCATACTGTATTCACTTTTACTTCTATTTCATATTCTATTACTACTCTGTCTTATCTTCTTGAAATACTTCTTCTATTATCCCTCCCCCAAACAAGGAGTTATCCCCTCCAAACAAAAGTCTTCATTTTCAGACTCGAAGTTAATTTTCATTGTTCAAGGTTATCTTTATATAATCTAAAGTTCTTGACCATTCTTCATTAAATCTTTCTGTTGATATATTCTTAATCAGACATGTTAATTTGTCTATCTCTGTATAATACTTTTACTTCAGTTTTGACAAGGGAGCCCAATATTCGCCTACATACCTCTAGAAAGAAGCATAATTCATATGTATCTTTCTAAAGCTGAGCTTCTAAAATCATTTAATGTCATTGTTCTACACTAACAATGAGTATAGCTGAATATGTTGAGAGCAGAATACCAGATGTAGTAAAACATATGAATTCTTCCTTTGTATTGTCTGGATCAGAGCCTTGACATGGAATGTAAACATGAGTGCGGTCATCTTGGTGAGTTTTTGGAAGATATTTGAAGTGCAATTTCTGTATAAATTGTTGTGTTTGTCAAGCATGAAGAATGGCTCAAATTCCTTAATGAACACATTCTAGAGAAATATTGATAGCCTTCTGGTCAACCCATCTGTTTCTCTCTCCATGTACAAAGTATAAACCATAATTGCCAAAAATGGGTTGTCTGTCATTCACTGGTGGTTTCTGTGTAATTGATAACATTGAGAAAGACTATTTATGTATTTATTCATTTATTCTATCATTTTCTCATGCACAGACCTACAGCAAAGTAGCTAATAGACGGCAAAGAGTTTACTCATGTAAACTTGAAAATATTCACTTTTTCAAAGGAAATGCCTAAACTTTTGTGTCAGTTTGTTAACATATGATACAAGGAAATAGATTCAGTATCAAGGCTGGAGTGCCATATCCCATTATTTTGTATAACATCCTGACTGTATAGCAGTTATAACATCCTGTATAACATGCTAAAAATTATGAGACCAGGGATAAGACCTTACTTCTAATATAATTGGTAAGTCATTAGCTGTTAGCTGCTGTCACTAGAGGTTCCAGGGGGAGGGCCTTTATAAACCACACAGATATTTTGTCCTATCACTCCAATCGGCATATCCAGTATGGCCAGTGGTAAGAGACTGTAGGAAATATAGTGCAAAACATTTCAAGGCTACAATTCTGCATTCCTGTTTTAAGTGTACATGTTAGACTTCCAAACTTTTTGTGTTCATGTCCATCTTCATGTTGGTGTTAGTCCCTCTGAAGCTCATGAACACCTCCAGGCTGATCATCCTTTCCTCATCACAGACAAAAAAAGGAAAAGACCCCTGGAGGACTCTGCCATTGCCACCAATGTTTGTATCTCTGATTTTTTATCAGATTGCTTTCATTAGTCTAGTTCAGTGATTCACAACTCTGGTTCTCCAGGTGTTCGGGACTTCAGCTCCCAGAAGCCTCAGCCATCTAGGCCAATTGTCTGGGATTCTAGGAGATGAAGTCCAAAACACCTGGCATGTCAGAGTTTGGAAATCATTGGTGTAGTCTAATATAGAGTATATTAGTCTGTAATTGTATTGATGTGAGTTTTTAATAAACAATTTCTCTTTTAGTCCCTATTTTAAATTTCTGGAGAACAATATCTGGATGTTTATTGGATTAGAGTGCATGCTCAATCACTTTAAGGGGAGGAACGATGACATGAGGTTAGTTTGGGGGAAAACTGCAACTACTTGTCATTTGGGCTTGGCCCTTTTTTGGTACTTTTTTATGACAAAGAAATTAAATAGTTACAAAAAATTATTGGCTGTTATAATTTACATGTGGAATCTGCATTTACAGGTCATATTTTGTACTTAATGCTTTGAAATTTTACAATGGTATAAATTCTAGTTTTTTAGAGCTGAAGCAAAGCCTCAGGAAAATTAAAGGCTTTGCTAGTTAACTGAAATTGAGCAGATTATTATTTTATTTTCATCTTGAGAAGACTAGCTAGCTAACAGCTAGTTAGCTAGCTAACTATTCTCTAATTATTCTCTCTGCAGAGACAAATCTATTAGCTAACAGCTAGTTAGCTAATTTATCTTTGAAGGAATTCAATTCATGTTATGAAAAACAAGTATATTTAGATTACTCCCAGAGATACAATCCTGGCAAAGAGGAAAAAAAGTAACCCTCAAAGTAACACATATACTCAAGTTTCTCTTCAAATCGTATAAATCTTTCACCTTTTGCTAGTAACACATTTTCCAGCACTATCCAGGCTCTTCCCAACACCTCCCTTTCTGGGCATTCAAACATTTGTCGCATGACTGAAGTACCTGATTTGAAGGTTTAAGGATGACTGCAGGAAATAGTGCTCACATCCTTCATCCTTCTATTCTTTTATTTTTTCTCTCATGTGTATGAGGGATACTGTCTATGTTTCTGTGTTCTTCAAATTACTAGTAAATCTTTGGGAATTTTACAGATTCAGTTCATTTCAGAGGAGCCCAGCATCAATTTGGACGCCTTCCAAGTGTGTCTGAATGAATCCAATTCAGTCTGGGATTCAGCATTTGTCCCTCTCCCCCACTAGATTACTCTGGAGCTCACAATCAGGGCATGAAAGTGATCACCTTACTCTTTGTTCTCAATATTTAGCTTCTAAAAACAAGCCCAAATATGTAATATAAGAACATTAGCAGAAAAGGTGACAAAGCCATTTAGCAAATGCAACATATTCCATTAAAATCAAAACAGAAGGAAATGAAACAGTCTGCTGCTGTTTTTTTTTTTTTTTAACAGAAGGCTTAACATTTGATGGCATGCACATCATACAAAGAAAGAAGTGTGATCATGCCATATTTTGTGATAGGTTAGCTATCCTTAAGAGGCCTCTGTTAAGAAAGTCAACACAAACACTGATGTTGTGTTTAATGTATGCTGGACCATATCAGTAAAAAGGAGGCAGAATGAAAGCACAGAGGTGGTAATGATTTTTCACAATGTAAGGATATTGTCACAGACCAGAAGATAAAGCAGCAACCAAGATTCTTATCAGCTACATCTAATAAGGCAAATCTTGAAGGATTTTTTGTAAGGAGAATGGAAACAGAAAAAATTCATTAGTTCCATTTCACAACTGTTGCTACACAATTTCTTGGAACTATCTGGAAGTCAAAGAACCAATGTCAAATCAAGATGATGTGGATGTTTCTTGGCTACCATGCAGCCAAGAAAGGCTACAATGGCAATAATTATTCTTTCTGCGGAGACAAATCTGTTTCGAATATCTCAGTATGGTTTATCATTTGGGCATTCTGGTAATATTAATCTAATCTCTTATGACACATATTAAGGAACATTAAAAATAATAGCATACACTGTTCATCATTTTTGTAAAATAACATTTAAAACAAAAGGCAGTTCTGATGAAATGTGATAGAACTTGGAGACTAATAGAAAAGGTTCTATCACATTTCATCAGAACTGCCTTTTCTGTTTTAAATGTTATTTTACAAAAATGATGAACAGTGTATGCTATTATTTCTAATGTTTCTTAATATGTGTCATAAGAGATTAGATCAGTTGGAGGTACTGACCCCCACCAGTTTCAGATGCTCATTCACTGAACCCTTCTTACGATTCTTACGCATTCACCAAACCCTTCTACTGCCAATACAGATGGACCGTCAGCGCCATCTGGTGAGGGGAGTGGGCTGCCGGGCTATCAATCACGCCACATGGCCAATCAGAGGGCCACTTCTGTCAGTGGAGGCAGGGCAAGCTGATTTGGTTGGATGGAGCATATAAATAGTGGGGCATATAAAACGTATACAGGTTATCACCTGCAGCCAATGATGGGCGAGCGGGGCGTGTCATCACAAATCATATGAATCAGATGTGTGTCTTGACTTCCGCCAAACCCACGAGACTGACTCACTGAACCCCTGGTGTTCGATCGAACCCAGGTTAAGAACCACTGGATTAGATTAATATTACCAGAATGCCCAATGATAAACCATACTGAGATAATCAAAATAGATTTGTCTCCGCAGAGAGAATAATTATTGCCAGTGTACTGTGACTTTATTAGTATTAACTTGGTGGTCTTTTTCATTTGCCTTTGGAACCAAGTGGGTCAGGAGAATATCCAGAATCATCCCACCAATGTGTAAGAAATCGCAGCTAAATATATTTCCCAGAACCTCTTAGCAGAGGCAGGTACAGCTTCTTCTCTTTATCTTAATTTCATCAATTATGTAAATCTATGCAATGCTTATACATCTCTGCTGTAGGGGATACAGGAACAAGAAGAAATAAAAAGAAACTGGAGGCAATACACAAGAGTTTACAAAAGAGATGAGGGACAATGGCATTTAGAATGAGGAGCCATATGAAGATGAACCCCAAATTCTAAGAAGCAAAGTGGAATCTGCATTAAGGAAATGGGGAAAAAAATAGATCACCTGGAAGATGTAGCCATATGAAGAGGTACTAGGGACCAATTTGCAAACATATGATTGCTAATGGAGCATATCAAAGAATTTAAAAAATAAAATCAGCATGTGTTTCATGGACTACAGCAAAGCATTTGATTGCACAGATCACAAAAAGCTGTGGAATGCACTCAAAAGACATGAGGGTGCCACTCATCTGATAGTCCTGATGAAGAATCTATACCAAGGACAGGAGGCCACGTCAGAACAGAATTTGGGGAAACAAGGTGGTCCCCAATAGGCAAAGGGATCAGGCAAGGCTCCAGTCCATCCTATCACCTTACTTGTTTAACTTCTATGCTGAAAACATAAGAAAAGCAGAATTAGATTTAGAAAAAGGAGGGGTTAAGATAGGAGGAAGGAGCATTAACAACCTAAGATATGTGGATGATCCCATAGTATTAGCAGAACATATTAAGGAATTAGAACAGTTAATAAGGAAGGTCAAAGATGAAAGTGCAAAGACAGGCCTGTTGCTGAACATAAAGAAAACAAAAATAACAACTATAGAAGAAATACACAAATTCAATCTAGACAACAAGGAAATTGAAATAGTTAAAGAATTCCCATATCTAGGATCAAATATTGACCAAAATGGAGACTGCAGTCAAGAAATAAAAAGAAGACTAGGAATGGGAAGGGCAGCTATGAAAGAACTGGAAAAGGCATACAACTGAGCACCAAAGTCAGAATCATTCAGACCATTGTATTCCCAATCATCATGTACGGATGCGAGCGCTGGACAATGAAGGAAGCAGACAGAAAGAAAATCAGCTCATTTGAAATGTGTTGCTGGAGAAGAGTACTTAGGATACCATGGACAACCAAGAAGACAAACAAATGGGTTCTTGAACAAATCAGACCAGGGCTCTCCTTGGAAGCTAAGATGATCAAGTTGAGACTGTTGTACTTTGGCTACATAATGAGAAGGCACGGATCACTAGAAAAAACAGTAATGGAAAAAGTAGAGGGTAGAAGAAAGGGAGGAAGATCACAAATCAGATGAATAGACTTGATGGTGGGAGGGGTTATGGGCAAGGGCTTGAAGGATCTGGGTAAGGCAGTGGAGGATAGGGATACTTGGAGATGTCTTATCCACAGGGTCACTATGAGTCAGTCAAATCGAAAGCAGCTAACAACAACAACAAAATCCAATAACATTTTATGATTCTACATTCTCTGCATGCCTAATGTAGCACATTAGCCTATTAGATACTCGCTGCAACAAGTTGTCAGGCTTTTATAATTAACCAAAATGCCAAGCCCCAATTCAATCTGAGCAATTCATGCACAGGAGTCATCCATCATAATTCATCATAACTTCTATAGAGCCTGTAGAAACTAGGGATCTCTTGGACCCAGCAGAGCCAGGCCAACAGTTACTACAAAAGCGTCTATCTTCTGAACTGATTCACGTATTTCCAAAACAAAAACCCAAGGCCTTGGATATGTATGAGCTCATGCAAGTGTTCCTATCTTCAGGTAGTTCCTGTGAGGTTTACCCGTGATTTGACCTTTCTTTGCTGTGCAGAAATGGGGGAGTGCATGGCTTGTTGCACCATTCCTTCATATGTAGATAAATAGTTAAATGTCCTCTTCTTCTGAACAGACCTAGACAGATTAGACCATACATGGTTTGAAGGAAAGATCAATAAAGAGATGTGTTCATGCCTCTTCCTCCCAAATGAAAATTTAGCTTTTACTGTTATGTCGACAACAAAATAACAGACTTTTGGTTTATTTCATCTAAGCACACTAAATCCCAAGAGTTTTTGAGAACATTTACACAGCTGGCTTGGGTAAAAAAATAATCTGTGCCAAATATATTTTTGAAGTCTTTGCATAAGTAAAAGCCACCTAGAAATCACAAACTGAAATGTTAATGATTTTTTTAGTGCAAAGGATGACAAATTAGGCTTCAATTTTTTACTTTTTATTCCTCTAACATATAAGTAGTAGATTTTTACTTTGGAAAGTTACACAGAGAATCCCATATATTGCTATCGAAAAGTAAAATTTTCTGTTTCATATCGTTGAAGAATAGAAACATTGTTGAGGAATGGATTTTTTTTAAAGAAATGCTAATGTTTGATATAATTTTATTCACTATTTTGGGAAGTTTTGAGATTTTATCTGTTTGAACTTTGAACTTTAAGCTACTAACTTAATATCCCACATTTCAGTGTTTAGAGCAGGGGTAACCTTTCCCCTTTAAGGGCCGAGGGACTTCAGCTCCCAGAAGCCTCAGCCATGTTGGCCAATAGTCCCATGTTGGCCAATAGCTCCTGGGATTCTGGGAGCTGAAGTCCCTCAGCCCTTAAAGGGGAAAGGTTGCCTACTCCTGGTTTAGAGCTACTACATTACTGACATCCAGAGAAGAGAATTCACCTTATCTCATTCACTTTCAATCCTTCTCTTCTGGCATGTCTTTCAGTTAGTTTTGTAATCCTTATCCTTCCCCACATACCTCCTCTTGCATAAGGACAGTGTTTAGTTTTAATCTCAGCCACAAAAGCTGAACAGTGAACAGAATTGGTGCTGACAGCTCCCTCCCCCATTGTGCTTGTAATATTTGTAGATATTCTGTAACACTACAACAGCTCAACCAATCCGTTCCCTTGTCACTATGCCCATGGGGGGGGCATACATTACCATTGGGAAATAGTTGTCAGTGCCTATATTTATCTCTCCAAGTTAGAAAGCTCTTGGAGAATACATTATCACATCAGTTATTAATGGCTCTTAAATCCATCCTGATTTAAATCAGGTATGTTACCTGTGCCATGGGCAATATTCTTAAGACTATAGATCACTCAGTGCATTCACAAGTCTGAGTTTGTAATTCCTCTGGCTGACTTGTAAAAAGGGCATTAATGTCTGTAGCTACTGATTGAGAGAAACAATGTCACAAGCTGATTTATGCCTTTGGTCAAATGCTTGCTTTGAGTTTCATCCATCTGTTGGAGTACACACATTACAGAAAGATGAATTCGCTCATAGGAGTTCCATCTTGTTAAAGGATCTTTCCTCATTTAACTGTGTCTAACTGTCAAACAGATCATTACACTGATTAAAGTTGTCAAAAGAAGGGAATACTAACCAGTTCAGTGATTGATCAATGTTATAGACATAGTAATTAGAAGCACCACTTTATTTACATCTGTGTAAAGAGGTGAAAATTTATGATCTGTGATAAGGATATTTGCATTTAGCTTCCAGATAGTATTCCATAGATGCGATTTCATTAACCATTAGGTAAAGAGCAATAATTGTTTAGAAATGTTTCTGGTTTTCTATAAACGGGTGAGATTTTGGAGTTGGCTATAGCTATATAATAATTATATAGTAACTTTTCTTGCCTGCCTTAGTCTTACAAACTGAAGACACAAACCATGTAAAAGAAAGGGAAAGGTAAGACAGTGTAGAGGAGAGGAGAGGAATTTGTCAGTGTGAAAAGAGATGAGTTGTTTACAAGTGTATAAATCCAATTGGGGAGCGAGTTGACCCTCTCTTAATGGTACCTTTGATGGAAACATGCAGGGGTAGCCGTGTTGGCCATTTAGCAAATTCAGACAAAAATCCACCAAACAGTGATACCTTTGTTGGCCACCCAAAATGCACAATATACTTGTTGCAAACTTTTGAAGCTCCACTGGCTTCTTCATCTGGCAAGATGTTACAAACCAAACAGGAGAAAAAATGGAGATGTTAGTCAGAGGCATGTATTTTGACCCTCCACTTACCATTTTAACTAAGGACAGAAACATCAAAATACAGGCTCCATTTTTACTAGCAGCTCCATTTTTTTCTCCTGTTTGGTTTGTAACATCTTGCTGGATGAAGAAGCCAGTGGAGCTTCGAAAGCTTGCAACAAGTCTATTGTGAATTTTGATTGGCCAATAAAGGTATCTTTGTTTGGTGGGTTTTCGTTTGAATTTGGTATCTTTGATGTTACGAAATGCTACTACTGACCGTTTCTAAAAATATTATCACTATTCAGGTTATGCAGGCATAGCACAGTTGCAGAGACAGGGAAATAGAATCTTTATTTAAACTGCTGGTCTAAAACTGAATTCTTTCACCACTCTTAGCCTCCAGTACAACTAGCTTTTTGCCATAGAGATGCCAGAGTGATAATTTTCCACATCAGTACATAACTACAACCAATGATTGTTTACATTTTTACCAGATATTAATGTTTTTTGTAGGTCTAGTGTTTTTCATTTCTTTTGTAACAGCTTTGGTCTCTCTACCCCGTGGCAAGATCTGTGATACCCAGGGACAACTATCTCATAAATTGTATAATGTTCAAATACTCATCTTCCCCTTAGCAATTTGCCCTCCGTTAGAATCATTGGGTGAATTGGGAGTGAGGATTTGCCTAGATATGAAAATATAAGTGTTTAGTTGTTGTTGTTGTTTTTTTAAAAAACATATTTACATTCCACACTTCCTTGAAGTACTAGAAGGGACAGAAGCAGAAACTGCCCTCCTTTGTGTTTCAGACCATGTATTATCATCTTTGGGTGGCAGTGAGGTATTAAAAATAATGTTGAACAGATTCAAGAGTTAAGCAGCTTTTGGATCTTTGTGTGATCCATACAAAGCTGAAATCTTGCCCGTGCTCAGACATACCATTCAGTGATCTTTATGACCGACAACCTGAAGAACCAGCTCTAATGCCATCATTTTCTGAAATACACACGAAGAGCAGCTCTCCTTCAGCAATGACGTGGATTGGCCTTTGTGGTTACCGTATGCACAAACATCTCTCCTACATAGAAAATCCACTGGAATATCATACTGCAAGGATTCAGGTTTGCACAAAGCTGGGCCCAGGTAAGCTCCATTGCTGTGCTGAAACATGGTTCATTTCAAAGTTATTGTCTGTTTGAGGGGTGAAACTCCATTATACTTAAATACAGTTTGAACAAAATAGAACATAATTATGTCTAGAGGCAGATCCATTATTAGGATGGGCTCCAGATCAAAGTTGCTTTTGTATCTGGATTGCAGCTGGAGGAATCCCTGACCCAGGCCCCTCAGTGGCAAAAAAATCTGAGAAACAGCAAACACTGCACTCATGAGATTGTTTCTCTGAAGATAGAATTGAAACATCTCCTTTTGGTTAGTTTTTTTTTTCTTCACGGAAATATAGATTTCAAAGGTAAAAATCTACAATGTGTTTAACTCAGTTCTGCATTGTGTGGCATATGAAATACGACAATGGCCACAGTCCACACAAAGTTAGGTACTTTAAAGTCACAGTGAACTTAACTGGAAAGATTCAAGCACATTATTAACTTCTCAATTGAAACCAGTGAGAAAGGGTTGGCTTGAGATATTTTGCTGCCTGAGGCAGAGTGGCAAATGGCACTTCCATAACCCAAATTAAAGTGAATAGTATCTAAAGCCAGCCAAATTATTTTGACAAATGAGGTAGAAAATCCCAAAGCATCTCTCTCCACATAGATTACTGAGAGTTTATTGTTCCATCAGCTTGAAAATAACTGATCAATTGACTTGTTAAGCTATTAACTCATTAGATTTTTCTACCACTTCATTCAGCAAGTTTCTTATTAAATGCTGAGTTACTCTTGTGCCTAAATGAGTTGCCTAATTTTAGACTGTCAGACACTGTTAGAGTAGATGGCTATTCCTCTGACTTTCCTCAGTTAATCAGGAAAGCCTAAGAAAAAGAATTAATATTGCAGATAATGCACTACATAACTTTTTTGCTAAACAATAGAATCTGGCAGAATAGCTGGGAAGCAATTGAGGAGTTTGAATTGGAAAGCAATTCAATTGAGGGCAGGTGGAAAGAGTGCTGGTATAGAGTACTCCACAGAGGAATGGCTGCTGTGGGATATTTGTGTCTGCCAATTTCTATTTTGTTGGCGAGCGTATGTAAAACAGTAGCAAAAGCTTTGTTCTCATATCTCAGGGTTATACATGTACAGAAGAACTGAACTGGAATTAACTGGTATATAAGGTGTGAGTGGGAGAGTGCCTTCAAGTCACCTGTTGACTTAGGGTGACCCCGTGAATTTCCATAGGGTTTTCTTAGGCAAGGAACACTCAGAGGTGCTTTTGTCAGTCCCTTCCTCTGACATACAGCATCTGGTATTCATTGTCAGTCTCCCATCCAAGTAGTTACCAGGGCTGACCCTGCTTAGATTTCAAGATCAGACAGAATCTTGGAACTTTAGGGTATTTACCCCGATCCAAGAGGGATGCTCCCAATTATCCTTTTCTCATAGAGGCAGTGTCAATTCAAATGAGAAGAGGTTTCTGTAAGAATTCAGCATCTCCTCTGCAGTGAGATCCCTGATTTTCCAGCATTCTTGCTCTTGTGGGGACTAGCTAAACAAACGGGAGTGTCTCATCTTCAGGACTAAACTCACCCTTCTTCACATCTTGACTGATAACAGTTAAGTAACACCTAAACAACAGAGCAATCAATTGGGCAGGAAAAGAGCCATATATATTCCTTGGAGATTCAGAAGAGCCATATATATTCTTTGGAGATTTAATGTTAAACTGTTAATTATGTAAATGTTTAAATGCTAACAGTGATTTAAATGTCTAAACTGTTTCTGCTCTACATTTCAGCTAAAGAAGGCTTCTGGAGTGGCTGATAATATTACCTGACAATACTTTTAATTCAAGTTCAATGGAAATGTGTATCACAAGCAGTTCTGGAGGTGATGCACCAGTTTCTTGAAGAAGAGAAAAAGCCTTTCCTTCAGTGTTTCCTACTGTACAGAAAAGTCTGGATTTATTGCTGAATGGGCTGTGGGTATGAAGGTGCTGTATTCCAAAGTGGCCAGAAGGTGTCCAAGTCTTTAGTTTTTCTCTTGAATATATGATACAAGAGTTTTTTAATCAGTAAATACAGGCCTCTAAACTATGTATTTTGTTGAGAGTGGGTAGCATATTGAGACAGAGGGACTCAGTGCAGAAGGTGCTTGCCATTTAATCCTACTCAATGGTCTAAGAAGGGAAAAGAGGAAACAGGGCTCATTTTGTTGAGCAAATGAGAATACTTCTTGCATGCTTTTGTTGCATTTTTACAGTGCTCAGAGTTACGCAGAGGGGTGGGATAAAAATAAATTATTATTGTTATTGTTATTATTCAAAGCTCAGAGCAGGAGAGCCAGCATGATGTAGTAGTTTGAGTGCTGGACTATGACTCTGGAGACCAGGGTTCAAATCTGTGATTGATCATGGAAAGCCACTGTGTGGCCTTAGGCAAGTCATGTTCTCTCAACCTCAGAGGAAGGCAAATCCAACCCCCTTTTGAATAAATAAAACAGTGGTGGCAATACCCAGTGCAATCTGCACTCCCCCCTACAGTGATGCCCTTGCCCCCTACTGCCACTCTCCTCTTCCTTCCAAACCCTGCCCAAACACTAGCTGAGGGATGGCATGGAGCTGGGCTAGAAGAGTGGCACAGCCAGCTCAGGCAGCCCCTCTTGAGGTGACAATGAGGTGCTGCTACCCAGCATGGCGGACAAAGGCTCAGCTAATCCTGGTGGAGCTAGTCCTAGTTCCATAGCTGCTCACCACTCAGTATGGAACAAGCACTGAGCTGAGGGGGGCTTTGGTGGTAACATCAACAGCTCCTTTAGCAGCATGGCCCAGGCCATGCATCCCTCAAGAAGAGGAAATGGAGGCGTCCACTGTTGCAGTTGTTGTGGCAAACGTGGCTAATAGCCAAGGTACCAACCTCCTCCTCCTCTTTGCCCACCAACTAAGCCGAGGCTTCACTGAAGGGGGTTGCAGACTGCCAGAAATAGTGCAAATTCAGTCCTCTTTTAGGGTTAGGGTTAGGGTTAGGGAATCATGGGAACTGTAGTTTATTGTGGCACTGGAGCTCTCTGACAGAGAAGGCTCAATGTCTCAGAAAAAAAACAATCCCCATGATTCCCTAGCTCTAACCCTAACCCTAAAAGTGGACTGAATTTGCACTATTTCTGA
Source organism: Phrynosoma platyrhinos (assembly GCA_020142125.1). Classification (NCBI taxonomy): domain Eukaryota; kingdom Metazoa; phylum Chordata; class Lepidosauria; order Squamata; family Phrynosomatidae; genus Phrynosoma; species Phrynosoma platyrhinos. The sequence goes on from CM034708.1 coordinate 101,792,514, forward strand.
CAGTCTGCAACCCCCCTGAGTGGTCCAAGTGGAAGTCCTCTCCTTCACCTCAGGAAAAGCTGCCTGAGCTGGTGGTGTTGCTGTCCATTTTGCACTGCAACTATACTCCTGTAACTTCCTATAGGGGCTACGGGCTTCTTGTTCTTTTAAGTCAAAGCTTGGAATGCACTTTTAAAGGAGATGAAAAAGTGGAAGGGTAATAACTTAGTGCGGCTGCCTAACCTAAAGCAGACCAGTTCATAGAATCATAAAATCATAGAGTTGGAAGAGACCACAAGGGCC
>CM034708.1:101792895-101821179 GCA_020142125.1 Phrynosoma platyrhinos
GTCCCTCGGCCCTTAAAGGGGAAAGGTTGCCTACCCCTGATATACTATATCCACATTGTTCCGGGTCCTGTTCTCTGGAACAGTAGAAAACAAGCTAGCGCCCTCCTCAATATGACATCCCTTCAAATATTTAAAGAGGGCTATCATATCACCTCTTAACTGTCTCTTGTCCAGGCTAAACATACTCAGTTCCCTAAGTCGTTCCTCATGGGGCATGGTTTCCAGACCCTAGATATTATTAGGATGACCAACAAAGATTGAGCAAACTCTTAGTGTTAATGAGAATCTGAGGTCACCATGCAGTACCATTTTGGGCTGCAAAGTGGATGTTTTTTAACAGAATCATAGCACATAGAAAATGGGCATCTAGGCTAGAACTTTTCCTGAAATTTAACTTATATACAGATATTTCTTTCACACTGAAGAGCCCTCATCTACAACTTCACGTTGTACATCTGAGAGACATTGAGAGCTAGGCTACTATAATTTTGTTCCAGAAAGGTTGCTCTGCCTTGATTCACTAGGCTCTGCCTCAAAGCAAAAGGCTTAGGAAAACATGGGAAAACATTCACTTACACAGAGGAAATAGTGAGAAATTTAAACATTTGCAAGCATGGAAACTCATGGAGGTGCTGAAAAGAAAGGTCACACTTCAGATGAGATCACTATTAGTCACTTTAATAGGATGTTTCTAAGGGGTCTCTACTGCAACGGCTAAATATTGCAGAACTCTGAGGACATCCTTTTAGATGTGATTAAAAATTTGTCCATGGAGATTTCACCCATAACTCAAGGCATGAAGACAGCTGCTCTCTCCTGCTGTTTTCCAGAAACAGATATTCAGAGACATATTGTCTCTGTTCTTGGTGCTTAGCACACAACCATTGTAATTGGTATCTGTTGGTAATCTTATGATACACAAATTTGTTTGATTGACTTTTGAAAACTCAAAATTCATGGGCATCATCACATCCCATAGAACCAAATTTCATAGTGTGCTGTATGGGATGACAGTTACTTTGGTCTGTATTGAATCTCCCACAATTTAGCTTAACTTGATGATCATAGATTCAAAGGAAACCTTATTTCTATCAACTTTCTCAGCTATGTGCACAGATTATGTATCTCTGTCATGTCCCCTACCTTGAGTTCATCTCTTAAGCCAAATACTTCCAGATGTAACATTTAGAACTGATCTATTTCCCTAACTGTTTTGGTACCCTTTCACGCATCTTTCCCAACTCTGTACAATATGTTTTCTTGTTGAATAGCAACTAGAACTGATGTTGGGAGTTTTATTTTTTTGATCCCTTTCCTAACACAAAAGAATCCACTCTTTACATAGGTGCCTCACACTGCAATCAACATTTTGATCAAGATTTTCAAGCAACCCCAATATCCCTTTCTTGGTCAGACCTCATCCATAGATATGTCAGGTTAGGATTCTTGCATTAGTTCATCTCACTACATGTTCAAAATGAATAGTATTTGCCATTTTGTTGCTCATGCATCCATTTTGGGAAGACCTTTCAGGGCTCCTTTTGGTTTTAACCACCCTAAATAATTTTGTGACAGCTGTAAATGTAGATAATTCATTGCTTACCACAACCTTTAAAGAACTGAGAAAGATCTTTAAAAATCACTACCCCATCATGATGGGATTCACTGTTTAACCCTTTTCCATTGTAAGAACTATTTATTCCTATTCATTACTTCCTCTTATTTAACCAGCTATTAATCTACAGACAGGAGTACAGACATGGGACATGGAGGCCATGTGCACCTCCTACACTTAATCCCACCCCACCAATTGATTTTCAGCCAATTTCATATAGATAGCTGCTGTGGCTAGTGATAGGAAATGCTGCTGTCTACAGCAGGGATGATGGAAGAAGAAGCTCCCTACTCCTTCCCAGAAAGGAAGGAGATTTACTGGTTTGTACTCATGTATTTGTCTGTGTTTGACGTCTGAGCCAGCATTATATGTAGCCCTTGGAGATGAAAGGATTGTGCACCCCTGCCATAATAGGACCTCTCCTCAGATCCTATGATATAGTTGTGTGTCAAAAGTTTTTTGAAAATCCAAATACACAATTCATGTTCTGTCGTCATGTTGGGTCATCCTAATCCACGTGCTTCTTGAGAGGACTGGAGAACTCTAAATGACATAAAACCCTCAGCAGTATCATGTATGTTTATTTTCATTTCATTTGTTTCTTTTAATTTAAGAGAAATGTCTGTCAAATTTTGTCTCGCTCATCCAGTTACCACAATCTTTTGGAATAAAACAGCTTTTCCTTATAGCTCTAATCATGCTTTACAGAATATAATGAAATTGCCCTTATTTCATTTGGCCAAAACTCAACGTATCATCTGATAACACTAATTTGAAGTAGGCATTCTGTACCATTTGCACTAATAATGCAAATCTTTATCTATATCTTACCCCTATAAACCATATAGACTGTTGTGTAGAATTGTCATTAAGACCCAAAGCTGTACACAAAGCAGGACAGGAATGTGAATTAAAAGTTCCTGCAAAGAGCATCATTTTTGTCTCTGGTTCTCCTGTCAACCATATATGGGAATCTTCTACCTAACAAACTAGTAATAAAATCTCCACATTTAAATGGACACTTCTGCAGTAACCAAAGGACAATGCTTGTATAATTTAGGTGAGAGCTCTTATTTATTACTGTGAAATTATGGTGCACTTTAAAGTACTCCTTATGTGCACAGAGCAGAGGAGATTCTTAAGCTATTAACATTTGATCTCCTGCTATCATTAATCAGGTGCAGAATGTAATCTAAATAACATGTTTGCACAGTGTAGTCTAAGGGATAGTTTTGCAGTCTGTCTTTGAACTTAAACTGGACTTCACTTAAAGGCTACTATTTTACTTTTGACAACATGAAATGTTGGTTGGTGTTGCTTTGATTATTTTAATTTTTACAAGGGATGTTGTAAGAGGATAAAAAATAGCCCAATCCTGCAAATATTTTCTCAGTTCAATCATTTCCCCAGTTTAGTCATTTTTGCAATTGAGATATTGCAGGTTAGGAATGGGCTTCCTGGAGTTCAAACATTGAGTAAACAATAGATAGAGGAGAATGAGGGGTGGGGAGAGGGAGAAGGGAAAGCAGAGGAAGGGGCTGAGAAGAGCTTGTTTAATGTAAAATCTGTCATCTTTGTTCCGAGGCTATTATCACTATTTGAAAAACATCATGCATGTGTGCTGGTGAGGCGCTGTGCTTCTGTATATTTTTAGGGGAATATGCATCAGCCCTCTGGTTTAATTCTTTGTGAAGAGACAGACTAATGAATGGAACTCTATTCATGAAGGTTGCCTGTGTTTTACTGAAAAGCAAACTGTGCCATCCCCCCAGCATGTGTATAAGCAAGCTTTCTTTCTTTCTTTCTTTCTTTCTTTCTTTCTTTCTTTCTTTCTTTCTTTCTTTCTTTCTTTCTTTCTTTCTTTCTTTCTTTCTTTCTTTCTTTCTTTCTTTCTGTATATCCTGTCTTTCTTTCAATAGGTCCAAGGAGACACACATGACTCTCTGCTTTTGCACTTTGTCTCCACAACAGTTCTCTCTCAGGTCTCTTTCACACTATTTCGTTACAACACTATGATTCCACTTTAACTGCCACAGCTGCATCCTGTGGAATCCTGGGGTTTGTAGTTTGGTGCAACACTTGAGGAGCTCTCTGGGAGAACATTCTACATAATGCATGCAGCTTCAAATCCCAGGACTTGTCTGAGAGAGCTATGGCAGTTAAAGTGGTATTGAAGTATTATAACTGTTGTGTGAAAGAGGCCTCGGGTAGATGAATGATTGGCCTGAGCTAATCTCATGAATTTCATGGCACAGTGGGGACTAAAAACCAGTCTTAACACTCTAAAAACATTGCCAGATTCATTCTCCTCTTATACACACTCTGGAACCAAAGGCACATTCCTGACATGAAAGGGAATTGATGTAGTGGTTGGATGCAGAGGGAATGGAAGTGGCTCCCCTTTGAAATCACTCAGTCCCTCTGGGATACCCTGGGAAAGTCAATGTCAGCCTCTTTGCACCAGTGACATAGACATCCACAACAACAAATCCTAAGAGGTTTTGCACTGCCTCACTGAGAAGATGAGTAGAAGCTTACTTTGTATGATGCTGTACACACACACACACACATCTCATCATGACCAGTAGATTTGTGGTAGCTCAACAACTGAGGGAGGCTGTTGTGGAAACAAAATAATTATTGGCACTTTCATTGATTATCCATATCCCAGCAGAACAGTCAGTATTTATCTTGATCTTATGGGTATTGATGAGTGCTATTCCAAACAAGTCAGAAACATAAAGGTCCTTATTATGAACATTCTGAGAGTGGTCCATTAACTGTCATGGGAATACCATATACAGTTGGCCCTCCACATTTGTGGCTTTGACTTTTGCAGATTTGATTGCTTGCAGTTTGGATTCATATGTTTTCTCTAGGAAACTCTAAGTCCTCCAGTGCAACTCTGCTGGAAGTTGACCATAGAGATATCCTGAAGAACCTACAGGTTCCTAGAAAAAAACATTTCCCTAGGCATTTGTAGGTCCTCCAGCATGAGTCTATGATCAAATTCTGACAGATGTTGACCATAGAGTGGCACTAGAGGAACTGGAGATTCATGGAGAGGTGTTCTCTTAGGTAAAAAGAATAGTTTTTTTTGTTTGTGTTTTTTCCACATTCACAGGGGCCCTTCACCCCTAACCCCAACAAATGTGGAGGAACCACTGTATACTCAACTATGGGCTGATGCAGACAGGGAGAAGTGAATCGGGGCCACGGCAACCACACACGACAGCCCCAATCCTCCTTTTTGCCACCCCCAAAAGAGCAGACAAATGCTGCTCCTTTTGGGGGTGGCAAAAAGCCACTGTTTGAGCCCAGTTTTGCTGCAGCGTGTATGTACGCTGCTCCAAGAGGGTGTCCTGATGCTGTGCGGACAGGTGCACAGTGTCGAGGTGGAGTCAGAGTGGCTAGTGTGTGATTGCTCTGCCCCAACTCCACCCCCAGGCTGGCTTAAAGTGCCAGTCTACATCCCCCCTATAAGTCGAAAAAATTATGCCCCCAAATTGACCTAAAATCCTGGGTCGACCTATATATGGGTCAATACAGTAATACTGCTTAGACAGGTCCTGAAAGAAGCACCGCCCCATGTGCCTTGGCAGTAGTTTCTGAAAGAGTTACCTAGGCAGGAGTGTGTGTGTGTGTGTAAAAGGTGTTCTCTTCTCAGTCTGATGTTAAAACCTTCTCTCTACCTCCTCTTCCTGTTGATCTCTCTGCTACCCCATTTAATGCCATTTCCTTCCCTTCTACTTGGTTCAAGATGTTCCTTCATCTTCCAAAATCTGCACTCATCCTTCTTGCACCTACAAATAGTCTCTATAGCCTAACCAGGAACTAGCATGCTCCAGCCTACTTCAGCTCTTATATGCAGGTGTGACTAGTAGGGCATTCCCTGTAGGAACCTCCAGTAGAGTGTTCTGCTGACTCTGCTGCCAAGAACTGTCTGGTTGCTTGCTTGAATGGAATTTATATTAGTAGCTACTCCCTGGGCATTCAGTGATGCAGTTTCACTGATTAATGCTTTTCCTTGAGCTTTGCAAATATCAAATTTGGCTCAGTCCAGGGGCTCTGCTAAAGTGATTCATCATGAGTTCCACACAGCAAGGGATCCTGCAACTTGTCTTGCAGGAAATGCCACAAACTGTAATGTTAAAAGAGAGAGTGCAGTTCTGTAATGTAAACACAAATGTCCCCATCAGTCTGCTCTAGTCTTGTGAAATATAAATTGCTGAACAGGACTGATGGTGTTGCTGAGAAGTGTGCATTAAGTGTGAGTAAGTCACGGCTAAAGCAGTAATGAATGATAGCACTACATGTACTTACTTTGTTGTTTTATTGTTGTATGCTTGCCTCAAGGTACACAAAGTTTCTCTTGTCATGGGTCTTATGAAGTAGGTTGATGGAGGCCATAACTGATAACATTGGCCCTAATCCAACTGCTAGTCCCAATTAGAATCTATCTACTGAATTGATAGCTGAATGGTTGGTAAGTCCCAAGTAAACCCCCATTGCTTGGTAAATCCTATTGCTTCAGATCAGAATGTTTATTCTAGTTGGGACTTGTAATGGTTTTAAGACAATGACAATACACCAGAAGCAAGAAACTGACAAGGGCAGTAGTTGGACCATTGAATGGCAAGATGGTTAAAGGTAGGATAATAAAAAGTAGGATCATAAAATGCTAAATTGTTTCTTTGAAGCTGTGTCAATTTTTTTAAACATAGCACTTGTGTATTTACATTTTTTGGTAATTTTTCGCCTAAGCAGACTACCATAATTACCTCAAAAATGGTGTGTTAGTTGTGCTGGTTAACAACAGACAATGACCAAGCAGGCCTTTTAAACACAACAGTACTTTAGTACTATATAGCATCTCTCAAATAAACTCATAACCAGAAATGCAACTTTTTCAAATTGGATCCAAAATGCACTTTAACCACTTTGTCCCATTGCAGACTTAAAGAAAAAACAACAACAACCTTTGTTTTCCATCCTTCAAATATATATATAAGATATTTCCATTTTCCTTCAGCATATCTGGACTAGAAATGTGGGAAGATTCTGCAGAAAGAATGCTTTTGTATTGCAAAGTGAAGTATGGAGTCTGGAACAGAATTTTCTTCATTGCCTGCTTTATGAAGAAGCAAGAAAAAATGATTCATTAACTCAGAATTAAATTAAAGGATACAGGATAATGCTGTTGAAAACTATTAACACTGAAATGATTGGGAGACAGTGGCTTTTTCTTTTGGATAGCCATGTATAGATATCCATTTTATTTCTGTATTTAAATTTTTACTCCAAATGTGATGACCTTCAATAATGTGATATAGTAAATATTTGAGGGTTTGATTTTGCATCATAAGGACTCTACAGTGTGACAAGGACAGCTTATAAAACTTGAGTACATGGACGGTAACTTTTCTGGGATGGAACTAGTCAAGCTGCAGGTGAGTAGTATGTGTTTGAATGATCTTCTCATTACAATCATTACACAAAGAAAAAGAGTATGTCAGGGAGAACACATTAGCTGAATCTTCCCATTATGCTGTTATTCTGCATTTGGGAACTTTTTGAATCATTAAGCATTCTAGTTTACAGCTTTCTAACTTGCATTCTGAAGACAGCACAGACCAGAAAAAGCTTTACCATTTGGGCCTGCTGAATTTATAAACTGGCACTGTCAGCCAGTAAAAACTAAACTATGTAACACATCCACAGAATTTCTGTGTATTCATGGTTGTCTGCTATTTATTTTATACCATTTTCCTGTGAAGAATGCAAAATCAATCTTTTCCTTGTGTTTCTTGCCACTTTTACCATATTGTTAGAAATTATTTGGTTGAAAATAACAATCTCTGGCCATAGATTTCACTTCTTGCTATGTCTTTAATGACTATTACCATGAAAAAGTAGTTAAATATGCTATTTGCCCAAGGCTCATAGTCTCAGTTGCATATTATTAAAACAAACAAACAAACAAACAAACAAACAAAAAACAACAGGGTCAAGATTCCGAGAAGTCAGAGAATAGAAAGGAATGGGGGAATCATGGGCAAGAAAAATAATCGAAGTGATGTGGAAACATGAGTTCTACAAAAATAGTACATGAGGCAGTGCTTTTAATAGTCAATTGAACCATTCCTTCTATTGAGGATTTGGGAACTGGACCACTAGCCTTTGGAATCATCCACCAGTCTTGCTATCTCCATGCACATGCACAAAGAAAATTCCTGGTGGATGTTGCCCTCAATTCCTATTAGGTTATCAAAGGACACATTTTTAATAGGAAAAAATTGTTATAAATATTATATATCTTTTTCTTTGCATATATTTCCATGGACCAAAGTATTCTTGAATGTAAGTATTGACAATGGGTATACTTTATCTGTGACTACACAACAATCACTGAAACACCTCCATCAACCTTACTTAGGGCCAGACCTTTAACTTCTTGCAAAAGAGCCTAACAACTGTTAAAGATGGAGCTAAAGGGCTCCTGGTTTGAGGCAGAATGCTCTCAGAGGAATGATTTTTCCTTCTTCATAGTGCTGATCTTTTGCACATCCTCGTCCTGTTCAGTTTCCATAACTACCTAGCAGGTGACAATGAGCAAAAAAGCTGCCTATGGATATTTTTTTCTGTCCCTGCTGTCAGGCTTGGTAAAAAAAATGGTGAGCTAACAACAGTGGCAAAGTAGAGCCAGGGCCCTGGTGAAAACCATTGGGCTTTGGAGGCTTTGAGGAAACTGATCCATGCCCATGGATTTTGTCTTAAAGCAGCCACTTGGGTAAGCCTTGCCACTTTCTCTCTTTTCCCTTTCAATGCTAGCTATAAATATAGAGAGTGAATGGAGTTCTAATGGAAGTAAAAAAAAAAAAAATCTACCTTTCCCACCATGGTCAAAAATGGCATGAATCCTGGTATTCAGTCTGCATTTTGCTAGTATCAGACCTCACAGGCTGATGGAAATCCACCCGCCTGCTGATATACCTCCTCTACTGTCTGTTTTTGCTAATCTTTTTAGCAACAACCCCCAAACCAGCAATCTCTTCTCCACACTACTTTCTTCTAATGTCCATGTGTTTTATTCCCTTTTCTAACTGACTTTCTGTGCTGACTTTCTCCACAAGTGACTCAGACTAAATTCAGTAACCATTCTATCATGTTCCTCTGCTGTCAGTCATTCATGTACTAGTTTCCAAGGTTTGTCTTCATTTCTCTCAGTGGCCCTATTATGTCCCCAGGAGAGAACATCCCTTAGAACAACAATACATAGCATAGTTCTAGGAACGCAGTCAGGTTGCTGAAAGCAGCCAAAGCAACAGCTGAGACATTTTAATACATTTTAAAAACAGGGATGAGCAGAACATTTCTGTCTGAAGCAGAAATGGATGAAATACATTTACATCTAGGAGAATGACAAATCAGGCACAAAGGAAGTCCACAAACATCCACATACATTTTTGTATGTCTTTTAATGTATGCTTTTTGTACACACTTTTTCTCTGTGTGTACTCTTTGCAAACAATTCACCTCAGATTTTTTTAAAAAAATTCTACATAGTTTCCAGTATTGTACACATTTTATATACACCTTCCCTTAATTCACATATTTTTGTGGTCATTTTTTTTTTAGCGATCACTTTCTACTCTCCATTCTTTTAAGATAAGCTGCCTCTTTTAACAGCCTTTTCAACGGTTTGCCATTTTGCTGACCATTGTGATTATTTTAATCACAATAGTTACCTCGGGTCCCTGTATTGGAAGAAAGGTGGGATTTAAGTAAATAATAACAATAATAACAATAATAAGAAGTTGTGATTATTGTGATGATTTTAGCTATCTAAAGTTTTTATTTTAATGCATTTTATTTCATTTTGAGTCTAAATGTTCTAATATAATAGCAACTAACTTTTTAAAAACTTGTTTTTCACTTTTAAAAGTTTTTTTTAATACTTGTGTGAATGTATACAATATGAAAGGTATAGATTTCTCCTTGCAGAGTTCTGAGATCAATGCTGAGAAAATTACTTAATTGACATTACCAGTATTTGGGTTTATGTCTTCTATGCCCATTCCATCCATGGGCACCTAAGTAACTTTGCCAAGCTTTTTAGGACTAATTAAGTAGGTAGAAAGGGAGAGAGAGTATGCAGAAGAAAAAACTGATTTCTTATGCAATTGAATTTTTCTCTCTCACTCCCTTACATCTTGCTCCCTTGCTCCTCCTCCTCCTCCATTTCTATCCAATTGATTCTACATGGGAGGGAAAGAAATTATGTCAATTTAAGCAATGGCACAATATCCAACCTGTATATTGGGTGTATGATGGTATAACGGGCATTCGGGATCATGCAAATCATGCTGCAGGTGCTTTACACAATTGTAGCACATACACACAGATCACCTCCTTCTTGCCCTCTTCAGTGTTGTAGGTCTGCTGTCAGAGACGCACTATCTGCAGACTTTTTGCTGATTTTCAGAAGAGACAAGATTGGTTCTCCTTGTGAAGATATTTTCCTCCACCCTCCATCAGGGAAGAAGATCTAAGGGAACATATAATGGTAGCAAATGAAATTACAAAGATAGTAATCAAAGAATCATAGGATCATAGGGTTTTAAGAGATGACAAGAGTCCTCCAATCCAAGCACCTGCATGAAGGAATACATAAAGCACTCCTGATAGATGACCATATATTCTAGATTCTGTTTAAAAACCTCCAAAGAAGAAGACTTCTCCATACTCTGAGGAAGTGTGTTCCCCTGTTGAACAGCTCTTACCACCAGGAAGTTCTTCCTAATGTTTAACTGGAATCTCTGTTCCTGTAGCTTTAATCTATTGCTTTGTGTCCTATTCTCTGACCTGCAGAAAACAAGCTTGCTCCAGCCTCAATATGACATCCTTTCAACTATTTAAATATGATTATTATGTCACCTCTTAACCTTCTCTTCTCCAATCTAAACATACCCCCCTAAGCTGCACCTCATAGGCATATGGTGTCCTGTTCTTTCATAATTTTGGTCACCTTCCTCTGGACATGTTCCAGTTTGTTAATATCCTTCTTGAATTGTGGTGCCCAGAACTGGACACAGTATTCCAGGTGAAGACTGATCAAAGCAGAACAGAGTGGTGCTATTACTTCCCTTGATCTAGACACTACACTCCTATTGATGCACCCTAGGATCATATTGACTTTTTTAGCTGCTACATCACATAATACACTCATATTTTGCTTGTGGCCTACTAAGACTATTAGATCTTTTTCATGTGTACTGTTGTGAAGCCAGGTCTCCCCATCCTGTATCTGTGCATTTCATTTTTTCCCCTGCCTAAGTGTGTAGCACCTTACATTTCTTCCTGATGAAATTCACTTTGTTAGTTTTGGCCCAACTTTCTAATCTGTTGAGATAATTTTGAATTCTGATCCTGTCCTCTGTGGTATCAGCTACCCCTCCTAATTTGGTGTCATCTGCAAATTTCATAAGCCCACCCTCTATTCAATCATCCAAGTCACTGGAAAAGATGCTGAATAGCACTGGGCCCAGGACAGAACCCTGTGGCACCCTGCTAGTCATTTCTCTCCAAGATGAAGAGGAAAATTAGTGAGCATCCTTTGGGTTCCATCAGTCAAATCCACCTAACATTAACATTGTCTAGCCCACATTTTACTAGCTTATTTGCTCATGTGGCTTTCCAGATGTCACTGGACTATAACTCCTAGCATTCCTCTCTATTTGCTAGTGCTACTGGGAGTTGTAGTCCAACAACACCTGGAGGACCGCATGATTCCCAGCCCTACTCTACTGAGCTGGGTTGCCTTTGGATACTGCTGTCTTTCAAGAAACCTCCTTTTAACTGACCTATCCATGTTCAAGTGCTCTATATAGGACTGGCAGCCTTGTTTATCTGCAAATGAGTGGGACTGGACTACAGATGTTATTATTGGTCTGGTATATGCTGGCTCATTAATGGTACATTAATCATTCCTCCCCCCCCCCTTTAATGCTCTAAGGCTTCCATTGGGCTCTAGAGAAGACAGAAAAGTGTATTCTGTTGAAATATTCCCCTTGGTTCCCCTTCCATTTCACTGTTCTGTCATAAAACCATTAGTACTTTGCAAACCCTCCTCATTATCATGCAGCTCATGATACCCCCTGTCTTCTAATAACCCGTCCCTAGAGTCCTCCAAATCTATGACTGGCTCTTTCACAACAGCTTAGCTAGCTGTAAGTACTGCATGAACAATTTTGAAATTCAGGCTGGCTTCACTGACCGCTGTCTGAGGAGAACTGGTCCTGAGAGAATTATCTCTTCAAAATAGACCCCATAGATTGACTTCTGTTTATTTACAGACTGAAGGAACAGAGGAACTCAGTGAGCCACTGCCAGCGGAGTGCTGTGAAACACAGGCTGTGCCAAACTAACTTGATCATATAGAAAAAGACAGGAGAGGAGAGGCCAGTGTGAAAAATATAAGGGGAATCTTGTCAACCCTTTCTTTGACTTTTCGAGTGACCATCTTGATGATCATGGTTGTTCAGCAAATTGGGAGGGAGATTGGGGTAGTCATTGCCAAAGCATGTGTGGCAAGGTAACTGTTGAATAAAACTGATCAATTAAAGGGTGGGAATGAGGCAAAGAACCCATCCAGAGAAAAGGCTGCTCACTGTAGGCCTAAGCAGACTGCCAGAAATTGAGGCACTGCCCTGGCTCAGTGCTATGGAATCATGAGAATTGTATTTTTTCCTGAGACATTGAGCCTTCTCTGTCAGAGAGCTCTGGTGCCACAATAAAATACAGTTCCCATGATTCCCTAGCACTGAGCCAGGGCAGTGCCTCAATTTAATGTGCACTATTTCTGGCAGTCTGCTTAGGTGTCTCTGCATGCTCCTGTGTCCTGGCTTCTCTTTCTTTCAGTTGTTTTAGCTAGAGTTGAATAATTCTATTGTAGCTCTTGAGCTTGCACTATTAGATTATTCAGTCAGTGTCATGCAGCATAGGAGGAATAGGTGTAGGCTCCAACATGGGACAGATGAAAATTGGGACATGTGTGGCCAAGCAACATCAGAGTGTGGTCAAAATGGCAAAAGTAATTAACTAGGATGAACGGACAAGCTAGGAGGGACAGCAACAATTTGCTTTGGCCTGAGTCTTCTGGGATGAGCAAGATTCGGCCTCTTTCCCTCCTCTCCCCATTCTCCCTGTTGAGTTAACTGAATGCAACCTACTTTTGCACTTTGAACTTAGTTTGCAATAATTGAAGTAAAGTGAAGATGAAAGATGAAAGTGTGTGTGTGGGGGAGAAACTGGGATAGATTAAAAGCAACTGAAAAAGTGGGATGGCAGAGGATTAATTGGGACTGTTGAACAAGACCAGTTATAGGCAATGGGGTGGAGCTTTCATTTGAAGGACTGAATGTCCCATCTAATATAAGCATATTATTTATACATATTGCTTGTATTGGAAGCTATCTTCTTTGGTCTTAGGAAAGGCCACATTCATTATCAACTCTGTGGGGAAGAATTCACACATAATTATTAGTGCACTCCTCCCCTTAGGACACACAGATGGGATGCTTAAATATCTCCTTCTTGCCCGCTGTGATCTAGAGGTTGCTTGTGTGTGGACATGCCTTTCCCATACCACCATCTCTAGAAGCAATGCTGTGGAAACTGATCTTTGAGGAACCCTGTGTAATCCCCTTCCCCCAAAAATTGAGAGGCGGCTTTCTCTAGTTTGAGGGCCACACACAAAGCACCAGATTCCTGCACTCTGCCCTGTGTGTGTCGAGGGAGGAGAGAAGACGTTGTGCAGCTCAGATTTAAGTGGTTGTTGGAGAGATACATGAATCGCCCATGGAGCCTGCTGTCACTCACACTTCTCCCTTACAGCAGCAGCTTCTTTGCCTACACCAAAGATAAATCAGAGGGTGAAGATTCTTACCTCTGATTTTCTGAACAGGTGATAACTATTTGGCTCTGTTTTCCTTGCCTCAAGAGAAATGAGAATCAGACAGTTGCACCTATGCCTGGCCCTTGGGCTGCAGGAACTGCTGAAAGCAGGCACTTATTCCTGGACTGAATCTACACTGGGCCAACTGTTTTTCTTAGTGTTTTGTTTTTGGTGGCAATTTGGGGAAGGGAGGAAAATGCTGCAAAAAATGCCACATTAAGGGAGCTGGGGAGGGTTTCCGCTTATCTTAAAACTATGAGGAGGCCACATGATCTTCTGTTTACCTATTTACTTACTATTTACCCCTACATGTTGAGAATGGTGCAGAACCTTTGCACAGAAGCTCTCAATCAGATTTTCCTGGAAGATTTCCTGGAAGATTGCCATTTCCCAGTACAAATCTCCTTTGACGTTCTCCTTCTCCCTGAAAAAAAGGCAACAAAAACAAAACAAAACAAGGGCTCTGTTCCAGGGAAAGAAGAAATTCACCAAATAGCAAGCAGGATTCAGGACAGTGCTAACTGAAACTGGAAATCTGTTTCATTTCTACAGTTCTGTTCCCCTCCAAAATGTGAATGGGTAACTTGATTTCAGAGTGCTTCTGCATCCCATAATCTGGACATGTGGATGTGATTGGGCTCTCTCTGCTAAGTATGACTGAAAGCCCAGCCCAGTGAAAGCTTTCTCTTTTGTTAGCAGATGGGTCTGTTACTTTTTTTTTGGGGAAGAGCTTGGAAATGCATTTTTTTGGACTAGTCCAAAAAATTCAAATAACTTCAAAAACTCTTCCAGACCAGGAGTGATTCTGTAACACCATCAATAGAGTCAAAGCAGACTTTCTTGCTGTCCATTGGTGTGGCTTCAAGATGACAGCAATTATTCTGAAGCTGTTACAATCAGTCAAAAGGGAATCCCTCCCCCAATTTGCAAACTGAATGTTTTGCAAAAACCCAGAAAGAGATGCAAATGTATAAAAAAGTGTCTCATAATATGTTTTTCTGTTCAGCACATGGGGAGGGTTTTCCCCCCCATAGATTGACAATGTAATTGTATGTCAGAGTGATCAGAAGTGAATCTCATTAAGCTGAATAGGACAATACAGAAACTCCTAATCAGGTCAGGGAAAGGGAGAACATGGTGGCTCCCATCACATTTTCCAAGTCCAGATAATCCATGCTAGCTGAGGAAGATCTTAATTAAGTGGAATTTATCCACTGGAGTAGAATAAACAGCATGAGTGCCAAGGTGACTCAATCCATGCCTCTTTTAGAGGACAGGACTAAGTGGATCCAAAGCTGCCTCTTCCTCACTCCTGGAATATCCTGTTTTAGGACTTACAGTTGGCTGGAATAGCACATACGGGAAATTTATACTTAAGGAGCTTTCAGCAGGTCTGATGAGATGGATGTAGCCACCTCTGTTGAAGCTTCTCTCTGCTGGTAGATGGGTATTCCTGCCACATGATATTCCTACCCCTGTTTCTTGGCTTTCTATTCACCTTCCAAGTAAATGTGCCAACAAACCAGCCAAACAAGAGCAACAAAAGGGTTTGGGGGGATGGTGGTGGGTGATTTCATGACTCCATCTCTCCTTGAATTTCTGGGTCAGTTCCATATGTTACCCAAAATGCCAGGGACCCAAGATGGCACCCACAATCAGTATTTAATAGAGGAATTTTATTATCTCAATTACAGCAGCTGAGATGATGGGAGCAACTCAAAGCAGGAATCAAGCCTGTGTTCTGAGACAGTACTCCAGATTGCAAGGTCCAAATGTAGTTTTATTTGTAAAAGGGAATCACCACTCACAAGATCTAATTATATAAAAGGTGATAGCAGGTAGTGATTTTAAAGATTGCAGAAGGTAATACTGTACCAGTTCCAGAAATGAAGGTCCCACTTGCAGGATTCTGTGAAGTGAAGTGAAGCAGCTGCCAGTAATGCTGAGGAGTCAAGCGAGATACTGATAGAATGTCTGTCTGAATGTCAAGCAAGACCAAATTGGAGGTGCCTTGGCAGGCATATTTATAGGGCAAAACATATCCAGATTTAGAGATTAAAATGAAGTTTCCAGGAGAAAAGAATGAGAAATGAACTTGTAAATGACTGGACAATCAGTGCAAATGTCTCTGGACAAGTATCTCCTCCAGAGGGAAATAGACTTTTGTTCTTTTGCAAACATTAGGTTTATCACCTGGTTCATCACTCCTATCAATGAAGAGATTATGCAGACTCCAATCTTGATTGATCTATCCTGGCCAAGTGCTCTTGAGTGTCCCCCATGCTGAGTCACTCAGATCTCCTTATATGGTCACAGATGTCCTTATATGGCATGTCTAGATTCTGCACTGGGGGTGCCCTCTTGGCTACATGCTTAAAACATCCTTTTGATATTAAAGTGCTATTTAAAAAGAGGAAGGGTGCAGAGGGTTAGACCTTGGGGCAACACATGTATATAATCACATTTTCTCTCTGGTTCTACTTTTTATGCCCAGTCAAATGTTGATTATAAATGAGAAATGCCACAGCACCAAATTCTACAGGGAAACAACAGCAGTTTCTTTGTGAGTGGGCCTGTCAGACTTGCAGAAGCTGATCATTAACTAATTGAACATTGAATTAAGCAAGTGCCTTGGTAGTTCTTCCATTTCTCATTAATGATTTGAAGGAGAAAAGACAAAAAGTGCTTTAGCTGAAATGCTAAATAATTTTCTGCATGCTTCCTTGAAACAGGACTGTTACCCTTTCTTTCTCTAATACTACAGACCTTTCTTCAGGTCCTTAGCCTTGCTCACCTCAGTAGCATCACTGGGGGGTGGGTGGGTTGCGGGCTGTGTGGGCTGCAGCAGGTGACACCCCAAAAGGGGGATGGCACTCGGTCAGTCCCCTGCGCCCTGTGGGTTCAACACTCAATGCCACAGCAGGAGCTGCTCCTTGGGGCCATGCAGCTGCTGCTCTGGACCATGTGGCTGCTCCCCATGCCCTTCTTGGCCAGTCTGGGTGTTCCCTGGGCCTTCCTCAGCCCGTGTGGCTGCTCCCCAGGCCTTCCTTGAGGCTGCATGGCTGCTCCCTGGGGTTGCATGGGGGCATGTCCATTCATGTGTGCATGCTTCTGCACTGCCCCAGAAGTCCCATCGTCCAAAGGTCCCATCCCGGTGACTGCACTAGGTGACACCAACCCTAGGGATGCCATTGGCTCAACTGATCAAATGTGCTCTTCCCCATCAAAATAACCCAGCAACAACCCAATTGTTGATCCCAAGTAAATCCAACTGATTCAGCGGATTTACTCTAGTTATGACTAACAAGTAGATTAGATAGCCTTAACCACTGATGAAATACTTAGCTATCCAATGATCCATATCGTAATTTCCCTCCGAAGATATACATGGGTCTGTCCCATCCCATCTCCTGTTATTTCCATTATCTGGAGTGTTTATGTGTGTAACTGGAAGTATATCTGACATGAATAGTTGGGGGTTTCTAGGTCCAAAACACACTGCAGAAATAATCCAGTCTGAGATCGCTTTAACTACCCTGGCTCCATTCTGAGAACTGTAGTTTTATGAGACATTTAACCTTCTTTGTCAGAGAGCTTTGGTGCCAAAATTAACTACAATTCCCAGGATTCCCTAGCATTGAGCCAGGGCAGTTAAAATCGTCTCAAACTGGATTATTTCTGTAGTGTGTTTTGGACCTATGTTAACACTCTTGCGTACCCATGCTGTCATTTATTCACTACTGTGAAATGGTTTGCTGAGCCAAATGTGGAAGCTCAGGTTTCCATGCAGTGATCTGATCCCAAGAACACAAATGAATCCTCCACAAATAATTTGGATTGAGGGAGGGACAAGTACACTGAAGGCTAGATTTCATGCATCTTTCCCCTCACTAGATTAGGCATTTTTTTGTATTCTTTTCAAGTTTAGCACAGTCTGGAGGTGACTAAAATAAAATAAAATAACATACTCTCAATTTTTAGCTTTCTTCTGACTATGCAATATATAGGAATATTTGGGAATTGCTGGATTGTGTTAACAGTGATGCATTCCACATGAGCCCACACTTGAAGATGGCTAACTATTACAGAATGTGGCTGCTCAGTCATTGTCAGGTGTAACTGCCAATCAGATGCATTTTACTAGGGATTTTTTAATGGGTAGGGAGCTTATTCAAGATGCTGATTTTAGCTTTTAACACTTAATAGTCTCAGGGATTTCCTCAGCCCAAAATAAGCCCAAAATAAGTACTATGTACATTGAAAGTGCTAGGTAAATAAATAAATTGATGACAATCATGATAACAATAATAATAAATTTGAGATTAACTAGTGAGCCTTTGCTTATTTACTCATATTCAGTGTCTTTAATTTAATTTATATAACATATATTTTTACCTCATCTTTAAGGGCATTCACTTTCCATGGGCTTTTGTTGGTTCACATCAGCTAGAGGCAAAACCATTCTTATGGAGATCATGGAGCTTCAGAGATGAAGCTTATTCATTCTCCTCCCCTTGTTTTCCTTCAGAAAAATAAAAATATTATTAGTTTGAACACCTTTTTAGAAATTGATTTAGGCTGAACTCCTATACATGTTTATCTGGGATTGTGCTGTAAGAGTGCTGAAATTGTGCATGCCTTTTCAGGGGCAAGCACATATAGGCTAGCTGGCTTAACCATCTTATTTTGGTTGTTATCATTTGCTTTAATTTTTGTGTTTTAATTTTTCTTAAGCTAAGGGGTGTTGTACTGTTGCATTTGGAGAATGACTTTGGAAACTTTATTCAAAGGTGGCATATAATTAATGTAAATTAATTAAAATGCTGTGTCTATTAAACTACACATGTTTGTGGTGCTTCAATAGTACAGATCTTAGAAATGTAGATATATTTAGATACTCCAGTGTACTTGGATTATTTTCAAACACACAAGTTTTCCATGCAGTTAACATCCACCAAGGGACTAGTTGCCACCCTCCCATCTATTTTCAGAATGCTTGTGCTAATTGATGGGAAGATTTAAAAGCTGAATATTTCTTCTTCTGGTCAGGACAAAATGTAGGCTTTTTCCAGCAAACTCACAAAAGGCCTTTTCTTCAGCACCATCAGTAGCAAAATGCATTTCCTATTTAAGGAATATACATATCCCTGATTCCATTTGCACTGTTTATTTTCCATGTCTGCCCTTGTTTCAAGCATGAAAGAATGTGAATACAAACTGAAAACTGCCATTAAGTAATGGGAGAAATTTTGTCTAATTCATATTTTTTTGAATAAATGAATGTACTCAGCAAATACCCAAGCCATAGAATTTTCAGGTAGGAAGGACACACATGTTGCTAGCCTGTCCAAAATTTCTTCTGGCTTCTCTCAATATTGCTCAGATATTTTGCCTAGGGACCCATGCAAACTACTTTGAATTTTGCTTTAAATTAAATCTATTGCCCACTGATGGGTCTGTGCATGGGAGACCCAGGAGAGCTTATGTATTCTCTGAATTTGTGTCATGAGTGTGAGTTTCCCTTGCTTTGGTTCAGAATGGTCTGAATGAGTTGGGCTTTCTTGGTGGTGGTGGAAGTGGTGGTGGTGGTGTCTGTAGCTTGGGATTCAAAAATATGTTGACAAACTGGAGCATGTCCAGAGGAGGGTAACTAAAATGATGGAAAGTCTGGAAACCATCCCCTTTGAGGATCTGGGTATGTTTAACCTGGAAAAGAGAAGGTTAAGAGATGATATAATACCACTGTTTAAATATTTGAAGGGATGTCATACTGAAGATGGAGCAAGTTTGTTTTTTGTATCTCCAGAGAATAGGATCTGGAGCAATGGATTCAAATACAGGAAAAGAGATTCCACCTCAACATTAGGAAGAACATCCTGACAGTAAGAGCTGTTTGACAGTGGAACACACTCTCTTGGGGTCTGGTGGACTCTCCTACTTTGGAGGTTTTTAAAGAGAGCCTGGATGGCCATCTGTTGGGGGTACTTTGATTATGTCTTCCTTCATGGTAGTGGGTTGGACTGGATGGTCTTGAGGTCTCTTCCAACTCTATGATTCTACAGTTGTCTCTCCCAATTAATGGAGGATCCGTTCTGGACCCCCTTGTGAAAATGGCGGCTCACACATATTCAAGTCATATAGAAAATAATGATGCGTGCACCTGAGGTGAAGTGGCACAGCAGCGTACAGGCATGTGCTGCCATTCTGTTGATAGCTGCTTGTCCCTCCCATGAGGAGCAAGGATGTGGATTCCAAGTCCGCAAAAAGGGAGGGACAATTGTATTATTCTGTTCTAGGATCATGGGAGTCCTATATCATGTCCTGAAACACCACAAGCACACCCTGGCGCTATGATTTTGCATTATTTTGAGCAGTTTTACTGTTGTGTCAGCATTCACATTGAAGTGACTTCAGAAAAGAAGCTGCAAATTGAGCTCAAATTGCAAAGTAGTTTACACTCAACTTAGTGGAGAGGAGAGGAAAGGATGGATGTAATCTTGCTCTTCCCAGTAGGCTCAGGCAAAAGCAAACTTCTGCAGCCTCTCCTAGCTTGTGTGATCATCTTCATTAATAATGTAAGCCATATTGACTACACCCCAATGTTGCTTGGCCACACATATCCCATTTTTATCTGTGAAATGTTGGAGGCTATACTGTCCCAGCAAAGTGGGTGCCACAGTTGGTCTTTGACATGTGCAGGTCACACTCTGGCTCTTGGAGACCACTTGGCCCAGGCTGCCAGCACAACCTGCCTGAGTGTATCATTCCAGTTTTCTTTTTCCTTTTTTGCCCCCTCCAATAAAATGCAAGCTGAGTGGTTCCTTTGGAATTATTTATTTCATCCATTATTCTTCATAGTTTGTAACCTTTATAAAACTCCTTTCCCCTTCTGCAAACTCCTAGTAAAATAGAACTGATCCTTGCTGCACTGTACAGTAGCAGTCCCCTGAGAAGAGAACTTTAGCAATTATGACTGAGAGTCAGAGGGAGGAGGCTGAAACGGTGGTACATGTTAAATTTATGTTGATGTATGAGGTGAGGGCAAGAGCCCTTTTTTTCTTCAGAAGTTGCTAGAAGGTTGTGGTATTTTACCAAGTGAGGTTTATGCATTTGAAAATGTACCTCCAAATGGGAATGCTTCCAATGTCTAATAAAACAGGGCTATACTCATACACTGATCTTGGCAAGCTGGTTGATAAGTTCCACAAGTTCTACCACCTTATAAACACTAAGATGGGTTGTATCAGAAAAGACCATGGAGGCTCTGTTTAGAGATTTAAGGTAGCAAGTAGGCTGAAAAACTTCAAAACCACCCATTTAATTTATTGAAGGGCTAGAGAGGAATATGTAGAAAAGAATTTTGTCTCTTGCTGTAAATATTCCCCATGTAGATCACTCCATGAGAGCAATCTCAGGTGCCCAGAAATTAAGGATTAAGAACAAGAACAATAATAAAATATAAGAATCAATCAACTGATGCTACAATAATTCAGTGCATAGTTACTACACAGTCAGGGAGGAGGTAGCTATAACAGTTATCCTTATTTATAATAATGCTTTGCATTATTTAAATTAGGAGTTGATCCTTTGACCTTCTAGGTGCTTTAGACTATAACACCCATAATCCTAGACTGTGCTGGCTGGGGCTTCTAGGAAATGAAGTCCAAAATATCTGGGGCATCACAGTTCCCTATTTCAATTTTAAAGCATTATTTTGAAAATCTTTCAATGGCCTTGTGAAGTATGCCAATATTATTGGAATCATAGATCCTAGTTTGGGGTTGAGAGAGTGACTTGTCTGAACCTATCTAGTGAGGCAAAATATCTAGGGCAAAAATGGAATTGTGATTCAGCTTTCTCTGCTGTGCTATACTAGCATTTGGAAAGGGATCATAGAAAGAGAAAAGAGTCAAGCACAGGCTTGTCCCAGAAAAACAGGCATTTTATAATTGTGACACCAGTCAGATTGGTTCATAAAACCTTATGTTCTTTGTAGTGATGTATTAATCTGACTGTGGTTGTAGAATATCCTTACATCTGCCTGGTTATAAAATAATGGATCATTCTCAAAAAGCAGGCAGTATGGAAACCATCTCCTGCTCCCCTCAAACTTCTAATGATGTCAGCTGTGCTGGTTGGAGTTCGTAACCTTTCTGAGATTACAAAAACAGCAGTCTAAACTGGTTGAGTGTGTGACCTTGTTGAACCACATCAGTCTGGTCATTACAGCTTAGACTTCCTCCAGTGCAGCCATATGTTTGCTGAGCTCTTCACACTCTGCCAGGCTTTGGCATAATGTATCAGCTCTACTGTGAACTGGTGGAGTTTGGATGGGCTCAAAATTTCACTATGAATAATTTCAGAGGTGCCAATAGAGCCTTACTTGCCATGTACATTTAGAGGGTTTTTAAAAACCTTGCAGATGTTTTTGCAATGTTATAACGTTATTGAAAATGTATGTCAATGTCTATATCTTTTCCACTAGCTTCTGTCTCTCGGACAACATGACCAAGAAGTGGGCATAAAAATGCACTGCCCCCCTCTGCAAGGGGATTCACCTGTGTGAAACTGTGTGAAAAGCAGAAGTGGTTTCTTTCCTACCTGGAAAGCATTCTGATAGTCATTGATGCAGAGTGAGCAAGAGCTGGAACGAACGAAAAGAACCAATCACTCTCCTTCCTTACACAAAAATGGCAGCATGAATTATGGGCAAAAGACAGAATGGTGTGGAAGAAATTCCACCACCCCCTTCCCTAACTCCAAGGTTGTCATCCATGATACTATTTGCCAGCGAACATTATTAAAGAGATATCTTATACATGTGCTCTATAACTAAATTTAAAAAAACCCCAACTATCTATTTTCACTAAACAGCAATATCCATGCAGCAGGTTTAGTCAAGGACACACAGAGGTGTATGGGAAGTTGTTTTGTAATTGTGAAAAGTAGTTCCTTTTAATATTTAAAGAACCCTGCCTATTTATTTATTTATTTATTTTGCAAAAGGATGGTCTGAGCAGGATGGGACTCTGGGACACCATTTTGAAGGAGGTGCTCATCCCACTTGGAAGGCAAGAGACCTCACAAATTACAGTTGCCCCTCCATTCTTGTGGACTTGAAGTCTGTGGTTTTGCATATTTATGGAGGGGTGACCTCCATTTAAATCAATGGGGTGGACCCGATTTAAGTCTATGGGGCTTGAATATTTGTGAATCTCCATTTTTGCAGGATGGTGGTGGTCTGGAACAGATCCCCTGTGAAAATGGAGGGCTGACTGTAATACTGACAGATTACTCTTTGAATCCTTGGCTGTTGGTCTATGGCATAGGTGGGCAATGTGCGGTCCCTTCACCACTAGCTATGTTGACTAACTAAGTTGACTAAGGTCTTTACAGACTGCCAGAAATAATGCAGCTTGAGTCCACTTTAACTGCCCTGGCTCAGTGCTAGGGAATCATGGGAACTGTAGTTTTTTTCTGAGACATTGAGCCTTCTATGTCAGAGAGTTCTGGTGCCACAATAAACTACAGTTCCCATGATACCCTAGCACTGAAACAGAACAGTTAAAGTGATCTCAAGATGGATTATTTCTGGCAGTCTGTAAAGGCCCAACATCTGATGAGAGTTCCAATCCAATAACAGCTGGAGGGCTTCAGGTTGCCCATTTATGTCTATGAATTGCCAGGAATGTTTATCTAGTTTCCAATGCTGTTTAACATTAATATGAGTCTGATGGGGGATGTTGTGGGCTGTAGTGCTATTATTGCTATGCCCAAGATAAACAACTCAAGCTCTTCTTTCCATCTGATTCCAGGGAGGCAGGGAATCACCTGAATTGGTGTTTGAGATGACTATTGGTCACAAATCTGGACAAGATATAACTGCCTTTGGTCTGCAAGAAAAATAATTCAGAGATTATGTAATCAGAGTTATGTAATTCTGGAAAGTTGCACCCACCTCCAGGAAGCAGAAGGTGAGCTTCTTGACCTGGCTTTGCTTCTGGATGACCAAGTGCTGGGTATGGCCAAGAGGGCTTTTGCAAGCTTAAGATAGTGAACCACTTTCTTGGAAACTGGCCAATGTCACATATGCCCTGGTCAAGTTGAGTTTGAGTGACTGCAATGCACACTATACAAATCTGACTTGGAAAAACATTTGGAAGCTCTAGGTGACAGAAAATACTTCAACTGAAAATTTGACAGGGGCCCATATCAGAATACCTCATTCCCCATATTGTGCAATCTGCATTGACTCCCCTTCATTTTGAGAATCCAGAATGTTGGATTCATTATTTTTCTGAAACTAAATGTTTGGGGACCAGTATAGCTAAAGGGCTGTTTCATTCAACACAACTTGCCCAACTCCTTAAAGGGATTCCTTTTTCCTATCTCACCAGCTGCAGAGGTGCAATTGGTAAGTGAACAGAACATGCTCCCCCTAAGTAGATCTCAGGCTGTGAACTCTTCATTGGGAGAGGCTTGCTTGGTCCTTTCCCTGGTAACATTACATCCCTATTTAGATTTTCAAGATAAGGTCACCTTGTATGTGTGGTCAGAGAAAACTATCCCTGTACCCCTCCATTGCCCACATGTAGAGTGATAGTATGAAAAACAGAGTCTCTGCTACATATGGATGTGAATCAGTACCCTAAAAAATAATAGCTTCAACCACACATAGCAGACACTTTCACTTTCATACTACTGTATAGTTCTCCACATGAAGAGAGCTGAAATGAGAAGGCAGGGCTAGACTGTTCTCTCTGCTCCCACGTTAATGCCTGAAGAAAGATGTCAATGAAACATATGGGGAAAACCATCTTGTTCAGTGATGCTTTTAGCATAGAGATCAAATGAAATGATGTTCCTTTTGCTATTATTTTGATTTAACATGATATCACTGTAATGTTTTGCAGCTTTATTTGATAGCTGCCTGAGGGACACCATGCTGAAGGATAGAAAGAATGACATAAAAACACATATTTTAATACATGAGCAGTATCTGTTACTTTCTTCCATAATGTCTATATAGAGTTTCTACTTTCTCTGCCCTGAAGCCATCCTAAAAAACAGCATTTTTCATGAGACCATTGGCTTTATCTCAGCTCCTCACTCCTTATTCTCAAGTGAAACTAAGAATAAGTTGTACATGTCACTGTATTTCACATATTTCTGTGTTACTCTTACTCAACCTCATATATCCCACATCTTGCTTCCCTATACTATCTAAATTTGAGTGTATACTTCTGGAAGTAAAGGCTCACCCTTGCTCCATTTCATTTTCAGTTGGTTGTTCTATTTCAGTAATTTCATAATTAATAGATCTAAAAGGAAGCAAGTTTTCAGTTTTAGAAGTATAAAATGATTTAGTTAATTCCGCATTACCTAACTCAATTGCAAGATTTGGAAGGGAGGGGCTCCTAAATATAGGGATGTTACTGTGTAAAATACCACAATGATGGATGGTTGGGTATTTTAGAAGAAAGGTAACTTTTGTTTTTCAATTGGGCAGGCATTGAGAAAACAGGATTGAAATTGTGCTACAATCTAATTTTCTTTAAGAATTCATATATTTCTTTATACTGAAAACATGGATTGGTGTTTTACTGTTATAAAATGCCAATATAACTACATCAGGAAAAAGTCTGTAGGCCAGTGACCATGAAGGAAGGAAAGTGCTGGTGAAACAAGCTATTCAGAGCTGGCAGATTTTGGGGGGTTGCAGACTGCCAGAAATAGTGCAAATTGAGTCCACCTTTAGGGTTAGGGTTAGGATTAGGGAATCATGGGAACTGTATTTTATTGTAGCACCAGAGCTCTCTGACAGAGAAGGCTTAATGTCTCAGAAAACAAACAAACAATTTCCATGATTCCCTAGCACTAACCCTAACCCTAAAAGTGGACTCAATTTGCACTATTTCTGGCAGTCTGCAACCCCCCTTTGTCTGTCTTCCTTTGCCAGTTCTGCATGACTCTGGGGAAAATGTAATTGTTAGTGTCGTACTAATTGTTAGTGTAATATGTGGGATGCAGACCCTCAAGTGGTTAAGATGCTGACTCTGTTGACTGCAAGATTGGCAGGTTGTCAGTTTGAGGCCCAGGTGCTGCATGATGGGGTGAGCTCCTGTCACTAGACCAAGCTTCTGCTAACCTAGCAGTTCGAAAGCATGTAAAAGTAGATAAGTAGGGACCACTTTGGTGGGAAGGTAAACAGTGCAATCTGTGCAATTGCTGTGCAATCATGCAATCATGCTGGCCACATGATCACAGAGTAGCCTTTTTAGTTTACCTTTTTAGTGTAGTACACCAACTAGATTCTGGCCACACTGTGCATTTACTGGGAGATGTTAGGACATACTTTGATAATAAATTAAGGCTATCATTATATGATAGAATTTTTCTTGAGTTTTGTTAGAAAGCTCAGGAAAATAGGAGAGATTGATTAAATCCCACCAGCAAAGTGAACACAGCAGAAAATACATGAGCAGGAAAAATCAAATTAGTTCACTTTTAATCTACAGCCCCCATGTGTCTTCAACAAAGAACCAAGACAAAAGTTATTAGAGTAATATAAAAAGATAAATTTACTTATAAAATCATGTGCATATTCATACACAGGTAAAGCTTCATGTTGCAAAGAAAATGGGGTAGAAAATAGTCTACATGCTTGCAGAGAAAGTTTGTTATCAGTGTGCTAGAAAGTCATGCTGCCCTGGTCAAAGGAACAAAGGCAGAAACATAATGACAATTCCTCCAGAGACAAAGAAGAAGTGTGTTCCCTTAGATAAGGAGGAAATTGAAGGGGTCATAAAATAATAAGAGATCATAGACATGCCTAGAAGGATCAGCATGCTTAAGTTGCAAAATCCCCAGCATTATAAACTAGAGTTGTGAATCATTTGGCTCACCAGATGTTGCCAATAGTTGCCAACACAGCCAATGAGTGAAGAATGCTGGAAAGCCACAACCCAACAATCACTGGACAACCAAATGATACTCACCATTGCCTAAATACCAATAGAGAGCAATCCTAACTCTAGTCCCCAACACTGAAGCCTGGAAAGAGGGGAGCTGGGTTAGGAAATGTGAGAGGTAATAGTGGATCTCTCAAGTTGAGTAATCAAATTAGCAAGTCAGAAACTAAACAACAACCAGTCATATGATCATCCACATATGTGAAGCTCTAACAGAGAAACGAAAAGACATTTCTTGGTAAAACACATATATGTAGCATTATTTGCAATGCTTCTTCATAATCAAACATGGTCTAATGAAGTGAAGAGAAGGAAGAGAAAATGTCTGCAGGTTAAAGGAGTGATGCAGAAGAGAGTGAGTGTGGTAAAATGTACAAGCGAGAGTCATCAGTGAGTATAGACACATAAAATTTTCTAACTTGTACAATTTGCGTAGTGCCTTATTGCCTCTCTGTTGTAGGGAAAAACTTCTCTTGTGCTTCCACTGGCAAAAAAAAACTTGAAAGAGTAAAGGGAAGGAGCTGGTACTAGATCCAGACCTGGTTATTTCTCCCAGAGGTCCCTACTGACAACACTAGTCCTGTTGCTGATGTAGCTCTTTCCCTCTTGCCATTGACAATACAGGAGAAATGGAAAATTTCAACTATTTGTCAGGCTGCAAACCTAATGACTCCCTCCCTTCCCACCTTATGTCCTGTTCTGACTGAGCCAGTTAGGCTAGAGATGAGGCAGTGAGACAGAAGCTCTGCCTTGGCACTCCCATCTGGCCCTATTCATTTGAAAGTAAGCTCCACTGAATACAGCACAGTTATTTCTTAGTTAACTCACACAATATAGTTTTGTTAGACTATCAAAGTAGCATATATAATAATTTAATACACAGTTGCTACTCTTCCAGCCCCATAGGAAGGTTTGATTTCTTCTTTCTAGGCCAGCCAGGGAGCCTTGTTGCCCATGGATAAAATCTTGCTTTAATGTTTATACCATTGCTTTGAAAATAATGAATTCTCACAGTGACAATTTAAGTCCTTGCCCAATGCATCAGATGTAATAGTATCTTCTTAGGGGCTGTAAATTTGCTACTCTGCTGCAGTTTGCAGGCTTGGGTCATTCACAAGCAGTGATGCCACACATGTTTATGCTTCTGAAACATTTGGTGGAACATTTCAAGGTGGAGGATGTGTTTGAACCAGATGTAGAATTTCTTTCTAACTCTAGTATGAGTTCATAATGGATCAGTGAATTTTCATGCAACCAGTAATGTTTACCTGTTGTGGGTATGGGGTTATGTGCATATAACATTTACTATATATCTACGCATCCACATCTAAACAGCACTAGAAGGCTCGATGAAACCAAGAGGACAGCAATGGATAAGCAATTTTGTTTTAAATGTTTTTGCCTGTTATGCATTGGGCCCTTGGTGGGCTGGAAGGTGATCTATGAGCACTTTAAATAACAAACAGCCAAACAAGTAGCCTTTTACAAAATTAGATAGAATGACTTTAATTAACTAAGCACTGAGTTATACCCCTTTATTCTCTCCCCACTTTTAAATTTGCATTGTTCACTTGTGTTCTTCCACTGCTGTCTGGGCAACAAGATGGGCAGAAGGAGTTTCGAATGGTTGTCTTTGCTCTGCCTCTTGAAAGAGTCAATTTGACTAGAAAAAAAGGCAGTTGTCCTGGGTGAGAAATCATACAACAACTTGCAAAGAAATTGCATTTCTTCAGATTTTTTTT
>CM034708.1:101824234-101836652 GCA_020142125.1 Phrynosoma platyrhinos
GACTTTAGAAAGACATAACATTAGTTAGATCATTTGTGTTACTCAGAGATGTGTTCTCAGTTGTTCTGGATGGTGCAAATATTGTCTAATGATGTTTTGAGTAAGTTAAAAATAAATAAAAATATCCAGGCAGAGTACTTAGTTTCATTTGCAAAGAAAATAACGATCGGACACATTTTTGGGCTTTTAATTATTTTATTTAAGAACTTGTGTTAATAGTATCAATCTTTATAAGGGACAGAAACCTGTTTAACCATCCTTCAGCAGTATCTCTTCTCCCTTCATTATTTTTTTTAGTGTTCTTTCTCTCTGTTTCCCCACAATGCTTGTTCAGCCTTTCTCTCTGTTCCATGTCTTCTCTCTGCCTAACCA
Organism: Phrynosoma platyrhinos; assembly: GCA_020142125.1. Classification (NCBI taxonomy): domain Eukaryota; kingdom Metazoa; phylum Chordata; class Lepidosauria; order Squamata; family Phrynosomatidae; genus Phrynosoma; species Phrynosoma platyrhinos. The sequence continues at coordinate 101,824,607 of CM034708.1, forward strand.
GGCAGCAGGGAGTCTCTCCCCCCGCAACACTTTATCCATCTTTTAACTGCTAGAGGACTTTTGGACCCCAATAGAGAAAATCATCACATCAAACTCCCTAGGGAGAAACCAATACCCCATGCTTGTCACCAGCTTTGTCTCTAGGGAATGTTGGGGACATCTACCACTTAGTGACTGAACATGATACTGAAGACCGCTGGCAGATTTTAGTGAATTCACTAATCTTAAAAAAACAAAAACAAATTAATCTCACAATAAATATGTCTACAGTTTCTCTAGTATCTATGCCAAGATTCAGGGGTTTAGGTTTCACAGTCTTGGAGATATAGCAGAGGCAGTTCTGGAAGGAGTGAACAGAGTCCTTGAAATTTGAGAGAATCTTTCTGAACTGTGTCTTCTTAAATAATATGAGGGGCTGTGAATAGCTCACTGCTACACACAATGCTTTAAAGGCATTCTACCTGACTCTTCTGCCTGTGCTTCAAGAGGGAACAGAAACACTTCCTAATTTGGATCAGAATGACTCAAGGGGACTGAGCCCCCTTCCAAACAAGTATAACAAATATAAACCACACTATTCCAGTTAAATTTTTTAAATGGAAAAGTGGGCAGAAGAGAAGCACTTGTCTGTTGTGGCATCTTCACTGTGAAATACCCTCCCCATGGACATGTCACTGCTGCCAATGTTACATTTTTTTCCGTATTAAGTCCACCCCATTCTTTTTTGGCTTACCTAAGCCTGGACTACAACTTTGGAGATCAGCGTTCAACTCTTAGTTTGGCAATGAAACCCACTGAGTGTCCTTGAGCAATGCACACAATCTCAGGCTCAGGGCAAAGCAATGGCAACCCCCTTCTGAATAAATCTGCCAAGAAAACCCCATGACAAACTTACCTTAAGGTTGCATAAGTTGGAAATGACTTGAAGGCATACAATAACAACAAAACTTGGTTTGTCTTGTTTTATTTGTAGTTTTCCTTGCTATATTGTGCTGATGTGAATTTATTGTTCAGAACCCACCTTCACACCAGATTCAGTACTTTTAAAGACACTGCAGAAGTGGCTACATCTTTTGTTTCCTCCCACTAACATTTGGCCAGAGGGTTAAGCTAGGAGCTAGACATCTTTTGGGCACACCCCCATGAACAATTTGCAGCAGCCAAGTGAAAGTGGTGGTGGTAGGGATTGTGCCCAGGAGCCTTTGGCAGCTCTTGTGTATCCAGGAGATGAAATGTAGCTGTAGTTATGCTCTGCCAATTTTAATCACTGGATCTCAGTCAACATATTAACATGGTCTTTTTTTAAAAAAAGCATATTCTTGTACACCAGCATGATACCTGCAAAGATAAAAGGGTGGGTTGAGAATATGTTCATAAATATTGTGAATGAGCATTCTGGTCACTGTAGGGCAGGGGTAGGCAACCTGTCCCCTTTAAGGATTGAGGGACTTCAGCTCCCAGAATCACAGGAGCTATTGGCCAACATGGGACTATTGGCCAACATGGCTGAGGCTTCTGGGAGCTGAAGTCCCTCGGCCCTTAAAGGAGACAGGTTGCCTACCCCTGCTGTAGGGTTTGCATGCAAAAGAGCAAGCCAAGTGGCATAAAAGTCAATCAAAACCTCATAATGAAGTCCCATTCATTCAATATCACTTGCCAGGAAGAAGTTCCCAGAGGACTACATACATTGTTTTTATATCTTTTTAAAAAAAGAAAAGAAAAAAAGGAAGAAGCTTAAGCTTTGACATTGAAGTTTTTTTTATTTTCATTATCTCTTTAAAGCCATTTTTATCTCCCTTTGTTGATAGAGAACACTACAGATGCACTAGTGTAAGATTATCCTCTTTCATTTCTTAAATTGTTTGGTTATCAAGGCTGTTCTGTGGCTTTGATGCCCACAATCTCCATGTGAGCTTGGCAGAAAATCTGTCGTGCTTCAAGGGAAGCTACAGTACTACTTCTTGAAGGGCATTAACACTGGAAACAAAGGCTGATCTTTGAACACCAACCAACCCATTGCATGCTGTAACAATCACTCAAGCAGATGCCTTTGAAGAAAATAAGGTTAAAACCTGTGCACAAGTAATGAGAAAATAGCAAAAGAATTGTTTAATATGTAATTTAATATGTAGTTTCTGAAATAGTGTATCTAATCACTTCACCTTTCATCCTTGAGCCTGTTGTTTCATTATTTCTGCTCATTATTTTAAAAAGTATTTGCTGATAAGGACTTATTCTTTAATCTGATTGTTTACAATGTTTCAGTCTATTCAAATTATTTTTATTGTTTTAAATTCTGAATTGTTTTAAACTATTTAACTGTATCTCACCTGTTTGCTGCTCTGAGATCTCATGATATGGCATAAGATAAAAATATCTTAATAAACAAAGAAACAAACAAACTTTATCTTTGTTTTAAAATAACCCTATTGAAATATTGTTGAATTACATAGTATTTGAAATTTTTGGGTGGAATGAAAGTGCCCATAGTTTGTTCACATCTGTTAATATTTGTTAACTTTCCATTTTCAGTTCTAGGTGGTGAGTGTGTATGAGAAGTGGAATGAAAGGCCAAAACCCAGCATTGGTTGAAATATTTTTTTACCCTCACCTTTCTTCATTAGCCTAAGAGGTGCCTGAAAACTGTCTCTGGAAGATATCATAATCTTTCCAGAGCAGCTTTGGGGTGTCAAGGTGCAGAGCTGCAGTGCAGAAGGGAAAGTCCTCTTCTGCTGAATCCACTGGTAGAAGCAGTTTCATGAATAAACATACCTCCACTGGATCCTGTTGCTGCTACTACTGCCTCCTGGTTATATAACTTTCCTCAGTTTTAGAGACAGTTCTATCTGTATTATGCCTTAGCCTCCTCCCATACCAAATTATGTTTTAACAAATATTCCTTTACTGTTAATCAATCTAGTTTTTTCCTTTATTTACATGTCATTCAGACATTGGCTGAGAAGTGGCTCGAGTTATTTGGCTTTTGACAATTGCCACCTTAAAGATGATAAAAGCTTTGGCAAAGCCTTGATTCTTTGCTGAGAAAATTTGAAAGGTGAGTCAAGGATTAGAACTAACAACTGAATTATTGCTGTTTGATTATTTACTTAGATAAGCTTAAAAAAAGACTTGCAATTAAACACAGAAGAGTTAATTTCCTGACAGAATACCCAAACCTTTGACATTTTGCCTTCAGAAATCCTGACGTATCAATGATTTTATTCCTACTATCATCTGCAAAGGTCAATGGCTTCTGGCTGTTGCACTTAGGCCTGCCTCAATTATACCAAGTGCCACAAGCCTGACAACATCTGGCATCCAGCCGTCATCAAGAGTAAACCTATTTGCTTACACACACACACACACACACACACACACATCATTTAAAAGACTGGCAGATGAACACAACAATTGGAACAGGGAAATCTCAATTGGCAGTAGAAATGTCTTTTTCTTGTCTAACTTTTTAAAAAAGTAATTGCTACAATTTTAAACAACTTGAACCTTTTAAAAAAATTCCCACACGTGGCCTTGACAAGGTCAGTGAGGCCTCAGTAACTTTTATGTTTCCTGTATGAACCCAGCAGGTTAAAAGGAGGGCCTCATGGAGACCAGACAGGAAAAGAAAAGCTTTTGTATGCTCCAAAGAGAACTTGTACTTGGTGTAGACAGAGGGGTGTATGGGATGAAAGTGAGGAGAGACAGCAAAGAAGGTCAGATTTTCAGACAAACAGCTATACTATGCTTGAAGTGGCAGGTTACAAAAATAATGTGAAGTATTTCTTCACGTAAGTTATAAAGTCATTGAAATCAATATTTTTCTGGTATACTGTAGCTCCTGACAATGCTCTGATATGAAACTGTGGCTGTGCCCATTATAATAAAAGGTAAAGGTATTCCCTGTTGACAAAGTTGTTAAGTTGTGTCCAACCATAGGGGTTGATGCTCATCTCCGTTACTAAGTCAAAGAGCCAGCGTTGTCAGAGACTACTCTGTGGTCATGTGGCCAGCATGATTGCACAGAATGCCCATTATAATACCAGTGGGTTTCCTTCTCCTTTATCTTACTAACACAAAATAAAAACATTGTCACTGCCACCCTAGCTGATATGTTGGAGTTGTCATCCTTTTTCTTCTTCTGTGGTTTTACCCACTGGCAGCTCCCATGTCAATGGTGGGGTAAATTCCCTTGGAGCTTTACTTCAAACTTGGAAGGAGCTGTCCAGGGTGCTGAATCCTATCCTTCCAGCTACATTCTTGGATAGCCCTTTTATATTCAGATTCAACCCCAGAGTGAATTCACCTCCCTGTTGGCAAGGAAGCATGGAATGAAAGAGCTACTTTTTGTTATTGTGAAATCAAATATTTCAGAACTCTCATTACCTTTTTATTTAGACTTTTGCTTTAAAGGTGGCAGACCTATCTTCCATCTGTTGTCCTCTTATATAACACAAATACTGTTTCTCTGTGTGCGTATTTTCCCTCAAGACTTATATACTATGTTGATTCTTTTGAACAACAAATTTCTGTAAGCTTTTTCTGGTTGACGTGTATGGCAAACCTCTACTGTAGTTTAGACCTTCATCTGCAATAGAGCCCAATAAAAGAAAGAAGTACAGAGAATAGTTTTTTGTGGGTTTTCCAGGCTATGTGGCTGCATTCTAGAAGAATTTATTTCTGATGTTTTGCCTGCATCTGTGGCTGGCATCTTCATGTGTGTGTGTGTGTATGTATATGCCACGGATGCCAGACATGAAGCTCTTCAACTTCAATAGTACAGAGAATGCCAATATTTGTATATATTTATGAAGCTGGTAACTACAAAACTGGCTTGGGAGATATTCTTTGTTATAAATTCAGTAGCTATCATTTTCCAAGATGGCTAACATGATAATAATAACAATAGTGAAAGAAGAACATTTGTACAACCTATTCTGAGGGTGAAATAGATCTGAAAATTGTTAATTAATCCAAACTAAAGTATACCTATTGAATCAATTGTGAAGAGGTGAATCAGCAGTTAGGTAAATCCCATTGATTCAGTGGATCTACTCTAGTCAGAATAGCAATAGGACTGGGATCTATATATTGTTTTAAATGTATATAGGGAAAGATCTGTCACCATATTTCAAACACAGATTCTTATTAGCTTGTGTAGGCTCAGAAAATGTGCAATAGCTAATGGTGGACTAATAATACATTTGTACTTTTCCATCTATATAAATAAAAAATGTGAAGGCTGTATTTTTTTCCTTGGACATGTAAGTCAGAAGGTTGACATTTAACCACTAAGGATGGAATATTTTAAAAAATATTTGAAAAATGTTAAATTATGTGTTTTTTGAGTGCTAGAAAACTCAAAAGAGTTTGAGAGTGCTGGGAAACTCAAGGATGGTAAATATGTTATTGTGGGAGGCAGGCTTTTGCAAATTGATAAGATCTAGGATTGCTGTGCTATTTAAAATTTTAATGTTTCTATCATAATATTCTATTTTAGCTCATTGTTTTAACTCTTAAACTGGTTCAAATGTTTTTTAAATTTTATAGTTATACTTTTTAATGTCTGGACTATTTTTAAATTGAATTGTTTTAAATGTGTTGTGTGTCCCCTTGAGTCCCTATATTGGGAGAAAAGCAGGATATGAGAAAATAAAATAATAAAAATGATAATAATAATGGGAAACCTGATTATGAGAATCCCAAACAGACAAGAATTTGCTAGATCAGGATTTATTCTGTGCAAAATTCACATTTTTTTTTCTGCACATAAAATGTTTCTGTGCAGAAAAATAGGTTTCATTCACAGCTGGTTTCTGAAAAAAGGTGGAATTTTTGCACAGAACAGGTCCTCAACAGCAGTACTTTCTATGCAAGAAATAGCTGTAATGGATTGCATGTTAAGCATGCTTTATATGTGTTTTTTTTTTTTAGTAAACTCATACCATAGGCCTATTTGAACAGTTTTGTTGGTTTAATGTTCTTTGTAATGAATGAATAAAAGTTTTAAAAAGAAAATAATATTTGCACAGAAAATGGTTTTTTGCTTTCTAATGGAATTGCCCGTTAAGCATCCTTAATATGCGTTTTCTGTTAACTCATATCCTAAGCCTGTTTGAACAATTTGTTGTTCTTCAGTTTTGTAGAATTGAAATAAATACAAGTTAAAAAAGAAAAGAAAATCTTTTCTTCTGCACAGAAAAATAGTTTTCTGCACTCTCATGAAATTGCCTATTAAGTATCTCTTACATATGTTTTTCTGTAAACTTGTATCCTAATCCTGTTTAAACATTTTGTTGTTGCTGGTTTATTATTCTTTGTGAAACTGAAATAAATAAATGTTTAAAAGAAAAGAAAAAGAAATTTCTCTATTTCACAGAAAATCCTGTTTTCTGCAGTCTTATGCAGCCTGTTAAATCTTATGGAACACCAGTTTATGTATTTTTCTGATCCTATGCCTCCTGGAACATTTTGTTCATGTTATTGGTTTAGTGTTTTTTGTGAAACTGAAATCCCGCTCCAAATCTGAATCACTCTATTTGAGACCAGGTTTCCCTTTTCAAGTACCTATCTTAAATACTTAGAATGCATCTTGGAGTAATCCAGATCCATAGCTTTCCATGTGTCAGGAAGAAAAGTAGTTATTTGATTCTTATTTCTTATTTTTGTTCTAATTTAAATAATAAACAAGATGACAGTTTTCCTTGATTAAAACTACCACTACTATAAATATTTTGGCACAGAAATGAACTACCTATGTGCACATATTCAATATTTGTCATATATTCATATTTCTGTGTCTACTATCTTAGTAAATTGTGGAGGCACAAATCATACAAAAATGCATATACGCTCATCAGGTTTTAGATACTCTAGAAATGCACACAAGCACCAAAATTTAGTTTTATTCTACAAATTAAATTTTTATGGGTATATTGATAGAAGCATTGTCCTCACATTTCTGAAAACCACAGTATTATATAGCTCCTCCCACTCTAAGTAACAGCTAGGAATGCTGTAACACTTTGAATGTTGGTAAACTACTGTTCTCATCACCCCCACCATCAGAAGCTGATGGGAATTCAAAATCATCAAAATTTGGAGGACCATCCCCTTTTCTATAAGATATCACAGAGATTTTTATCTTAAAGTCTGGGCCAAGCAGTTCAAGATCACAGCAGATGTTCTGGATCTAAGAACTTCATGATCTTGAGTTTGCCTAGAAACATTGGTACATATAATTAGTAGTCAAGATGATTAAAAAAAATAAAGCCCCGGCTTCTGTTGTTTCCTGGTTAATAGTGCATAATGTCCTGTCAGGTTCAGTCTATGGGGCCACTTGTTTGGAATCCACTCTCATTTCTTTTAAGGCCACCCACAGTCTCAGCGTCCTCTTGACTGTTGGTGATAAATTAGATGAGGGTCACAGGATTTTGATGAAACTGTTAAATAGTTAGAAGGAAAATCATATGGAGGAAGGAGAAAGGGACTCTGAATATCTTCATGGTAATGAAGATCAAGGGAATCTGTATTGACCTTGTTCAAATATTTTCAAAGACTTCAGAAGGAAGAGTGATTGCCTTTGTTCATTTTACTCACTGAGACTAGGACAAAAACCAGTGAGCACAATACAGTAAAGAGGCAGGGGGTCCTAAGTGAAAGAATGCATTATTCTACAGGTGGCATGGGCTGTGTGTATGTCAGACCTCCATTCTTAGGAGTGAGGTCATCAAGGGGTTGTAGATTAATTGTGTAACAAGGTGCCAGAAAATATACTACAAATAAACAAAGCGTGGCTAACTCAACACTTTGGATTTGCAGAAAGTCTAAATGAGATTCTTAAAACAACATGATTATGTCTAAGTTCTAGCCTGAAGCAAATCCTAGGTTCCCCTTTCAGTGGAGGAGCTCCCAACTGGCACTGACTTGAAAGGAAATCTAATATGCTACCACTAGCAGAAATATAACAGACTTCTTATTGGGACATGTTTAAAAAGAGAATGCATAAGAGTTTTCTGATCTCACTGATACATAGACTTACTAATAACACAGGAGACAAGTGAAACCTGCTTTATGGCTCACAAGGACTCAGCTGAGTAGGATGTGAGTTTCAATCTGAGCAGTTCTACATATGCCAAGGAATCCCAGTAGAATCTTTAAAAATAAGCATATGCTTCCCCAATGACATCATGCTCCTGCTATCTGCATTGTACCAGAGTCCTTTTTTCCCAAACAAAAGACAAAGAGAACCTCAGAAAAATTAGACATGTTTGCTCCTCAGCCTACTAGATTGCAAACGTTATCGTTTCAAAATGATTTAATATAACCAAGGTTAAATAAGATAAGTTAACTACAAAATGAAAGATTTCCCCCTCCATCTTTATATCTAGCTATAGATGGTAATTCAAATGGAATAGTATGGAGTTATATTTATACTCAGTTCTTTAGGTAACACTCCATCCAGCTTTTAATGCGGAATTAAATAAAGCTTTCAACTGACTGGATGTGTAGATGTTACTTGCCTATGGCCAAGCTGTTCCTTCCAGATGAGCGGTTATTGCCTCTGATTGAACAAAGCAAATCCACTCGATGATTACAGCATCATGATGACCTCTTCATATGAATCAGTCATCATGAATTCAAGATAAAACTTGAATATCATTTCATGTTACCACAAATGCAATGCATTTTGGGTGCCAAGTATCAAGTGCTGAATAACCTGAACTGATGAAAAAAACAATGATAAACTATTTCTGTGTTAACCATCTGCTGGATTCAACTCCAAAATATAATATAAGATGAAATAAATATTGCTTAAGGGGAGAATTGGCAAGCAGGTCCATTAAACTGCAAATATTATTAGGAGATGTGGTAGACCCAGGTTTTCTTCCTTACATACATGTTTAGTGGATAGATGCAGACAATTACATCAAGCAATATCAGAAGGCTAATAACTAGATATCATGTGTGACATGTAAACTGCTTAGACATCCCATAGCGCGATATGAAGCGGTATATAAATGAAGCTACTTTGCTTTAAAAAAAGGCTGTGGATGGATAGGTGAGGCGAACCCACATATCTTCATAAGGCTTCTGTTTCCACATCCTGAGTGATTCTTGGAAGATTTAACATGAATTAGGGAGGAAGATAGGAGGATATCCATATTACAAGCACTGATCCTTTGGGTTGGCCAGTCTGTAGTACTACTATTAAACCTTTAGCCAGAAAAAAAATCAGTCCACTAGTCAAAGGGCTCACATTCACAAAGGGCTCACCAGGAAGAGCCCAGAGAGCAAAGTAGCAAGCTGTTCAGCCAAGAACTTTCTAGGGTATGGGATGACCAAGAGATGGGGCAAAGATGGTGTATGGACTGTAGTTCTTTATGTAGCTGTATTAATACTAACAACATTTGTCTGTGAATTTTAAAGAGACTATTAGAGACAGCCATATTTTTGTTTTAAAAACATGATTGTTTCAATCAAGCATGCTGTCCTGGTATGCACATATAATACTTCCCATTGAAAAAATATGGGAATTCTGTATCCAGAAAATCTGTTGGCTTGTTAGACATACATATTAGGCATCTGGGAACCAAAAAAGAATTCTGAAGAAATAGAAACATTGGTTTTGCAGGTCCATCGTTGATACAGATTAAATAGTGGCTTCATTTGTTTAAAATGTAGTTTGTCTCCAGTGAAAATCATTATTGAATTCTGCAAAAGTAATTTGTGTTACAGTTCATGTTTCCCATCTGTTTTGGATTTAGTTGCTGAAGCACTAAGCAAATGTGACTTTATCTAGCTGGGAAATTAAACAACATTAACTAAATATTTACCTGAATTACATGGGCATTGTCTACTACTTATATATTGTTGTGTTCCTATTCTTGTTTTCATCATTATTTTTTGTTATAAGCTATAATCCGTTAACATTTACCTGTGAGTAAGTCCCAATGAACATAATGGATCTGACTTTTGAGCAAACATTTATAAGATTGCATTATTAATTAAGGCTGAAAGTTTTGCATCCTTTCTAGGGACTCTGCTGAATTGAACATCATGGGATATCTGAGTCATTTCATATAGGACTGTACTCTAAAATATTTTGTTTTTAGTGTTGGAGGCAGCAGTAATAAACTAGTGGTACTAATCCTGGATCCTATCTGAGGCTAGAGGAAAATACAACTCTGAATGTGCACTTATTTCAAGGTCCAGGTGCCAGTGATGGAGGATGAAATGGGCCAACACAACAGTGGTATGAGACAGCCTTTCCCCTTGGGTCAAATTTGGTTTGGGAAAAAGAGTTCAGTCACCATGGAGTCACCATATTGCATCAGGAGGTACTGCATACAGTGGGTTCTTGGTATCTGCTGGGTTTTGTTTCCAGTACCACCTGTGGAATATGGACAACAAAATAGTGGCCAATAGATTGGAAATGATCAATATACATCCCCATTCACAAAAAAGAAGACACAAAAGACTGCAGCAACTATAGGACCATAGCATTGATTTCCTATGCAAGCAAAATTATGCTCAAAATTCTGCCACATAGACTCCAACCATATATGGAGAGAGAAATCCCAGAGGTGCAAGCAGGATTCAGGAAAGGAAGAGGCATTAGGGACTTCTGGTACATTGCAAATATATGATGGCTAATGGAGCGCACCAAGAAATTCCAAAAGAAAATCAGCATGTCTTTATAGACTATAGCAAAGCCCAATTCGTGCCCAATTAGCAAAGGGATCAGGCAAGGCTGCATCCTGTCAGCCTATCTATTCAACTTGTATACAGAAAATATCATATGAAGAGCAGGCTTAGACACAGAAGAAGGAGGAGTGAAGATAGGACAAAGAAATATCAACAATCTGAGATACTGACCACCCCATTGTCTAGCAGACTCCCTAACCGAACTGACACAGCTGGCCTCATAGCTGTTGTTGGAGTCCCCCAGACTTTTAGTTTTGGGAGACTTCAACATTCCGCTCGAGACCAGTTTAACAGGTGCGGCTGGGGAATTCATGGAGACCATGACAAACATGGGCCTATCCCCACGGGCCCACACATTGTGCAGGTCATACACTTGATGCGGTCTTCAGTACGGAACAGGAATATCCGTGGGCGAAGGTTGTATGCACCTTCGCATTGTCATGGATGGATCATTTCCTGGTCAAGGTGGAACTTAGAGCCAACATCCTCCCCACCGGGGGTAGTGGACCCATTAGAATGGTCCGCCCTCAAAGGCTAATGGATCCAGTTAGATTCCAGAAAGCCTTGGAGGGTTTAATGGTTGGGAATGCCGGTGACCCTGTCGACGCTGTGGTCAATACTTGGAACATCGATCTCACCGGGGCTATCGACATGATCGCTCCCAAGCATCCTTGCCATCCTGCTTCAAACTGTAGGCCTTGGTAAACGCCAGAGCTTAGGAGGATGAAGCGGGTTGTTCAACGACTAGAGTGCAGATGGTGGAAGACTCGATTCCTATCTGACAGAACTCGCCATAGGAACTTTCTTTGTTCCTATTGGGAGGCAATGCATGCAACGAAGAGAGCTTTCTCCTCTGCACATATTGCGTCTCCAGAGTTCCATCCAGCAGAGCTGTTTAAAGTGGTGAGGGAGATGACACAGGTGCCCCCTGTGCCAAATCCCTTACTTAACCCAACGACGGCCTGCTGTGATGCATTTAACAGCTTCTTTGCAGACAAAATCTCTCAAATAAGAGCTGACTTAGACACCACTGTTGTAACAGAATCTATAGGCAATGTGTCCAGCGACTCCATTGATGTAGTTATCCTGGATATGCTCTAATCTGTGAGTACCGAGGATGTGGACAAGCTGCTTGGTAAGGTGAGGAAGACAACCTGCCCTCTCGACCCTTGCCCATCATGGCTGGCTGTCCGGGGGGGGGGATGCATTGAGGAGATTCCTCACAGACATCATCAATGCATCCTTCAGGGAAGGACATGTTCCATCTTGTCTAAAGGAAGCGACTGTTAGGCCTCTTCTGAAAAACCTTCCCTGGACCCCCTGGATATGAGTAACTACAGGC
>CM034708.1:101845885-101857625 GCA_020142125.1 Phrynosoma platyrhinos
ATCAAAGAAGAAAGTGCAAAGGGAGGCTTAATGCTGAACATAAAGAAAGCCAAAATAATGACCACTGAGGACCTTCACAAGTTCAACATAGACAATGAAGAAATAGAAAGTGTAAAAGAATTCCCATACCTGGGATCAAACATTGATAGAAATGGGACTGCAGTCAGGAAATCAGAAGAAGATTAAGAATGGGGATGGTGACTATGAAAGAACTAGAAAAGATCCTAAAATGCAAAGAAGATATACAACTCAGCACAAAAGTTAGAATCATACAAGCCATTGTTTTCCCTGTTACTTTGTATGGATGTGAGAGCTGGACAGTTACGAAAGATGATAGGAATAAAAGTGCTGAGGACAGCCAAATGGAAAAACAAATGAGTCCTAGAGCAGGTCAAGCCAGAAATATCCCTAGAAGTCAAGATGACAAAATTTAGACTGTCATGCTTTGGACACATCATGAGAAAGCATTGGAAAAAACAATAATGTTAGGAAAGGTAGAAGGAAGTAGAAATAGAGAAGGCCTCATGGCAGATGGATGGATTTTATTAAAGAGATCACAAATATGAGTTTGCAGGAGCTGGACAGAGCAGTAGGGAACAAGAGGGGCTGGAGATGTCTCATCAGCAGGGTTGCCATGGACTGAGATTGATGAGAAGGCAGTTAAGAACTACAAACAATGTGTGTTAATTGATCATTTTTGAGATATTAAAGTATTACAGTGGACCATTGCTATCTGCAAGGGTTTGATTCTTGAATCTGCCATGCATACAAAATTCTGTAGATGCTCAAGTCTCATTATATAGAATGTTGTAGTAAAATGGTGTCCCTTTATATAAAATTGCAAAATCAAGGGATTTTTTTTGGGGGGGGGGGAGATTATTTGTGAATATTTTCAAACCATAGTTGCTTGAATTTATGGATGGAGAAATTGTGGATAAGAAGGACTGATTGTACTTATTATTCGTTATTTTAATAGTAACACATTGCTTTTGATGCTTTTTTTTAGTTTTTTGTTCTGCTAACTTAAAAATATTTTAAAAATGGGCCCAAATCCTCAAAATGATGACCCTTCATTGAAAGAATAATAAGCAGTTGTTGGGCTAAAAAGAAATGAAATTACTCATTATGTTATTTTTGAAAAATAACAACATTAGTACTTTCCTTAAATAAAAAGTAACACATGACAGGTAACCTTAATACTTGTAGCATCTTAATTCCAAGCTCTGAGCCTTTGTATTTATACTGCTATTGTAATTTATTATTATATTATTGCTTATTAACATTTTTTCCCCATTATGAGGCACTCTGGAAAATACCAGTTGTGTTGAAAGCAACTAGTCCCCTTTTCAAGTTGAAAATCATATTGTCCAATCATCTCTCTCAGTAGTTAGGGGAAAAAATACACCTTGAGGAATCTTTGTGGAGAAATAGGGTTAGTTGCTGGAATTTAACACTGAGTTTGTGATCTCTTTCCTGCGAGCCAAGGATGTGTCCAGGACATACTCTTGGCTGAGGAGGAAGCTATCTATGAAGAGGAGGTACCATGTAACTCTTCTATCTGTAGAGCATCCTTACCTGGGCACTACCAGCAGCTGCTTTTTGTAAGCTGAGAGTGGTTAGGAGGAGACACCTATGCTTACTGGGGAAAAAAGCTCAGGGAAGCAGTATGGAGAAGCCCTTTCTACTCATGTAAGATTCCACCATCCCCCAGGCTTGTTTGAGTACCAAGCAAGGTTAGGGCATCTTCTCACCAAGCACATGCTTCATTGGAGGATGCAGCATGCCCACTTGTATTGCTAGGAGTGGTAGGCAAAGCAGGGTTTAATGGTTTTCCTAGTTCACTCTGGGTTCAAAGCAAAGGGGAAAGCAATTGCAAAGGAAAAAAGAGACAAAAGGCCCCATCAGACACTTACTGACAGGAAGAAGCTGTAGCAACAGACCATGATATAAGAGTAAGGTGTGTCTATGTATCTGCATGTGAAGATATGAAAGCCTAGGGGAACAAAAGGAAAATTTGGAAAACAGTGTTTTCCCATTTCCCCTCCCCAACTCTGTATTGCATTATTTTATGTTCCTAAAGTAACAGTGATTTTTTTTCCCAGTCACATGATCTTCAATGTGCATACAGAACCACCTTATTTTTCATTGATTTGCCATACATTCTTTAAAGCAGTGATGCACCATCTTGGTGTTAAACAGGAAAGTGTATGCACACACATGAAAGCTAGTGTGGTGTAGTGGTCTAAGCATTGGACTACAAATCTGGAAATCAGGATTCAGTTCCCTGATAGGCTATGGAAACCCACCGGCTAACTTTGGGTGAGTCACACACTCTCAGTTTCAGAAAATTCCAGATAGAATTGCCTTAGGGTCATCTTTAGAAAGAAATTACTTGAAAGCACACAACAGCAAACACACAGACATAGACATGGGATTGGGTCAGGAGCAGCCCATGTTCTAGGACTGTGCATGCTTGCCTCAGATGGAATGCCAGTTCTCTGCATATTTCTCACTGCAAAAGGCACTGGGGAAGGCTGTGATAATGCACATCAGGTGGCTTCCCAGAATGCCATGTACAAGAGGTTGCAGCACAGCAAAATGGCCCACATGATTTCATGATTTTTCCATGTCTACTTCAAAATATTTATAATTTATTTTTTAAGATTAGAGATTCTTGCATAAATAAATAAATGCACAGAAGACATTGCTAAAATTATTAGATAAATGGAAACATGTCTGAAAGCAAAAAGAGAAGCTTTTATATGGCATAATGTCAGAAGTTACTAATTTGATTTTCCAAAGACTAGATGATAATTGTTTGATCATTTTATTAAAAAATAGGCCTAGATGTCAAAGACTTTCCTCCATCAAAACAAGTGTTATTAACTTCAATTATAGCTGCCAGGAGAACTGTGAAGTCCTTTTAGTGTATTTCACTTGGACATTTTGGAAAAACATACATTCTTATTCATACCCACAGAACTGTTCTGATTTATAAGCTCAGCTTAACTGTAAATCATGGAAATGAAGAAAAAAAAATGAAATGTTATGGCATCATGCCTGAGCAAAGGGAAGAAGGAATGTAGTTTTTATATTGCCAATTACTATTAAACTTTTTTTATTTAGACCAAAATGCATACACAGGAAGGCACAGTGTAATCATCTGCACTTTTATTCAAAGGGAAAAAGTAGACCTTTTAAGTGATTTTTGCAGTCATGTTTTTAACACTGTAACTTTTAAGGGAATTATTTCAAAGTATATTAAGATTTGTGTCAAAATGGAAACATTTGTTTTAATCACTGTTCAATTGACAAAGTTGATTCAAAGTGTAACCCAGTTAGTTTGAAAGACTTCTATATTCATATGAAGGAAAAAATCCATTCATTTATTGGATAGGTTTGTAATGTATTACATTGAAGTCTAAACATGATCTTGGTCCCATTCACACTACAGAATTAAAGCCTCATTATTCCACTTTAATTGCCATGTTTCTGTCCTATGGAATCCTGGGATTGGTAGTTTAGGAAGAAGCATTTAGAATTCTAGTGATTCACCAGAATACCAGTCCCAAGATTCCATAGGATGCAATCATAGCTGTTAAAGTAGAATAATAGCACTATACAATAATTGAGTAATGCAAATGGGTCTCTGGAATATCATTCTCTCTCATACACACACAGATAGACATATTCTGCAACTTCACCCAACATTGTACATGCTTTCTATAGCATCTTTGGACACTACAGATGTAAAACCAGCAGGCAAAGTTTCATTTTGTTACTTGTAATTTAATATGCATTTTTGTTCATTGAAGTGAGAGCACATGTTCATACACTCATAGGGGTGTACTTCCAAATCCAGTGTCAGCACAACATCTTCCCCTCCTCCAGTTCTCCATGGCCCTAAAACACTACCATGGGGAGTGGGGAGGAGTCCTAGTCCTTCAGAGCAGATTTTGTGGGGTGTAAAAGTGCCAGTACTTCATCTAGTACCTCCAACTAGCTCTTCATTTGAGTCCCCCACAGTACCTGGTGCCCTGGATTTCCATGCAGGTGGGATCGTGAGCAATGCTTCCTTCATGCAGTACTCTGCACTTCTCCATCAACATTTTCTACACATAATCTGTTCTTCCTTTGTAGGTCGACATAGAACATGCATGCCATCTTGAAGAACTCGAGATAATGCATGCACTGGTTGTGTAAGTATTCACTGGCCCTTGAGAGACTCAGAATAAACTGTGTGCTATTAAGTGAAAAAGAACATGTGATGGAAAGTACAAATTCCAGAATCTACAAAAGAACTTTGGGACAAAGCTGCTGTTTTCCCAGAACACTTTGTTTATTTTATTTCTTAAAAACTGAGAATATTCCTTGGAGAGGTGACATTTTGTTTTCACTGGAGTCCCACAGGTGTCGGAAAGAGTGCAATTATAAATATAGCCATTTAAAATAAAAAGCACTGCAGTATATATAAAACATTTCAACATGTCACTTTTCAACCAATTTTGGTGTAAATAGTTAGCGTTCTGTTCCACTAGTCAAAGATGGAAAGGCATATTAGAGCAAAATTATTTTCCAATGTATGTAAATATTTATTGCTTCATTTTTAATGTTTACACTATTTTACCAAATATATTGCTCACGATGGCAAATAGTTTTTAAAAAGCCCTTCTGAATCTGTTCTGAATTAGAAAAACTCTTACAATAAGTATCCTTTTCTCTCAGGAGTTTTGTTAGCAGCTTAGATGTTGAAACTGAACCCAAATAAAATATATGTTTTAATTTTTATTGAATGTAGTTATTTATCTGTTTGTAATTATTACTTAGTAATAAGAAAAATAAATATTTATTTTGCAGAGAGAAAACTTCCTTGTAGCTGTTTTGTAAACAGGGCACAATTATTCCATATTTAAGTAAATTCAGATATTAAAGGCCCTTTGATGCTATGCAGTTCTTTCACTATGGTTTCATTTTAACTAAAATGGCAACATCCTGTGGAATACTGGGGTTTGTAGTTTAGTGAAGGTCATTCAGAATTCTCAGCCCGAGAATTCCCTGATGTCTCCCAAAAATGCAAACCCCAGGATTCCACTTTAACACCGTAGTTGAAGTGGAACTATCACACCATAATCATGTAGTGTAAATGGGTCCAAAGAAGCATTACTCATTACAGACCATTGTTTCATTGTGTGTACTACAACTGGATTCCAGACATATCTTATAGAACAACCATATACTCCATTGTCACAAGCACTGCTTGCTTTTTTTGATGTGGCAGCTCAATGGGTATTGTCATCCCACTGCTGCCCCCAAAATATGATGCACCAGACCACTTCTATTTATATGTATGTGTTTACTTCCCAAACTTGGATTTTTAAAAATTTATTAGTAGCTTGGTTGGAAATTCAACCCAGGTTCAGACAGCTTGTAATTAAATAACAATAAAACTTTATTTGAATGATGGTTAACAATGGGCCTCTGCAGACCGGACAAAGGGCTGGCCTAGAGGTAGAGCATCCCAACCCTATGCTGACACTGTCCTGATGCTGCATGTCGTTACTCACAGCGCGTGGCATCAGGACACCCTCCTGGCACAGTGTTCTGACATGCTGTGCAGAAAAGGGCAGGAGGGAGTCACGCACCAGCTCTTAGGGAGGCCTTTTGCTGCCCCTAAAAGGAGCAGCATTTTGCTGCTCTTTTCAGGGCAGCAAAAAGGAGGATCGGGGCTGTGGTGTGGCATTGTCACAGCTCCGATCTGTCGCTTCCCGAGGCAGCCCAGAGCCACATGTCTGCAGAGGCCCAATGTTTCATTTATTATGATGTTACATTCATTTGTTCTTATACTTTGTTACACACTCTTTGACTCAAGAGAACAACAGTTACTATTCTTTAGGACCCTCACACCATCCTTTTTATGGTTGTCCTTTTAACCTTATTTCTATAATAGCCCTCTAGCTAATCAAATTCCAGAAACTCCCTCACTTGGAAGTCCCTCACTCCTGGACTCTTACACATCCGGACCCAGTCTGACTCCAACTGTCAGCAATGGAATTTTTTTTATCATCTACAGCTCAATTATATTGGCTGTCACCAGCTTACTTCTGACTGGCTGTTGCTAGTTTGGTGTGATTTTGCCTGCTCTCTACATCCATTTACACCATCTCGGAGTCCTA
Source organism: Phrynosoma platyrhinos (assembly GCA_020142125.1). NCBI lineage: Eukaryota > Metazoa > Chordata > Lepidosauria > Squamata > Phrynosomatidae > Phrynosoma > Phrynosoma platyrhinos. Next base: position 101,852,059 of record CM034708.1, read on the forward strand.
CACTTTCTCCTATTTTCATCTGAACCTTGAAAACCCTTCCTCTTGGTCCATGTGGGAACCAATGATACTGCAAGGCACAGTCTTGAGAATATTAGAAGGGATTATAAGGCTTTGGGTAGGAAGCTGAAAGAGCTAGACGCACAAGTTGTTATCTCATCTCTTCTCCCAGTTGAAGGGCATGGTCCAGTAAGGGAGAGGAAGATAGCATATGTGAATAACTGTTTCCATAGATGGTGCTGCCAAAAACGATTTGGATTCTTAGATCACGGGCTGCAGTTCCATGAGGGTGGACTTCTAGCAAGAGATGGGCTGCATCTCACACCAGCTGGAAGAAGCATTTTTGCCAATAGTCTCAAACATTTGATCAGGAGGGATTTAATATGAGTCATGTTGGGGAGGGAGATGGTATCTTGGAAGGCAAGAGTACATCATGGGCTGGAAATAATAGTTAAAGTGTTATAGAGGGGACAAGGCAAATGATCCAAGGGCCCAACAGTGGGAGGGAAAAAACCTCACACAGGTAGCAAGTGGGGAAGACACATATATATTGGCCTTTGAATGTTACCACATTGATTTCCAGACATGATAGCAATGTTCTGGGCTTGTGAAGAGGAACTGAGCTGTATATCAGTGATAGTCAAGTGTTTGTTATCTGAAATCTGCCCTGAACATTCTCATTGTCTGAGGGGTAGAACATTGGTAAGAATACTCATAGACTTGCCATGGAAAGTTTCCACTGTTAGTACTTATGGAACCAGCCACAAGGACACATAATTGTCCTTGCATTACTAAAGAATGACAACAGTGAGAAAAGACACAATATATGCATAAGGAAAGACTTTCATATTTCACTGGAAAGAGCTACAAAAATCTGCCTCCAAACCAGGTCAATGAGTTAAAGTGCCCCTAAAGAATTAAAAAGCAAAACAGTAGAGAGGGTATTGGATTTATCAATAATTTATCAATATTTGCAACCAACTTATTCAGTAGTGCAGTTTTTAATGTTAAGCAGGTTGAGAAACCACTTAAAGAGGCTACTCATTTTAACCATTCAAAACCATCACGTCAGAAATGAGCTTTGGAGTTCTTTGTAACAGATAACAATGTCTAGATTAATAAAACATGACCACTAGAAAAAAGAGAAATAGGCAACATTTTGAATGTATTGTAGTTGTATAATTTTGGATGTATACGTTTTCTTTCTGGGAATTTAAAACTTTTGAACCTAGTGCAGAAATTGGTACACACAAAATAGGAAATTGATAAGAGTTTACAGGCCCAGAAATAGAAAATGTAGGCTTCATAATGCTGATCTCTTTTTATTTTGTAAGTTTCCTTAAGTCCCTCTTTGTGAAAAAAGGCAGAATATAAAGAAAGAGATTGATTGACCTCAGTGGAAAGGTGAATATAAGAAGCCACCATATTCTTCTTCACCCCAGAAGAAAATCTAAATATGAGATCTATATCAATTGGATTACATGCAGATGATTTTCTGCTACATATGGGCAATCTGGAGAGGTCTTTCCTAATTTTCCAAGTCATTTTGAATAACTCTGACAAATTTGCAGGACTTTGAATTAATCTCTCTAAGGGGCTCAAAAGAGCATTCCACTGCCCCTTTCCTTGCTGGATTGGGGCTGTGGCAACTGCACACCACAGCCCTGATCTGGCAGAAAAAAGCCACCCTAGCCACCATGCTGCTCCTTTTTAGAGCAGCAAAAAGCCACCCTAGCCACCATGGTAGCAGCTTTTTGGCACTCCTTTGGCACAATGTGTGTGAACTCTGCACCAAGGGAGTGTCCTGATGCTGCTTGTCATCTGTTTGGATGGGTGGTGTGATGGTGGCATTGGGGCGGAGTTGGGGTGGCTGACATGTGGTCATCACACCCCCACTCCACCCCCCAGGCTGGCTCTTTTGGCCAATCTGCACTTCCCCTAAATCTCAAATCCTGTGCCTTAATATCTCACAGGAATGTCAAATTACTCGGAAGAAATTAAAAGGACTTCAAGTTAAACCATCAGGATTTACATATTTGGGTATTATGATAATTAAGGATCTGATCAAATTGTTCCAAGAAATTACAATCCAGTTGTTGGATGGATGAAATCTAAATTGAAGATTTGGAAATTCTAAAAATCTCTTTATTAAGAAGAACAACATTAGTTAAAATATTTATTTCACCATGCTTATTTTTCCTTTTTCAATCCATTCCTCTCAGACCCTCTTAACATAGATTTAAAAAGTGGCAAACTCTTATTAGTAAATTTATTTTTCAAAACAAAAAACCTAGATTTAGGAAAACTATTCAGTTCATTCCCTCCAAACAGGGAGGACTAGCTATTCTGGATTTAGAACTATATTTTCCTGCCTTCCAACTTGGGCAAATTGACCAACTCATTAGGCAAAACTCTTTTGACAAATGGATAGATCTTGAACTCCAGAACAACTCCACAAATAAAGCAAAACTGTTTTTGACAATATATCAAAGAAAAAAATTGCTGAAATTGACAATCCTTGGTTTCAGACATCCTTAACTGTTTGGAGTCATTGGAAAGAAGTATTATCTCTGAAACCTTCCCCTATTTGTACTTTTCTTTTCCATCTTCTGTTTATGATACAGATAAGCAATATTATTTTTAGCCATGGAAGAAAAAAGAGATTTACACAATCTGAGATTTATTCATCAAGGGAAGATCTAAAACACAAGAAGAGTTATCAGAGAAATTAGCACCTATGACAGCCAATTGGTTATCACTACACCAAGTGTCTGCATTTACAACTAGATTAATGACTAAGAAGGAAATTCCAAGATCTCACACAATGTTTGAAAAAATATGTACAAAACAATCAAAGGGGCAAATGTCAGCTATCTATAATTGTTTATTGGGGCAGAGATACCACACTGAAATTAATGCTAAAATAAACTCATTGAAATACCAAATGACAATTGGATAAATATGTGGAATTTACCTCCATTTAAATCATGTTCTGCAATAGTTAAGGAAATTGATTTGAAAATCACACACAAATGGTACTATACTCCAGTTAGAATTTCACAAATAGTCAAAACACTAACTTCTAAATGCTGGAGGAGATATAACCGAACTGGTAATATGTCCACATATGGCTGCATTGCCCCAGTTATTAATGATTTTTGGCAAAACCTGTTAAAACTAATTTATGCCATCACCAAACAGAAGATAAAGTTCTGCCCTGGCCTATCATTACTATTTTTATATCTAAAAGAAAACAAAAATTTGAAATTAACATTTTTATTATTAGAAGCTCAACTTGAAATAGCTTCTTCTTGGAAAAAAGGCAATGTAGCATTAGAGAAGTGGTAGAAACATATATGGGACATTTGGTTGCATACGAAACTGTAAGACAATATAAGAAGAAGAACAGGAGATGCAAACTAAGGGGCTCAACAGAACTTCTTTGGAGCAACATGTGTGAATGCTGCACCAAGGGAGTGCCCTGATGCTGCCCGCCTTGTTGTTGGGTGTGCAGCGTGACGGTGGCATTGGGGTGGAATCAGGGCAGCCAGCTGCAGTCACCATGCCCTCACTCCACCCCCCGACTGACCCTTTTGGCCAGTCTGTACAGCCCATAAGACTCATAAGACTTCTGTTTTTGAAAAATGGCATCCATTTATTGATTTTGTAAACACAGAAACATATGTGAGATGACCACCAGAATACCATCAAGCTCTTTGGAAAGATGTTATATACTTGAATACTTGATGGAGACATTATTAGAAACTCTACAACCAATATTCAAAACTCGGAGATGTAATATCCATAAGATGCATGAGAAAGAAAGGCTTTAATAATCACATTTTGATTTGACAGGTAATGGCTAGTACCAAACTTGTACTTTGTTCCTTATTTTGTTACTCTGCACCATCTTTTTTGTCTACTTATATAGACTTGTAATTTGAGGAAGATTTAAATTCTAATAAAATTTATTTTAAAAAATAAAATAAATAGGAGATGATATCTTGGCTTAAGCTGTTTTTGGAAGAGTTATTTTGTGGAAAGCTGGTATTGAATTGATCAAATAGTTTCACTGGTTTGTCATATCTAGGAACTAATGGAAATCCAGAAACTACCAAAAGAAGTGTGAAAATACCTGAAGGGGGAAGAAAAGGCATCAAATCAATCAGTCAAACAATCAGTCTTTGAATATGGTTCTGTAAAACTGGCAGTTATATAATAACTGTAGTTATACAGTAAGACAGAAAGGCTCAGAACTAGCACAAGGAGTGTGAAAGTCAAAAGCGTTATAATAACTAGGAAGGAAAATTTGAAGAGTATAGGTGTGTGCATTTGTGTATGTGTAAACTGAATGTAAATGCTAGGGGACTGAAGGGGAAAGACCATGTGTGATCCGACAACTTAAAAAGTGTATGATCTGGCAGCTTAAAAAGTGGAAGACTTTTTAAATGGGCATTGTTGATTTTATTACACCAGCACATTCTCCCAAGAGAAACAACTCAAAACATGTAGTTAAGAGAAAGGAAATACCTCCTTTCCATTTATATTACCAAATATTATGTAAACTGAAATCCACCAAATAGTGATACCTTTATTTGCCAACCAAAACGTACAATATATTTGTTGCAAGCTTTCGAAGCTCCACAGGCTTCTTCAGCAGGCAAAATGTTACAAACCAAACAGGAGAAAAAAAATGGAGATGTTAGTCAGATGCCTGCATTTTGATGTTTCTGTCTTTAGTTAAAATGGTATTTGCACATCAACAAGGACTCCACTCTTGCAATCCAATATGGCATCTTACCAACATCTCCAGTTTTTCTCCTGTTTTGGTTTTTTTGTTTGAATTTGCTAAATGGCCAACACAGCTACCCCTGAAAATTATGTAAACTGGTTGTTTAAACTGTGTAATCAATTCTTGTTACTTAGGTTTCGCTCTTGGCAGCTTATCCTGACATCTGAATCAGTAATGTGATTAAAAAAAAATGATCCACTTGTATTGATACTTTTGCAGCTTTTTTCCTCATTGTCATTCAAGAAGTCAGGATCAAAGTAAGGCTCTAACTCCTCTGTTACTCTTTGGATAATCTTTGGATATTCCATTTTCTGCCATCATATATTATTATAAAATATCATCTCATCTCTTCAAGTTATTTAGATTATCCTTTTCTAACCTATAAGGGTACTTTGGCCATATCATGAGAGGACATAATGCAGTGGAAAAGATTATCATATTCTTCATTGGAAAGCATTAGGAAAAGAGGGAGACTGTATTTCAGGTGGGTTGATTCAATCAAGAAAGCCATGGACCTGAGGCTGCAAGACCTGAGCAGGGCAGCTATTAATGGGGTCTCTTGGAGGTCTCATAGGGTCATCATAAGCTGAAGCTGACTTGGTGGAAAAGAACTGCAACAAAGGCAGTTGCACTTGAGGAAAATTTCCTGTTCAAAAGGTATGGCATTTTGTTTTAGTTTTCTTACCTGTACAATTGTTTTTGTTTTTCTGCCATGTAATTACAAAATTGTTAATCTTCTCATCTCTAGATTTGGGACGTTATCACACAGGGGAAATCT
>CM034708.1:101859071-101888278 GCA_020142125.1 Phrynosoma platyrhinos
TTGTCTGCCGGTTTCAGACCCTAGTGTGAAAACGTCCTGAGAGTATCTATAGCAGAAGAAACAATGTTTGTGTGGAGAGGTGACTGATTCTGGGGAAGGATGGAGTGGAGTATTTTGGGTTGATTCTTCAAAGAGTCCTTTACCTCTCTCACCTCTTTTGGGTTGAGAGTTCTTCCTTACCAGGGAAAAATGCAAGAAACCAGCTGCACCTCTTTCCATCCCAGTGAAGGACTTAAAGAGTCCTTCCTTGTTGGGGTGAAGCTTCTCCTTTTACACCTGGTCACCTTGGAAGCAGCAACTGAGAAGCCTCTTGCCTGTACTGGCCTTTGATACAAGGCCAGTATTGGCGGGAAGCTTCTCAGTCACTGCTCAGCCAGCTGATTAGTTGCTGCTCCCAAGGTGACTGGGTGCAAAGGAGCAGTGACAGAGCAGCTGGTTGAGTAGCAACTGGAAAGTCTTTCACCCACCTCACCTTAGCTTCAAGGCAGACTTCTTAGTTGCTGCTCAACCAGCTGCTTGGTTGCTTGCTACCTTTGTACCTGGTCAACCTGGGTGCAATAACTAAACAGCTGGCCTTTCTTTTGTTGTAAGGCTAGCATAGGCAAGAGGGTGGAGCACGCCTGGTCTGCTGCCATTGCTGTATTCTCACATGAATAGCGGTGGAGGAAGAGGTGGTGGTAAGCTGGATTTGGCTGAGGTAGATGACTCTGGCTGCTGGCTACTGCACAAACAGTAGACCTAATATCAAGAAATAGGTATGGGTGGGGGCTCTAGGATTGTCACCCAAAAATAAAGGCTGTGGTTATCATAATATTAGTACAATACCACCTCTTCCCAATTTATAGAGAGATCGTACCAATGATGACCATGATGGAGGCCATGCACTGAAGAACTGTATAAAGGAATGAAAGGATGATAGATTAATTCAAGGAGAACCATTTGAAGGTGAATCCACAATTTTCGAAATTGAAGTGGGAGCTGAGCTCAGGGCACATGGGAGAAATAAATCACCAGGATCAGATGGCAATACTAGTAGAGCTGTTTCAAGCTGCAGAAACAGAATCCACTCAAATTCGAACTAAAATATCCTAACAATTATGGAAAACAAAATAATGGCCAACACACTGGAAACACTCAATATACATTATAATCCCCAATAAAGGGGACTATTGCATTAATCTCTCATGCAAGCAAAGTGAAGCTCAAAATTTTACAGCCAAGACTTCTATCATAATGTGAAATGCCAGACATCCAAGCTGGGTTTAGAAAAGGAAGAAGGACCAGGGGTCATGTTGTAAATTTATTTATTTATTTATTTGGAGTATTTCTACCCCGCTCTTCAGCCACAAAGGCTCTCAGAGTGGCTTACAAATGTTTAATTAGACAGGTTCCCTTCCCTCAGGTTTAAAATCTAAAAAGACATGACACAAAAGGAGAAGGGAATGGCAGTGGAGAAGGGGGATCAGGTCCAGCAGTTCTTCTCTCCCTCTGAGGCCTGGACCATGGCAGATGGATTGGAGGGAGGGCTCCCTTTCCTAATCTAGGTTAGGTCCAATGAAGCTGGCCAGCTCTGTCCTTCTGAAGCTGAGGAGGTAATCTAGGTAACAGACCTTTGTCTCTGTCAAGGAAAAGGACAAACTAGCCCTTTATACCCATGGCAAGAATAAAGTGCAAGTGTAAAGAGAAGTGCCTGCTGAATTAGGGCTTCAGTACAGTATAAGAGCAAGACCTCTGAGGGAAGCAGAGGTCCAAGGCAGTAGCAAATACAGCAGCCTCTTCCTTCCTACAGCCCCTAATGGTTTCTGTGGTCCTCAGTCTCTCCTCTGATAGCTCTTCTTTTCCTCAGAGACCACAACAGTAGCAGCTGGCAAGGAGAGAGCTTCCCTCACCAATTGCTGGGTAATGGAATGTACCATAGAAATTCAAAAGGAAATCAGCCTGTGCTTTATAATTATAGCAAATATTTTAATTGTGGGTTTATATCTAGATTTGCCTTTTGAACAAAATGCCCTGGATAATCAAATTTCTGAGTTGGATTCAACTAATGAGAATAGTGGTCAAGTTTGTGAGGCAGAACTGAAGATTTGAATAGCAAACATACAGATGAAGCTAGTAAAGGAACATTATAAGAAAATAAATATTTAGTGGGAGTTAATTATTAGTCCATCAACCTATTAAAATAAAAAATAAATCAAGAGAAGACATGATAGGTAGAAACAATATAGTAGAGGAAGCAACACAAGTTAAATTAGACTCTAGGTATTTTTCATGCACTTTAGTATGGTTGAAAAAGCTAGTGTTATAAGTTCTTATAAAGGATTAAAGAACAAGTTATATGTGTATATATTCTGAACTGGCTCAACAAAATATTGCAGTGATAAATGTTGCTGTGCCTTGTTCCAATCAATTTAAACATGCCTTCTTTCACAATAGTCTGTTACATTCCCCCTTTGCACTCAGGTTTTCATGTTCTACTCATGAATATCCAATCTGGCTGGTTTGAGGTTCTACCCTTTTGGGTTTTCTCCACTTGCAAGCTTTGGGTTTTCCCAGAGGCTGCTTGTAGCTCTCTGTTGGTGCTATTTTGCTACGTAGGCAACAACATTCACCTTTGACTGCTGGAAACAAAGAGAGTGATAGAAAAGTTTTAAACATATAAGATACAACACATTCTACCACTCAAAATCTAGGTGAATAGAATAGTTTCCTTTAATAAGGAGTTTATAGAGACTTCTTATGAAGAACTGTGTATATACATCACATTCAAATTTAATTTAGAAAAACAATACTAAGTTGAGGCTATGGCTTTCTAGAAAAGGAGTTTGATTGTACCAAGCATAGGGCCTTTAAAGACTGCCATAAATAATGCAGCCTGAGGCCACTTTAGGTGTCCTGGCTCAGTGCTAAGGAATCATGGGAACTGTAGTTTATTGTGGCACCAGAGCGCTCTGACAAAGTAGGCTCAATGTCCCAGAAAAGAATACATTTCCCATGATTCCCTAGCACTGAGCCAGGACAGTTAAAGTGGCCTCAAGCTGCATTTTTTCTGGCAGTCTGTAGTCTTGATTGTAGCACTGGCACATAAACCAGTAATATACCTTTATTTCTGTAGTAAAGTCAGTGAACATGGTGCTTTACACAGAACAACAACAATTTACCTGCCTCACCCCATGGATCAACCACAACAGATTGACAAATACACAACATCAGTTATAAACACACATCAAAACCTGACTGATGAATTCCATTCTACATGGAAACAGACAGTGATGACTAAAAATTTCTTCACTGGGTTTCTCTCCAGATCTTTTACTCAGCATAGGATATGAAAAGGCTAAAGCGACCATCAAACAATGGGTGATAAATGTCAGAAAGAAACTCTTCTAGAACGTCAGAAAGAAACTCTTCTAGAAACGTCAGAAAGAAACTCTTCTAGAACATGGCCACACAGCCCGAAAAAACCCACAAAAAACCTATGGATGCCGGCCATGAAAGCCTACGACTTCACAATGGGTGATAAATATAGAGCAACAGCTAGACCTAGGCCCCAGCTTTTATTGTCAATGGCTCTAACAGCTATTTGGCATCACCTATGGCATATTTAGCAAAACTCAAAGTACCTAAACACCGAAGAGCCTTTATTTTGACATGATGCCATGCCCTCCCCTCAGCTATTCTTGAAGACTGATATACAAAGATCCCATTCTCAGACAGACTATGCCCCTGTGACTCTGGCCAAATAGAAACAACAGAGCATGTATTACTCTAGTGCTCATACTATGGGGACATCTACCTTAGTCTTATCTCACCTGTATTGTATAAACACCAAGGACACACCAGTCAATTCTGCACTTCCTTACCACTTTCAGACAACAATCTGGATATAACATATAATGTTGCCAGATTCTGTGCAGCTGTGGTTAAAATCCACCAGGCAATGACCTCCACAGTAGACTAGTATTAATCTTGCCCTGTCACACTGGATTTTGAAAAGAAATACTGTTTTTACCTTGTTTTTACCTTGCTTTTACCATTACCTTCTTTTATTCTGTATTCTGTATCTCCAACAGCAAATGGCTGGAATCCTGTTTTACCATTACCTTTTTTAAATTCTGTAATCCTTTTTTACCTGTGCTGGTCTATGACTGTAATAAAGATGAACTGAACTGAACACGCATCAATTTAAATAAATAAATAAATAAGACGCATACATACTAAAACAACCCACATTTAAAAATTCATTGTTTAAAATTCACAATTTAAAAATCATTTGGATAGGCCTGACCAAAGAGACTGGTCTTTAATGCTGTTTTATTTTCAGAGAAGACATTCAGCTATGAAATCTCTTCATTCCACAATGTAAGGGTGGATGAAGAAAAGGTCTTCTGGCTGACAGTTGCCAACCTAGTCCTGGATGACTCAGTGGCATCACTAGGGGGGTGCAGTAGCAGGGACCGCACTGGGTGATACCCCAGAGGGGAGTGTCACCTGGTGGGGTAGAACACTTTTAGGGAGGAGATGGGCAGCTGCCTTCTGGGTCCCGCATAGCTATGGCAACATGGGACTCGGAAGGCCAGGGGGGAGTTGCTGAATGCCACAGAGCCATTCTAAGTGCCACAACAGTGAGGTGGAGGGAATGCCCTTTTGGTCCTGACCCCAGAAGCCCCACCCCCTGCACCAGATGACACCCCAGGTAGGGATGCCACTGGGCTGACTGTGTGTAAGGATTGAATTATATGGGAAGAGGTGATCCTGTAGCTAGCTTGGACCTAACCAGGGCTTTAAAAGTAATAACCAATGCTTTGTAACTTGTTGGAAACTAATGGGCAGCCAGTGAAATGATTTAATATTGAATATGATTGAGAGGACCTTATTCCAAGAGGCTTACACCAGAATTGTTGGGAAACAACAGAGGAAAGGAAAGACAAAAAGGAAGCAGGAAAAATTAATATTATGCATTCCTTTTAACATGGTTATAATGTACAGTGGGCCCATGGTATCTGCTGAGATTTGGTTCCAGGACCCCTCTTGGATACCAAAATCCATGGATGCTCAAGTGCCATTATCATCAATGGTATAGTAAAGTGGTGTCCCTTATGTAAAATGGCATAATCAAAGCTTTCTTTTTAGGAAAAAATGGAATATTTTCAAATCATGGATGGTTGAATCTATGGATAAAGAATCCATGGATATGGAGGGCTGATTGCAATATTGTGACTATAGAGTAGTTCCAGTTCAAAAGTTTTCTGGGAGAAGTGAGTTTCGAGGAAATATGTTTAAAGTACAGCCCTCCAGATGTTGTCAGACTACAACTCACACGATCCCTAGCCAGTGTAGGCAGTAGTGAGGAATTTTTGCTGTTTGAGTCAGTTTGAAAGGCTATGCTTTGCTCTGTCTATGATGTAATGAAAGTAAGGAAAATGGAGGCCATTCTGGACACCAAGGGCAGCAAAATAAGAGGTGGAGCCATTTCAAGGAGCAGAAGATCATGATAATATTCACAATAGTCTTGACAGAAACAAATTTCAGATACTGTTTTAAAAGATTAGCAGTGATTTAACAAAATGTGGTGAATTCAATACATTTTTGCAAGAAGTGAATGCCTGGAAGATGCATACCATATCAAAGTCCTTTTTTAAAAAGTTATTACTTTTAATTGTAGGTATCATGAATGAAGGAATGACTGAATAAGATTTCCAGGTTATACAAATACAGAATGAAGGGTAAAACATAGAAGCTTAGTAGGAACCTGGAGTAGTGGGTGCTCTAAAATTATTTGAAATTAGCAACAATGAAGGATGAAATCTTTCTTGATTTTTGACTAGCGCCATAAGACAATAGTTCATCAGTCTCTGATGTGGATGAAAAAGAAGAAATGTGTGTAATAGCAGTTACATTTTCTGAACAAGAGCCATGGTCTCAAATGCTATAGATTAGGGAATAGTTTGTGCATTCAGTACATTTGTTCTTTACCTTTCCTGGGATCCCAGCAAATATTAATTTACCTTTGATGATAACATATTAAGCATGGTACTTCAGGTTATTTTCATGACAACTTCAAAAATTCATAGCCATTCCATTTACAAGTATGCTTATTTATTTTGAAGTGGTGAATCAAACAGGTCTTTGAAACACTCATTTCAAACAGTTGTTCTTGCTAGGTAAAAACAAATGAACACTGCAATCTGCAATCTGTATGTTGTAGCTAACATAAACAATATAAATTTTACCTCCATTCCTTAAAAAAATAAAACATTCAAACACAACAAACACATTGAAGTCAATGTTTTAGCTTATTTGTATTCCACTTTATATTCTTCACGATTTTCAGATGAAGGAAATTTCCTCTAGCATTAAAAGGCAGCATTAATGTGATAAAAATATCAGCACTCTCTATAAATTTAATCACATCTTAAACCATTCCCACATTTCGTATTTCTCTTACAGTTTTTTTCCAGACCTTGTAATAACATTTTAAAAATCCTTCCATTTTTAACAGTAAAACACCACAAAGGGAAAGAAGTAAAAGGTAAGGGGCAAGTAAATCCTCCCATGGGGAGAAGGAATACTTAATTCTGCTAGCTTTTAATTTCTCCTTCTGGTCTTCTGAGAGAACAACCTATACTCACACTCCCTTCCTCTTTCAGTAAAATAAAATTGCAGAAATTGGGAAAGGAGTCAAGGAAGTGGCTCAGGAATTCTTTTAAATGGAATTCACCATCATAACACATCATAAGAGACAGTACTGAAAAATGAGTTGAAATAATTCAGGGAGGAGACGCACAGTTATCAGACACAAAGGTTAAATGGAACCTCAGTGTGGCAGCTTAACTCTGTATACCAGAAACAGGAAAATGTTGTTGCCTTCATATTATGATTGTGGGGCTCCAGAAACATTTGTAAAGTACGACATACACCTATACATCCATCCCATAGCAGAGCCATTGAATCAATGGAGCTTAGTGCTGATTTACCAAAGTATCACTGACTCAAGGCCTTTGCAGACTGCCAGAAATAGTGCACTTTAAATTGAGGCACTGCCCTGGCTCAGTGCTAGGGAATCATGGGAACTGTAATTTATTGTGGCACCAGAGCTCTTTGACAGAGAAGGCTCAATGTCTCAGAAAAAAATACAATTCTCATGATTCCCTAGCAGTCAGCCAGGGCAGTGCCTTAATTTAAAGTGCACTGTTTCTGGCAGTCTGCAAAGACCATCAGTGGGTCTGGTGTAGCTGGGACTAACATTTGGATTTAGAGCAGAATGCTGGAATAAATCAGCTCTGGTTTAAACCTGCAGGATTTTACATATGAACACACTTGGTTTCTGGTGATTATCCCTTTGGGATTTCAAACCGTAGCAGTGGCAAAGCAGATTGTGTGACTCATATAAAAAGGTTCAAGAAGAGAATGTACAATTAATATATTAGACACTTTCCTGGAACACAGGGAGCTAAAACTCTTATTCATTTAATTTTATATTGACAGGAAAGTTCAGAGTACATGTTATGTTACACTCCCAGGGGTTACACATTAATAGTCTTCTGAGGCTGAGATGCTGAGATGAAGGAGGAGAATCTGGTAATAAAGGGAGTGGTATTGATGAATCATAGGGCAGAACCTAACTGGTAGGAATGGAGCCTAGTGGTGTGTGGTAGGACAAGAGAATGGCACTTGGCAGGCTTAGTATGCATCACAATGTCTGGTCAATTTGGGGTTGGTGGAGTGACTCAATAAAGCTCTTTAGCCAAGTAAAAAAGCAAACAGACCCTTTATTCTTGAAAAGGATCCTTAACCTGTAAAACATTGGGCAAATCCTCAAAGCTTGACCCTTGACATCTCAAACTGTAGGCAAGACTACTCAGTCAGACAAAGATCCGTTCCACAGTTTGTTAGAAAATCTTGGAAATTTCTTAATCAACTCATTAAATGATTAATTTATTAGTTTCACCTTAATGGGGGTTAACTTCATACATTTCCTGATTAATAGTAAAGTAATTCTACATTGTCATTGTTATGATTTTTTTATTTAGATCATTGGTGTTTGGTAGCTCTCCTTTGGTTCAGTGAAATAGGAAGGCTTCAGGAGAAGAATTAGTATTTTAGGAAATGCTTTGTATGGCTCTGTGCTGGCTTGCTTGTTGTTATTCTGCATGGGCTCATCTATTTTTGTGGAATTCTTTGGGAGGAGAAAGAGAGAGAGAGAGAGAGAGAGATAGAGATAGCTGGAAGCAGCAGAAGAAAAAGATTTAGGGCCTTTGCAGACTGCCAGAAATAGTGCACATTAAATTGAGGCACTGCCCTGGCTCAGTGCTAGGGAATCATGGGAACTGTAATTTATCGTGGCACCAGAACTCTCTGGCAGAGAAGGCTCAATGTCTCAGAAAAAAATACAATTCCCATGACTCCCTAGCACTGAGCCAGGGCAGTGCCTCAATTTAATGTGCACTATTTCTGGCAGTCTGCAAAGGCCCTTAGTGGTATTGGTGACCACACACTAGCCTTGCAACTGCTAACAGGTAAAAAGGTAAAAAGGTAAAGTTTTCCCCTTTAATGTGATTGTGAGTTGTGTCCAACTGTAGGGGGTGATGCCCATCTCTGTTCCTAAGCTGAGGGAGCCAGCATTGTCTAAGACAACTCTGTGGTCATGTGGACAGCATGACTACACAGAATGCTATTACATTCCCACCAAAGTCATAGCCATTTATCTACTTGCACCTTTACTTGCTTTCAAACTGCTAGGTTGGCAGAAGCTGGGACTAGTGATGTGAGCTCACTCTGCCATGTGGCGCTTGAGTCTTGAAATACAACCTGGTGACCTTGTAGTCATCAGAGTTGGCATCTTAACCACTGAGCTATTGCATCCCATTAACAAAGGGGGGTTGCAGACTGCCAGAAATAGTGCAAATTGAGTCCACTTTTAGGGTTAGGGTTAGTGCTAGGGAATCATGGAAATGGTTTGTTTCTGAGACATTGAGCCTTCTCTGTCAGAGAGCTCTGGTGCCACAATAAAATACATTTCCCATGATTCCCTAACCCTATCCCTAACCCTAAAAGTGGACTCAATTTGCACTATTTCTGGCAGTCTGCAACCCCCCAAACTTCCCACATCTATAGAACTAAGTGCTTCCAACCTAGTCATGAAGGTGTCCTATGGAATACATATGCACTTTGATACAAATTAAGGTAGGTATACATATTAAAACAATGCTTAGAATCTCCATGTTTGTCTGGTGACCAAGTATGAGGTGTTAATTACTTAATAACACTGCCTTTGTTAATTTATGAATAGAAATCAAATAGCTTGATCTTGAGTAGCATCATATGTTCAAATCATAGCCCTTACAATAGATAGTATAATGAGTGAGACAAATCGGTCCATGTTGCCCTCTCTTATCAGCACTGACTGCAACAACTGTCTAGAAAACTTTTAAGAAGAGTAAATATAATAACAAGGTGAAGAAAGCCAGGACTGAACAGTGTAAGATTATATTTTGTGGCCCAGAAGCAAAAAAACAATACAAAACAAAACAAAATCCAAAGCTACGTAGAGATGGATGCCTGTCCTTCTTCATGCAAAGCAGGTGCTGTAGCCAGTTGCGCACAACACATATTACTTTCCTCATCTATTACTTGTGTTGAAATAAAAGTCAGCTAAGAGGATCTTTTTGTGTAGTGTAAAATAAACATTCCACAGGTGCTGTCCAAGTCTTTCTGCCAACAGTTGGCTTAAACAAAATGAACTTAGTTGACACTTTAACAAGGGAAAGAATTTCCTCTGAATTACTGCTGTCTTCAAACATTGCACAACAGAAATAGCTTAAATGGAAAGAGATTTTTGCTGTACTTTATTGGAAAGCAATTAGGATGTATACAGGTGTGCCAACCTACAGGAGACAGTCTGCTTCCCCATGTAATTTCTGTAATGACACAATGTTTATCTGGTTCATGCTTATTTATGGCTTTAACAAAGTCAATTCAGGCTGGTCCTCCCCCCCCCCCCCCCCCCCCCCATCTTGAAAATACTGCTCTGAATAAAGGAAGTGCCTTTGTGTTTGTCACACTGGTTAACCAAAGAGGACAACTAGCTATTAAAATATTTATATCCCACCCTCTATATGAAGATCTTAGCAGGTATACAATAAAGCCAATCTAACAATTTAAAACAGTGTGAATAAATGAAATTATTTTAAAGGGCTGAAAGCATATTATACAATTTAAAAAGTTAAAAAGACAGATTAAAAGAGTTAAAAATAAAATAAAACAAATTGAAACCATGTATATGTTGGGTTTTTAGTACAACCAGTTAAGCCTGAGAAGCTTTTGAGAACAACCACATTTTCATTTGGCACCTGAACAACAGCAGTGTTGGTGACAAGCAGGCATTTCTTCATAACTGAGGTGCTACAGCTGAGAAGGGCCTCTTCTGTCTCCTCCTGTTTCCTCCCAAAGCATATTGATCTGACTGATGGGATACAAAGGAGGGCCCCTCCACCAGACCTTAAATCTTAGGTAGGTGCATTTGGAGAGGTGCTTCTTCCAGTATCAAGGCCCCAAGACATTTAGGGTTTTAAATGTAATGACTTGAATACACACTGGCAGTACATTGGCAGTCAATGCAATTGCTTTTAAACTGCTATTAGATCATTTTCAAAATCATCCTGCCGTCAGTGGTCTAGTTGCTGCAGTTTGCACTAGTTGCAGTTTCTGACTTGCCTTCAAGGGCAGCCACACATAGGCTGCATCTTCACTGTAAAAATAATCCAGTTTGACATTACTTTGTAGTTTGTTGTGGCACTAGAGCTCTGACAGAAAAGGCTAAAGCCTCACAAAACTATAATTCCCAGAATTCCATAGCATTGAGCCATGGCAGTTAATTTCTCCATGACCAGATCATTGGCTCAGACTTCAGATGGTTTCTCTCCTCTCAATGACTGTCTCAGAGCGGTAATGGATTGGATGAGGAAAAACAGATTGAAACTAAATCCAGACAAAACAGAGGTACTTACAGTGACGGGCCCGAAACCAGGTCTGGGAATACAACTTCCAATCCTGGATAGAGTCACACTCTCCTCTAAAGATTGTGTTCGCAGCTTGGGGGACTCCTAGATTTGTCGCTTCACATGACTAGTCAGGTATTTGCGACGGTCAGGAGTGCCTGTTATCAGCTTCGGCTGATATGCCAACTGTGCCCTTACCTGGATATGAGGGATCTGGAAACTGCTGTACACACTTTGGTAACCTCACGTCTGGATTACTGCAATGCACTGTACATGGGGCCTAACCCGGAAACTTCAACTGGAACAAAATATGGCAGCCAGGTTAATTACAGGAACAGCTAGGAGAGAGCACATAACACCTGTGCTCAAATCTCTCCACTGGCTGCCGATTAGTTTCTGGGCACAGTACAAGGTGTTGGTTTTAACCTTTAAAGCCCTACATGGCTTGGGTCCATCTTATCTCAGGGACCGCCTCTTCCTGTATGATCCCCCCCCCTGCGCATGGCTCCAACCTGGTGATCAAAGGGGTGGCATGTCGCTGCTCCTTTGGGGCAGTCTGTTTTGCCCCTATGTATGTCTACCACAGCTACATAGTTGCAAGGTCAGGTGGTTTGGAGTGTGTTTGGCAAAAGGATGATGGTTCACATGTGCATTAGAAGGTAGGGTTGGTAAAACATTTGAATTGTGTTTCATTCTTGGTGGTTAAGATGCTGACTCTGATGATTGCAAGTCAGCAGGTTGATAGTTCAAGACCTAAGCACCAAATGATGGAGTGAGCTCCCATCACTAGTCCCATCTTATGCCAACCTATTTTATTTTTATCAATTTTATCTAGCTATCTAGATAGTATTTAATCTAGCAATTCACTTTTTCCTTCCTCTTTTTCATTCTACGTTTGTTCATCTATCCAGCTCTTTCTCTCTTCTTTTCCCGCTTCCCTCTACAAGGATGTTGGGATCCACTCTAGATTGATCATGGACCTGGTTGTGAGAACTGTCAACCCACCAGTTCAAAAATCCTAGACAGAAATATAGAAACACTACATTGCTTTCTGATAAAATGACATATTAAAATTACTGTAACTCCACCAAAATTGCAAATATCTTAATGAATTATTAAAATAATGTTTAGTTAGGAGACCATTAAAAACACAATTATGGTATCTCCTCAAAAGCTTGTGGTTTGAAATGCCTTTCCCCTTCAGTTTTTCCCAACTCCATATGTTGAAAAACATACCAAACAGCACAAAGACTAATGTCTCCTTTACTTGGGTGTGGTATGGGGAATCTCTAATGTGTTTATTTTAGTTTTCTGGGGATATAATGAACACTCGTAAGTGAACAGCTCCTTTGTCTTGCTTAGCCATCAATGAATGGGTCAAATTTTGTATTAATAAGTGCTGGTGAAGTGGTTCAGCCATAAAACAAAACAAAAATACATTTTAAGTTATCACTAGTTGTGGAATATCAAACAGCGAGTTAAAATGCAGTCTTTATGGGTATTCAAAATTGCTTAAATAAGAAAACAAATTTTGTCCCTAAGATATTTCAGGTTTAACTGGTGATTTCCTTCGAGAAATAGTTTTGTGGCTTTATCTGAAACTATGATGGTTAAAATGCAGGACCTTTATGACCTTCTCAATGGCAGGTTTACATTGAAACTGTTATAAATTATTACAGAGGTGTAGCCAATCTAAACAGCCCAACATAAATATATCTGCAGACATACTGGCTACTACATATTCTAAACACTGTCTGTATATGAATACACAGAGCTTTCTAAATCATTGAAGAAAATGTATTTATTCATAAAATCAATAATATGTTTTTTATGTTTGACAAAAAAAGTACTATTATAGCAATCTGACTGAGTCCTGAAAACTTTATTATGCATTCCTGTGTGGTTTCCTCCATCTGATAATGGTTAAAAATTTCACTTTGAATTATGGACATTTTTAATCATTGTTTTTGTATCATGCCAATCCTAAACTATTATTTTACAGCAGTTCACAGTTTTAAGGAGCAATCCTATGCTAAATATACACTGGCTTAAATGCTGGTTTAAATCCCATAGGCTGATATATCTTGAAATCCTTGGCCACTGTCAGTAACATTGGGAGAAACTGTATTCTACATTGGTGTAACATTGGGAGAAACTGTATTCCTGCTCTTGGCAGTGTAATAGGAAGGGCCAAAAGTGGACAGTGTTATGGTTATGTCAAAGAAGATAAAGGGTTATCTCAAATTTCAAGTTCCCCCAATTCTTGCACCCCAATGCTAGAATAATCATGCTGACAAAAGAAGGGAGTATAACTCTAAACAAAAGAAATGGATGTATAATAATAATAATAATAATAATTTATTTATACCCCGCCCAGTGGTAATCCAATCAGGGCGGCTTAGTGAATGGAATTCAAAAATCAGAAAAGTGTTGGAGAATGTGGCCTAGGATTATGAAGTGACACTGAATTTTGTGAAATATATTCTGCAGACAATCAAAGGGACAACCATATACATGTATATCAGCAGAGGGCCAATATAGAAATCAGATGAGAAGCAGAATATGGAGAAGCTGCATTCTCTTTATTAAAACAAGACCAGAAACAGATTGTGGCATGAACCATGAACTCTCTCTCTCTCTCTCTATATATATATATATATATCGCTACAGAACATTAAATCGATCACAGTGCGAAAACACAACATAAAGAATATCTATGTAGAATTTAAAGGCTATAGAAACAAGAGATTTGTACTACTAATCAACCATGAACAACTGTGGTCTGAAACCAGAGGTGTTAACAGGAAAGAATACACTGAATATGAAAATAATATACTATACAAAATTGTTTCAAATGACAGATTCCTTCCTTCATTTTCAATTGATGAAGAACTTTTGGAAAGTAAAGTGGAAGCTTCTCTCAAAGCACTTTGAAGAAAAAATATCACCAGGTGTATGTTAATGGTATACCAATAGAACTGTTTGAAGCTAGAGAAACAGAATTCATTGAAATCCTAACAAAAATTTGGAAAACAAAAAAGTGGTTCCCAGATAGAAATGATCTACAGCCAACTCCCCAAGAAAAGAGATACTAGGAACTGTAAGTAACCACAAGACGATTGCACCCATGCAATCTTCCGTGCAAGCAAAGTGCTATTCAGGATTTTAGAACAGAGATTTTTTTTTAACTAGACATGGAGTAAGAATTGCCAGGAATCTAAACTGGATTAAGAAAAGGAAACACACTAAAAACATGTTACAAACATATGTTGGCTAGTGGGGTGCACTTCAGAATGAAATCAAGCTATGCTTTAAAGAACACTCTTTGTTGAAAACCCTTTGACTATGTAAATTATGGACAACTATGGATCAGAATAACAGAATATAGAGTGCCACAACATTTGATTGTCTTGATGCATAACCTATAGTCTGGAAAAGAGGCCACTGTCAGGACAGAATATGGGAAATATAAAGGTTTCCAATTGGCAAGGGGGTCAGCTAAGGCTATATTTTATCATGTTGTTGTTGTTGTTCTTGTTGTTGTATGCCTTCAAGTCATTTCTAACCTATAGCGACCTTAAGGCAACTCTATCATTGGGTTTTCTTGGCAAGATTTGTTCAGAGGTAGTTTGCTATTGCTTTCCTCTGAGCTGTGATTTGTCCAAAGTTTCATGGCTAAGCTGGGAATCAAACCCTGTTCTCCAGGGTCATAAAGCAAAATTAATCTATATGCAGAACATATACAGAAAGTGAGATAAGAGTCACAGGAAGAAGGTGTGAAAACTAGGGGAAGGAACAACAACAGTTTTTTTCTATGCAGATGACACCACATTACTAGCAGGAAATAGCAAAGACTTTCTCCAGTCTTTCCTCAGTTATGTAATAAACATTGATCTGAAACTGTCAGTGTAGTATGGTGCTTACAGTGCTGATATTGGATGTTGATATTACAATTGGCTCTTTGTATTTGCAGGCTTTCCATTTTGGACCCCACCCTAGTGGATAGTGGATGCTCCCAATGGTGTGCAATGACTACATTGGTGTGGCCACATGCATGTGTCACCCTTCTGCAGATGGCAAGCCAGTGGAAGGGGAGAGCCAACTATGATGAAAATCATACAAGCTAAAGGAAGTTAAAATATTTTCTAGTTAAAGTAAATATGACTTGAAAGTTTACTAGAGCTGCCACTTTAACTGCCATGGCTCAATGGCATCTCATCAGGCACATTCATCATTGATGAAATGCAAAGAATGAAAATTATGACAATGACATTTTGTCATTCAGAAAAACTGCTAGTGGTAATCTTGTCAGGTTATGATGGCTTTTGCCATCAGATTTTTGTTTTGTTTTGTTTTGTTTTGTTTACTGAGAGAAAATAGACAGGGCTCCATAATAATACCATAGGAAACTCCCAGAATGACACATTGGCACGTGATCTGCAGGGAAAAAAAATGTGGATTAAAGTAAAGGCAAACATCAGGAATTGTAATAAAGAGCTGGAGCAAACGGGCACAAAAAAGAAGCTCGATCTGGGTTTTCTGAAAGCAGATTGAAATTCTGCTGTCTGCACAGCCTGCTCCCAAGGCTAACCAGCACTCACTGGCTGTCTGCACAATGTGGTGTCAAGCTGCACTGTGTGGTTATTTTTTGTCACCTTTTTTTAATCACCTCCCCACCATGAATGCGCTCCATTGCACAAACACACTGCCTGCAACCCCCACTTACCTCCCACTTCTCACCTAGATGCCATTCTATTGGATGCCTGCCCATATGACCAGAATGCAGAATCCTTTCTATACCATCCTCAGTACCTGTGTTTTCCTTTACTGCTATGGGTCACACTGCAGTGAGAAATGGGATTCATCATAAATAAAAATAAATATCATATGCATATTTGCTTAAATGTAAGACTCATTTAATAGAACATATGTCAGAGTAAACACTTCAGATGGCTATACTAAGACAAATAACTGTGCAGTTGGTCCTTCAAGGAGGGTTAAATGAATAATTTATCATTGTTTGAAACCACTTCTGAACAATTTAAGATTTATAGGAAACTTTTACCATAGTAATCTTCCTCTGCTCTTCTCCAGCGGCAGCTCATGCCCACTAAATCTGTTGGGGCAAAGGTTATAGACACTGGAGGTGTAGCTAAGAGGTCACTAAAGGCATAGCAGAGCTGGTCTCATTTTTTATTTGTTTCCCTATCTTCCAATCTTGTGTTGACATATGAGCATTTCTTTTTTTTTTAGAAATTGAAAAGTTGCTATGAGGTATTTCTTAATATCTTTTGGAACCCTACTAATAAAGAATAAATTCTGCCAATCTCATGGTCAAGACTGAAAAATGTCCTTACACATACATGTACTAAGTCATTTTGAAAACAAATTAAATGGCAGTTCTAAACAAGGCATGAACATGCTCTTTAGCTATTCTGATTTGACAGAGACCATCCTGATTAATCATTAGTTACACTTTTTCAGTTTCTTTTAAAATGTTCCAGTTTCTCTCTCATCCTCCCATTTTCTCCCTTTGTCCTCAGCTTACTTCAGTTGCTGCAAACTGAATTCAAAGCACTAAATAGTTTGTATTCAGTTAACTCCACAGTGGGGAGAGGAGACGGGATATTTGTGTCCTTATCAATGGGCTCAGGCAAACCCAAACTACTACTGCCTCTCTGAGCTTGTGGTCTTCCTCATTAATAACTTTGGCCATTTTAACCACACACTGATGTTGTTTGGCCTCACATCTCCCTGTTTTCATCTATGAGACAGAGGAGAGTTTTCATCTATGAAACTGACAGTATGTATAGTAATGCTTTCTATATTCAAGACTCACCTGAAATATAGAATTTTCTGTCCTGGACTGATTCTTGGATTTGGCCCTAGAGAGAAATCTTTCTCCTTTCACTTGCCTTGTTGCTATTTGTTATTGTTATCTTGTCTTTTGTATTCACCTCCCACCACCTAGGAAAATTTATATGTGAGAAGCTCTTCCATATACCATTTTACCTTTAAAACTATCAGCCCACATTAGTATATGCACATTAATGTACAGCAATGTGTCTTGTTAAAAAAACAAACTTGATGCATATGATTACACCTAGGCCTTTTAGTTGCCATTGCGATCTCAGGTTAGTGGCTGTTGGCATTTGCAACTCATCTTAACAGATTAGTGGAATCAAAATATTTATTCAAGAAGGTCAGTTCCATAAAATGCTAAGCTGTGCAAAAATGGCTGAATGGCAACTGCTGCTACTTACTGATCTTGATAAAACAGGAACAGAAGAGAGAAAGATAACTCTTTTGTGTTGATTTTGCATTCTATTTTGCTGGGATGGTTAGGAGAACTTTATCTGTTCCTAGATCTGAGAACAATATCATAATTA
Source organism: Phrynosoma platyrhinos (assembly GCA_020142125.1). Taxonomy (NCBI): domain Eukaryota; kingdom Metazoa; phylum Chordata; class Lepidosauria; order Squamata; family Phrynosomatidae; genus Phrynosoma; species Phrynosoma platyrhinos. The sequence continues at coordinate 101,876,458 of CM034708.1, forward strand.
ATCAGGGCTTGTGTCAGTTGTATTTTTTAATTCTTTCCTGAACACTGGAAATCAACCCAGTTGGGAGCTTATATTTATTTGTTCCACTCAAAAGGAATGTCAGCTATGGCATGTAGACAGTGGAAATTCCTCAACAACTTAGGTTTCACCTAGATAAATGAATGAATAAAATAATACTTGTTAAACAGAATATCTGTTTTCCAAAGCAGTCTACTTTTTTGCCATGGGGATCTGCCCTAGTGTTTCCTTCCTATTACACTGGCTTGGTTGTGGAGCCATGGGTGGCTAGCCCATGGCATGGGTGAGAGGATGACTTGAAGCTTGAATTTCTTGAAACTCATTCTGCAGATTGGTGCAAGTAGTTGATACAGTGCAGCCGTAGTTTCCACATTAACTGTGTCTGGTTCTTCCTTCTCAATGGCTGTGACATAGGGACATACCCAGTGTTGTAGTGGAACTAAGGATATGTAAGTAGAAACTAGCCAGCTACTCCATGACTACACAACCTGCACCATATTTTGTGGTCTGTCAAATAATTAATTTTTGCACCCAAGTATCTTTTATGGCCCCAAGCAGGCAGCAAAAACAAGGCATTTATCAGATTTCCAGTGGGCTGTGATCTGTGCTTGCATTTGGCTTGGTTGGTGGGTCATATGTTGTGACAGCTTGGTCTACCTTGATATCCATTTTCATTGAAAAGTGGTGGCTGATGAAAATAAATTTTATAAGGCAAAAGTTATTCTACACTCTTCTAGCAATTTTCTTAAAAGTCGCTTGATAAGAATGTAATAAAATATGCACAAGAACTCTTTTTGGTTTAACAGTTAAATGTCTTATTAGACATATGAAATCATTATTTTTGGAGGATACAAGAAACTTTTCTCTTTTCTACTGGACAGCTCTTGGCTGTAGAACTGAGGCAAGCTTAATTCAGGAAAATATCCTAAGTAATGGAGCCAGAGAGGCTAAATCAGAGTGGTAAATATTGCTAAGCCATCATTACTTGCTAAACAGCTATTAGTCATCTCCCTCTCTTTTTTATTGCATGCTTAGAGTTCTAAAAGAATTGCTTGTGATACATTCTTAAACAAAACAGAAAAACCAATCCTGTAAAACCACAGAGTTCTGCCAAGAGAATCTTAAGGGCCTAGTTTTAAACCCGCCAAAGTAAAGAAGTGAACATTTATATTATAATCTGCTAAGGGATTTTGTGGTGGTAGTGAAGCCTAGGACATTGACTGGTCAAATTGTCTTGAATAGAATGAAGAGCCTTTAACTGCCTTTGACAAATCTTTATCCTGTACTTAACAGAGCAGGGAAAGTAGGAAGGTCCAGGGGAGTAATGATAGCTAGGGACTAGAAAAGGAAATAGGAGGTGCTGAGAAAACAGCAGGAAAGTAGGAGTACTTTAAAAAAATTGGGATTAGGCAAGGGGTGGAATGGGGAAAGAGGAAATATCTGGGAAGGATTTTTAAAAGCCTGGAAAAAAGGAAAGAAAATGGAGAATGAGAAGAAAAACAAATATGGCCAACAACTGCAGAAACTGGCAATGCTGAAGTTCATACATTGCAAATTGCTGTCATGGAGTTGCCTCAAGTGCTCTTTTTTCACTGCAAACACTGCTAGATTTACACACAACTATAGTTTAGGGCAAGGGAGGGAACAGTGTGAGCCATAGGCTGCATGTAGTTTGCCAAGGCTCTTTCTGTAGCCGGCAAACCTCCCAATTAGAGTACTCCAATGCTCATTAATTTCTCTTTCTCTTTCTCTTTCTCTTTCTCTTCTTCTTTTTGCAAAACAATTGTAAAATCATGCTTGCTGGAGCATACACCCCCCCACCTTGTCTTAGTCTTCACAGGTTTTAAAATGTAGCAGAAAATGAACTTATGGGTGGGGAATGGGGCACGTGTATTCTTCTGCTGTTCCACAGCTATCCACCCCTAGATTGTGAGGAGTTCTCTTAATATAATAAACATACCCCAGATTTGAGAGGATTAGCATTAGGACTCTTAAACCTGACAGAGGGGCTGAACAGACTGGCATTATACACTGGCACTGGAGTGGCATGGGGGCATGGCGTACACATGGTGCATGCCCCAACATCACCCCCAAGCCAGCATCATGCCACCCATCTGACTGCATGGCAGGTGGTGAAACAGCATTTCTGCAGCATAGCAACCACATGCTCCACACCACAGAAACAGGTAACAACTGCCACCATGGCAGCAAGGGCAGCTTTTTCTTATTCCTAAAAGGAGCAGCATTTTTCTGCTTCTTTTGGGAGCAGAAAAATACCTGATTGGAGCCAGAGCATGCAGTTGCTGTGGCTCTGATCTGGAGAGTGATGGGACGGCAGCCAGCCATTCTTTACCCACCATCTGTTTTGCCCCTTAGTTGCTCTTTTTAAGCTGATATCACTCTCCAGATGCACAGAACCCAGCGCTTTGACCAAAGGATCTCTTGAGCAAATTCTCTTCTTCAAACACTTGTCTCTGAGTTAGGGGTGAAATATATGGGCAAAAGAAAGTGACTTCTGGCCGTCTTGAAGGCAGGGCATTTATATGATGTACACCTTCAAAGTGGGTAAAAACTAAAATGAAGCCATGCTCATGGGCTAAAAACTGAAGCAAAAAGAAGTTGAGATACTCTGGCTTAGCTCAGAAAATGAACATCTTTACACCTGCATATGCGCAATCCAGCACTAGTGTGGAGCTGTGGCAAAGCAAAAAAAATGAAAGTGAGACAACTCCAATGGACATAATTCCAACATACACAAATAAGACAGTCCCAACAGGGGGGCATGAGTGAAGGAGGGTAAAGAGGGTGTGTAGGGCATTTCCATAATTGTGCTTTGCTAATGTATCACTCACATACCAAAAAGCACTGATGCCCTGAACTGGTGGAGCGTTGCACGTGCGACTGTGTGTCTGATCAAAGGAAAAGTGTAATGGGATGGTATCTTGTTGGATGTGGGAGGCAGTTGTAGATTGCAGGTGATGTGTTTCTGAAACCGCCACCTATTTGTGAGAGTACCTCATGCAAAACAAAACTTGGAAAAGTTACTTTTTTGTATAACTCCCAGAATACCTTATCTGGCATGGTCGTCAATGGCAGAAGCAGAAAGGTCTGTGCAGCACAAAATGTGGTGTGTCACTGATGAGGCTTAGGAGGCGGTTGAGTTTGGCTATTTAATCATATCAATCCTGCAGACTGAACAGATTTTTTTTTAAAAAAAATCACTAATAATGAATCTCTGTATGGATTATGAAAATATTAAAATTTGTTGGGTCAAAGTGAGGGCTTTTTAGATGTAAAATTTATAAACCTACCAGGTTCATCTTGCAAATCTAATCTCATTTTGGGTTTGGCTGGCATCATTACTTTTCCCACATCATTCTGGAAGCTGCCCAGTCCAAACACCTCTTTTATCTTCTGCAGTCCTCAGACCACCCCATTCCTTCCCTCCACAGCCCCAACTAGCACTGATTCCATCTACTCAGGCAACCAAAGTGAACATAAATTTAAGGAACGTGCCCTCCGTTCAGCGGGGAAGAATCTGCTCTATCAGCCAAAGGTAAAGCTCAGGCAGACTTCCCAGAGGGCATTTTCCGTTACTGCCCCTAAACTGTGGAATGGCCTGCTGGAGCAGATCCGTCTTAGTACATCTTTGACTGCTTTCAAGAAAGCAGTCAAGACGGATCTCTTCCGGCAGGCCTTCCCAGATTAACATCCTTGCAGGGCCAACATAATATACTTGGATCTGTCCTGCCCTTCGCCCCTCCTTTGTGTGGCCAAATTGCTACATACACTGGCCACTGTTGTTATTCTATTTTAGTTATGTGTTTGATTTTAAAATTTATTAGTTTAATTCTATTTTAAGGGGAGTGGGTTGTGGGTGAGTGGGGGTTGTAGAAATCTGGAATGTTTTAACTGTTGAATTTTAATTTGTTGTAAGCCGCCCCGATTGCTTTGCAGAGGGGCGGGGTATAAAAAAATTTTATTAAATTTTTATTAAGGAATAAACTAATATCCATACACTAACTTCTGTGTAACAGCAGCAGCACAACAGCAATTATAATGATGACAATGTTATTAATAACAATAATATGGCAATTTATCCTAAAAATAATTTTTAAAACTTTAAAAGTATTATCATATGCAAGAAAACAATATTAAAATCTATTTTAAAAGATTAAACAATGAAAACACATAAACAGCAGAAAAATGCCAGCTTTAAGAAACACAAACTAAAAAAGCCATTAGCAAATGAGTGAATAGGATTCATATGGGAACTTGTTTAGCTTCTCTGAAGTCAGGATATCAGTTACTATGTTTCTTTAAGGATTATTGCAATATTTTGTCACAATTTCTCAGTATGTATGTATGTATGTAGCCTGTTCTTGCTTTCCTAGATTTTTTTTTTTTTGTAATGATAGTTTTGTTGCTGAAATGTCATGACTCTGATCCTGAGCAGCAGGCAAGACTCTTGACAGTGAAGGAAGGCTCTGATACTACAGACAATGAACCATACTGTCAAATGGAGATTAATTATACATAGTTCAAGCTCGCACATAACCAACAAACTAATTTTATTCCAGAAATGTTTCACAATATAACACACACAGAAACATTAGTCAAAATTAAGAGAAAATAGTTTATGAGAACTGCAAGTATTCAAAATTCTATTTTCAAAATTGATATGTCACAACTGGTGCTTGACATCTGAAAAACATGCAGGAAAAACAGGGAAGAAAACACTGTTTTGATGCTACACTTTACAGAAATAATTCTCTACTTAGTATTAGGGATGGAAAGAATAATCTCTATTATTTATTTTCCAGCCAAAAAATGAGTTTCTTGCTAGCCAGAATATCCCATTGGGACAAAAAGTAAAGCAAAGAAAATTTCACACAGTTTTCTCCCAATATTTGAATGTCCTGAAGTGTGTTGGAGAATTTTTCTACTCTAAAAGCAAAGGGTTTCTTTATCTTTCTTTTCTTTCTTTCTTTTTGGGTACGAAAAACACATTTTCTGTGCATGAAGATGCAAGGATGAAATAGTAGAGGAATTATATCGCTTCTTAGTGTGGCTGACTGACACTGGTGGCCTTTGATAGGAAGTGTCAGTAACCACCCAATATTGTTAACAATATTTAAAGCATATTTCAATTTGTGTGGTAGGAAAAAAAGAGCAGTTCATCCAGTCCTTGGTAATCTAGGAACAGAGCAATGCCTTTCTAGAAACTGGTTGTAGTTTGTGGAACCTGAAGAACCAGACTGCCATTTTGAAACAACAACAAAATAATTCACTGTATTATTTAATGACAACACAATTAATTATTTCTTTATTTAAGCTGACATCTGAAATATCCTTGAAACTTTTTTTTCTTCTACCCTATACATGCCTCATCTGTCCTCAAGTTAAAATGAGATATAATTCTTCTAACTGATGCTTAAAAATATTACTACTCTATGATGAACTAAATATTTCCTTTGGTCCTTTGCTTTCTTTGTCAAAGCTACTTTGCTTTTCTTGCTTAGCCCACAAGAATTCTGCATACTTAATCCTTTCTGGAAAACCTTCTGTACAGATGTGGGTGTATATTTATGTGTCTTTGATGAAAAAGGTAAGGTATCCTGCAAGATATTATGAATTTATTACAAAACCCAGAGGAGTTTTTTAAAAAACAAAGAGATGGACTATCACACAGGTGCAAGACTAGTAAAAAGAGTTCAGCTTTTCAGACAAGAATCCTTTCAATTACATATTTTCCCTCAAGTTCTTGTGCTATGAACCTCATCTCATGTCAGTGGGGTTAAACCAATTTAAGTACTTCATTGTAGACTCATTTTAGATCAGGCTGTAAGTATGATTTTCTACTTTAAAGTCATTCTGAAAGAGGATTAGGGAACCTGTGGACCTTTAGATGTTGTTAGACTTCAAATCCCATCAATCCTACTCAAATGCCAGAGTTCATCAACGTCTCCATGGCTATAAGTTCTCTATCTGCTGTCTAAAATATTATTTTATAAGAACAATGCTTTTATTTCTAAAGGCTCAACCAGATTGCCTCAAAGTGTGGAGGGTATCCAATTATTTTTGTTTTGAGTGTAAATGCATTTTCATGGGTTTCCATCTAGCCCTATCTTGAAATATGCCAGGTTTTCCTGCTCCATTCATATCCTTCCCCTCCCTCCCACTGATCACATGTCACATTCTCTCACATGTTTCATATTTTTGAAATTTCAGAAATTGATTTTCACCAATTTCTACTGAATCTTCTTTTGAATCCAGAAGTTATAACTAAGGTGCTGAAGTACTTTAGCAATATTATATTATTTCACCTTTACAATCATTTGTTTTAGTGCTAACATTCCTCTTTTCCATATTTGATCTCTGTTGAATCTGTGTCCTGTAAACACTAGTTGTGTATTTCTCAGTCATTTTTGCTGGTTCTGAGACAGTAGAAACATACATGGCATGTAATTAGTACATTTCATGTTGGAAAATACTGGGTTAATATAAAATGCAGAATAAAAAGATTTTGGTAATTTCAGGAACGTCTAGGAAATCCTTCATGATGAAGAAAATGACATATAGGGTTGCCATTCGTCCTGGAAATCCTGGAAAATCCTGGATTGATGGGACTAAAAAGCAACCTGGCTGGCTGGGCCAATTGAAGCAATAAATCCCAGATTTCTCCTTCATCTCAGGCAGTGGTGATGAAGCAGGAAACAGTGGAAGAAGCCTTGCACTGGGGGGAACCTCATCCTGCACATGACGCTTCAGTTGTTACTGCACAGGCATAGTATTGCCACCTTATTCTTTCATTCCCTCCTTTCTTCCCTTGACATGCCCTGAAGGTGGGAAAGAAAGGAGGCAAGCAAAGATGGCCTTATGTTGTATGGTGATTGTATCAGCAGCTTGAGCCTAGGGCTAGATGGCACGGTGGAACTTTCTTTTCAAACAGCCTCAAGAGAGTAAAGGGAGGAGATTAGCTCATGGGCTTATCTCATCATTTTTTCAATGGGATAAATGCATGTTTAACTTCACAGATGGGTCTTACTGCATTCTCCCATCTGCAGTCCATCTGCAACCCAGGTTTATCCCACAGTTTTTTCAAGGATGGAAAAAGCTGCAGGATAAGCCTGGGTTGCAGATGGGCTGCAGACAGGAGAATGTGGTAAGACCCATCTTTGAAGTTTATCCCATGGTTAAAACTATGGGATAAAGTCTTTGTGATAATCTCCAGAGTCCCTTTACTCTCCGGGACTGCTTGGAAACCTCCCTATCTTCACACCAGCCAGGAGGAAAAAGAAGGAAAAAAGAGCTCTTAACTTGATATTGGTACTGACATTGAAACATAATGGTAGAAAAATTGCAATGATTGTGTTGAATTTGCTTACTAAGAGTGCAAATTCATATTATGCATAATTATAGTAATATGCAAATCAGATGCCCAGATTTGAGGGACTGGAATATAGCAACCCTAATCTCCAAAATAAAATCAGTTTGCACATGAACAAAACCTGCAACTTCTACACCCTTTTTATCCAACTGGAGTCAGCCTCTATATGGTTTTTACATTTGTGGTTCCACCCACAATAATCCAAGAGTATTTCTAATTCTTGCATGAGTTTTTTTTTAAAATCTTCTCTTCAGCATTGTGAAGAATCTGTACAATACTGGCTTTAGTTATAGTCTGTTCCAGTTCTTCTCCTGAATAATGACTCTGTGTGAAGCATCAATCCACAGTTATATTTTAAAAAGACTTTTCCTGGAGTTATTTGTTATTTGTAGTTGCTGTTATTGGAAGCATTTCTTAGTTGCCTTTCCAGGGTTTAAAGCTGTTTATTCAAAGCTGTTAGAAAAAATTAAACATAATGAAACCCACAGAAAATAGTGCCAAGAGAAAACAGCTGTACCCAACTTGCCAAGCCAAAAGATAGAAAATAAAATCACAGAGTTGGAAGGGACTACAAGGCCCATCTAGTCCAACCCCCTACTATGCAAGAATACACAGCTAAAGCACTCTTGAATGATGAGTATCTGTTTAAAGACTTCCAATGAACTAGAGTCCACCACCCAAGATAATCTGGTCCACTGTTGAACTCTCTCTCTCTCTCTTGCTTTTTGAATCTCTAGACTTTTGTCCTAGTTTCTTTGTTCTAGAAACAGGAAACAAGCTCACTTCATCTTCTATGTGATACCTGTGCAGATATTTAAACATGATTATCACATCACCTCTCAGTCTTCTCTTCCTCAAGCTAAACATACACAGCTCCCTAGCTTTTCCCTCATAAGGCTTGGTTTCCAGACCTTTTAGCATCTTGGTTGTCTTTCTCTGAATATCTTCCAGCTTGTCAATAAGCAATTGTTATAAAGGTTCCTACAAACTTTGCAGATAAAACAAGTTGAACATGAAACAATTCGAGTTGGTTGGGTAGGAATGAAGTATAAGAATATAGACTTTATCTGAGGCACAGACCACGGAAAGTTTAAGAGTATCTACATTTTGAATTGACCCTAAAAACATATTTGCAATGACTGTAGTTAGAGTTATATTGACTCTATATGTTCATGTCTATCCATATGCATAATGAGATATACACAGAATTGTGCAATACTTGAAATTTCTGAATGATTTTCAATTGACATTTGTACATAGAGAGCATTAAAGTGGTCAAGCCGGGAGGTTATGAAAGCATTATGATTGCAAAATGTACTCTACTAAATAAAGCAACACAGCCTATCTAATAAGTGCAGCAGATAGAAGACATTCCTCAGTACTATTGCCGGCAACATTCCTAACATCCTGTTCATCAAAATGCAGAATTTCAATAATGTACATGTTCTGATGGGGAAATTATAACCCCACTGGTTATGAGAAAACTTGCCCTTTCAACTCTCTGGAGATTTCCTACACATATATTCTCTCTTTAGCTCTACCTTCACTTTGTTTATCATCATCCCCCTGACAAATTAATATAAACATTGTTTTACAATGGCATCTGGATGTTTACTAAATAGATTGTATAGTTAGGTATCATAACCAGCAATATTATTTATTTATTCATTTACAGTGTTACATGACCACTATTAAGAAACTATCAAAGTGATGTACAGAATTTTCAAGCTGAAACCTAAGTGCCAAAACACATTTTCCCAGCAGTTTCATATAGCCTTTGGTTCTCATACTAATTGCTGTAAAACACCATAATATAATTTCCCATTAGTCTTAATCAAAAAGGCTCCAAACTGCACCTTCACACTTTTAAGCACTTCAAGAGAGGACCAAGGTTATTATAGCAGTTAAAACCTGTCCATGCTTGTGACATTTCCTCTTGAACTTTGGTGTCTTAATTCACTGCTAAGATGAATAGTTTTATCAAGAAGTAACCAAGCAAAGAATATTGTTCATGAATAAGAATAAATGATTCTGGCTTCCTCCTTGTTTTTGGAACAATTCCCATAATCTCTGACCACTGGCCACTCTGGCTGCAACTGATGGGAGTTGTAATACAAAACATCTGGACATCACAAAGTTGTGACATGGACTGATGGATTCACCCATGTTTTCTTAAATGAAACTCTTCAAGAGTCAATAGTGTGATGCCGCAGCTAAAAAGACCAATGCAATTCTACGCTGCATCAATAGAAGCATAGTGTCTAAGTCAAGGGAAGTAATTGTGCCAGTCTATTCTGCTTTGATCAGGCCTCATCTGGAATATTGTGTCCAGTTCTGGGCACCACAATTCAAAAGGATGTTCACAAGCTGGAATGTGTCCAGAGGTGGGCAACCAAAATGATGAAGGGTCTGGAAACCTTGCCCTGTGAGGAGAGACAGGGAGTTGGGTATGTTAGCCTGGAGAACTGAAGGTTAAGAGGTGATATGATAGCCTTGTTTAAATTTTGAAGGGATGTCACATTGAGGATGGAGCAAGCTTGTTTTTTGCTGCTCCAGAGAATAGGACCCAGAACAATGGATGCAAGCTACAGGAAAAGAGATTCCACCTAAATAATAATAATAATAATAATAATAATAATAATAATAATAATAATAATAATAATAATATTTATTTATAAACCGCGCAATGGTTACCCAATCCAAATATTACGAGGAACTTCCTGACATTAAGAGCTGTTTGACAGTGGAACACACTCACTCAGAAACTGGTGGAGCCTCCTTCTTTGGCTGGATCCATCGGGGCTGCTTTGAGTGTGAGTTTCTGCATGGCAGGGGGTTGGACTGGATGGCCCTTGTCGTGTATGTGAATTCCAGTTCTATGATTCTATGCATTAGAATATTTGAATCTTCTTGCACTGCATTATAGTCTTTCACATTTTTTTTTCTATTGGACTGGTGATATAAATATTTGATTTTAATATTACAGTCACCCCTCCATTCCGGATCTCCCAGTGAAAATGAAAAATCTCAAATATTCAAGCCCCATAGGCTTGAATGGTGGTGCGTGCACCATGGGTAAGTGCCTCATTTTGCCCTCCTCCATTTGCCGCCTGTGAACAGGTGAGGGACATGAACTTCAAGTCATGAAAGTGGAGGGGTGACTGTATTTCATTTTTTTTAACATTGCTTTTATTGCATATGTCTTAATGAATTATTTGCACAGAAATTATAGAAGTTATTGTGGTTACTTTTAAAGCTCCACATAGCTTGGGATGCAAATAATTACAATGGTGTCTCTCTCCTACTGGCCTGTTTATGACTTTAAGAAAATCATGGAAATCCCATTATAAGTCAATTGAACTGGGTACACTGGGAAAGAAAAGACACTTTTTGGTTGCAGTACCTCAACTATGGAGATATATCCTCCTCATGGAGATATAACTTCTGCCAGCATTGGCAATGTTTTGGCTAGCTCAAGCCCCTTTTATTTGCAAAGACATATCCATTGCTGATTTTGTCAGTTCTGCTGTATCTGCTACTTTTCTTCAGTTGGACAACATAGTTTTGGATTTTTTTTATCCTTTAATTATATTTTATTGTTTTAATTTATTTGTACAAAGAAAGAACACTGGTATCCATCAGGTTCAAGGGTGATTTCAAAATGTTTCAATAAACAAATGATGAAAATATTGGACTTTATGGCTGTGTTTATACAGAGATAAAGAACCATGCTAGAAGAAATCAATAACTTTGTAATTTTCTGAATAAAGTGGATCAGAGCATTTGTAGCCAGTTTTATTTTGTTTAGTGATAAAACTTAGCAGAAAGATCCCCTGCTGCTTTTTTCCTTCAGACCATTTATCCATATCTCCATCAAAACTATTTGGAAAGAATGACTAGACTTCACTCCAGGGACCAGTCTATAAAATCCCATCCCCTAAATCCAGGCTGTCCCATAATATGATACTCGAGAAGCACTTTCCAAATGCATTCCACATTTGCAGAAATGCAACTTGGCCCTGCACATTGGTGTGTTAAGGACAAAGTTGAAATGGATCATGAGTGTAATTATAGCTCTCAATCAAATTCACATAAATTCTCCTCATTAATTTTTTATTTGGATAAAACCTCTAATGTATGTTTTTCTTATTTGAGTATTTTCCCAATATTTCTTGATTAGGATACTGCTTGATTTAGTCTAGAACAGTGGTTCTCAACCTGTGGGTCGCAACCCCAGTGGGGGTCGAACGACCAAAACACAGGGTTCGCCTAAAGCCATTGGAAATTTTCCATTGTATAAGATGACTTTCTAACCAGGAAAACCTGGAGTTAAAGCTGGGGGTTGGTTGAGAAGGTTGAGGTGGAAGGAGGGAAGGAGCCCGGGAGAAAAGGAGGAGGAGCAGGAAGACTGCT
>CM034708.1:101888378-101902227 GCA_020142125.1 Phrynosoma platyrhinos
CATTTGAATTAAATTTACCATATTGAAATCAAATCTGATGTTTTTAAAGATTTTATTTGGTATGTGTTGGAAGAGTGGGGTCATCTTATACAGCAAGTATATCCCAAACTCTATATTTTAACTGGAAAAGTTGGGGGTTGTCTTATATGCCCAGTCGTCTTATACGCCAGAAAATATGGTATTCCTGATGGCTTTAGCTGCTGAGAAGTTGCGCATCATCCAGCCGGGGCCTAAGGGGTGGGGGAAGCGGGGGAACGCTCCACAGTCCATAGCAGCGCATTACATGTGTCCGGTGCTTGCTGACGTCATCAGTAGGTGGACGCAGCAAGAGCTGGAGAACAGAAGCCTAGAAGGCGGAGAGGCAAGAGAGCCTGCGAAACAATTTTTTTTTTTTGGTTTGGGGTCACCACAACATGAGGAACTGTATTGCGGGGTCACGGCATTAGAAAGGTCGAGAACCACTGGTCTAGAAGATCAAGAGAGTAGTTAGTTATTATTATTTGCAAGGGATCCACCATGTTATCATCCTAAATTTATGTTGGATACAGTTAAGCAAGATCCATGTTATGAAGAGCAATCCTGGAGAAGATCTAATCCCCGATTCCCTCAGCTGAGTTCCCCATCAGGTGTTTCTCCAGCCCCACATTGATGCAGCAGCAGAAGCTTGGGTTTTGAAGGATCATGTGTACTCCCAATCTCAGACCATGCTCCTAAAATAAGGAAACATTTAGCTCTGGGCTATTCTAAATTGTTTCCATCATGTCACCTGTAGCAGATAGGAAATAGTACAACAGTGATTCCATATTTCTGCCCTGGCAGCATCTTGCCTTCAAGGGCTATGGAGTTGTTGACCAGCCATTCAAATCTTCAAGCATTCATACATTTCTGTGCAGCACAGTATCCTTCTGAGTCAATCTGGGAATGGGAGGATTGAGAATGCAGTGTTGTGGACCTTTTGAAAAGATCAGTGCCAGGTTGCTTTGCTGCTGGCCTGTGTGAAATTGCAGAACTGCATCTTATTTCCTCATGTGTTTAAAACTTTACCTAAAGGTCAGCTACAGGTTTGACTTGAAATGTCACTAAAATATTCAATGCTGAAATAATGGAAGAGGAACATAGAAGTCCATGGATGCCCCTTGCTGCCCCATGAAAAGATCACCGCTCAGTTCAGAGGGAGAATTAAGGACATGGTATGGGCAGAGTGGGCAAGGCTCTGGAGCCAAAGTCTTTTTGACTCCCAACTTCACTTCCACCATGGACAACCTGGAGCTGGTGTAAAAAACAATAACAGAAGAAGGGTAGCAATCAGTCTTTTTGATTTCCATTCTGCTAGCAAAACATGATGACCCTGTCCTCACTTAAAAGACATCTTTTCCCCGTTAATAATACTGAAGAAATTCCTCAGCACAAGTATATAATTTCTAGCTGGAATTGTATTATAAATCAAAAATAGAAATAAATATGAAACCTCTTATTTAGGCAAAATACTGAAATTTTTACAAAAAATAAACTTTTTGTGGAATCACTCAGAGTGGTCTAGCACACCTCATGTCAATGATAGAGTGTTATGTTTAGAATCATCTTACCTTTCCCATTATATTATCAATTTTGTTTATGACTTTGTTATCATTTGTTAAATGCTGTTTTCCAGTACCAATTTTATCACTATTATTAGTGTGATCAAGTTGCTTTTATTTTTGTTTTTCCCCACTAATAACATTAAAAATGAAAACATAGTTACATACAAGTAATAAAGATGTTCCTTTGTAGAAACTTCTTCTGAAATGTGCCTTGTGCGATACTGGATTCATGTAAGTGCCAAGAGAAAAAACAACAGGCTGTTACTCTGGAAACCTAACACAAGCTTATCACTGGCTGTTCACATTCAATACCTATTAGTGCTTTTACATATGGTATTAATTCTACATTAATTCAGTCAAGAGTGATGTCATTGTTAGACTGTCCAAAATATGACATAACTAAAACAACTTTGCTCTTCATGGGCTTGCAGCAGGTCTGTGTCAAGATTGGCAGGAATTTAGTCATTCAGCCTGTTCATGCAACCTTTAAGTTTAATTAGTCCATGGCCTCATAATGAGCAAGAGGGTGGTGTTCTGAAGATTGGCCAGACTCCTTTCTATTCTCTTCCACTTAAGTGTCAAACACTTGCCCTCCTTCGTGCTATTTATAACTTTGCCATAATTGCTGCTCCCTAAGGTGTGATTGTCCTATTTCATAACAGTTTGTACAGCTGCCAACATGAAGATGTAAATAAATTGTAATACCATTGCTATGAGGTGTAAAAATCCCACAGCTCACATCCAGACCCTTGTATAATAAACTCAAGTAAACATTCCATTTCCTGTAAGTGATTGTGGTTTGTGACTAGATGTTGAAAAAAAAAAAAAAATGAAGCAGCACACCAAGTCATCATTTATTTAACAAATTGCCAAAATCCCAAATCTATGCAGCTTAGGACAAAAACGCTACAATGGCAAGTGGGAGTATCTGCAAAATAGGAACAAATTTTAGCACCATACACTGCTATGCTTTTCATTTTGCAGAAATGCTCCACTGCCCCACTGTATTAAGAGTGCTGTTAATACAGTGATCATAAGGTTTACCAGCAGAACATTCACTCCATACTAAGTAATCCGCCCTCATAGAAAAGATATCTAACTACTTTTTATATGATTCATATCATGTTGTATTTCTTTAGTAGCTTGAAGGATGAACCTGGCTACACAGTAACATATTGAGAATAATGTTGTCCATTATGTCCATAATGTGGTCTTTTCACAGCAAGCACTTTTAAACAGCATCTCTGAAATAACTGTACTTGACAGTAAGAATGGTTCCACAATGGAACTGATTTCCTGGTGAGGTCTCCTTCTCTAGATGTCTTCAAAAAGAGGCTGGGCAGCTATCTGCTGGGAATGCTTTAGCTGAAGAACCTTCATTGAGCAGGAGTGTGGGCTCAGTGGCCCATGAAGCCTTTTCAAACTTTAGGATTCTATGGTTCATGATACAGCATTTGAGAACACAGAATTTTTCAAAACATCAGTTTAAGTTTTCAAAATTCACTTTCAAACCATAAAGGGCCCACCACAATTGTTAGGCTATGCAGTTTGTATAAGATGGTGATCCGCCATTTACCCCTCCTGCCTCCGCGATATGTATGCCAACTGGTTTTACAGTATTTTATGATTGAATTTGATTTTAATTTCATGATAGTTTAATTTCGTTTTAAGGGGTGGGATGGTTTGGGTGTGGGTGTGGGATGATGGAATGGTTTAACTGTTGTATTTTTTAACCTGCTGTAAGCCTCCCCGATTGCCAAACAGAGGGGCGGGTTATAAATAAAACTTATTATATTATTAAGAGAGATAGGATATGCTATGGTACCTGGAATATAGCATATCATGTACCTGAACTTCTATGTGCTGTTGCATCATTTTTAATTGTTTTGGCTTTTGTTGGGCAGTTTGACTATTGTTAAATATCATATCATTGAGTAAAGATTGCAGGAAGATCTAGTTCTAGAGAGCAAAGCAAATAAATAACTTGCTATTTTTAGGTATAAAGAAATTTGGGATATATTCCAACTAGTCTCAGTTTTCGTAATGTACCATCTGAATTAATGTGGTAGTGTTCAAGAACATTAGAAAAGTTCTTCTAGATAAAAGCAATGTAGTTCTAACCAGTTCAGTATCGCCATCAGCAAAGCATTGGACATTTTTGTTGTTGTTATTTTCTATCAAGTCACAATTGACTTAAAGTGACCCTATAAATGAGAAATCAAGAAATCAGATGATGACTAGGAATGGGAAGGGCAGCTATGAAAGAACTAGATAAGATCTTAACGTGAAAAGATATGACACTGGACACCAAAGTTAGGATCATCCAAGCTGTTGTATTCCCCACCACCATATATGGATGTGAGAGCTGGACAGTGAAGAAAGCCAATAGAAAGAAAATTAATTCTTTTGAGGTGTGGGGCTGGAGAAGGATGTTGAGAATACCATGGATGGCCAAAAAGACAAACAAATGAGTGTTAGAATAGATCAAGTCTGAACTCTCCCTGGAAGCCAAGATGACTGAATTGAGGCTCTTGTATTTTGGCCACATCATGAGAAGGCATGGACTCATTAGACAAGACAATGATTCTAGGAAAGGGAGAAAGAGGAGCACTGCATGCCAATGGTTAAACTAAATCAGGGAGGACACAGCCAGAACCTGCAGAAGCTGAGCAGAGCAGTTGAGGACAGGGAGACTTAGAACAATTGCATACTACACGGTTACAGCATTATTCCACTTTAATTACTTTTGTTTTCTCCTGTGGAAACCTGGGATTTGTACTTTAAGAGGGGCACTTAGAATTCCCAGACAGAGAGCTCTTAGGCCTCACTAAACTACAAAACTCAGAATTCCACAGTAAGCAGTCATAGCAGTTACAGTGGAATCATAGTGCTGTAACAGTATAGTGTGATATTGTCCTTGGAGATGTCTCATCCACAGGGTTGCCACGGGCTGAGGTCGACTTGAAGGCACTTAACAAGAACAACATGAATGAGAAACCCTGTCACCAATAGCCCTGCTCAGTTCCGGCAGACCCAAGGCCATGCCTCCCTTGACTGAGTCCATCCACATGTCATACTGTCTTCCTCTTTTCATACTTCATTCCATCTTATAGAGCATTATCATCTTTTCCAGTGAATCACATCATTTCATGATATGTCTTGAGCCTCATTTCAGTCATGTTGGCTTCTATGAACATGGAGGCTTGGTTTGCCTCATTTGTTCAGGCTTGATTTGCTCTTGCACCCATGTATTTGTTTTTTCTGCAGTCCATGATATCTGCAGTTCTCCAGGACCACATTTCTAATGAATTGATTCTCGTCTCTTTTTTTGCTGCCCAGTTTCATAATCATACATAGAATTGTAACAGATGTGGCATTCTGAATGTGGCATTTAATGATATCTCTTTACCAGTGAAGTAAGGGCAATATCCTCCCCATGTTATTGGCTTCCCCACTTGACATATTCTGTGGGCTGCTGCCTCTGACTGTAGAGGCCATATTTACCAATCACAGCCAATAGCAGCAGAGGCCAGTCCTCCATGAATTTGTTTCATCTCCTTTTAAAAACACTTAAGCTGGGTGACCATCACATTCACTTTTATGCAATGAACTAATTAGACATTTTATGAATACTAGTAAATATATTTTTGTTTATACTTATTTTTCTGCTAATTAATTTTATTGTATAATTTCATTTCATAGGAGAAGAAAATATTATCTCTATCCACTTTCTCCACCACGTCCAATATGCATATTATGAATGTCTGTCATGTTCCCTCCACACCCAGTAGGGTTGAATGAATCAGTCTGATGAATATCCATGTTACTTTTGCATTCTGTTATGAATGTAATTGGTGATGTAGAGTGGGAGGCTGCTCTAGAAAAACACTGTCAAAAGGACCATCCCCTGCCTGGGAATGTGCCCACTGTAATTACCTCCAACATGATCAAGTTGATTTCCATGTGCCTGTCATCTCACTTATTGCCAACAACAAAGGGGTAACTGGGCTTATCCTCTTTGAGCCCAACATTTTCGTTTCTCAGAGCCAGGCCTCCCACCTACAAGTTGAAACTTTCATGGTGGCATGGGATGCTGCTGGATCCATGGCTTGCTGCCAGTGGGATAGGGCATTGGGAAGTGGTGAGGCTGCACTAGGTTTTGCCCCTGAGTGGTGCCTCCAAAGCCGTCTTCTTGACACTCCCCTATCTCTGATGCCCCCATATGTAGGAAGTTGTTTCAGCCTCCTGGCCCCACTGCTAGTGTTGGTCTCCTGAGTCTCATTCTAGTAAACTGTCCCTGGCCTAATTCCCTTAGACAGCTCAGTGGTCACAGGACCCAAAGCCCCGAGGCAGTAAGATGTACCAGAACCAACCCTTTTGGCCAAGTATGGGACCCAGGCTAGTGAGCCTGGTCTTGCTTGGGAGTTGGTCTCTGAGAAGCAGTCTTGTTGAGGCCAGGAATAGATGTGGTAACAAGCTAGTGACAGCTAGAAGTGAGCAGCTGCCCTGGCAAAACTGCCCTGGTCTCTAGTGCTGCCCGCTGATTTTCCATTTCATTCATGAATTTGCTTTTTTTTTTTTTTTTGAACAATTGTTCTAGTGTGAAACCCATTTGTGAGATTCTCCCCATTTCTGTACTTGTTGCCAGATTTCCTGTGGTTCTTTGGGGTGAGTAGCCAGAACTCTTAAAGGAACAGTTGCTGAGGCAAAGGCAGGGACACTGAGAAAAAGCTTGCTTTTCCCTAGTCTTTGTGAATGTCTCTTCTCCCTCATCCTTCCCCATTAGCCAGGGCTCTTAAAGGAACAGCTGCTGCGGGAAGGCAGGGACACCGGTTGTTGAGAGGGAGGCAAACTTTTATGCTGTTTTCTACCTTTCCTACTTCTTTAGGTAATGTTTTATTCTTTTAACTTAGGTTGGATACTATTTTTTTGAAAGGAAGGGGCAGTACAATATATTTTTATAAAGAAAATTGTGTAAAAAAAATCATTTAATTCTCCAGGTGATTTATGGTGACGCTACTACTTCTTCTGTGTGCAGATGCAAAAAAAGTGATTCCCAAACCATTATCGGGATTTACACACATCTGTGTGAAACAGAATGTGCTTTCTACCTTCTTTCTCACATTAATAATGAGCTCCTAATGTGTCATTGTGTTCTGCATGTGAAAATCATTCACACGTTGCATGCTTTTGTGGGTTGTGGCCACTTTAATCATTATTGGGATGAGGTACATATGGTCCCCATGTGATAAACTCCATACTGTCCTTCAAATACCCTGGGCCCAAACTGTATAGGGCTTTATAGGTCAAACCCAGCACTCTGAATTGTGCCCAGAAATGGACTCGTAGCCAGCCCCACATAGAGCACATTACAGCAATCCAAACAGGATGTACAACTGAGATCAGATCCAGCTTCTCCAGGAATGGGTGCAGTTAGTGCACTAGCTTTAACTATGCAAAAGCAATCCTGATTACAGTTGAAAACTGGGCCTCCAGGCTCAGAGCTAAATCCAGCAGTATCCCCAAACTATGAACTTCAGTTTACAGAGGGGTGTAACCTCATCTAACACAGGAAGAATCCCTGTTCCCAGATCTGCCTTTCAATTGACCAAAAGCATCTCTGACTTATCTGAATTAAGCTTCAGTATCCTTTTAAAGTGATGACAAGAACTGTACACAATTCCAGATGCAGTCACACCATTAATTTATATTCAGGGCAGTGTGATATTGGCAGTTTAATTTCTGATTCCATTTCTAATTTTTTTTGGGGGGGATTTTTTTTAAAGTGGTCACACTAGGTTATTCTGTTGATAGAAAATATCAGCTGTGAACCCCAGGTTTGTTTGGTCAGTTTGCTGCCAGTTCACAACCCATCACTATATATGTGAAGTTCGGTTTTTGCATCCAATATGCATCACATTTATTTTCATTGAATTTTAGTGCCATTTCTCCCAGTTTAGAGATATCCTTTTGCAGCTCTTCAAAATCTCTTTTTGTTCCCACTACCTGAACTTATTTATTGTTACCAGCAGAAGTGACCACCTTATTGAAGGTTCACCTTTCTGTGTTGCTAAGCACTGCATATTTTTAAATGTTTATTTACTTACTTTGCCGTAAAACATTAAATAATGGTGCATTATTGTCTGCCTATAGTGTTTAGTCTGTTTCTAATTGCTGATTGCTGTGTTTTGTATCCTAGCTTGAGCATTTTGTGTTGACTTTTGTATGGCTATATACAGAATTATTGTTCCTGTGCTGCTGGGCTGAGCATACTATGGCAGGCCTCCTCTTTGTGATGTATGTTTGCATGTCTTTTCTTTTTCTTTTTTATCATTGCAAATGCTGGTATTCCCTTTCATCCTTTGCAGCAACCAAAACTCCTCCTTCTTGGACTTATCTCTAACTTCAGGTTTTGTATCAGAAGATTCTCTACTCCTTGTAAGTGCCAGATATTATGCCATCCTGTATTGGAATTATTCCATATACTTTGTATAATTGCAAATGCTTTTGGCTTTTGTTTGATCTACAAAGCAGTATCATTGCCATATGAAAACACAGCTCCTCAGTATTTCCCTGGTTCCCAATAATGGTTTAGCAGAAAAACACACCATTCATGTCTAAATTTGGGAGTGGTCAACCAAGAATGCAATGTACATCATTCATGCAATCTAAATTGTTTAATTAACTGAACTACTGCATGGTATAGTTAAATAGAAAAGGTAAGCATGGGTCCCTGATCCATGGGTCCTTGGCTATTGTGCATGCAGAGCTGTCTCAATGGTTTTAGCTTTGGGGAATGACTTGATGAGAGAAAAAGGGGAAACTTGGCCCCAATATATGCTCAGTACTTTCAATGCTGACAGCTTCAGAAAACTTGTGTAAACAGGATGTTGACATGATCAATCAAATAAATAGCAGATAAAGTGTAATAGGAATGTAGGGAATCATCTTAAAGCATGATAGCCCACAGTTTCATCTTAGCCCAATGCAGCAATGTCAGCTTTTGACTGGCAGCATCTTTGGTATATCCTGATGCTTTTCAGTCCATTCCCAACCTTACTTAGCTTCTAAAATCAGACAGGATCAATGTGTTCAGAGCAGTATGGGTGGAAAACATGTTTGTTCCATCTCATGATAAAAAAAAGGAGCAGACTCCAAATCATTCAGTGAGACCAGTTGACCATGGGAACCATATTTCTGAATGTCATAATCTAAATTCTATTTTTCAGTGTCATTCAGGTTTGAACCTATAAAGTATATATTATTACTTTAAATTAATTGAGTGTTTATGCGTTAAAAGGTTATTCACT
The DNA here is from genome assembly GCA_020142125.1 of Phrynosoma platyrhinos. Taxonomy (NCBI): domain Eukaryota; kingdom Metazoa; phylum Chordata; class Lepidosauria; order Squamata; family Phrynosomatidae; genus Phrynosoma; species Phrynosoma platyrhinos. The sequence continues at coordinate 101,897,269 of CM034708.1, forward strand.
TGAGAATACAGTGAAATTTTCAGGATTTATGAAGGGAACATTTTATAACACCAGTGTATGTTTCTCTCGGATCTGTATAGCTTCATTCATTATAATTTTTTCCTGATGTTTTGCCCGCCATCCCTGAGTCAATGAAACAAAGTTTGTCTTCTTGCAGCTGAAGACCAAGAGTAATAACTATGAATGTGGAATGTCAAGGGAACAATGTGCTTCAATGGAAAGAGGTGAGCACTTAAAAGAAGAGCCAGGTTTGTGTGCAAAGACAGAAAAAGGATATACAGTCAGTCTCCCATATCAGTGGATTCTGCACCCATAGATTCAACCATCCACAGCTTGAAAATATTTTTTAAAATTATCTAGAAAGCAAAACTTGATTATGCCATTTTATATAAGGGACACCATTTTATACACCATTGTATATCATGGAACAAGCATTCATAGATTTCAATTATCCATGCAGATGGTGGTGGTGGTGGTCCTGAAACAAACCAGAACAGACACCAAGAACCCACTGTACTTAATAGACAGATACACAGCAAGTTGCATATTCAACATTTTTCATTCAACTACTTATTTGCATGAAAAGACAACTGTATTAATCTTTCAGACGTTTGTGATTCTATCAGTTCATTCATCTTCTTTTGAGCTGTGTTACTAGCAAGGAAAGAACAGGAAAACTGGGGTAAGAAAACTAAGCAAACACAAATGCATTAGCCCTCTGGCAGAGACAGCTTGTAAAACTACAAATCCCAGGATTCCATAGGATGGAGCTACAGCATTTAAAGTGGTGTCAAATTACATTATTTCTACAGTGTAGATGCACCCATAACCCATAAACACTGTAAATTTTCTAATAAGGGACAAGTGAGGTAAGTTAAGAATTTTATGTGCTACCAGTGAAATTTTTGTTTCAGAAATTCATGAGCAAATTCATCAGCATCAACCCAGTCAACACTTGGTAAAATTTCTAGCTACTTGTAAAAATTTTAATTGCTTCCATCAAATGGTGTTCCTTTGATACAGGCATGGAATTGACACCACTGCTAGAGACAAGCTTCTATAGTTAACAAAATTAAGATGTTTATTCTGGGAATATTTTACATAAATGTATAAAGTATTGCTTTTCAAATGGCCGGTGTCAGAAAGTTATTGATATATGTACAGCACCTCACAGAAATATTTACACCCTCCCTTTGACTTTTCTACTGTGAAGGTTTGATTGTGACACAAAATTTATGTAAATACAAACTGGCACTTGTTGGATGCATAAGTATTAACTCCTGAGTCAATACCAGAAAGAAGCAGCTTTGGCACCAGTTACAACTCTGAGTCTTCTTGAGTAAGTTTCTATCATTTTTGCACATCCAGAGCCTGCACTTTTTGCCCATTTTCTTGGCAAAATTGTTCCAGCTCTATCAAATTGGATGAGGACTCTTGGCAAACAAATATTGTCATGATTTTTCAATCAAACTGTAGTCTAGGCTTTGATTGAGCAATTTTAATACACTCAGGTTCTTGTGTTTAAAACATTCCAATGTTACTTTTGTTGTGGGTCATGGTCCTTTAGAAAGGTAAATTTCCACCCCAGTCCCAAATCCTGTTGGTGTTGTTATAGTTTTTGTTTTATTTGTGTGCCTTCAAGTCATTTCTGTGTTTGGCTCCATCCATCTTGTCTTCAATCTTGACTGGTTTCTGTCCCTGACAAGGAAAAGCATTCACACAAGATGATGTCAATAGCACTGTGCTTCACTGTGAAGTTAGTGTTGTCAGGACAATGACTGTTCTTGGCTTTGTGCTCCATGAAGCATTTTTGTGGTAAAGCAAAAAGTTCAACTTTGTTCTCACCAGATTTGAGTACCATTTCCTACATTTTTGTTACATGTCTGATATACCCTTTTGCAAGCTCCAAATGGCTTTCTTCATACCACAGTTCCAAAACCCAGCTTTGTGTCCAGGTGATACGTAGTTGTCCAATGGACATTTTCTCCCATCGCAGCTGTAGATCCTTTGGTGTCTTGGTTGCTTCTCTTATTGTCATGCCCAGCCTGACTGAGGACTCTGAGGATGAGAAGGCTGAGCTAGAGCCTCAACTTGGACCTGAGCCTGAAGCTGAGTCTGGCCCTAGTTCTTCCCTGCCAGCTCCAGCAGCTCTCCCTTTCTGCACTTCATTGATTGAAGCTAGTACGATCCCTTCTCCCTCTTCCATGCCTGAAGGTTCTGCTGCTGGAAGGCTTGGCTGCTGAGCCTCTTTGGGGACCACAGACTCTGCTGGAGCTGGCAGGGAAGAACTAGGACCAGACTCAGCTTCAGGTCCAGGTTGAGGCTCTAGTTCAGCCTCCTCATCCTCAGAGTCCTCAGCCAGGCTGGGTATGGCACTTATCAATGTCCTCCTTATGTAGTCTCTGAGTTTTGGTGGGCAGCCTTCTCTAAGCAGAGTCACTGATAAACTATATTTTTCCATTTGGTAATACTGGATCTAATAGTGTACCAAGGTGTGTTAATAGTTTGGGATTTGTTTTTTAAATACCCCAATCTTGGTTGGTGGTTCTGCACAATTTTATCCCAGTCTTTTTTTTTTTTTTAAATAGATCCTAGGTCTAAACAAACAATGCTCCAACAAACTTTGTTGTCTTCTAGAACAGGAACAAATTGTCATAATGATCATGGCCCCCTCCATGCTGGTAATAGCTGTACTTAACAAATTTAAGTGCTATGGATGGTGATAATTTAACTGCATTTTCTTTCTTTATAAGAATTCAGCAACCTTCAAACATTTCTTCATGATGGTCCAGTTAGCTATCTTACTGTGCCTGTAATCCCATCTTTTTAAAGTTCATTTCCTTTTCATAAACCTCAAATGTATATTGCACCTACTTTCACTAGTTATAGTTTAATCACAGTCAAGGGCTATTACTTTCATATATATATATATATATATATATATATATATATATATATATATATATATATAATTATAGCATTTAATGCATTTTGGTTAAATTCTGAATCTGTGGTGATGTCTGTGTATGTAGACTTGGCTTGCTTGCACACTGGATTATTTGAAACCCAACTGGTTTAGATTCTGAGATACCACAGTAAGTTGTGAGGGGGAAAAAGAGGCACAAACTGAAAAGTGCATCAAGCAGCATATGCACAACTATCTGAATAAAGTCTGGAAATCAAAATAAGAAAAATGGCAGATTGTTGATTCATTAGTACTACCTTGAACTTCCAAACCATAGGAGAAACCATAGAAGTGAGAGAAAATGTGCAGGCATCTATAACACAGGAATGCTTTACATTTTTTCTCACACTTTGAAGAGAACCCTTTCAACCAATTAAATAATTGCCAGAACATATTAATTTCATTCATATTGTTTGGTCATTACTTTTCTCTACCAGTTGCAAGATTACTTTCACTCAGTAGATTTTCTTCTTCCAGACTATTTAAAATAATGAGACAATGAATTAAAACTCCTGGTAGTGCTGCAAGGATTCCTTTTAACCTTCTCCCCCTTGCTCAAAACCCCTGTCAACAAGAGGAGATATAAGCCTGTGAAATCACTTCCAGAAAGGGTCGTGGATCACTGGTTATTTTACAAAGATCCGAACTTGACAGGACCACCATGGGCCATTCATGTTTATTGTTCAAAGGTGTGTGTATGTGTGTGTGTACCATCAGTGCTAGTAAAAGTGGGAAGAATTACAAAGGCAAAGGCAGTGCTGCTTAAGGGACCCTCTGTTTGGCATAACATTAAGACCTGCTTCAGGATATTCTTTCCCAGTTGATATTATTACATGTGTGTTCCTCATTGTTTATTCTCACAACAACCTATCCTGCTTCTTGTTCTGTCACCCGGGTGGCCACTCATAAACCCTCCCTTGATTTATATTCCTGCACAAATGCTCCACTTTTCTACTTCCTATTGCCTATGGATTTGTTTTGCTTAGCTTACCTGTCCTCAAAATGTTTGGAGAGCTTGAAATGTATTGTGGGATGCAAATTCAAATGAATGCTGTATTATTATAACTTCTGCCTTTTAGTTGCATGCAAGGAATCTGTCTTCTTGAGTCTACTTGGAACCAAGCTACATATGATGGCTTGTGATTTGGTTCAGAACCATAAAATTTTCACCCTCCAATGCTGTTTTTCTCAACAGGAATAATGTGTGGGCCACTAGAGAAGCAGTGATAAGTGGTTTTCTTCAGAAAACCTACATGAAGTGATGATGGCTAAACTCCTTCTTCCCTGCCATATAGTGGTCCTGGTGTGAATTGCTCTCCTCTCTTTATTTTTTCTCCTCCCATTTTTTATGTGTAAAGAATAAGACATGTTATCACATTATTTCCAACATCTAATTTTGTTTGGCTTTTGGCTTACACAAATAATTAATTTAAGTCCATAGTATCAGATAAGCCTGTTAATTTATGTACACACAATCCCACACTATGGCCATTTGTTCTCACTGATTATTCACTTTTTTCCATATGTGTAAACAATCCACAGTAAAACAAAACAAAACAAAACAGTATGATCTGGCCTAAGGCATGTAGGGAGTTTTACTCTTGCTTTAAACTGGTATTTGGACAGAAGGGAAGTGGTCTGGATGTAGAGGGGACCTAACTGTTTTAGTTTGTTTGTTCATATACAGAATACTATATATTTTTTGTTTTGTTTAGAAAAGAAGTTACTAATCATCTCTGTTTAGTAGAAAATCTATTGGACCTGTTTAACCTATAAAGTTTATGAATAGTTTTCTGATCTGGATAGCTTCCTGTTGTATCTCAAGATGTTTTATAGATGCTCCAGCTGATATCTGAAACCTGGGGTTTATACAAGACACTGAAAAGAGTTATTTTATTATTTATTTATAGTAGGATAACTAGAAGAAGGATTTTGTAGATAATTAGCTGAATGTGAAGTCGTAGGCTTTCATGGCCGGCATCCATAGTTTTTTT
>CM034708.1:101902327-101914565 GCA_020142125.1 Phrynosoma platyrhinos
CTCTTTCAGAACATGGCCACACAGTCCGAAAAAAACCCACAAAAAAACAATTAGCTGAATACTATATTTGTAAGAAAAATTTCCTGGAAGATTCTATTGAATATCAACACTTTCATTTTTATGTGTGTGATTGTGTATTAAATGGTTGCTGTAACAGATTAATAAAAAGCTGATTCTTTCATCTTGTATTAATTATAATAATATCTATGTATTTTAAAAAGAAAGCTTCCAATATTTCATCACAATCTAGCAGCATATTATTGAGAAACATGACCAAAGATGGTAGCATATCAGAATTTAGTTGACAGGATTGAAGCTTGATTACTTTGCAAACAGCAATCCTGCAAGGAATTTGGTTTGGGAAAAACAAAATGGGAACTAACCTCCCTCTAGAATACAACAATTAAGTTAATCCCCTCCTTATTGCTTTGATCTTGGAGAAGTCTTCTTTAAAGATCTCCCGTATTACATCCAGTCTAGTCCTTCATGTAAAAAGGGAGCAAAAGAAATATGCAGAAGAAATTTGTTAGCCTTTAGGGTAAAGTACAGTGTGCTGCCTCTTTACTTTGAAAAACCTTTCAGTACAACAAATCACTGTGTCTGACAACTTTTTAATTCTTAAAGACTTCACAGTATCCTTCTTAAGTGTTTTGTTTTAAATAGTGAGGTCTTAATAGGGGACTCATAATAAGCTTCTGTGGGATTTGGACTTTATCCCATAATTGAAAGGAAGACCTCATAACTCAAAGGGTGATGAAGCCACAAGAGAGTTATGAAGGTTTTCCACACTGGTAGGATTAATTCCCTATTCCACAGATGCCCATTATATAATAGAGTTGCTCTCTGTTTATACTGCAGTGAGGTAAAAAAGCACTTTTATTAGATTAAAATGTCAGAGTTCAATATAAATGTCTTAGTCAGATGCATAAAGAACTACTGCTTTGTGATGTCATAAAATATCCTGGAAATAGTGGTTTGGTTAATGGAAGGGCAGTAGATGAAAGAATCTGTTCTGAGCTAGTTGCTGATAACTTTCTATTCCAATGTGTTCAAAAAATGTGCAAACCTTGGTTTTAATTGAAGAGTTAAGGCACTTGCAAATTTCCCCTCTACACCAAAAAGCATGGGAATGGTAAAATAAGATAAGGAGCATTACATGACATTCTATACTATGGCAAAATGTGGTCCTCTAGATATTGTTGGACTCTCATCAGCTTACCCAGCATGGTTAGGCTGAGGAGAACACTCTATATTAGTAGTGATATGCTGTAAATGACTGTTGGGAACAAGCAGAAGATGTAGAGTGGGAACAAATAGGCACACTCACCTTTGCTTCATAATAAAGTGACATACATCAACAGGAGAAAAAGAGGAAATGATGGAATTTGTGCATAGGATTGGATTTCTCAATGTATTGGTCCTCTGAAAACAAATGGATTTAATCTTGCAATTGGATGTCTATTTGGCTGGACCATGGGACAGGGCTTTCTCTGTGGAAGAACTCAGTAGCAGCTACAGGCTTCCCTGTCAGTGTGATAGTGAATCTGCTTGTAGTTCAAAGCCTAAAGGAGCTATCCAAGGTTGCTTCAGTACCTTGGATAGATCCTTAAAACCCAGAGTGGATTCTCTGCTTCACTGGAGTGGCTACAAACAGCTGCTACTGGCATGGAAGTGACCTGTAGATCTCTAGGAGACTAGAAGAATGTTAGAAAATCTTTTAGTTGCTACTAAGATGGTAAGGCTTTCAGCATGACCCTGAAGACAGATTGACATCTAGTTTAGTTTAGTGCTGAGAGGCTCCAGAGGACTGGCCATTATGAATACAATGATGGTATGGGATACTTGTGACCTGTGTTGGTAAAGGATTTCCTTACACCAATGAAATCAATGATCTTTGAGTATTTGTGACAAACTATATAAATAATATTGCCATATTATAGGTGAGATGTGTAGCTGTGATGAACTGTGCTTAAAGCATCCATCCAATGTAGTCTACAACTCTGCGGGACTGAGGTAAGGATATCTCAATGGCGATTCCCTTTACGAAGTCAGAATGCTATAACTGGCCCTTCAGATTCAGTTTCAGTCCAAATCCAATGCTTAATTACTTTCAAAAGCTTTCTGGCCCATTCTTACATATATACCCATTGCATTCTTAACAATTTTTTAAAATTAAAAAATCCTAAGTAATTATAATGTCCATACTAGAGAGGACTTCTTTTCTCATAAGCAGAATGAACTGCTCTTTGTTTGTGGACTTGAAACAAAAAGTGTACTCATCAAGGAAACCGAACCAATCTCAATTGAAACAATGATTCTATATGTAAAGCATACATGTTAGTACATATACATTTGTCCTTGCTCTGTATTTAATATTCTAAAGTATTTTACATCTTAAGTGTAATTCTAAATAAACATACTTTGCGAATTAGAATAATAGAATCAAAGAGTTGGAAAAGACCCCAAGGACCATCCAGTCCAACCCCTGCCATGCAGGAACTCACAATCAAAGCACCTCCGACAGATGGCCATCCAGCCTCTGTTTAAAGACCTCCAAAGAAGGAGATTCCACCACTCCTTTCAAATATTTGAACAAGGCTATCATATCACCTCTTAACCTTCTCTTGTCCAGGCTAAACATACCCAGCTCCCTGTCTCTCCTCATAGGGAATAGTTTCCAGACCTTTCACCATTTTAGTTGCCCTCCTTAGAAATATTCCTGAAGGAAACCATACTAAATTATCAAAAGGTGTATATGAGCCAGTGTGGTATAATGGTTTGAGTGTTGGACTAGGACACTGGGAGACCAGGGTTCAAATCCCTGCTTGGTCATGAAAACCTGTTAGGTGACCTTGGGTAAGTAACACTCTCTCACCTTCAAAAGAAGGCAAGAGCAAACCCCTTTGAAGAAATCTTGCTAAGAAAACCCTATCATTTGCCTTGTTGTTGTGTTCCTTCAAGTCTTCTTGACTTATAGCAACCCTAAGGCAAACCTGTCATGGGTTTTTCTTGGCAAGATTTGTTCAGAGGTTTGCCATTGCCTTCCCCTGAAGCTGTGAGCATGTGACTTGTACAAGGCCACCCAGTAGGTTTTATGGCCAAGCCGGGAATCAAACCTTGGTCTCCAAAGTCATAGTCCAATATGCAAATGACTATGCTACACTGGTTCTCTGAGTCTTAGAGTCACCATAAGTCAGAAATGACTTGAAAGCACACAATAACAACATATGAGCAACTCACTGCAAGATATTGAAAATCTATTGGCTGTCCTCTCTCTTTTCACAAATTAAGCACCGTTCTTTGCCCTGAGATGGAATTATTCTAGGGTGAAATTTATATATTTCAGACTTGCCACACTAATTCTAATTAGAGACTCATGTCTCTCCATAAGATTCAATACCCCCCTTCTGTGAAGCTCCTTTTCTTGTGATATATTTTTGTCTTTTTAGATAAGTGAGCCAAAGGGTGACAGTGACACCATTAGTTTCCAAAGACTTCAGGATCTCCTCAGAGTTTAAGGAAAGCACCTCACATGCATATGACCTCAGACACAAATGAAGCAACAGCTTTAGACATGTTTTCCTTCAGATATGAGTGAAGCAATGGTACAAGCAAATATATTTTCCCTGTCAAACATTTTACTTCCTTTGGTCTTTGCTGACAGTTTAAGAGTTGCCAGACCAGGGAATGAGTGGGCTTTTCTTGTTCCCTTTTCATTTTGGTCATAAGACTTGCAGCAGTGACTCCCACGTTCAGGCTATTTTTGCTTCAGGAATATGATGGGGTATTGTAAAGTAACAATTACCACCTGGACGTTATTATAGTATATTGATGAAATTTTGTCAGTTTCATCATTGGTCCCTAAGTGCATGATATTGAGAAAACCAGCCCATTATGTCCTTTATTTTTTTTATAGGCTGTGTCAGAAGTGACTAAAGTGTAAGATGGAGAAGTATGAGGGGGTATTGTAAAGTAATAATTATCACCCAGAAATTATTATGATAAATTGATGAAATTTTGTCAGTGTCATAATCACCATGACTCTTTGTTTTCTCAAAAATGAAAAATTTGTTGTGGGCTTGTCGATTTGACAACACAGATGTTGTCATCCATGAAGAGGAAAAGTGGTCTAAGGCACAATCTGCAGACTTCTACAATAACGGTATTTGGAGGGTCCAAAAACACTGGGAAAATGTGTAAATATGGATGGCGACTACATAGAGATAAGTTAACAACTAAAACTCAAAACAAACTTTTAATCAAATTTTGTAAAAGTTGATAATTAAAACTTTACGATACCCTCTCCTAGGTATTTTCTGTTCTCTGTCTTTTCAAGTCATAATTGATCATAACAGAACATTTTCTATTGTTAACTTCCACTTGAACACTTCCTGTTTTGTGCACTTCCCATGGTGGTTAGCTTTGCATTTTAATAGGTTTGCTCTGAAATGATGGTACCTAATTATTTCTGGGGGCATGAGTTAGACCTGTTTTATGTAACTCTTTCTTGGGTTCAAGTTCTCCATGAGCAAGAGTGGACACATGACTCTCTCATCCACATAGGTAATTTTGCATGTTAGATTGGTGGACCATGGAAAGACTCATATATTCATATCCTACACTTGTTTTTAAGTGGACTGAGTCTCATAGATCAAGTGCAATTCCTCATAATCCTCTTCTTTCACACATCATGCCATATTTGTGCTAGAAGGAGGAGGCTTGTTCTGCTCCTCCGTCACATTAACTGAGTGCTATTCCCAAAGAGTGTATGAGATGGTATGTGGATTCCTATCCAATTCCATGTTGCATTCTTGTAAAATCTAGGCAGGATCACCCAAGCAGATCCATGGTACTGCAACTTGCAGGGATGTGAACTATTCATAGAAATTAGGTTGAGAAATCCAATTAACAATTTCATCCTATCGCTATAGTCCCCCATTGACCAAAGTGATGAAATCACCAGTGTAATAAGATAGGATCATTTTGTCAATACTTAAGCTTATTTTAATTTTGTAATGGAGGAAAGCACCCTAGTCACTTCTAGCCTAGCACAAAGACCTTTTGTAGAGTTCAGCTTATGGTATTTGGCATGTTCATATTTTTCAACATCCCCTTGGAATTATAACTCTACTGCTGCTCCAGTAAACTTCACTTCTTTCACACCACAAACCTCCAAATCATAGGACCACCTAAGTTTATTGTTTATTGCCATTGAAAAAAACCTTTCCTTTTTAATAAGTAACTTCCAGTGCTTCTCATTCCTCCATATAACTCTGATTACTTCTTCAGCTATCCTACAAATTATGAGCTACCTCTGAGAAACCCATGTTTTAGTTTTGTTATACATAAGATTGTGAAAGACTCATCTGTAAAAAAGACTGAAGCATTCATAATTTTTCCGCAAATTAAATTTTATAAACAACAGAATAATCTTAAGTCCCTTCTCAATGTTTGCTTCTCTGCATTCACACAGTTTCTGTCTCAAATTATTGTAAAGGTCGCTGTCCACTCACACAATGAAGTAGGATAAAGTGCTATGAGGAATTCATAACACGGCTACTTCATCCCTCTCCTGGTGCAGAGAGTTGTCCTGTCAAATACAACCCATCCTACAACCCTACCTGGTTCTATTCCTCCTCCTCCACAAGAAGGAAAGGAAATGTATACAAAGCAGGAAAGGAGCAGTAGCATGTAAAGGCATGAAGAGACTAGGTGTTCAGTTGTTGCTCCCAGGATGACCATGTGAAAGGGAGAAGCTTCTCCCTAGAGAGCAGAGACTCTCAATCCTTCATCAAGGCAGAGAAAGGCACAGCCAGTGTGTGTAAAGAAGGTTTACAGAGGCAACATACTTAGACTGGAAATAGGTATGGACCAGGACCAGTTTCAACTACAGGAGCCTCTCAAGACAAAGGACTCTTTCCAAGAATCAAGAATAATAAATTATTATTATTATTATTATTATTATTATTATTATTATTATTTATAAGCATGTCAACAACTGAATGTCTTTTTGGCTTGAGATCATTTGCATCATTAGCCACATAGTTGCTTGCATTGTCCTCTGCTGTTTCCCAGGAGCTCATTGAATCCCTTTTGACCTGGGACTCTCATCTTCTAGCGCTGTCTCTTCTATCCCACCAATGGCACTACCTTTCTGCAGTGCTGCAATTGTGTGGGACATGTTAAACAGGCTTTTGTTGAGGAGCCAGACTAAATTTACCAAACAGCTACTGAGCAGCAGCAGTAGTAAGAGGTGACACTGGTGGAGGATCTCTCAGAGACAATGGCTGTGGCATCACAGTGGCACCAGGGAGCCCTGGTGGTGCAGTGGTTAAATGCCAGTACTGTAGCCACAAAGTTATGAGTTCAATCCCAAGCAGGACTTCAAGGTTCATTCAGCCTTTCATCTTGTCATAGGTCAGTAAAATGAGTCCTCAGCCTGTTGGGGGAAATTGGCTTACACATTGTAAACTGCTTAGGGAGTGCTAGTTCATTAATAAGCAGTATAGAAATGGACATTCGTCCCTCCTATTTCACAGGTGTCCCATCCATTTCCCTCCTATTTTGTGGATGGGAAGCCAGGAAGGATAAAATGGCATGCGCACCCAGGACTGCATGCAGGAGCACGCAGCAATTAAAAACAACGGCGCTTGGATATTTGCAATACTTCCAATTCATGGAGGCATCCAGAATGGATCCCCATGAATAGGAAGGGACAACATTACTTGCTATTGCTATTGCTATCAAAGATAACTCTTGTTAGTATTGTGCAGAAGAAGGCAATGGTAAACCACTCCTGAAACCTTCTACCTTCAAAACCCTATGATGAGAAATCACATTTGCAAGATGTGAATTCAAGTATGCCTATGAAATGCCTGCCCTGGTCTATTACACCAATTGGGATTGATTAGTTGGAACACCCGACATGAATCTTTGTATGTCAGATGGTTTTTGCTGCATATGTCATGTCCTAAGTTGTGGCTAAATCTTGAGCACCCAAAAACGTTTGTCCTTCGCCACCTTCTCTAACTCTTTTCAAACATTTGTTGTTCTTAAGCTTGTGCAGTGGTGAAATCTGAAATGATTATCATCATCATCATCATCATCATTGTTATCCCACTTTCCCCCCAAAATTAGGACACAAAGCACTTACAAATTAAAATAACAATTAGAAACATACAAAAGTGAGCATTAAAATAGACTTAAACTGGTACAGTATTAAAATACATCATTTATCAAAATAATAAAATACAATTGAAATGATAAAAGTGCTTTAAAAAGTACATACTAAAATAATTAAAATACTAAAATGCATTAAAACAATAAAAATAAAACATGTCTCTGGGGAAGGACATCGTACAGCAAGGTTAAAAAAGACAACAATTAAAACATTCCTTCATCCCACACCCTAGCCCTCCCACCCCTTAAAACTAGATTAAACTGCAATAGAATTAAAATCAGGTTAGAACCTATAAAATACAATAAAAATATTTTTTGGCAGACATGCCATGGCGGCAAGAGGAGTAAATAGCAGATCATCTCCAGTTATCCAGACGGTTATTCTGGGAAGGCCTGCTGGAAGAAGTCCATCTATACTGCCTTTTTAAAGGCAGCAAGAGTGGTTATAAGATGGATCTCGTCTGGCTAGGCCATTCAACAGCCTGGGAGCGGTCGCAGAAAAGGCCCTCTGGGAGGTCTGCAAGAGCCTAGTCTTCATGGGCTGCAGCAGGTTCCTCCCAGAAGACCGAAGTGTGTGGGGGGATCATATGGGGAGAGGCAGTCCCTGAGATAAGATGGCCCTAAGCCATTTAGGGCTTTAAAGGTTAAAACCAGGGGTAGGCAAACTTTCCCCTTTAAGGGCCGAGGGACTTCAGTTCTCAGAAGCTTCAGCCATGTTGGCCAATAGCTCCTGGGATTCTGGGAGCTGAAATCCCTCAGCCCTTAAAGGGGAAAGGTTGCCTACCCCTGGTTAAAACCAACACCTTGTACTGTGCCCGGAAACTAATCGGCAGACAGTGGAGGGATTTGAGCACAGGTGTTATAAGCTCCCTCCTAGATGTTCCAATAATCAATGTGGTTGCCATGTTTTGTACCAGTTGAAGTTTCCAGGTTAGGCACAAGGGTATCCCCATATAGAGTGCATTACAGTAATCCAGACGTGAGGTTACCAGACCATGCACAGTTTCCAGATCCCTCATGTCCAGATAAGGGCACAGTTGGCATATCAGCCGAAGCTGATAACAGGCACTCCTGACTGCCGCATTCACCTGACTAGTCATGTGAAGCGATGAATCTAGGAGTACCCCCAAACTGCGAACACAGTCCTTAGAGGAGAGTGTGCCTCCATCCAGGACTGGAGACTGTATTCTCAACTCTGGTTTTGGGCCCATAACTGTCAGTACCTCCATTTTGTCTTAATTTAATTTCAATCTGTTTTTCCTCATCCAATCCATTACCTCTCTGAGATAGTCATTAAGAGGAGAGATGCCATCTGAAGTCTGAGCTGATGATCTAGTCATGGAGAAGTATATCTGGGTATCATCAGCGTACTGATGACACCGCGCTCCATGCCTCCGAATGATCTCACCCAGCGGCTTCATATAGATGTTAAATAGCATCAGGGACAGGATGGCACCCTGAGGGATGCCACAGTTGAGCTCAATTTTAGAAGAGCAACTGTCCCTGAGCCTCAACCTCTGGGATCTGCCTGAGACGAAGGAATGGAACCACTGCAAAGCAGTGCCTCCGATTCCTAACTCTCTCAGACGATCCAAGAGGATGAAATGATCTATTGTGTCAAAAGCCACTGAGAGATTCTAGAGCACCAGCAGGGTCACACTACCCCTGTTGATGCCCAGGTGGAAGTCATCGGTCAGAGCAACCATGGCAATCTCCACTCCATATCCTGTCTTAAAGCTGGTTTGAAATGGATTGAGATAATCGGTTTCATCCAAGACTGCTTGGAGTTGGGAAGCAACTGCCCTCTTGATCACCTTGCTTAAAAAAGGTAGCAAGGAGACTGGTCTATAATTGTTTCTATCCAGGGGTCCAGGGAAAGTTTTTCATGATGGTACAATGCCTTCCCTGAAGGATCATTGATTGTATCCAATAGGAATACTCTCAGCGCGTCTCCCCCCCACCCCGGACGACCAGCCAGGATGGACATGGATCGAGAGGGCAAGTCATCTTCCTCATTTTTTCAAGAAGCTTGTCCACATCATCGGTACTCACAGATTGAAACTGATCCAGTAAATCACCATCAACAGAGTTACTGGATGCCTCGTCTGCAGATTCTGTCAGAACAATGGTGTCCAAGTCAGCTCTTATCCGAGAGATTTTATCTGTAAGGTGAATGTTAAACGCGTCATAGCAGGCTGTCGTGGTTTGGCATTGGGGGAATCTTTGTCAATTCCCCCACCACCATAAACAGCTCTGCTGGATGGAACTCTGCAGACGCAATGCGTGCAGAACAGAAGGATCTCTGCGCTGCACGCAATGCCTCCCGATAGGAATCAAGATGCTTCATATGGCGAGTTCTGTCGGATGGGAGTCGAGTCTTCTGCCATCCACACTCTAGTCATTGTCCAGCTTGCTTCATTCTCCTAAACTCCTCTGTTTACCAGGGCTTATGATTAGAAATGGGCTGGAAAGGATGCTTGGGAGTGATAGTGTCGATAGCCCTGGTAAGATCGGTGTTCCAAGTATTCACCAAGGCTTTGACAGAATCACCGGCGTCACCAACCATTAAACCACCTAAGGCCTTCTGGAAACCAATTGGTTCCATTACCCTTCAAGGACGGACCATTCTAGTTGGTCCACCACCCCCGGGGGGGGCAGATAGTAGCCTTTAGCTCCATCTTGACCAGGAAATGATCCGTCCATGACAATGCGGAGGCTTTTGTAACCTCTGCCCACGGATATTCCTGTTCCATACCAAAAACTCCATCAAGGGTATGACCAGCACAATGTGTGGGCCTGTAAACCAGCTGGGATAGGCCCATGGTTGTCATGGTCTCCATGAACTCCCGAGCTGCACCAGTTAGATTAGACAAGCCAGCCTGGAGTGGAATGTTGAAGTCGCCCAAAACCAAAAGTCTGGGCGATTCCAACAACAACTCCGACCAGTGAGGTCAGCTTGCTTAGGGAGTCTGTTAAGCTATGGGGTGGCCGGTATACCAACAGAATCCCTAAACTATCCCTGCTTTTCAGGCTAAGGTACATACACTCGATGTAGGTTGTTTTCTGGATAGGCTTCCTGATCAAGGTTAAGTTGTTTCTATGAACCAAGGTCACCCCACCACCCCACCCACTTTCCCTTATCTTCTCACTACTGTATACCCAGCTAGGAGAGCCTGCGCCTATGTAGCAGCGCTAGTGTCTCCCAGCCAGGTCTCGGTAAAGCATACCAGGTTGGCCGCCTCATCCAGTAGGAGGTTGTGGATAATATGAATCTTATTTTCAACCAAGCTGGCATTGTAAAGGAGCAGAATAAGGGGCTCTGGAATGGCTGGTATGCTCTCCAAGTTATCCTGGGAAACAGAGTGAACTGAAGAAGGGATAGGTATTACACATCGATCCCTTCTTCTTTTGTAACATTTCTTCACTCTGTTGCCGCCATACTGCACAGCTGTGGCTGATACAGGTCGTCTCAGGTGGTTTCATCAGGGCTGGATACAGTCCTTTGCAGCCCCAAACGCCGCTGCCAGCACCGCGTGTTTGCGGAAAGTCTGAAGCTTCACAACACATATGATAAGAATATGGAATGTGAAAAGCATGAATCGGGGCAGGTGAAAAGAAGTGGGATGTATAAACATTGTAATATTTGGGGTGAGCAAGCTAAAGTGGACAGGAATTTGGCTAGATAATTACAAAGTAATTTAATCGTGAAATGAAAATCTAAGAAGAAATAGGGTGTCACTGATAGGGAGGAGAGATCTTGCAAAAGCAGAGGGATATAATAAAAAGCCTGACTGAATAATATCAATAAGACTTCAGGGAAAACCCATCAATATAATAATCAAAGTTTATGCCCTTAACTACTGAGGCAGAAGAGGAAGAGGATAGAATGTGGAGAAGCATCGTGGGGTCAGGCTGCATTTTATTGCCCTATCTGTTTAACATGTATGCTGAAGGTATCATGTGCAAAGCTGGACTAGACTCAGAGGATGGAGATGTGAAAATTGGGAGGGAAAGAACACCAATAATTTAAGATATTCAGATGACACCATACTACTAGCTGAAAATAGCAGAGACTTAGAAGGACTACTGAAGCAAGTCAAGGAATAAAACACAAAGGCAGGTTGAACATTAAGAAAACAAAACTAATAACTGTAGATGCTTTGCATAACTTTAAAGCAGACAAAGAAGACAATGAGATAGTGAAATATATCCTATACCTTAGCTTTGTCATTAATGAAAATGGGGACTGAAGTCAAGATATTAGATGATAATTAGGACTTGGAAAGGCAGCTATGAAGGGACTATATAAGATCCTGAAATGTAAAGATATATCATCAAATACCAACATCAGGATTGTCCATGCCATTGGATTTCCAATTTCTATGTATGGTGGCATGTATGTATGGAATTGAGCTCTGATTTGCAGCCTGCAGTGTTGTTGGATGTAAATAAACTGCACTTCTCATGTATGTACACTGTTGCCTTAGAGATTTTCTTACATAGACATACATAGAAGTGGGTTGTGCTTTGTATGCTTAGTGAAAAAAATAGTCCAAATTGGTAAGAATTAAATTTGGCATTACCCCACTTTGCACTGGTCCTCTCCTATCCTCTTAGCCCAGGCCTATGCAACTCTGGAAGGGTAGGGAACCACATTAGTCCTACAGGAAACCTTGGAGGGCTGCATCCTCCACTGAAACTGTTCCTTCAGTCAAAAAAAAATCCCATATGTTTACCTCCACATACTCCCATGCCTTAGGGCTGTTAGCGGACGTCCTCCATTTTTCTTATATATTTTAACCATGGGGAGTTCCCTATGACCCCAGCCTGACCCTTGGGAGATGGCAGCCATAATCTCCTAAATGTAAGGTCAGGTAAGCAAGCTGAAATTGCTCAAGATGATTAAAGATTTCCTGGACAGGCCGGTTTTGGGAGTTGCCCTTGGGAATATCCCATTATACTGGAAATGGTGTTTGTTTGTCTTAGTCTAACACTTAATGGGACAGTGATTAGATTTGATTGTACTCCTTTCTCTAGCTTCCTTTCCTTGATAGTTTTG
>CM034708.1:101914665-101928911 GCA_020142125.1 Phrynosoma platyrhinos
CCTTTGTCCACCTATTGTTTGATTCATGGCCAGAAGGCAGAAATTCCCTATAAGAACCCCTGGATTTTAACAGACCTCGTACTACCTTGAAAGTGCATGCTGAATCTCTGTTGGTCTGCGCTCTGAGATAGTTCCCACGACCCCCTCTCTTGCCGGTCGTGCCCCTTCCACAGAACCCATCCGCATTCGCCAGAAGTCTGGAGGAGTCTCTTGGCCGTGAGTATATCCCCCTCTATCCTGGTTTCCCTCTCTGCCTCCCCCACTTATTCTTCTAGTGTGCATGGGCATGTGCCACATTTGGATGTTTGCTTATTGTATTAATAAATATTTTCAGACTTTAATTGGAGTTTGGTCCATTTCAGTGTCATTCCTTGCCAGAACTCTTTCATCTCTGGTATACAATTGAATAAGATCTCCAAAGCAAAGTTGGGCACTTCACTCACACATTTGAGCTAATTATAAATTCCCCAAAATTAGGTCTTTGTTTCCCAACAGGGTCATATAAGAACAGAACAACGATTATAGAAATTTCCCATGTGTTGCGCCATTTGAGGGGAATTTGCTTGCTTGAGGCTTTTTTTTAATCTGCCAAATACAAATCTTCCATTTTATCATTTTGACCTAAAATCAAGATTGGCAGATAAGAAAGCTGATGTCTGGTACTATGATGTTTTAGTAATTTTAATTACACATTGAGGGCAAGCTTTTGGGAAATTTATGCATTGCATTCTCCTTTCTCTCCTTAGATAGACAGGGACTTCCCTCTATCTATCTCATCCTATTTCATTCCAACTGGAATACTGCAACACTGAGGTGATGATTGCAGACATCCTCACTAAACTTCTGCCATAAGATCAATTCCAGATACTAAAGGCTATACTCAAAAGTATGGTGAGGACTACAATGAAACTTTTGCTGGAATAGTCACTCATACAACCATCAGGACTCTCCCAGCTGTCGCAGCTTACAAAAAAAAAAATGTTCAACATTTGGACATTTGCACAGCTTTTCTATATGGAACAACCTCCAGGATTCTAAATATCTGGTAATGAACATCTTGTATGCAAATTACAAATGAACATTTATGGTTTAAAGCAAGCTACCAGAGCATGGAGTGAGAAACTGAACCAGTTTCTTATCAAGGAGGAGTTCACTCCAGTCACTGTTGACAAGTGTGTATACAAGAGATTCAGAAATAATAAATGGACTTACATCACAAATTATGTGGATGATTTGATCCTGTTCAGTGAGGATAAAGCAGATAGTGAAGAGGTAATCCAAAATCTCAAGAATGTGATTGATATAAAGAATTTAAGAGAAATCTCACACTATCTTGGAGTGCAAATATAAAGAGGCAGTGATTGAAGTTTCTTCTTGAATCAAAAACAGAAGATACCGGATCTTCCAGTATCTTCTGGTAAACAGAAGATACTGGAACTCCAATGGAAATAGGATTCTTAAAGAATATTAAGAAATCAAAACCTTTACAAAATGGAGATAAGTATAGGACTGCAATTGGAAAACTCCTATACATTGCCAACTTCACCAGACCTGACATAGCAAATGCTGTTGGCATTTTATGCAGAATGGTCAATTCTCCTACAGAAAGAGATTTTATTGCAGTGAAAAGAGTTGCCAGATATTTAAAAGGAACAGCAGATCATAGACTGATGTTGTCAGCCTGTCACCAAGCACATCTGATTGCTTGCAGATGCAGACTGGGCTGCAGATCTGGTAGACAGAAAGTCAGCCTTGGAAACCTGATCTTCTATGGTGGAGGAGTTGTAAGTTGGACAAGTAAGAAGCAATCAAATGATTACTGATTCTTCTACTGAGGTTGAGTGTGTTTCAACAAAAGCAGCATGGGATAAAATCAAATGGCTGCACAACTTACTCCTGGACTTT
The DNA here is from genome assembly GCA_020142125.1 of Phrynosoma platyrhinos. Classification (NCBI taxonomy): domain Eukaryota; kingdom Metazoa; phylum Chordata; class Lepidosauria; order Squamata; family Phrynosomatidae; genus Phrynosoma; species Phrynosoma platyrhinos. Next base: position 101,916,571 of record CM034708.1, read on the forward strand.
GGGATTACAGAACCCAAACCAACAATTTTGATATAAGATACTCAAAGCTGCAGCAAGATTTTTCAGGGTGAAAAGCCACTCAAGAAGAACATTGACATTGCTTTTTATAATGTAAAAGAAATGTGTCAGAATGGACTTGTCCAACTGCAATACTACAACACTGAGGTGATGATTGCAGACATCCTCATTAAACTTCTGCCAAAAGATCAATTCCAGAGACTGCATGAAGGAATGAAAATCCTCAACATTGGTCCAACAGAATATGAAGGGGATTGTTGGAAAATTTATGCATTGCATTCTCCTTTCCCTCCTTAGATAGACAGGGACTTTCATCTATCTATCTCATTCTATCTAAACATATGACTCCTGTCACTCACTCTTGGAGACTGTTTAACAGACTCTTTCTCAAGATTCTAAACAGTCTCCTCTCAGTCTCAATTGGAGTAACAGCCTCCTCTGAGGGGGGAAGCAGACGGAGGCGCCGGAGACGCCGCCAGACGGAGCGCCGCGGGAGCGCAGCCTCCGCACCGCGGCGCTCCTGTGGCATCCCTGGAAGGAGCACTAAATCAGTACTCCTTCCACAAGACAGGGAAAGTGTGCCCTAAAAGTGTAGGGTGCACTTTCCCTGCCTTTTCTGCCGCAGCGCGTGCGGATGCTGCGGCGGGAGGTTGTCCCCGGAGCGCCGGCCATGCGGAGGGCTGGCGGCTCCGAGGACGACCTCAGGAAGAGGAAGGGGCACCACATGTGTGGCTGCCCCTCCTCTTCCTTGCCTCGAAGACGACTCAATTAGTCGTCTGCCAAGGCCCTGAGTGAGGTTAATAGTCTCTTCCTGCTATGCATCGCCAAAATCTCCATGTCTTTCAGTGACTCCTGTTTACATGGGAAACAAACCTAAACCATCACCAGTTAAAATAGGATTTAGTTTGTTATGTAATTATTTATTTATTAAAGTCATTATTATTTGTTTCTAAACTACAAACTGCATGTTTGTTGTCTTTTGGAGTAAGTCTTTATTCTTTAAGAAGGCAGATTTAGAATAAATAGTCTGACCCACACTTTTGCTGTTCTGATGATGAAAGCTTTCCCTTTAAAAGGTTAAAACCCTGGGAAATTAAAATTGCACCCCACACAAGCTAACATTTATTTTAAGGGTTTTCAGAAGCCTATATTGAAAAACTACAAAACAGCAGCCAACTTAAATTTATTTTGGATGAGAACAAAATATCTCTAACACCTACATGCCTTCCACCAGAATCACATTGTTTCTTCTTCAAAATAAAATCAGCATTGGAGGGGACCTGGGGGGGCACAAGAATGGTGGTGCACAAGGATTCATGTTACCTGCATAACTATTGGCTGTATCTGGCAATGCATCGTCCAAATCTCCGTCTTTCAAGGACTCCTGTTTACATGGGAAACAAACCTAACTACTTCTATTTATAAGACTTTGGCCTGGTAAGCTATGCTGTCCCACTCAAGGGCACTCTACCTTTTCAACAGTGTAATACTCAGTGTTTGAATGTGTGTGTTTGTGTGTAATGTGCCTCCAAATTGTTCATGGATTTATGGTGACTCATGAATTTTTCATAAGGTTTTCTTAGGCAAGGAATACTAAGAAGTGCTTTGCCAGGCCCTTTCTCTGAAATGTAGCCCAGAGCACCTGGTATTCATTGGGTGGTTTCCCATCCAAGTATTAATCAGGGATGACCCTATTTAGCTTCCAAGGTTGGACAAGATCTGGTGTCTTTAGAGTATTTAGGCCACCATGTATTGCAACAAAACTAAAAGTAGCAAAGCAACAAGTGCCTAACTATCTAGTTATATAACATTCAAGTTTATTTTAGTGGGATTGCTCTAGAGTAATAAGTTTAAGTCCTTATCATCCCACATATTTGGATTTAATTGAACATACTTTAATTAAGAAAGGTAAGATTTCTAATTCTGTTCCTCAGATGGAAAACAAACTCCCTAGCACTTTGATTTTTGACTTGCATTCATAGAAATATTCTCATACCATATTTTTGCACAGATGTTTCTAAGGAGAATCAAGTTTATGCTCCCCCAATACATAAAACATAGTTGCATTAAATAAGGTGATAAATTATGTAGCACTTAATATGAACTTTTGGCACTTGTTGAAGTAGGAAGAAGAAATGTACATATGTTATCACCAGACTACAAGAAATAACTTACCCAGTAGTTAGGCTCTTTGTCTCTATATATTACCAGCATTTACAGGTTTATTGTCTCTTATTTCCAATAGCTCTGTTGAAGATGTACATTCACTTGTACCACTGTTTTCTTAATTGTATTCGTATTCAATCAGTCTCAACCTATCTGACCATTTCACCTTCTCATAGAATGGAGTCAAACTAACAGCTTAGTGATAAAGCTACTATGGGGTCTTTTTAAAAATTCTGTATTCTGCAACCTCTTTAAAACATAAAAAATAGGTATTGTTCAAGTCTGAAACCCACTGGGTGACCTTGGGGCAAGTCATTCTCTCTCAGCCTCAAGGTAAGGCAATGGCAAACCTCCTCTGAACAAATCTTGCCAAGAAAACACCAGGGTACCTAAGGGTAACAATAAGTCATCATAAATGACTTGAAGACACACAACAACAAGAATTGTCCAAGTCATATCACATTTCAATGGAATTCCAGGAAGTGGAATTTCAGCAGCTATGATTTCAGGATGTTGCTACAGCTAAAGACAAAGAGATATACCGTATAGCTGAAGATGGCTATAGTGGAGATATTGGTGCCCATGGGATTAATACTTATATGAACATACAATGCTGTCTTACATCACCAAACCATTAGCTTCATGTATCTCCTAACTGGCTACATTAACTGGCAGTGGCTCTCTACGGTACTGGATACAGTCTTTCACACAATCTGTTAGGAGTTTATCACATGGGACAGATCCCATGCAGAAACTGAATTAAAAATGGGGAAAAAATAAACACAAAAATGGGTAGTTTTTCAGATGGCATTCTGGGTTAACCCGAACAGAAAGTAGAAAAAACCCGCAAAAGCGGGTTATTTTTCAGACATTAGTATTAATGAGAATTAACACAACATTAACCTGAACAGAAACAAGACAAAACCTATTCCTTTTTACTTTTGGAAAATCCTGAAAGTAAAAAGGAGAGAGTTTTGTCTACTTTCTGTTTGGGTTAATGTCACATTAACCCCATCGTGTGTGAAAAACTACCCACTTTTGTGGTTTTCCCCCCAGTTTTTAAATCCTGTTTCTGCAGAGAATTTTTGTAGTTTACACTCATGTGATAAACTCCTTAGAGATACTGAGGACTGAATCTGAGATATTTTTCATACTAGGTGTATGCTCTACTACTGAATTATGGTCTTTCTCCAATTACCATTATCTCCAATAATCAGATATTTATTGCTGCTACAAATTACTTTTCATCAGGTAAAAGGCACACAAATTCCTAGAACAGTTGTGAATAGGAACAAAATCCAATGTTTATTTGTACTTCAGTGGCAATTGCCAATTAAAGATTCATGACATCCTGCAAATATTAAGAAATATGCTTTATTTGAACTGCAAATAAAGTGTGAATGGTAACTAATTCCATGTTCAAATACTGAAGATTTATAAGTTGAAAATATTTTCATAGTGAAACTCAGATTCTTTTTCACAACCATTCATTAAGCTTTTCCCCATTTGCATTCCAAATTTATTAATAAAGATGCACATGAAAAAATGTAGGTCTTCAAGTACTCATGCCTACTTCCACCAAGTATAGAGTAGTACTTCATTTATCCATAAGAAGGCTTGTGGGAATTGCCAGCCAAATTCAACAATAAGTAGACATTGAACAGTGACACACATTTTAGATTTTTAAATTTAGGGATGTATCCATCTACTTTTTATATGTGAATCTCTGCCAAGTAATAGCACTCTAACATTTTATTCATGTCTTTCCAGTCCTCAAACTTCACAATTTTGTAAAAACACAAAATCTGTAGTTGGGCAGTACCTTTAGTAGAACAATGCAACAAAATAATGTGATTGCCCAACTGTAGACTCTTCTCTCCATGGGCAACCATGTTTAATTTAATTTTTTAAAATATATTTTAGTTAGAAGATCATCATTTTTCACATTTATGTTTTTGTGAACTCTTGGGTGGAATTGGAACTGGTCATTTGTTTGCTTTCAGTTTGTCAATAAGGTTTAGAAACAGGGATGGGTGAAAAATTTGTTTGATTCAATAGTTTAGAAGACCAGCAAAATCTCAAATTTCTTCATAAACAGGATGGAAAAATGAGGGGTTTCCCCTCAAAAAATGAAATGTGAAAGAAAAGGAAACTAACACAAATGTTTATCTAGGCAAAAGGCTTTTAATGCCTAGCTCTTCAAAGTCTGGCTTTGCATCTGGGTGTTGTTCATGTTTGTGATGCTGAATCAGGATTTCTAGCTATATTTTTTGTCTGACAGACTTCTGTGGTGAGTAGTATGTACAATATGTTTCACTTCATCCTGGGAATAGCTGCATCTATTGAATCTGGTTGACACACACGGCTGAGAATTTCATTTGACTAGTTTTTTTTAAACAAATATGCAGTCGCCCCTCCGTTTTCACAGACTTGAAGTCCATGGTCTTAATTATTCACAGGGGGTGAGCCCCATTGTCTAAAATTGCATACCCAGGAATATATGAGAGCTTCCATTTTCATTGGGGGTGTGTGTCTGGAATGGATCCCCCATAAAAATGGAATGGTGACTTTATACAAAACAAACTTTAACTTGCTTTGAGGATCTTTGAGAAAGTGAAACTTATACATCAATCTATCCTTAATTTAAAATTTCATCTTGTGACTACAGTTTTCTCAAGACACTTGTTATGAAAATAACAGTTAAGGTACAAGAACCTGGCCTACATCTTTAGTGAAGACATACTCTAGGAGTTAATTCACCTTGTCTGGAGGTTTTTTAAACATCTTCCAAAACTGCTTCAGCTCCTTGGCCATCCAGTGGTGCAAGCATATCCCTAGATTATTTTCTGCTTTGATGTACAGTCAGCCCTCCTTTTTTGTGGGGGATCCGTTCCACTCCCTCCCATGAAAATGGAGACTTGCCGATATTCAAGCCCCATAGGCTTGAATGGGGTGTACCCCCATGGCTGTGCAGGGGCATACACCACAGGAGCATGCCCCATTGATCTTAACAGAGATGAATATTCAAAACCATGGATCTCAAGTCCATGAGAATGGAGACGTGACTGCATTTCTGTAATTTGTTTGTGTTACTCATAATATTATTAAAAATATTTTCCTCAAACACTTTGGCATCCTTTATTGTCTACATGTTGTTTACCTTATTTGTTATTTGTTCAAGACTTCCATTTTCTTGGTAAAGGTAATCATACTGGATTACCATACTAGATTACATATTGGATTAATCATACTGGAGATCTTCTTGGAATTATGTTTTAGCTGAAAGGGTTTGACTATCTCCCATACATTCCGAAGAGAAATGATCCTGTTCAGTTTCTCTTTCCTCCTTTTATCCAATTTCCCCATTTTAAAAAGAAGTTTCTTCTTTTCAAGTCACACATAATTGTATCTGACTTCCTTTGCAATTTTACAGTTACGCATAAATTAAATTTAACTGTGGCTGTTGTTTCCAATTAGTTCAACAATGTGTCTCAGAGTAGGTTCTGGGCTCTGCTGAAAACTAGGGCCACCTTCTCTCTGGTTGTTCCATGAAAAATGGCTGTACCACACAGACTATCTAAATATGTTACCTGTTTGTTGCAATCATTTCATGTACCTATTTAGGCCATGCGAGGGCAATTGAAATTACCATTATACCCACACTTCCACACTTTCATCATTGAACCATGCTGATTTCACAGCTAACCACCATGTGTAGTGATCCTGCCTCAATTTCCCACACTTGGCCTAAAGGTATTGCTGCCACTTGTACTAGGTTTGTATACATGGCTGTAAAGGCTGTAACGTTTTAGCTAAAATACTGCTGCACCACTGACACAGGGCCTCGGCAGATGGCTTATTGAGCCGTCTTGGAGGCAAGGAAGAGGAGGGGCAGCCGCACGCGTGGCGCCCCTTCCTCTTCCCGAGGTTGCCCTCGGAGCTTGCCGGCCCTCCGCAAGGCCAGTGCGCTGAGGGCAATCTCCTGCCGCAGCGTCCTCATACACTGAGGTGGAAAAGACAGGGAAAGTGCACCCTACGCATTTAGGGTGCACTTTCCCTGTCTTCTAAAAGGAGCGCCAATTTGGAGCTCCTTTTAGGGTCGCCGCAGGAGCGCCGCGGTGCGGAGGCTGCGGTCCCGCGGCGCTCCAGACCAGAGCGTCCCCGACACCCTGGTCTGCATCCCCCCACAGTGACAAGGTAGTAGGTGTAATTAAGTTGAGCAATACATATACATTTATTAAATATAGCTTAAGATGATATACGTATACTATTTTACCTTTTACTCTCCTGAACTTAGACATAGTAATTGTAATTTATTTCACTTTAATACAGTACTAACAAACTACTCCATAACACACAACACAGACTAAAATCATAAAGTCTTTCTCCCTTTTCAGAATTCAAACCCTCCCCTTCTCTGTCTTCATCCAATTCTTTTTGATACCCTAATCCTTACCACACCATTTCCACAGCACCTAACACACTCTTTCTCCACCACTTAACATCGACATACAAATTCACTCCATCCCACATACTTTGTCTGTGACTCATTCTCTATTTGCACCCCTTGCCATATATACCTTGTAACATTACAATACAGTACAATACAGAAACCCAAACTATTTTTTAAGTTATACAGTGTTACAGATGCCATCCTAACTTCACTTTTTAGCTCAAAATTACCCTGAGCATTTTGGTCAGGTAGAACATAGCATGTCCTTGGTAGAAAATTACTTTTGGAGCCTGGTATTGTCACCATAGTGGTTCTGTGGGATGGTCCATTTCTTTTGAGGTTTTTCCTTTGTTTGACTATTAAAACCATTACAAGTTTCTTTCCTGCTGTTTAAAATGATCACCAATGATTACTATATATTTTCCTGCACTTTTTTGAAGCATTTGTAGATTATAACTAGAGAGAGAGATGGATAGACAGACAAACAGATATAAGTATATATATTTTTTGATTCTGTACAAGTGTTACTGCCATGGAATAATGCCACACAACAATAAAAACTTTAAACTCTTAACTTGCAAGAAAATAATTTAGATGAGTTCTCCCTTCCAAATGCTTTTATATGAGGGTTAGTTGCAGTTTTTCATCTGGTCAATTATTAAATGTACTCTTGGTCTTGGCATTGCTTGTAGGTAGTAAATAGTTAATTGTTCCCCCTTTTATAGCCAGTGTTATTCATTAGATTTGGCTATAAAAGCATAACAATCTTAGTCAGCTTCCATTTACAATTCAATTGCTTCTTTTCCCTGAAGTGCTTTAAAATCCACAATGCTCAAGCACCTGTATTTTGGTAATGTTGGATGAAAACAGAGGGAAAATCTATGTCCAATGCAAGACAAAGTTCAATCTTTCAAGTTCACATACTGTGTAAAATTAGCACTTGTAGGCTCTTTATTTTTTGGAATAACAGCAAAATCAGCCACTTATGTCAGCTGGGTAGCTGTTGTCCTAAGGTAAATGTTCCACCCAGTAATACTTTTAAGTTTGTTGATGGAGATTTTTTGGGAAAGATTAGGTTGACACATACACATACACTATGTATGCCTGTTCCATAAAACTCTCACATTATAGACTATAGAAGTGAAAGAAAAGACATTCTGGAAACAAATGATAATGGAACAGTAATAGAGCCAAAATTTAGAACTGTCTGTGCTCAGAAGAATCTATTGCTGCTAGACAGCCTAGGACCCTTGCAGAATTAGTTGAACATGGGAGTTCTGGTGACCATTTTTCCAGGTTCTCCAGAAGTAACTTAGATTGGCCCTCTGTATCTATGGATTCCACAATCCATGGATCGAAAATATTCCTAATTCCTCCTCCCCCCGTTAAAAGCAAACTTTGATTTTGCCATATTATATAAGGAATATCATTTTACTATCCCATTGTATATAATGGGACACAAGGATCCATACATTTTGGTATCCACGGGAGGTCCTGGAACCAAACCCCATTGGATATTAAGGGCCCACTGTAACTGCATTTGTGCCTTATATGTAGACACTTGTGATTTTTTCCCTGCCAGTAGTCCCCATCAGGTTTTGAAGAAATGGCTGTAGTTTTCCTGGCTTTTGTAGCCTTACCAAGCTTTCTCACAAAAAGTTCAACAAGGCTCTTCAGATAATTGTCTATGAAATGACAGTTTTTAAAGTGAAATAATAATATTAAAAAAACTTGATTATGTGAACTTTATTAATTGGAATGACATGAGGCTGGCATTATTTGATAGGCATAGGTTACATGGAGAAGTGAGGAAAAATGGCATTTCCTTACATTTCCTCCTCCACACAAGTATTCAAAGCATTCTCTTGTTCTCCTTTGCCTTTAATCATTTTTACCTCCTGTTTTCTGTTGCTCTGCCTTAACCAAAAAAAGAGAAAAGTTTTAGCAAAAAACAAATTGAGGCAATGCCACTCATGACATTTACCTAAGGTCAGTTGTGGACATTGATTCACAAGCTAAAACACCTTTGTTTTCTATTATCTTCTTTGACTTGTGAAAAAGTTATACAATGGCATAGCTTCATCTACACTGTAGAAATAATCCGGTTTGACACCACTTTAACTGCCATGGCTCAATGCTACAGAATTCTGGGAATGGTTTGATGGAAAACCAGAGCTTGCCAGAATTTCATAACATTGAGCCATGGCAGTTGAAGTGGTGTAAAACCATAATTCTGCTGTGCTGATGCAGCCCATGTATACCTTCCATTAGTTAGATGATGATGATGATGATGATGATGATGATGATGATTATGTTTATTCCATTAGTTCTATTATCACACCCTTTTGCAGGTAGCACCAGCATCGTGAAGTACGCAGTTACCATATTTCACCCAACAGTTGACACACTAGGACATTTTGTCAGGGGAGTATAGTTACACACAATGAACATACATCCTTGCTGTCAGGATATACACCCAACACACACAGCTGACTATTTGTACATAGAGCTAGCAAGTCAAAATGTTCTTCATAGACAGTGATAAGAGTATCTAGACTCATGATTCTCCTCTCCACTGAAAACACACATTGAGATACTCAACGCACACAGGTTGGTACAAAGTTAGATCCACTGCCTATGTTGGCCAAACACATAGTTGCTGGTGGAGTAGCTAACATGTACAGGACAGCCATGACCACAAGGCATACCCTCACTTCCCTTGTGCATGTATGAGAGGTCAGTTGATGCTCCTCAAAACCACAGGTAAACATGGAAAATATCACCATTTCTAAAGGAATCTGAATTTCCCCCCTTCCTTTCACCCAATTATACTATTGTAAAGAATACAAAATAGTAATCCTACATGACATTTTTATTACCAGCTTAACATGTCAAGTGAAACATTTTATTGGATTTGGTGTTATTTAAACACTTACCCTGTACTCTTCAGTCCCATGATTTCAAATGTGTATTCTGGCTATATTAAGCAAACATTTAAGATAGAGTTGGAGTATGTGTGTTCTTTCCGTTTTAAGTGTTTAATCTGCAATAAACATTCAGTATGTTGGATATGCAGTTCAAATATATTATTTTATGTCTTAAATGCTGAGTGTTTTTTATTCCTTTACTTGGTCATGTTTTCCATTACAAACTTTCAATTTTCAGTTTATAATTTTTCCTTCATGAAAAAACCACCACTTGGCCTATAATTTCTTAGTTGAGAAGCAGTTTAATGAATAACCTATTCCCTCTCAGATTAGATGTGCTATGGAAAGGAGGTTTCACTTACCATGTATGTTTTTAAAAATGGCTTTTGAGGGGAGATAATATTTTATTTAGGTTCAGATTCATACTTTCAGATAGCATACAAGCATTAATACCTTGAAAGCCAATTTTATAAAGAAAAATCAGTAGAAAATTTGTTATAATTAATTTTATAATGTTATAATTAATTTTCAAGGGGAACAGGGAGAGAGAAAAACATTATTTCTGTGTGAAAATGCAAATCAATGCACCTCCCTATCAGTGCTCAGGTATGGATGACTTCCACATGTCATTATATACATTAATTCCACAATAAAGGAATTGTATAATAAAAATAAGTGTATTCAACATCTCATCAGTGTCATTCTGCAGAGAAAAAACACATTTTTTTGTTTTGTTTCAACACACAGAAAACATGTTTCCTCTGCAGGAAATCTGTTTTTTGCAGAGAAAACAAGTTCTGTGCACAGAAACCCCTCATGTTTTCCTCCACAGACTAATTCATCCACAACATTTGTGGATGTTCAAACACAGGGAGAATACTACAGATGAATATTTATATTCGCCCACAGTGCGGAATGCCCTGCCTCTAATTCAATGAACACACTTCTGGGAGGTTTATTCCTTTGCCCAATCTGAGTTAAGTTTCACTTCTATAGCCATTCCAGATTCACTCCCTCCTCCCTTCACATTCCATTCCCATGAAAAGCCAGGCAATATATGACCTTGGTTCATCACACACAACAATTCTCCACAGCTGCTTATCTCCCTCTCCTTACACCCAAGCTCTCAAAATGGCTACAACATAGTAAACATGCCTAAATTTAACATGGCAGAGGGAGCCATTTATTTATTGACAACTGATTTAACAGTCAACATCCATGTGCGAAAAAACATGTGAATCTTTAGGTTTAGTACCTGGCAGCACCTCCTTTATCAGCAATGACTTCAAGTAAGTGTTTCCTGTAACTATGCTGTCTCTCCATCATTTCCAAGGAATTTTGGGTGATTCCTCCTTACAGAACTGCTCCAACTCACTGGCAATTCTGGGCCTCTTTGCATGAGCACCTCAGATGCTGCAACATCATTCTGATGTGGTTTTGATGTGGACTCTAAGTAGGCAATATTTCCTTGTATATTTAGGATCACTGACATGTTTTCATAACCCACATTTAGCTCTTGGATATTTGGGATAACTTTTTTCTCTAGAAGTTTTTGATATACAATTAATGGCTGTCCAGAATGGCAAAACTTTCAAGTTCCTATATATCAAAGCAGGCCCAAATCTTGAAATATTGATCACCATGTTTGATGGTTGGAATGACATTCTTCCATTTAAACTCAGTTTTTATCAGCCACATAATGTTTCTTATCCAGGGCAAAGAGTTTTACCTTTGACATGTCCATCAAGGGAACATTGTCCCAGAAGTATGAAGAAATCATCTGTCTGATCTTTAGTGAACTTCAGATGAACAGCAATGTATTTCTTACAGAACAGTAATTCTACCTGGATATCCTGGAGGAACCAAAATCTGCCACTGTATGATAAAAATAATTTTTTTTAAAAAGATGATGGAAACAATACATTGAAGAATTAAACAAAAGAGATTGTAAATCTCAAGGAAGAATATTTGGTTGATGAACCCATAGTTTTAGAAAGAGAAAGTAGAAGACACTCTCGAAGAACTTGGAAGAAATAAATCACCAGGAATATATGGCATGAAACAATAAAGCTGTTTCAAAGTACAGAGACAGAGTCTATTCATTGAAAATCTTGTAATGAAAATCTGCCAACAACTATGGAAAATGAAACAATGTCCCACAGATTTGAAACACTTAATACACACCTCAATCTCTATGAAAGGGGACACCAGGGATTGCAGGAGCTATCAGACTGTTGCATTAATCTCTCATGCAAGGAAAGCAATGTTCCAAATTTTACAAAAAAGTCTTTTATCATATATGGATTGAAAAATGCTTTGTGTCCAAACTGGCTTCAGAAAAGGGAGAGGAACCACAGATCAAACTGAAAAGTTTTCTTGGCTAATAGAGTGCATCAAATAATTTCAGAAGGCAACCAGCCTGTGCTTTATTTATTATAGCAAAGCCTTTGATTGTGTCAATCATGAAAAATGATGGATCACTCTTAAAGAAACAGGTGTGCCACCACATTTTACTGTCCTGAATAAGCTATATTCAAGACAAGACACCATTGTTATATCAAGAAATAAAATGGTTTCCCATTGGCAAAGGGGTCAAGCAGGCTTCATCATCCTTTTTAAAGTATATGCAGAACATATCATACAAAAAGTTGGATTAGACTTAGAGGAAGGAGCCATGAAAACTGGAGAAAGGAATAACGATTTAAGATATTTGGATGACACCATACTACTAGCAGCAAATAATAATAATAATAATAATAATAATAATAATAATAATA
>CM034708.1:101959431-101990467 GCA_020142125.1 Phrynosoma platyrhinos
TATATATATACACACACACACACCCCATTCACATTCATGCCAGCATTCTCTGAAGATGCTGGAGAAACATCAGGAATAAAATCTTCTAGAAAACAGCCACATAGCCTGAAAAGCCCACCAAAAAAAATGGATGCCAGCCATGAAAGCCTTCAACTTCACAAAATCTTTAGCTAAGTGTCTTCATCCACTTTAAAGCTATGTAGATCCGCTTTGATTATTGTTTTTGTTTTTCAGCTGGAAACCATTCTGTTTTTCCATATTCTATCTTGATTGTGACCTCTTGTTCAGAGTAATCAAATGTTGCTGCACAACCACTTATTTTAGAGCAATTCATAATTTTTCATCAATAAAGCACCATTGATTTTCATTTGAAATTGTCTGGTGTGCTTTCTAAGCCAATTTATGTTTGCAGTTGGAAGCAGAAGATGAAAAAGTTCCATTCTCTCTGCAAAAACAAGACTGAAAGGTGATTATGGCTTGCCAAAATACAATCTAAGGAATATCTTTGAATAATTTAAAGACCATTACAAGAACAGATATGAACTACTAAGATTAATTGACTGGGAATTAGAAGAACTCTGGGTCAAACCAGGGGCATGATCAAGAAGGAATGCAAAAAGACCTTATCTGTAGCTGAAAGCTGCAGGCCCTATCTGCACTTAAAGACAGGTGAAAAGTAAAAGTAAGCAGTAACAGAAATAGGGCCAGAACTTCTTTCTTTGAAAGTTATTTTTCTGCAAATTAAGTTCACTTAAGAGTTTTAGTTTTCTGAAATAGTATGATGTTACTTTTTGTAATGTCAGAATAAAGAAAAGTAAATTGAAAGACAAAGTAGAGCAGTTAATGTCAATTTTAACTTAACAAGATGAACAGCCAATGAGACGGAAAGCTTCTTTGATAGAAATAACTCTCATCTCTCCCTCCTTCTTCTCATACTGCACTGCTAGCCATCTGTTGATAATTATTGTCCAGTCTCTGCTGAGAACTTGTGATATTTAATATTTCCTCACCACTTGAACAAATAAGCGATAATAACTGCAAGGTAGTTGACCACAGGAGTAGAAAGATGTATAGCATGAAAGAGTCAGTGTACACCTTGGTTTATGAAAACAACTTTGTTTTCTATTAGGGATTAGGATAAATCTTAGCCCTTAAGGTCTGAGAGAATAGGTGCATTGAGTTATACAATGTCACGGCAGGGGGTGGGGGGAGAAAGAGTTAAGCTTTTAAAACCATAAATATCAAAGGGCTTTATAAAAAGAGAATAAATATCTCCATGCTTTTTCTCATGTCAATATTTCACTTGTACTGTCTTCAACTTAGACTCAAAGAGTTTTTGCAATTAAGGCTCAGAAATATTCCTATTATATGGATTTACCAATTTAGAAATATGCTTCTTGTTTTACTATAGAACAAAATTGTAGTATAGGTCTTCCTAAGAAGAAAAAGATACATTTCTAAATCTGTGGTTCCTCTTGTACTAAACAGGATTACTATCACAATGACTATCATTACATTTGCAGGGGATTTTGACCTAGAGGCATTCAGTCATAATTGCACAAATAATAGCTTTGTCCCATTGGCTCCTCAGCCAAAAGAAAAAAATAACACCACAAAGAGGCTACAAAATTTCCGTGTAGTATAGATTATGAGATCATGCTGCATTTTCTGTTTTGGGCAGCTGGGATCCATAACCAGGTTATATTCTATGAACAAAATGCCCATATAAGCTTCAGCACCAGGTGAAATAATAAAAAGCACACACTGGATTTGTTTACAGCTTTGGCTGCATCTGAGTAGTTATATTTAGCCTTCTCTGTCAAACAGCTCTGGTGCCACAACAAATTACAAATCTCAGGATTCCATAGTGTGGAGTATGATAGTAAAAGCAGTGTCAAACTGCTTTAAATTTTTCAGTGTGGCAGCAGCCTTAGCTGCAATAGCTCAGTCTTTCAGCCATACTCCTCTTCCTCTATAACAGCTAGGAACCATCAGCACACAAATCACATCAAGTTTGCCAGGTCTCCACACTGAGGTTGCCAATGGTTCCTCCTCCAAAGCCTCTTCTTTGAGATGAGCAAGTGATGAGATGACAGATCCATAGGGATCTTCCAAATGTGTAATGTATCTTGGCAAACCATGACTTGATTGCAGAAATTATCACATTCTATTCCCATGTTGTAGACTAGAGCCAGCATAGAGGTCAGAGTTCATATCCCAGATCAGTCATGGAAACCTACTGGGTGACCTTGATCAAGTCACACTCTCTCAGTCTCAGAGGAAAGCAAAGACAACCTCCCCTTCTGAACAAATCTTGTTAAGAAAATCCTATGATGCCTTAGGATTGTCATAAATCAGAAATGAATTGAAGGCACATAACATTGCTCTTCTATTATCTGGCTGAAGTGTGGGTTAAAACTGCTTTAAAATATGAGAATGGGAAGTCTCATATATTTAAAAATCAATCTACGGTACTACTATTTAAAAGTAAAGCTGGAAGTGGCTGCTTACATGATTCACATGACCAGGAATGTGGATGAAAAATATACAGCATGCATTTAAAAGTAAATGTCAATGAAAAGAAGACTCTAGTTTATACACTAGAGTACCAATATGATATAGTGGTTACAGCAGTAGGCTGCACAACCTCCATGGATTCATTAGACAATTCCCCTTGGAAACTTACCTAGCTTCTACCACTCCTCCAAAATCAGGTAGTGCAGTAGCAGCAAAAGAAAACCCATTTTTCCAAGTTAAAGCAAGCCTCATGGTGAATGGATACCTTCTTTTTAAAGGAGAATAGTCTTTCTGGGAGGTTCCTTCAATGCAATTCTTTATCCCAAAAGTTGCACACTTTTAATTTCCATTGCTTTAATCTTACAATGAAGTCTAGTAAAATGAAGCTTAGCCTGACAAAATGGAGATATTGTTCAGGTAGAGACCTTGACTCAGGAGTTACATTTGATCTGCTCTAGATGGGGTTACATATATTCCTCCTAAAGGATCAAGTCTGCAGCTTACAGGCTCAATTAGATCTGGCATATGGACACCCTTGTGGTATTCATGACATACAGGAGATGTACATTTGTTTTGTAATGAATGAAAACTGAGAAAAATGGAACACTTTTGTTTCATTTGATTAATAGTAAAGAAACAAAGCCAGAGTAACAAATGAGTAACAAATGAGTTCTCATTATTGATTTCTATTTGGGAGTCATTTGCTTCATTTTTAAATAGTGGATGGAACAAGTAAAATGGAGGAAAGGAAGCACTTTTTCAGACAAGAAACTCTAAACTCAAGCACCAACTGCTACTCAGTACCTCAAAGGAATATTAAAGAGTAACCCCAAAGACATTTTATGTAACTGGGAAACAATGGTTAAGCTCAGGGATGTTCATGGACCTTGGAAGAAAGATGCTATATAGTCCTAAGCTGCTGCCACATTGCAGAAGTAATGCAGTTTGATACCACTTTAACTGTCATGGCTCCAAGCTATGGAATCCTGGAATTTCTCTCAAAATTACAAATATCAGAATTCCATAGCAAGTCATGGCAGTTAAAGCAGTGTCAAACTGCATTAATTCTGCAGTGTAGGTGAGACCATAAAATGTGTCTAAACAGGCTCCAGAGAAGTTCTTAAAACAGAAGACAGGACTGCTGTAGATTCTTTGAGCTAAGGTGTGCCTCATACCCATGTTGTCATGATCCCTCTGACTAACAGTGAAATTTTAGAAAGAACGGGGTGGGGGTGGGAGAGAGACTTTGGTCCTTTGCAGACTGCCAGAAATAGTGCAAATTGAGTCCACTTTAAGGGTTAGGGTTAGGATTAGGGAATCATGGGAACTGTATTTTCTTATGGCATCAGAGCTCTCTGATAGAGAAGGCTCAATGTCTCAGAAAAAAAAACACAATACCCATGATTCCCTAGCACTGGAGATGCCTCGATCCAGCGGCGCACCTTCCCAGGGTGGCCCCGTGCCACCAGTCTGCTTCCCCCCTTTGTTCCAAAACATGGGAGGTGTCATGGAGAAGGCTGTCTTTTGTGTTCCCACCAAACATACCTGAGAAAGTGGTGGGACTAAGAGAAGAGCCTCCCCAAAGATCTTAGAATCTGGGTAGGCTCATTGTTCTGTCCCATGGAGGAAGCAAGAAGGCAGATAGGTGAGACAAAAGGGGTCTAAAGGATGGCCTCTTTCTTGAAAATCAGGATAAGCTCTGCTGTGGGTATCCCTGGAATAAGATCTGCTTTTACCTGTAGTTTCCATAATAGGAGACTGACACAATGTTCAGCCAAATCAATTCATATGTCTTTATCAATGCTTTTAGGCCTTTGTTGTTTTCTTCCATTGAAAAAAAATTCAGGTCTTCCCTTGATTCAGATTGTAGTTGCAGCAAAAGATTAAACTCCTCCTCCCAAAATCATTGGTCAAAATCTAGATTGTCCCCACCCTACTTGTTTACACTGTATGATAAACAGCTACACAAAGGCTAAAGAATGAATAACAGTCACATCTAGTTTGGCAACCATCTTTGATTCCAAACACATTTTAACACATTTTTGTCAGCAGTACAAAATTTTTATTTTGTATTTGCTTTTCTGAACAGTACAAAATTTGCATTTTTATAAGCAATTTTCTTAATACTAATTTTGGAGATTATTTTCACTGCCACACATTTTCACTGGAGAAAAGCATCACAAATTCAGTGAAGTTCAAATATTGAAGTCTAAATGTGTTTTTATTTGTGTATTGGTTTAGGGAATATGAATTATATAGCTTTACATTAAAATATGAATCAAATTAATTTCTCTCCATTACTAATGGCAGCATAAATCCCTCCACCCTCTACAAACTTTATACTAAAACACACTACCTGTAAATTAGCTGCAGAAATATAGCAGACATTGCATAATTATTATTTTTTTAAAAAAATTACATCCTTAAACATTCTGTAATTTTTGCACATGTTGCTATTAATGAAATTTATCTAGTGAATTCATCCCCCTAAATAATAATAAATTTACAAATTAAAATGTCAAATGATTACTTGAAAAATACAATTGTTCTAAAACCAAGAAGACCAAATGATAACATGCTTTAACATATAGAACCACAAAGTGTTATACAATCCAGGTTTTGTGTATACATCACACACAGATTAGAATTTTCCAAAATATCTCCTCAAAGTTTCCCAGCCATGCCTGGAAGGCTTTTCTTTTCCCTATAAAATAGTAATGATGCATAAAAATATATTTGGAAAGCCTCCAATACTTTATACAGCATAATTTCTGTTATTTCTTCCACTTACACACAAAACTCACTTCTGCTGTATGGATGCAGTTCTTCCTGCATCCTCAATTAAGTAGCATGTTTACAATATTCGGGGGGGGGGGAGGGGTTGAAAATGAATAATTGTGGACCTTTTTACTCTTACATAGGTATAATGTTTTCAAACAAAGAGCCTCTTTAAGGTAGCAATATGGTTAGCTGGACAGGACTCTGGGCTTGCTTTATTTATTATTTATTTATTTGTTTATTTTTGCCTGTATCTCAGATCTATATCTGTTTAACAGCAAGCATGATCAAACCATGATGTTCAAGATGGCCTGTCAATATAGCTTCAAATCAAGTAATTTGTGGAAATCAAATTAAGTGGGCCATCTTATCATCCCAACAAGATGGCAGCTATCTTAAATTAGCATAACATCTTTGTAATTTATGCTGACTTCAAGGTATTCTATGGACAAAGCACAAATCCCTTCAAAAACAGAGAAAGTACCAAGGGTAGGGATTGAAAGACTATTCACAATTATTCACTGCCAAGTAAAAATAATAATAATAATGAGTTTACCAACAATATGACACCCCCTCAACTAATAGACCAATAACAATTTTGCACAATTTTCTCTTGGCTGTCAACATCACAAAATGATTCAGAGCTGTTATTTTTCAGAGCGAAGCAGATGGATTGTTTTGAAGAAAAACTTTTCTCTGCAGAAAATTTGCTTCCTTAAAAGAAAACGCCCCTTCTTCTCAATAAAATCTATTTTCTATGCAGGAAATAGGGCTTTTTGAACATTAAAACATAGTTTTTCTCTGCAGAGTAATTCCTGCACAGTGCTTTGGGACATTTAAATATGGGGAGAATATTGTGGAGGAATGTGTTTTTTCTTGAAATACTGCATGAAAGGACAAAATATTCAAGGATTTACATCCTCATATTCAACTGCCACCTTCACCTTCAAGCTCTCATGGCAATACCACGAAATCCTCCTGTCAATCATCCAGTCATGGAGTTGCAGGCAAATGGTGTCCCCATGTCACCTAGGCATGAAGGACACCAATCACAAGTTCAAGGCCATCTGGGAAAGCAAATCCCATTGGAGGTGAAGAAGCCTTTTGCCAGGTAGTGTTAGAAATGAACAAAAATAAATGACAAAGGCAGCCACCACTGCATTTCTACAGGATTGGCCTCAGTAGCCCACTGTGTAGGCAAATAGACTAGGAAACAGGAAATAGAAAAAATATGGCCTCATTGATCTTTTACATGTCTGATCAACAGTCATATCAGGAAGCAAAGAGTGGAAGGCAGCAATGATCCAAGCTTAAACTGTAAAGTAATCTTCTTACCCTCACAGCCACAGACTGCACAAAAACATACCATAGTCAATCCATAAATGCTGTGTGCACGTGTGTGTTGTGTGTCTTCAAGTCGTTTCTGAATTATGGCCACCCTAAGGTTCTATCATGGGGTTTTCTTGGCAAGATTTGTTCAGACGAGGGTTGCCATTGCCTTCTCTGAAGCTGAGAGCATGTGACCTGCCCAATGTCACCCATTGGGCTTCATGATTAAGTTGGGAATTGCCCACTAGTCTCCAGAGTCATAGTCCAGCACTCAAACCACAGCACCGTGCTAGCTTCCTCCATAAATGTTACAATTGCATAGTAATTCTTGTTGAACAGTGCTGCTATCTTGTGTAAGAGACCACAGATTCAAGTCCTAGAAAGAGCTAGCCTTTTGTACTCTCTTTTGTTGGCTAGTACAGCATTCAAAGGGAGAATGGACCTGGCATGCACACCACATGAGATGACAGCCTGCTTCTGTTAACTACCTGCTTACTACATGATCTAGGTAGCCTTTTGCAGTAGCTACCCGAAGCACCAATAAATGAATAAATAACCAGGAAATATTTGGATCAGTAAGGATCAAAATAGGTGGGGATTCTTCTGTATACCACCACTTTTTAAAGGCATACAGAAGGAAGGTGCACAATAAACTAGCAGATTTTTTTTTTTAAAAGCCTCTAGCAAACCAATAATTGAGAGCCATGCACTAATGTCAGAACATAGTCAAGGTTTCCATGTTGCAGTTATTTGTTTTTCTAAACAACAAAGGCATAGGACTGCTCTTTTTCCTGTGATCATTTGTTCCATCTTCCACTCCACCAGTACCTTACTCTCATTCTCCTGCTGACAGGATTTAGTGACATTGTATTTTGAAGCCTCTGTCTATAGATTGCTGGTCATAATATAATTGAAATAAACAGAAATGTATTTTAAAAACTAATGCTATTTTAGGTTTGAGGAATACTATAGCTCTGCTTGGAACAATAGTTATTTTAAGCTGTTTGTGGCTGAGCTACATTTATGACCTCTCTTAGCAATTTACGACAAGCAGAAGCTGACCATTTTATCAAACATCACCATCAACTCACATTTGGTTCAATCGTGATGAGGAAAAATACCATCTTTGCTTACAGTGAATGATGTAGACATCAACTTCCATTTGATCAAGGAACTGCCAATAACACAGGTTTGAAATAACCATGAAGATTAAAGGAACTGTATGTTTTAAAGAAGAGACAGCAAAGGCAGGCTTAATATTGAACATCAGGAAAACAAATATAATGATCATGGATGACTTACATAAATCCAATATAGAAGAGGATGAAATTGAAATAGTCAAAGATTTCCCATACCTTGCATCAACTATCAATAAGCATGGTGATTGCAGACAAGAAATCAGAATAAAACTAGGACCGGGGCGGGCAACTGTAGGGCTAAACAGATGGCCCCTAAGGGACGGCATCCCACTGCTCTTTTCCTTGCTAGATCAGGGCTGTGGCATCCGCATGCCACATCCTCAATCTGGCACATTGCCACTCTAAAAAGAGCTGGCAAATGTCACTCTTTTTTAGAGTGGCAGAAAAACATGCTTGCCACTGCTGCGGTGGCTTTTCTGCACACCTTTGGTGCAGCATGTCTGAATGATGTGCGAAGGGAGCTCCCTGACACCACCATGGTGGGGTGCACGGTGTGAGGGCAACATTGGGACAGAGTTGGGGCAGCAGGCGTGTGATCACTATGGGCCTTGGCAGATGGCTTATTGAGCCGTCTTGGAGGCAAGGAAGAGGAGGGGCAGCCGCATGCACAGCACCCCTTCCTCTTCCCAAGGTTGCCCTCGGAGCTGCCAGCCCTCCGCACGGCCGGCGTGCTGAGGGCAACCTCCCGCCACAGCGTCCTCACACGCTGCGGCGAAAAAGACAGGGAAAGTGTGCCCTACGTGTTTAGGACACACTTTCCCTGTCTTCTAAAAGGAGCACCAATTTGGAGCTCCTTTTAGGGTCGCTGCAGGAGCGCTGCATCCCCCCACTATGCCCCAACTCCACCCCCAAGCCAGCCCTTTTAGCTGGTCTGTACAGGGCTTGTGAAAGTGCTAGACAAAAAAAGATATAACACTGAAAACTGAAGTAAGAATCATCCAAACCATTGTATTTCCCATCAGTGGTGTTCCTCACTCCTGGTGTTACCCAGTGCAGGGGGGGGCTGCCACGAGGGGGGGACAGCAGTGGCCAAAAGGGCACAGTGGTGCAGGCCTCCTCATGAGGAGACCTCTGCTGCAACAGCACCCTGAGCACCCCTCTGCCAGGTTTGCTGTGATGGTTCAGGTCTTCTCATGAGGACGCCTACACCACCATGGTAAGGTGGCAGAGGGACACTCAGCCCTTTCCTTTGCCACAGTGGTGGAGAACTCCTTATGAGGAGGACTGTGCTGTTGTGGCAAGCTTGAAGAGGGGCACTTGGCCCTCTCCTTTGCTGCAGTGGTGGAGGTCTCCTCATGAAGAGGCCTGACCACCACAGCAAGATGACTGCTTGGCCTTCATTTGCTGAGGCAGTAAAGGTCTCCTTGTGAGGAGGCCTCTGCCATCACAGCAAGCTGGGAGGGTATGACCAGGTGTCACCCTTTTTCTGAGAAGTCATCTGGTGCAGGCTACACCCCTGCATCCCCTAGTGACACCACTTTTTACTATCACCATGTACCTATGTGAAAAAAGCTGACAAAAAAAATCAATGCATTTGAGATATGGTGCTGGAGAAGAGTGCTAAAGATACCAGGAAGACAAACAAATGGGAATGGGAACAAATCAAGCCTGAGCTTCTCCTAGAAGCAAGGATGACCAAATTGAGGCTGTCTTATTTTGGCCACATAATGAGAAGGCATGGATTATTAGAAAAGATAATAATGCTAGGAAAGGTAGAGGGTAGGAGGGAAAAGAGGTAGATTGCATACCAGATGGATAGATTCAATCAGGTAGGATAGGACTAGAAGCCTGAAGCAACTATGCAGAGCAGTTGAAGGCAGGGGGTTTTGGAGGTGTGTCACCATGAATCAAAGTTGACTTGAAAGCAGTTAACAACAACATGTTTCAGCTATAATTCAGCTTCCATCCAAGTACTGGTATGCAATTATGTTTTGGGTCTGGCTGTAAATGCTTTTGGAAGTGTCAGGTACTCTGCTTGAAGTGCTGGCAGCAAATCCTGGAAATGATGAGTTGCTAGGCAAGCAGCCAGCCAGAATAGGTCATTCTCTCAGCAACAAGTTACCCTGACCAAGGGAGTGCAGAAGATGTTGAAGCTTTATACCAAGC
Source organism: Phrynosoma platyrhinos (assembly GCA_020142125.1). Classification (NCBI taxonomy): domain Eukaryota; kingdom Metazoa; phylum Chordata; class Lepidosauria; order Squamata; family Phrynosomatidae; genus Phrynosoma; species Phrynosoma platyrhinos. The sequence continues at coordinate 101,969,361 of CM034708.1, forward strand.
AGAGTTAACAAAATCGGCTTACTGAGATTACTTGATCCTGAGAAACAGAAAAATTCTGCACTAGGACCTAGATAGTTTTCTTAACAAATACATAACTGATTTGAATTCTGTGGAGCTTGGCGTGATATGTGGAGATTTATTTCACTGATTCTCTGGACACGACAGAAGTAAATTATTTGAATGCCAGACAGGAGAAACCATTATGACTCTTAGAATTATATTATTTCTTAACCTCTGAAAAGTTAGTTCTCTAACCAAAGGAAACTTTGAATCTCTTGTGAAAACTTTGTACTGTGCTTTTCTTCTATTCCTTTAGGCATGTTGTTCATTAGAGGGAGAGAAAATCTAGCTTGTGGATTTTCGAGCGTAACAAGTAAGACCACTTATGAAGGACTTAAACCGCAATCTTTGATAATCAGAGCTGACGTAAATATATCAGATCATCTGATGAATGAATCTGTTCTGAACTTATCAAGAAGGGGAGAGAATGGGGTGACTTTTTATTTTTTACGTTCTGCAAAGATTTTTTTTCCCCTTACAGGCATAAATACCTAATTTAATTTCCAGTGCACATGCAACAGATTTGACACAATTCCTCATTAGCACTATACAAAAAAGAAAAGAAAAAGGAACACAATTCCTAAGTATTTTACAGCTCAAAAGAAATAGCAGTCTGTCACAATTTGTTATTATCAGAACTAAAAAACATTAATCATTCCAATAGCTAATTGGCTGGAGAAAAAGAAATGCTAACTGGTTACTGGTGTAAAGGAAAATAAATACCATACATACAAAGTCTGATTTCCACCCCAAAATCTGAATCGCTTTTGTCAGGTATTTAACTTAAACCAGCAAAACAGTCCATCAAGACTGAGCTTTTAAATGGATGCCTGCAGCAATGGGCCATCAAAGACCTCTTTATTTGTTAAAGATGGATTATTTTAAATAAATTACAGAGCACTTTCACTGAATAAACAGAGCCTCAGTGGCTGTGGCATGCTGTACATGCTTAATTGAGCCACAGAAATTCTAAATGTCAGACTGACTATGAGGCTATGTAATCGCCTCTAACTCTACTGATAGGGCCTGATTCTTTTAGGCAAAACCCAAGCTATTGGGACTTGTAAAGCAACATTATCTGGAGGAAAATTTAAAGTTTTAATGTGGCAAAGAGATTTATAATATAGAATGGAATGTCTAGTATCTGGACATAAGGCTCCTTCTGAAGAGGAGTCAGAGGCATGCTGCATTTATTTCAGCTTGATATTTGAAATGTCTTAAGATCAAATTAAGTATTGTGAGAGATCTGCAAACATTTGTCACATAACATATTTTTAAATAAATAAAAAGTGTGCAATCTTTTTATTTAAAAAATAAAAGAAATCAGAATGCTGTTAGAGATGAATGTTTAGCTCTTTCTGCAGATGTCATATCCCCCAGTTTATAGAAACCTGCTCTCCCATGATAATTTCTTCTTAGGGAAAATATATTGACACCACCATATTGGCAGTTACATCTCAAATCCAGTTATTAGTCCTTAATTTAGCAGACTCAGGGCCCGAACAGACAGACCAAATGAAGTGGCTTCAGGCCACATTGGAGGTGTGCTGTTTTAACAATGCACATGTCCTAAGATACCAGAAGCCATGCCAAAACTGTGCTCCAGTTCTAAGGACCAGAGCACAGCTTCAATGCAGCTTCTGGCTTCTTAGGATACGTGCATCATTTAAACAGCAAACCCCAAAGTGGCCTGAAGCCACTTCATTTGGCCTGTCTGTTTGGGCCCTCAGTGAATCAACAGAATGTTGGTTTACCAGATTCTCATTAATTCAATGGGTCTACTCTAATTGAAACTAAGAATTGGATTTGGATTTATATGTTTTTTCCCAAAGGGTAAACTGGAAATAGGGTTGGGAGAAGGGATCTAAATAAAGAAACCAGTGATCTAAATAACAAAATCTGTCATTTCATTGAAGAAAGCCTACAGCTAAGCTTGATGAAAAACATGGTTTGGAGGATTTATTCTCATGTAATTCCATCCCCTCAGCAGGAATTCCATTGTCCCAGCAGGAATTTCACAGTGCATAATTATATTCTTCTTGAACCACTGTGGTTCTACCCTATAGAATCCTGGAGCTTGAAACTAAAGGAGCGGTTTTCACAAGAGAGGTGAAATACTTCCTCATACAGGATCCCATAGGATGGAGTCATGACAGTTAATGTGGACAGTGTTTTACAGTCACTCCTCCATTTTCACAGACTTCAAGTCCATGTCCCTCACCTGTTTGTGGGTGGTGAATGAAGGAGGACAAAATGAGGTGTGTGCCTGCAATGTGGGCTGTGTGCCCCCATGGGCACACACTTCCATTCAAGCTAATGTGGCTTGACTAGCAATGAAGCTTTTTGTGGGGTGGGGTTCCAGAACAATTCCCCCATGAGAATGGAGGGGAAACTGTAATTGTGGAGTGCAAAAGATCCCTGGCCTCTTAGGCTACCAGTTGAAAATGTTTTGCCACAAGATTGGAGGATGTGGGCATACTCCACACTGACTTAAGGGTGCAGGGCATAAAGTATGAGTAGCCCATTCAGTTTCAGCAGCTTTCATCCTCCTGACACTCACATTTTGTGCAGAGTTAGCTGGTCAACCTGATTTTTTAACATTATGGGACTGTTTGCTTACTTTGCATAGGTTTATGAGGGAATGTATTTAATGTTAGCTGTGCCACTGTTGCAGTTGGGGTTATTTGAGGCGCTTCCAGAAGTGATAAAGTGGGTATTTGTTGCAGTAGTTCTTGTTTTCTTCCGCCCCCCATCTATATGGACAACAATGGTTGTGGATCATACCACAGGGAGGCACTCCCTGATGTGTGTGTAAGTGGACTGTGGTATTTGCATCCTGGATAAACTGCTTCCTTAGCCTGCTATTTGTGTTTCAGAATGAATGGGAAAAAGATAATCTCACCATCCTCTCCCCCTCTTTCACACAAATACATATTTACAACAATGTAGCACATCAGTGTATTAGTGAAATGACAAGTTGCCAGTGACAGTGGTTTGGCAATGGAACCAATTGCCTAGAGAGTTGATGGGTTCTCCTCTGGATGTCTTCAAAAAAGAAGCTGGGTAGCTATGTGCTAAGGATACTGTAGCTGGAAATCCTGTACTAAGAAAGGAGTTGGACTCATTGGCGAATGGGGCCCCTTCCAACTCTATAATTCTTTATTTTAAACATTATTTCCAACTTTATTTTTGACTTTTATAAAGTTGGTCATTGACTGGTTGGTTGGTTATTGATTGATAGATACCACTACTGGTGTGCACTCCTTACCTTGCCAAACCATCACTCCTACTGAAAAGCCCCCCCCCCCTTACCATGTCTGATGTGGAAAGAGCGCACATAGCTGCACCCATATGCCCAGGTGCCCTCTTTCCATGTCAGACATAGCGATGGGGGGTTTCTCAGTGGGGTTGATGCTGTGGCAAGGTAAGGAGTGTGGGGGAGGGTGTCTAAACAGTCAGAGTTTACCATGGAATTTCCAGGAAACTCCATAGCAAACCAAGCATCAAACTGACCTGGAGTAAAGGCAGTTGTCTTATCAGGGTTTCCTGACACTCAAGAAGCTCCTTTTTAAATATATAAATAAAATTAAATCCCTGCTCCAAGTTTTCAAATATTCTTTCCACCCCTGCTTTGGGCTGACATGCTCTGAGAAACTGTGACATTAGTGCTTAATGTATCGTGCTTACTGAAAAATCATGAGACAATAGTGCTTAATGTATCATGCTTACTGAAAAATCATGAGACCTCACTTAATGACATTGTCAGGGGCTACTCCTGTCACACTGAAAGGTGCTGCCCATAGGTTTCAGGTTTGGTCTTGAGATTTCAGAACAACCTTAGCTTTGAAGGCTTTCAGTGATGGAAGGATTCTTCCAACATATGATGGAACAATGTGACATGATGAGATACCTTATAGTTGATGCTAGGACAGTCTAAGAGTCTACTGTAGATTTGTGTAGCTCTTGGCAAAGAATTAATTTGCCCCATGGCTTTCATTTAGCCCATGAACTCATAGCTCTCACCCAACTATTCTGCACCTTGACTACTGTTTCCTGTGTGAGCCAAGATGCAGACATCAGTTCCATTGCAATAGAGTGGTAGACTTTTCCCCATGTGTCATTAAAATCAGCAAGAGAGTATGGGACACAGTGTTGCTGCTCAGTTAAAAAGTCTGTCCTCAATTCAAGATAAAAAATATTTGTTAAAAAATATTTGCCAGTCAGCTCCTAGTTGGTCAATGGAAGATGGATGCATAATGCTTGGCTACAGAATGCTTAAGGATTGGAAAGGATCCATTATAGTGGAAAGGATATCAGCCAAAGAGGCCAATATTTCAGCCCATGAAACAACAATGAGTTAATAAGTCATGGATTTCTTGACTGATAGTGTTTTAAATCTGACCTCTAATAGTTAGACTAACATCATAAATTTCTTTGAAGTTAATTTACACACTTTGCTAATTATAATTACAGGATTAGTCCCTAGTTTGCCCCAGCATTAAAATATGACAAGTAAAATGGGTCCAAATTCTGAATTACTATTTTAACCTTGGACATGTGGTACTCATTTTGACAGGAGCTGTGACCTCAAATAATATTATACCCATTTGTCAATATCTTGGGAAAATGGTTTGACATTGAAAGGCAGCTCCAAAGCTCTTTTAAATAACAGCAATTACAAGAAAGAATGATGTAGTCAACCATTTAATAATGGCTGTGTACCTGGGTTTTCTCTTCAGAATTTCAACACTTAACAACTTTCTTCATAAGTGAGCAAGAAATGTCTGGTTTTGGAAAATTATTTCTCTCTACAATCTGATACAGCAAATTGCACCCCATTCATTTATACTGTATATAAAAGAGAGGTGTGAGTGTCATAAATTGGAACAATTAAACAACATGCCTAAACCAATAAATTATTAGTGCACAATAAATAAGCAATGGTAAGAAACTACAAACTACCCCAGTATGTGTATGCATCTGTGCAGAGGCAATGGTGGGATGGAAAGAATATAGGATGGGAAGACTCTAGGAAAATAAAATAAAATGAGAGAAGGATTTCTTAGGTGCCCAGAAACCCTGACAAAGGGCCTTTGCAGAATGCTAGAAATAGTGCAAATTGAGTCCACTTTAACTGCCCTGGCTCAGTGCTAGGGAATCATGGGAATTGTATTTTTTTTTTCAGACATTGAGCCTTCTTTGTCAGAGAGCTCTGGTGCCACAATAAACTATAGTTCCCATGATTCCCTAGCACTGAGTCAGGGCAGTTGAAGTGGACACAAGAGAACCTTCCTTAAGCATATTGTTTTCCCCCAAGTCCTCAAATAGAAAAAGACTCCCACCAGTCTAGTGCCATTCTTTTCCTGCCCCCTCTGCAGTGGCACGTAGTGGCTAGTAGGAGGGTGACAGCAGTAGAGCAAGGAGGATTGCGAACAGTATAGCCTGTGCACCATTATTCTGTAGGATATCTGGAGGACCCTAGAGGTCCAGAAGAGTTTCTGCACTAACTGAAAAGAGAAATTGTTCTCATGTGACTTATGCTCCTGCCCTGTCCTGCTAGCCATTACATGGCTGTGCAGATGAAAAGGATGGAAGAGTGCACTTAACTGAAGCTCATCTGTCACAGTGACAGATGAGCCTCCTTGCTTGGTTCCCCACTTCCTTCCTCCAGCTGGGCATCTGACCATGAAGGCAGGAGCAAGTTCAGGCACTAAGAGGCTACTAGCCCTGGTGATGATGGCTGAGCTTCCTCATTTGGCTGCTATGTGCTGCTGGGGAAATATGGAGGCCTGGTGATGCATTGGTTAAATGCTGGTACTGCAGCCACAATGTTGTAAGTTCGATCCTAGAGGAGGGCTCCAAGGTCCACTCAGCCTTCCATTCTTTTGTAGGTTGGTAAAATAGCTACCCAGTTTGTTGGAGGCAATTGGCTTACACATTGTAACCCGCTTAGGGAGTGCTACTTCACTGATAAGCAGTATAGAAATGTACTTGCTATTGCTATATTGCTATTGCTGCTTCTTGCTCCCCACTCCCGCTAGTTGCTACATGGTACTGGTGGGGAGGAAACTGGTGAGTCTGGGGTGGGAAGACATTCCTCCCCTGTGAGATATCTTTACAAATTGCAGTTTTTAAATATGTTTATGCAGTGGGGAGAAAACTGATTAACTTACTTTTTCTCCCCTTAGAGAATGAAGAAATTAAACAAGCACATCCCTAGGCAGGGGGAATGAACTGAACAGAGAAGGTATAGTGGAAATTGTCTCCCTGTAGTGACAAGAAAGGCACACCTTCAGCTCTCATATTGGTGATGCCAGAGTCATTGCCTTGGGGGTGTTCTTTTCCCTTGGGAGATAGGATTGGGCTATAAAGAAAATAGATCTTGGCTGGGGAAGAAACAGAAAGTGCTGATTGGCTGGCAGGTAGAAGAACTCAATTGGCTGCAAAATATGATTAAAAGATTGTGGCCAGCCAGACTAGCTCTAGGACAGAGCCAGTAAGAATACTCTATACATTAAGAATTACTCCTTTAGCAGCCTCCCCTGTCCTATAGATTATTCAAGTATTGTGGATTGGTTTCAAGGGAAGCTGTGTACTATTATTTTGTGTTAAGACAAGCAAGTAATCAACAGCGCACCTCTTTTCTTGACCTGATAGTGTGTTTAATAACAACAATTATGTTTATTATTTTGGTCAAACCCATGTTAATCATAAATATTAGGAAGAACTCTTTGACTCAAATAACTTTTTGACTGTTTGACAGTGGAATGGGCTTCCTTGGAGGGTGGTGCACTCTCTTTCCTTGGAGATTCTTAAACAGAGGTTTGATGGCCATCATTCTGGAGTGCTTTAGTTGCATATTCCTGCATGGCAGAAAGTTAGATTAGATTGCCCTTGCAGTTCCTTCCAACTCTATTGTTCTATTCTAGACCAAACTACTTGTCTTTAAATGCATAATCATCATATTTTAAAGTCCAAAATAACAATCAACTGTCATGGCATCTGAAAAAGATGGACATCGGCTCCATTGGTAGTCTTTGGCTTTTTAAATCTGGAGCTTGTGTATAACCCAAATCTGTAACATGTGATGAAACTGATTTTTTTTAAAAAAAAATACACACTTAGGACTCTCTTGTCTCTTTCCCTTATCTCTTCTTCATGCCATATCAGTACTGGAGACGTATAGTTCAACAACATTTTCTTTTCCCAGTGGACATTTCTAGGGAAACTTCAGTAGAATCATGGAAAGAGAAATCCATATCAGATTTCAAATCAAATCAAATCTTTTTATTACAGCCATTTGGCCAGTATAATATCAGATTTCCTAGCATCAATGGCAGTTTTCAGATTTTAATGGGGAGTGAAGACCTATCAATGAGACTAGTGTAGGACTGATTTAAATTTATAGTCTGTGTAAAATTCTTTTTCTCCCCCCCCCCCCCCCCCCCCCCCCCCGTGATCCCACTTTTCCTTTGAAAAGAAAAGACAAAAGAAAGAAAATGAGGCATTAGTGGTGCAAACTATGTTAGCTAAGGTTTCACTTACAGCGGGACCCCATATACTGGATGAACAGCCTAAAGAGATTATCACATTACCAAATAATGCGACTTATCCCTAATGGGATACAGACACATTTTGGATTAATAGCTGATTTTTTCACATTTAAATTGGTGGTGTTGCTGCTACTGCCAGGCAACTACAACCCAGTTGAATCCCAGGTCTCAGCCATGCTTATCCAGGCACTTTTCCAAAGTGGGAGCTTGCTGTTGTGGAAAAGTGGCTGGATAAACACAGCTGAGATATAGGATGCAGCTGGGTTGCAGTTGTCTGGTGGCAGCGGTGGTGATTTAAATGTGATAAAATCAGCTATTAATCCAAAATGCAACGTATCTCGTTGGGTGTAAGTCATGTTATTTCATAATGCGATAATCTCCTATGACTAGATGACAGTTTAGGATTCAGGCAAATTAGAATTTTAGACACTTGATGAGGGGGCTAAGACACCAAGAAAGGAAAGTTAAATGCACATTTAGGCACACTAATAAAATGCTTAAAGATATGTCAAAAAATCTCTTTAAATAAGGTAAAATAAAATGAGTGATTTTTCCAGGAACAGATCTGGAAAACTATGGTATATCCCTGCTAAAAACAGAAACAGTTGGAACCTCTAAAATGTGATGTTGAGACAACTGAAAATAAATTTCATGGTGGAAACAAAGAGAACTTTATAGTCATAGAATCATAGAGTTGGAAGGAGCCTCATGGACCATTGAGTCCAATCTCCTGCTTACTCAAGATGACCGGATGTCTGAACTGCAAAGGTGGACAAGGCACTGAAAATGTAGGACATTAAAAAAACTGTAGGACACTACCAAATAAAAGCCAAAAACACTAATATAAATATAAATTCATGCTACTTTGTCATGCTGAAAATGGAGGACATTATATTTCTCCTGAACTGAAGGTTGAAATGTAGGACACATCCTGGAAAAGGAAGATATCTGGCTACTCTGTGCTCAATGCAGGATCTCTAGCTAAATTCTGGAGATAGATGTCCAACCTTTTTGAAGACTTCCAAAGAAGGAGACCCCACTACCTGTCTATTGCCAATCCAGTCTCATTGTCAAGAAGTTCCTTCTAATGTTCAATCTAAATCTACTCCCTGTAGCTTCAAACCATTAAACCTGGTCCTACTCTCTGGGACAAGAGAGAACAGACTTGCTCCCTCCTCTTTGTGACAGCCTTTGAGATACCTTCCAGGTGCAGTCATGTCACCCCTCAGTCTTCACCAATCTCAGCTCCTTCAACCTTTCCTCATGCTTATCTAGATTCTTCTTAAAATTAACTGAACTGAACTCAGTACTCTAGAGGATACCTGACCAGTGCAAAAATATGTGGGACTATGACTTCTTTTGACTTGGAAACTGCTTCTATCATGCAGGCTAAAACAGCATTTGCCTCCCTTTCTTCCTTTCTTTCTTCCTTCCTTCCTTCCTTCCTTCCTTCCTTCCTTCCTTCCTTCCTTCCTTCCTTCCTTCCTTCCTTCCTTCCTTCCTTCCTTTTTTTTTCTGCAACATCGCACTGCTGACTCATGTTGAACACTCATCCAAAGGTCTTTTTTCATGTAGTACTGCTGAGCCATGTATGCCCCATCCTGGTTTGTAGTTTCCTGGATCTTCTTTTTTTGGTGTGTTTTAAAAAAAAGAGCAACTATATGTTTGTCCTTCTTCAGTCCTTTGGCATCTCACCAAAAGATGAGAAATCAAGATTTCTCAAAAATTAGGGCAAGGAAGGGGTTCAGAGAATACATCAGCAAGATCCTTCAGTACTTTGGGATGCAGGGCCTTTGCAGACTGCCAGAAATAGTGCAAATTGAGGCCACTTTAACTGCCCTGACTCAGTGCTAGGGAATCATAGGAACTGTAGTTTATTGTGGTGCCAGAGCTCTCTGACAAAAAAGGCTAAATGTCTCAGAAAAAAAAATGCATTTTCCATGATTCCCTAGCATTGAGCCCGGGCAGTTAAAGTTGACTTAATTTGCACTATTTCTAGCAGTCTGCAAAGGCCCACAGTCTGTCTGGCCCTGCTAGTAAAGGTGATTCTTGAGTGATTCCATATCAATCTTGATTTGCAATCCAGATCCTTTGCCAAGGTCTCTCCTGCTTCATGAAACTACACAGTTCTCTTTTTTTCAGGAAAAACTGAAAATAGGAGTTGAGTAGTTCTGCCTTTTTATTGTGGCCTTTTAGCATTTTGCCATCCTTCTTGAACAGTGGCCTCACTGTCTCATTCTCATGCCTTGAATGTATCTTTTGTTTATTTGTTTGTTTAAAAAACCCTTTTTGTTGCTCTTTGCTTGCATAAACCAGTCACAGTTCATTTTGAGCTTTAGCTTTCCTTATACTGTTTCTGCAAGCTTGGGAATTATACTCTTCCTTGGTTATTTGTCTTCTACAGGCAGCCCTCCACATTTGCCACATTTTTTGTGGCTTTGGTTATTCACGGATTTGATTAATATGAACTTCTGGGTCCTCCAGTACAACTTCCAGGTCATCTTCCAAAAGAAATTGTGCTGGAGGACCTAGGGATTCCTAGAGAGAACACTTCTCTAGGCATTTGTAGGTCTTCTCCTCAGGCAAATGTTGACCATAGAGTTGCATTGGAGGACCTAAAGAGAGGTGTTCTCTCACGTTTAAAAAAATAGTGTTTTTTTTTTTAATTTATGATTTTTCCACTTTCATGGGTGTCCTGTGACCCTAACTGTAGTGAATGTGGAGGTGTCACTATACTCCATATACATACTCCTTTTTCTTTTCACTTCCTCCTTGAGTTTGCTATGCAGCACATTGGCTATTTCAGATATTTCTCACTTTTCTTCTTCCATAGGATTGTGTTTTCTGCATCTTCTTTTTCAAGAACTCCTTCCCTTACTGGTTTTCCTTTTCATTTGCCATGTTTAGCCATGGAATTCCATCCAGTAATCCCTTGAACATGTTAAAAATCAGATTTCCTGAAATCCAAGTTTTGTATTTAACCATATTCTTCTTTGCCCTGTCCCACAATTGTTAATTCTAGCATTACATGGTTATCCTCCCTCCCACTAAAGTGCTGACTATTTTGATTCTAGTAATCAACCTCTGCCTATTGGTTATGATCAAGTCCAGGATTGCTGATCCCTTTGTTCTTTCCTCTACCTTTTGAAATAAGAAATTATTTGTAAGGCACATCAGGAATTTGTTGGAAAGCCTATGTTTAGCAAATATCAAGTTAATTGAAGTAACCCATAACTATTAATTCTTGCAACTCTGATATTTCTGAGGTTTGTTTCTGAAAAGCATTGTCCACCACCTCTTTTGGGGTTGGTAACCTTAGTTAACCTCCATCACTATGCTGCATTTCTTTATTTCTTTATGTATTTTTACCCAGATGCTCTCAGTTGGTCCACTCTGATCACTTTCTTGATTTCTGTACAATTTTATTTGTCTTTGACATATAATGTGATTCCCACTACTTTCCTGCCAGATCCATTCTTTTTGAATAGGTTGTACAATTAACTTGTTCCAGTCATGGAAGTCATCCCACCAGACCTCCATTATACCTATAAAGTCATATTTACGTTCCTGCACTAAGACTTCAAGACCATCTTGTTTGTTTCCCAAACTTTGTGTACTGGTGTATAGACATATGAAGCTGTGTTTGTTTTCACATATTATTTTACTGTCAGTTTTTCTGTGGATTTTATTCTCTCCTTCAGCATCTCCTCTAGAGTACATGTACTTGTGTTTAGAGCTAACATTTGGAGCTATCATCTCCAAATGGAGCTATCATCTCCAACCATTTAGTTTAAAGCTCTCTTGATCAGACTTCTCATGCTGCTACCAAAGATATTCTTCCCAGACTGTGGGGTGGGGGTTGGTAAATGAGGAGGGGAGGGAGGGTCACCCCTCCTTCACCTCCATGTAGCTTCCTGGTGAGAAGGGAGCCAGGCGGAGGTGAAGTCAAGAGGGTCAGGCTCACCTCTCCTTCACCTCTGCATGGCTTCCTAGTGAGGACAAAGCTGGATGGAGGTGAAGCAATGCAGGCTGGACTCACCCCACCTTTACCTCCATGTGGCTTCTTTGTGAGGAGGGAGCCGGGCAGAGTTGAAGCTAAGAGGGGTATGCTTGCCCCTCCTCTACTTTCACTGCCTTGGCTTCATCCTCAGGGAGAGAGTAACAGCAATGAAAAACACTGGTAGCAGTGGGAGGAAGGCCCAACCAGGAGTCACTACTCTTCTGAGGTGTCACTACTTGGCCTATCCCCCATATCCCTAGTATTATGACTACTGCAGTGTATCAGTTGCTAGAGAACATGAGAGGAGAGTGCTTTCACATTCTGCAAGTAGACTTCCATTGACAACAGGTTGGCTATTGTGAGAACAGAATACTGGGCTAAATAGGTCTTTGGTTTGATCTAACATTACTCTTCCTATGTTCTAATTCTTATGTGGTTGGACTGCAGTTACTACACCTCACCATTTGGGCTGTGACAGTATTTCCTGTACCTCACCATTGGCTCTGCTGGCTAGGGCTATCTGGCATTGAAGTTTAACAACATTTGGATGACTGTACAAATTGTTCCTGGTAGTTTGGGGAATAAAACAGGGGAAGAAGCACCAATGACTGGCCATATAGTTCATACAGTGCAACTAAGGTGGAGGAGGGAATGCTTATGGTTTACACCAGAAAGCTGCCTCCTAGGTACCATTTGAAACTAGCTTGGTATCCATACCTTGTAGAGGGGGATTGTTGTTTGGTTGCTCTGCAGTGACAGCTAGGGAGAGACTTTCCTGGGTTTGAGATTGGGTAAATTAGGTCCCAGCTGTTGGTAAAGGAAAGGCAGAAAAATATTGCTGAACATTCTAAAGTATCAAGTTTAGACTGAAGGTGTTTTTTTTCTCAGGTCATCAGGCCCTTTAGGTGTGCCTAACTCACGTATCAACCAGAATTGTATGGCTGGGGGTGGCAGTAACTTTTGCATGATATAAGGGAAACTGCTTCCTGTTCAAAGTCAGGTGATCTATTCCCAGCTGATGCCTGCACCATGAGGTTAGGGATTCTTGTGCTAGATTATATCAAGTAGCTAATAATGTTGTGATGCTTGTTTTTCCAAGATAACATATTTAAACACTCTCCCAACTACAGCAAATTGTAAATATATAGGCCAGAATCCTGTTGGAGTATTACATTTTTGTAAGTGCACTTATGCCTGTGGGAATTAAAATTGGGCAGTTCTGCAATGTCAGGATCCAGTAGAGTGCTTCTGTTACAGTGCTATATAGGAAAGCTGGCAAAGTGACCATTGCACAACAGGACTGATGTACAATGGGATATGCATCACATCAATCCCAATGGACATTGCATCAGTCCTGATGTACCGTACATTGGGAACCAATGAACATCAGGTACTTTTGCTGGTGTCTGGTAAAAGGGTTTCTTAGCAGCTCTGCTAAGTATACATAAAGTTATGGAATGCACATGGTGATAACCAATTTTCAGCAATTAACTTTCCTATGTATTTTCTCCTTGTCACACTTGGGAGGAATGATTTTTTCCCCCTTTTCCCAGTATTTTCATCTCCTCTTATCCCAAACTGGAAAAATAAAAAGAATAAGGAAAAATATTTAGCAATTTAACTAATAAACAGAATATTTTATAAAGAGAAAGAAAAGAAAGCAAGCTCTATTTCTTACACATCCTAAGTGCAGTTTACCAAAATGTAAAACTGCAAGACCTGAGTGTAAGATGAAATATGATATAATTGGTTGATTTACCTACATCAGGAAACAGACATGAACATTAAAATTCTGGGACTCAGTTTATGGAAAATAAAAATTCAAAAAGGCACCAGGGGATACACAGCTATATGGGCGAGGAAGCACAGTAATCCCAGTGAGAGAAGGGACATAGTTATCTAACTGCTACAGGAAAGGGAACTGATTGTACAGGGAAGGAACCTGTGAAATAGTTATGAGATACTTACTGGCCTCCTGAGGATGATGACAAAGGGAAATCAGAAAACAGATAAGGAAGGTCTGTAGAAATGGTTAGAATACTTGATTATAAATTGGGAGGCAAGGGAGTATCAATTTACCACTTAACAGTGAAACCATCTGTGAGATTATAGCAGAACACTGTGTGTTCCTAATTCACAAAGCACCACAAGGCCAACCTCGTTTTTTAAAAATAGTGAATAATATAAATACAGTAAGTAGAACCCTGACTGTGGATGTACATTGCTGCAGGCAATGTAATAAAGGCTGGTGCAAAGATAAAGAAAAATCTGATTTGTGTCCATTGTGACAAACTGCCAGCCTATCTTCTGTCAGTTGAAAGATTCTCCATTAGTTCATGAGGAACATCACACCCAGATGACCTCATAGAAGGAAACAGGACACAAAATAGAGGCCATGGCATTAGAAGGTGAAATAGTAGTGGCTATAGCACTACCACTGTGGCCTTCACCAAACATCCAATAAGAGTCATGGGGCCTCCAGTACATTATAGTGATGGTGCCCCCTTCACACTAGGTGCATAGTATGAACCTGTGCAGTCTCAAAATGTTCCCAGAAGATTCTGTCCTGGTGCTGCCTCCCTTAGACAAAGGGGGGAAGCAGATGGCTCAAAGGGCCGTTTGGGGGGCAAGGAAGGGGAGGGGCAGCTGCATGGTGGGTGCCCCAACCCCTTCCCGAAGGCATCATTGGAGCGCCGGCCCCCTCCCCACAGCCAGCGCTCTGATGATGCCTTCCCGCCACAGCGTCTGCACACGCCGAGGCGGAAGAGTCGCCTTTTGTGGCGCACCTTTGGCGACTTGTGGAAGGAGCACTATTTTAGAGCTCCTTCCAGGGGCGGCGAAGCTGCGCCGCGGGGTCAAGGTGTGGGGATGCCTCAGCCCCGCAGTGCAGCTTCCCGGGGCGGCCTAAGCCCACCTGTCTGCTTCCCCCCCATGTATCTTATTTGTAGTGGGCCAGCAATAAACTCAGAGCTGAAATTGCAGCCTGGGACTGAGTTGCCCAATACTTCCCAGTCCTCCCATTTTCTTGCTTCATGAGTCTTCCAGTCACCAGCTCCTGATCTCTCAGCACAACCAGTCCAAGCCTGCAGTAGTAGCTCACCTTTCACCTCCCAATTTCCATCTCCATTCATATTTTGCATCCAAAGCATCCTCATCCTCATCCTCACCACCACCACCCCCAGCTCCCCTCCACTATAGCTTTCCATCACTGTACCTCTTTGAAATGAGCTCACACAATTTTGGGGCCTCAAGTTGTCATGTATACTTATTGTATGTCAGGGCCTCTTTTCCTCCTCTCTCCCTCTCTCCTCTTAAAAAAAAGAAAGCTAGTAGACTATTGAAGTATGTGCCTTTATGGCTCTTGCCATCTAATTGTGAAAATAACAAAGGTGTGTAGTATTTGTAACTCCTGTTGTCTGGTAGACAAATAGTAAACAAATATATCTGTCATGGCTCCTGTCATCTAATTTAGAAAGAGGCATCTTTCAGTCAAGTTGCTGAGCATGACTAGGCTTACTGAGTTTCATTGGTACCCCAATAAGAACAGTAAGGAAACTTACATACAGTAGCATCATTGAGGGGGTGCAGGGGGTGCAGGCTGCACTAGGTGACACCACAGAAGGAGAGTAACACCAAAGAAGGGGAGGTGACACGAGGTCGGCTCCCTGAACCCCAAGCATGCTTTTTTTGGCAGTGCAAGGCCTTTTCAGGTTCTTCTAGGCCCACCCAGGGCCATTTTGGGACCTTCCTGGGGCCTTTCCAGGGCTGCCCAGGGCCTTCTAAGCCTGCCTGGACCTCTTTTGGAGCCTTTCTGGGGCTGCCTGGGGCTTTTCTGGGGCCTTTCCTGGCCTGCACTGGGCCTTCTAGGCCCATATGGAGCCCTACTAGGACCTTTCTGGGGTAACCTGGGGCCTCCTAGGCCTGTTTGGGGCCTTTCCATGGCTGCCTAGGGCCTTCTAGGCCTGCCCTGGGCCTTTTCAGGGCCTTTTCAGGACCACCCAAGCCTCCTTAGGGCCTTTCTAGGGCCGCCCGGGGCCTTCTAGGCCCACCTGGGGCCTTTTGGGGGGCTTGCTGGGGCTGCCCAGGGCCTTCTAGGCTTGCCTGCAGCCTTTTCAGGGTTGCTCAGGGTCTTCTATGCCTGCAGGGGGTCTTTTCAGGGCCGTGGGGATGCCACTCCAGCCCACATGGGCACTCCTGTGCATCCTCATTCCAGAAATTGTGCTGGAAGTCCAGGGCTGGAAGTCCCATCCCCTGGAAGCCCCGCTTCCTGCACCGGGTGTCACCAAAGGTAGGTACAACACTGCATACGAACCCAGCATTCCTGTGGGTATGTGGACATTTATGGATTCAGACTACGGTATGACTACTCTCTGTGTTGCTTCTGTCAGTCACCACCTCTGACCCAAACCTTCCTCACAGGGTTTTTGTGAGGATAAGTACAAGAATGTCTATCCTATTAGAAGAAAGGCATGAAAAAAATAAGTGCAATGGATAGATCCTTGGAAGGAGTATGAGATACAAATGTAATATGTAACATTTCAATTTTTAATAGAAAAAATGCTGATGAGCCTTACGAGAAACTCCAGCTTCCCAGGGCATGTTCTGAAAAATCACCTAAATAGCTTTGATTTCTTTTTTATAGTTTTTAAAAAATTCTTTTATAGTTAACAGTTTTCTCTCTCTTTTTTTTTTACAGATGATCTTTTATTGGTAGAATACACACATAAATATGAATACAAAATACAAAAAAAAAATAGAAGTGAAAAACTTCTACTATTGATTTGTGTGTAAATCAAAGCATTCCCAGTTCAATGTTCCCCACCCTCCCACCCTCCTAATCCCAACAATTATGTTTCTAATTATGGTTTAGGTTTATAAAAAAAGCTTCATTTTTAACTTATTCTTCTTGAATTTGTAACATTAGGGTTCATCCACAGATCAGTACATCTAGTGAGAATGATTATATACCATGCTGTACTGTTAACAACAGTATAATATATAAAAATAAAGGGGTGCTCGTAAGATATTCTATCATCTATTTTTTTACTAATTCCGACTTTGGCTGCTCTAACAGCCAAACTTAGACATGCCATTTCGGGTCACAGAAATTTAACAATGAATCCCAAGTTTTGTTCCAGTCTTGGTTCGGTTTATCGGATAAGAATGCTGTTAGTTTATCTAACTCTATCATGTCAAGGCATTCTGTAAGCCAGTCATCCAGAGTTGATGCTTCTTTTTCTTTCCATTTTTGAGCGTAGACCATTCTAGTGGCTGATACAGAATATAAAATATATTTTAAATGCCTCCTTTCCTCCTTAACAGTTTTCTCATACTACACTCCAATGGCTCCTCATACATTTTCAGAATCATTATCACAGATGTGTCTGTGCTTTTTATACAGCATTATCATTCCAGTAACAACAATTCCATGAAGAATACTCTAGGCTGTAGGTACAAATGATTGCCTTATGATCTGAGTCAGCACTGACTACAGGTAGCATCCTGCTTCAAGCCCTCAGCAATGCAAATGAGCTGATGTTGGCTATTTGTCATAGACTGCTCTCCAGTCATTTCCTTAATGACTTGCTAATTTTTCTCTATATATCCTGAGCCTCACAGACTAGAACTTTGCACCCTCACACAGACCAATGCAACTGAGACATCAGCTGAAATTGATAGCATGCTCACATATTAATTTATGCCAAATCTTGTTTCTCTGTTTTCCCACTGATGCTCCAATCTTTAAATCTCCAGATCTCTCTCTCTCTCTCTCTCTCTCTCTCTCTCTTGGCACTGAGCAATTCAGAAACAAATAAGTAGTTTCCTTCGAACTGAAAAAAAAACACCACCCAGTATTTTGATTTCTAAAAAAAATAACATGTTACTTACTGGTCAGGAATCTCCTCATTTACTCTTCTTTTCTTAAAGTTTTTAGTATTCAGTATATATATTTTCACACATTGAAAGAAAGACCCCTGAAATGTCATGTCACCACTGTGCAATTATTTAACATATATGAAATATTTTATTATTGTTCTTGGGTTTTAATGCTTCATTCAACAACCACAGTCAAATAAGTTAAGCATTTTGAATTCCTGTTGATTACAATGAAGAGATTTAAATATTCCTTGGTGGTTCCTAATTGTCCCCAGGATTTGCACTAAAATTATCCAGAGGGTAAACCATAGAAAATGTCATTATTATATTATGATATTAGATATTGCTGTTCATTGTGCCACATCTTTCCTGAATGACCTTGAAAGTAGATGTGGGAATCAAACTGGGATTCATGTACATCCCAGCTGAGTGCTTTGAATGTACATGCCAAGTTCTATTCTGATTTCTGAAACAGAGACAGATATTGCATTACAATAGATTTTGAATTTTCCTCCCCATTTTTGAAAGCAGGTGAAAGGGCATAGCATGTATCTGAATCTGAAAACTGTACCTTAAACATTTGTATCATATCTTTTTCTAACATCTTGATGTTCAAGAGAGTTGTGTTACAAAGTACCAGAATGTCCACTGAGACACTTAAATCCAGTTCTTCACTTTGCACATGCAATCTATTCTTCAGGTAAAATTGTACAGTTCATCGGCATAAAAATTTCTGTTTGATCAACTGATGCAGATATCTGGTATGCTCAACAATTATGTTCTCCAGACCAAGTCTTGTTGCAGTACTAGGATTTCTGGAGCATCAGGACAGAAATCTTACTGCAGATCACATACATGCAGTGAGGACTGCTCAGAAGAACTTTCCTATTACTTGTGCCTGATTGATGACCTAACATGACATTTTGGACTGCACTGCTGAGCAGTCTATAGATAGATAGATAGGGAGAGAGAGAGCCGGGGGGGGGGGAAATTTAAATTGGGAAATCAAACTTCACTTTACACCCACCAGTATCACTGTGCCCATTGTATTATCTTAACAGAAAAACTCCTTGCCTTATGGATAGATTCAGGAAATATGGGATTAAGAAGGATAAACTGATGATACATTTAAGATTCTTTTTATGTAATAAATTTTAATTCCCTTCAGAAAAACAAGTAGGAGGATTTATGTAAAGTAATATTATGGTATAACTGTATTTATAGATACACAGATAGATAGATAATGAAAATCAGGAGAAAAAAATGTAATTAATGACAGATTCAGTAGATAAATGAATTTCAATGTTTGTATGTAACCTTACTTTTTCTCTTTTCTTTGTTTTATTCTGTGTATAATTGTCATCTTTCTTTTATATATGTATATATGTTTTAGTTTTTGTCTTATCTTTTGTCTTTATTTGTTGATGTTCTATAGTGTCCTTTTTAACTAATAAAACCTTTAAAAAAAAACTCCTTGCCTTAGGCATTTATGTAGCAAGGAAGTCAAAATAGCAGCTTCCTTGTTTGTCTGACTAAACAAAAGCTGGCATCCCTAAAATACTGCCGCTGCTTTTTTACTGTTTGTACAAAGGATGTTAGCATATTTTATTTTCATGGAATCATGAAATTTATAAAATCACAGGAGAGTATGTTTTTATATTATTTTATCTTATTGTGTGTCACACGAAGTTCATTGTTGCGCTTATGTATTATACTTTGTTTTTTCTTTTAATCTCGCTTGTCATTGACCAAATAAACATATGTATGTGTGTTTGTCTAACAATATTCTTGCTAGAGAAAACAACACTCACAATATGCCTAATATATTCTGCCACATGTCAAGTACTCCTGAACTTTCTTTACCTCTGCATGAAAAAAAGAGAAGATAACTTCACATTATCAGAGTTATCTGAATTTTCTTCTCTCCCCCTCTGCATTATTTTTCCTCATCTGTTTTCAAAGTGACTTTACAACACTCATACGTTTTAGACAAGGAAAAGCTAATATTTTTCCTAGGAACTCAGATCATGACATAGGTGAAAATAATTGTACCTGATAGACAAGAAAGCAGTAATTGGAAAGAGAACTGTTTAATAGCACTTATTTTATTTTCTAGCTCTACCTATTACAGGCACTGTAATGTTAGAAGTCTAGATTTTATTTTCTAGCTCTACCTATTACAGGCACTGTAATGTTAGAAGTCTTCTCCTTGGCTTTTCCACAGAACACTATTTGCATGCTTAATATCAGCTAAATTCGAGTAAAAAGTTTTTATTGGGTACTAACAATGCATAGATTCCATGCAAATATCATCTTGGCATGGCTTTCTAGCAGGACATGCCATAATAGTCAAGAATTATATATTTGGATTTATTTATTTATTTAGCATTTAAATCTGTACTCAGCTGGAAATCTGTTGTTGTGTATCTTCAAGTCATTTCCAACTTATGGTGACCCTAAGGTGAACCTATCATGGGATTTTCGTGGAAAGATTTGTTCAGAGGAGTTTGTCTTTGAGGCTGAGAGTGTGTGATGTGCCCAAGGTCACCCATTGGGTTTCCATGGCCGAGCAGGGATTTGAACTCTGATCTCCAGAATCATATTCCAATGCTCAAACCACTACACCACCCTGGCATTTGGATTTTGATGCCCTAACTACCCTAAATACACCAGGTCCCATCTGGTATTGAAAGTTAAGCAGGTTTAGCCCTGGTTAGTCCTTGAAGACTGCCAATGAATATCAGGTATTGTAGGTAATATTTCAGAAGAAGGAACTGGTAAAACCTCATCTGAAACAGCTATTCCACCTATGCCTTGCCTAAGAAAACCCTATGAAATTCATGGGGTCACCATAAGTCAACAGACGACAGACACATACACAGCTGGAAAGCCCAGTGGACAAATTTTAAAATTTAAAACAAGTCACAGATTCAGCCTACCCTACCTCATTGGATTGTTGTGACTTTATAACATCCCAGAGCTCCTTGGTAAAATATCTAACAGAAACTAAAAAAATATTTATTTATTTATTTATTTATATCCCACCTTCCTCCCAGTACGGGGACTCAAGGCAGCTAGCAAAAAGTGCTTTGAAATCATTGGTTTAAAGCTACAGTAAAAGGAAGTATACTTCTTGAATTACCATATTTCTATCTGTCTCTCTCCATATACAGAACAATATAGTATCAGAAGAACTTAAATACCTTAAAGACACCAAAGCAGACTAGACTAGACTAGACTAGAATCATTATTATAGTAATAGACCAGCACAGATAAAAAGGGAATACAGAATAAAAAAGGCACGGCTCATTGGAAAAAACAATAATGCTAGGAAAGGTGGAGGGAAGCAGAAAGAGAGGAAGGCTGCATTCTAGATGGATTGATTCTATTGGGGATGTCATGGGTATGAGTTTGCAGGAACTAAGGAGATTAGCACACTGGCTTTCATTTCCATGCTAAACATGGGATGTAAACAAGGACAGATTGTATCACACAGCAGATTTTCCCATTATATAAAAGGTCCAGGAGAAGCCTGGGTTGGGTACAGGATGAGTACTTCCCGGGGATGGAGCTGTGTGATACAATCCCTCTCTGGACGTTTATAGAATCATAGAATC